>JANAVB010006399.1:4107910-4838658 GCA_029216955.1 Iris pallida
AATATGATATTTGATTCAACACATGTACACATATATAATAATCTCCTCCATCCATGATATTTGATATAATATATCTGTTTCTTGTATCATATATCAAAAAAAAAATTCCTTTATGAAAATTAATAATAATATACGGTGATATATGTTATTATATTATGAAAAAACCAATTTCAAATACAATTAATTCCTAATAAATGGATTATTTTATTTGGATGTTAAATCTTATTAACTTCCTATTGATTCATATTCATCACACCATTCAAATACTATTTATGGCTCTTTATGCTCATTGAAACCTTTTAATTATAAGGGATGGGTCATGGCTCTATATATGTTCCATGCATTCTTTTCTTTAAAAGTGAATTGACATGAACAAAAGATCAAAGAAAGAAAAAAATCATGTCTCTTTCTCTCTTCCTTACCCTAAACACTCCTCTTCATTTTATTTTATTTTCTGGGCAAAGCTAAGTTCGGGTCAATCTCCCCGAGTTGTGTGCGACGACGGGAAACCGGTAGAGCGGGGGTTTTTACCACTAGGAGCCTCCGGAAAAGTCTGCACATAGACCCGGATTAACTCTTAGGGGCAGTGCTACGTGCGCGACTTCCCCGGAGGCCGGTAACTTTTTAATTTTGTTTATTTGTTTGCAGATTTCAAAAGGAGAAAATAAAATTATTTCTAACAATCTAAGAGTTAATTCTTGGTATGCACTGTTACTTTACATTCTGAATATTGATCAGAAAATCATATTGTATTCTGGTATATATATACAGCTTCATCCAGTATCAAAAGATATGCATTAGTACAAAGACACTTTTGCTAACCACGTTATACATAATACTAGTTTCTGACAAAAACGTGATTTTCTAGTTCTAGATTACAATTGGATCATCTTTTCCACTACACAATTTTTGTTTTGTCCGTAAACATAGTAAGAAACTTTTAAAGAAACTTCTTAAGGATATGAGCTTTATGAATCATATTGTCTTACAATTTAGTTGCTTTATGTCTCTAGTATTTTGCGGTCATATGGGCACTATACTACTTGCAAGGTCTTAAAGGTACAATATAAGATTGTGGTCCTACATTTTTCTAATATTAGTTTATACATGATTCTCAAGACAATATTCTTATTTTAGTTCACAAGATTTCATGTCCTATGTGTTACTTGTTCCAATCCACAAAGTATGGGCACAGAACACTAGCATGTATTGGCATGCATTACTGTATCCTAGAGTACTGTGTTTATGTCGTGTCCGTTACTTAACACATTGCATACATTTTAGTTTTGGGAAGTGGATTATTTGTTATTTTGATAAACATACGATATGTCAATATATGAATAGAGACATGGACACAATATTGATTTGGCGTACACTTTGGACTTTGGAATGTGTGTCACAGCAAACACACAAACAACACTAATTTTTTAAATTCTGCCCTTACTATGTTCTTTGTTTTGTATCGCATGCTTGCGCTCAATCTGTATAGTAAATTCTTATACTACCTGTGACCAAATAAAGTCCAACAAGAAAGGGTGTGACCTTGGCTCAATTAGTATCTGACCAAAGATTCAGTTTGCCTATGATTGTGCTGCACGAATGTGTAGTAGAGAATCAAGATATTTATGAGTTACTAAGATATCCAAAATGTTTATGAATGGAATTGGTAATGGTTTGATCTATGAGTTAAAGTTATACACTATAGTTAAGTTTTTTGAGGGGATTGTATTATTTTCTCTGAAAAAATAATAATAATATCTTCTTAGTATTATTGGCTACACATCCTCTCTTTAATGTCTTTTATTTTGCTCTTCAATTCTGACAGTTTTTAACAACTCATTTAGTGACTCCTAAATGACCAAATTATTAGCTATTACTTGATCCTATTAAATGGTCATTGGCTGTTGGTGGTCTTATTAGATTTTAATTCTCATTAAACCCATTTAATTGTTGGTCTGGGGGTGTATATATATATATATTCATTTTGCCCTATTGGAAAAAAGAAGATATACATATGAAAACTCATTACCTCCTTCTCATTGCCTCTTGCTCTCTTAGTACTCCTCTTAGGAATAAACTTGGCTAAGATACTTGTTCTCCTAGTTATTGCCATATTTTGTCATTGTGATGGCCGAGTCCTCAAAGACTTTCGCTAAAGAGGTACTATGTGGAGGGATATGGACCAAGGAGCCTCAAGAGCTATAAAAAAAATTAGTGTCTTATTATTTTTCAAATAATTCACTATATTTCTTTCAAGTTTTGGCACAGTCTTCATCCATGCTAAACTATATCAGTATTGGCCGACAATGCTATGAAATTTTTTTTTTACGACTTGTATGTATAATTTATGTTGTTCTTGGTCTTGTCACATTAATTTTTTTTTTTGGTTCTTTTGTTGAAGGGGCCAAATTTTTTTGCGACATGAAAGTATATCATGTCCATGTAGAATGAGAGTTTGCTCCTTATATTTCCTTGGAGAAAGTTTTATTTATATTTCTACATTTCTGTTGTTAACTATTTATGTAATTTGGTCAAAGTCTTTGATGAACTGATTTACTTTCCATACATATAAACACTAGTGACTTGGGTGTTTTGTAATAATAATGTTTTTTTTCACTTGGCATCTTAGACGTATATTGTATGATGCAGTTAATTTCTTATTTAACTTGAAATTAATGATACAAGAAGTATAACTTGTGTTCTAGCTTCACTGGTTACCTTGTCTTGAACCAAAGTTCTTCCTTTCCCATATCAAAAGGTCTCAAACTTTTAACCTTTTATTTCTTCATGTTAACATTATTGTTCTTGTTCCTTCTATATACAATTTATTTATTTTCTCATTCCTTGAAGGAGTCAGACTTTTGATCAAACATAAACACAATCTCATACATGCAAATGAGTGTGCTTGTTTGTTTATTTACCAATCATTATTTGAGGAAAGATCAATTACAGTTTCCCTACCATTCTTTTGTGTAAGTTTTACTCTATTTTGAGTATTCGGCTTCTGATCCGATATATCTGGTTTGTATGTCTTGTGGCTTATCTTGGATTTTTGATGATGTTTCACTAGGATGTTGTTGTTTTAATGTTGGATCATTGCTATATTAAAGAAATAATTTTAAATCATACTCAAAATTACATGTTCAACTAGTGATGGAACACATTCACATCATATTGTCTGTAGTAGAATTTGAGATTTTCTACCATCCTTTTTCTTTAATATGTAGTTTCTGATATTTGTCATTGGTGACAATATATTTTGTATACATTTGGTCTAATTGATTTTATTTTGATTTTTTTTTTTTTTGTGCAAAATATTGTGGTTTGTTAGAAATACAAGAGTCAGAAATACTTCTTTATGTTGAAATTTTATTGTCTAAAAGATTTAGACAAAGTAACTACAAGTTTTACTTACCTGAAGATTAGTAACATTTATTTTCTTGAAGACCGAGTTGTTAGAATTTTTTTTTCTTTTCATACATGATTCTTATATAGTTATTTCTTCACGTTAGAATATATATTAGAGATTGTGACATGCTAGGAAATGTTCAAATATGCTAAGGTGAAGGTACGTAAAAAAAAAAAAATTCTTTGCTCGAATGTTATTTTTTATAAATCATATTTTCCAAATTCGTGGATATTAATGGTTGTTTAGCAGGAATAATGGAACTATCTCAATACAATATGATATATTCTTTTGAATTGCTATTACTAAGCCAAATCAAGACTAGAAGTACAAAAGTGCTCCGATCAATTGGAAAGGTAATTTTCGTAGTTACAATATATATTTTCTGATCGTTATTATTTCTAATTTTTATTAGAGAAATACATTGTTGAAATCTATGATCAAATTATCTTGGTTTATACACATGGTTATGTATATTCTTGTATAAATGTGATATTCTTCGCATGTTAGTGTGAACCTTAAATGACTATATTATCACAATATTAGACTTTCTAGTTGGGAAAAAAAATTATTACAATATTGTTCAGTCACAACATTGAGAAAAACTTTGTTTTGCTTATATTTCGTGACGTTACAATTCTTTGATTCATTCAGACAATTTAGTTACAAGAAAATAGTTAGTGAAATTGCAAATTCCTTTAAATCTAAGTTTTTAAAGTTGAGATTATTTTGGGTACAAGCCGAAAGGGTCCTTCTGTCAACCGGGCGTAAATAGCCCTAAGCGACACGGTACTTAATCGTCCCCCTGTGGACCTCCGCTAGCTGGGAACCGGCCCCTACAGCTAACCCAAATTAATCAACACTTGATAAACTAAAGATTTTTTAAGGTTGATTAGCAAAATCTCTTAAACTATTATTCTAATACTTTATACTGTCATTTTTTGCAAACATGGCTAGTAAAGATAAATCTTTAGAGCCAAGACTGAACGTTATTGTGTCTTACTTTAAGAGGTGATAGACTCAGATGCTTTTTGGCTCACTATCTTAGGACTTATACATTAATTAGTGGAATCACACACTTTGATTCTGATGACACAGAATATGATTTAAGGGCAACCCATATATCTGGCTCAGTCAAACCAAAAATTTCTAAAGAAATGGACTACTATTGGTTTCATAAGATTCTTAAGTATTTTTCTGAGTCACTATACGACATTTTCTTCGGATATAAAGACACTCAAAATTACTAAGATCCAGTATAAGGATTCATCTGTGAAACTACTTTGATACTCATAAGTTGATAGGTCCATGTGACAAACTGTTGTAGCTAGGAGTATCAAAGAATTTGAAATTGTACATCTAAACATAGTTTGTACTAAAGCTGAATGGATCAGATATCTTGCTATGTATATATCAAATAGATCCAGGCCTAATTTCTACTCTTACTATGACTTCATGAAGTATTGAATATGTTAAGCATCTTATATGCATTTACATGATATACATATTTCTGTACCTGTCATTTTTATAAATTATGCTAAAGAATTGCTAAAGCATGATCTTGTGATATTGTGAGTTCTAAGATGAACAGGTATTTGCAACTGCATTATAAGGCATTAAAAGACCCTAAAAGTCAAAAATGTGGTTCTTGACTATATAAGTCATAAAGAACTATACAGATATCTTGACGAAGAGTCTGTTTACTCTTGACGAAGAGTTTGTCTAGGAAATTAATCCTAGAATCATCGAGGGGGATGGGGTTAAGCCCATAGTATAGTCACCAACAGTGGCAACCCAACCGAGTCTGACTGGAGATCCCAAGAAGCCGGTTCAATGGGTAGGAACAAGCTGGACTAGGTGACTATTATGGAACGCTGACCTGAGATTAAATTCTCTTTAAAATAAAAGCCCAGGAGGCTGTACATGTGTACATTCATACCCCATTCCTATGGTGACAGTGTTCCTTTTGTGATATGGATAGGGTGAGTTTAAACTCTTAATAAGTCCAAGCATGATATGCAGGGTTGATTCCTATCACCAACCCTTGAGGACTTATCTATATGAGAGGTCGTGAGGGCCGCGACTATAGGACAGGGCGATCCTAGACAACTCTCATGAATATGTAAAAGTGTGCATGGCCATTCAAACGCGCCACCCGATAGACCCAGGAACCTCTAGCGTACTATGTGTGTCATTTTCTGAATCTGGTTTAAGAAGTCTGATTCAAGGCATAGTCCATCAAGTACTTCTTCAGACAAAGACAATGGTCACTACGTGAGATTCAAGGCTGTAGTCCATCTCATTTATGCATAGTATTCACTTGCCCAGAAATTTTGTACTTCGATTTTATTTATTTTTGAATATTGTTATCTTTGTTTTTGTATTTTTATTTTTAGAAACTTGGTTTTTTGGGGGGGATTGTTATTATTATTATGAAAAAACCAATTTTCAAATACAATTAATTCCTAATAAATGGATTATTTTATTTGGATGTTAAATTTTATTAACTTCCTATTGATTCATATTCATCACACCATTAAAATACTATTTTATGGCTCTTTATGTCTCATTGAAAACCTTTTAATTATAAGGGATGGGTCATGGCTCTATATATGTTCCATGCATTCTTTTCTTTAAAAAGTGAATTGACATGAACAAAAGATCAAAAGAAAGAAAAAAATCATGTCTCTTTCTCTCTTCCTTACCCTAAACACTCCTTTTCATTTTATTTTATTTTCTGGGCAAAGCTAAGTTCGGGTCAATCTCCCCGAGTTGTGTGCGACGACGGGAAACCGGTAGAGCGGGGGTTTTACCACTAGGAGCATCCGGAAAAGTCTGCACATAGACCCGGATTAACTCTTAGGGCAGTGCTACGTGCGCGACTTCCCCGGAGGCCGGTAACTTTTTAATTTTGTTTATTTTGTTTGCAGATTTCAAAAGGAGAAAATAAAATTATTTCTAACAATATAGAGGTCATCCATATTGTAAATTTAGTTTAGTTTTATAATCAAATATAATAATCATTTATAAATTTAGTTTTACTGATATTTTTAAATATAGTATTCATTTAAACGTTTATTTGAATTATTAGATGATAGAAATTAAAAATTACATCTATAAATCCATATTGTTGTTTAGATATATATCTCAAATTATTGGATAATTTTCAACTATGACGACTTAAAAGAAAGAATAATAAAATAATGAAGAGATCATACCTTGTTTCACTCAAATGGTACAGATTCAGAGATGCCAGGAATAAATGCCGACAAATGAGGCTAATTCGAAAGAGTTATCATAATCATACGAGGATAAAGTTGTTTAGAAAGAGAAGATGAATGTAGTGAAAAAATATTTGCTTCATCAGGAGTAGTTATAAAAAATTTACGTGCAGAAAGAGAAACAAAAATGAGTGGGATGAGTAGGTTAGGGAGATTTTGAATTTTAAATTAGTAGATGGTGTAAATGACATTCTATCCTGAAATTAAATAACTTTATCTAAGAATGTATAGAAATTATATAATCCAAATACTCCTGATATTTGGATTATATAATAGTATAGATATGTAAAACAACCTCATAATATGAGAAATTGGACTAATATTTTACCACCATAGCACATTTCTCCATAAGTATATATCAAGGTTAGCAGTAACAATAAATATAATGGAAACGGTATGGAATCCTTACTATGAATATCAGGATCGGCATTATGAACAATGGCGACATCGAGAGTATCAAAATTTTTGATATCTAAAAACAAATGATTATTCATAAATTATTAAATAATAAAAATATTTTATATATTTAGGTATAATTTTAAGTATTTTATGTGTTGTTTTTTAATAGTTTTGAAATTGAATAAGATATCAATCGCTCTACTAATTGGTTTACCTGCGATAAATAACTTTTTTCATTTACATGATTCTAATTTAAAACCATACTAGACGTCATGGTCTTTTTTATTCAATTTTTTCTATCGAATTGACTGGAAAATAGACCACTAACGTCGGTGTCAGTCCGTATCGGTATCGGTCGTCGGATCGAGATATGCTACACCGTATCGATATCGACCGTATCCAAGGACAGAACCAAAAATCTGAACTGGGTTGGACTAGAATGGATTAGGAGTATAGCTCGTCTCACAAAAAATTACAAAAAAATTATATATGATTTTTTTTTTGGGGTGGGATGGAAACCACCCCAGTCCTTCACATGCGTCCGCCGATGACCGTATCAGATCGATATATGCTGATACTGCAAATATATATATATATAATTATTCAAGCAAGCCGATGCTAGAAAGAAGATAAGAGAGCGCTCTAAGTTATATAGAGATCATTTCTTAATTGTATCTAAATAACTGGTAATTCCTATAATTTGTTCATCAGAGTTCAGTGCTATAAGATATATAGGACAAAAATATATTGGAAGTGCCTTCCAATAGGGCAAGTGTTACAGCCCAGTCTATAGAATGGCCTGTCATCATTGCCAGCTCAGAGAAGGATGCCTTGTCATCATTGCCAGCTCAGGAAGGATGCCTTGTCATCATTGCAAGCTTGCTGCCAGCTCAGGGAAGTGCATCATAATAGTAATCCAGTCACCCTCTATTGCCAGCTATGCAACAGGGGTGTTAACTGTAAATAACTGAATGATACCATAGTGTATCAGTCCTTTTGCTGTAACAGATCCGGGTGTGCCTATAAATACCCAGATCGAGAGAGGAATAGGCAGCTGTGCTTTTACAACCTAGCCTCTTAATTCATAGATTACTGATAGCTATTGTAGATCCCCAATTTTAATACTATTCTCTATTCAATTTCCCTTCCAATTTAGCTTGTCTTCTTCTCTTAGTAAATTCTGCAGTCGATTTCATGGCAACTGGACAGAAATCTCCACCACAATTTGGGTTCCAGGGAAGGAACTCTAACAATTTGGTATCAGAGCCACTAGATCCAGTGCCGGAGGCGAGTGATGAGCAAGGATCGAGTAGCCAATTCTCTCGACCCGAGATGATTGATGCCAGACGAAGTCCCATAGCAGAGGAACGGTTCCTTTCGCTCGAAGGTACGGTGCACACTCTTAGTAACAAATTTGATTTGTTAGGGCATCGATTTGAGTTGTTGATTGAAGAACTTGGGAAATCGAGGGTAGGAATGAGCCCAAATTCTTTGGCCATGTCTCCACCAATGAACACACCAGCTCCCCAAATGTTTCCTGCAGTAACTTCTTTTGCAAGTAATCAAAATTTTTCACAAGTTGTTAGCAGCAATATGGAATTTAATGCACCAATGAATCAATATGAGTGTACTCCTTATAATCAACATGTGAACAATCATAGTGCCAGAGGAAACATGGGGCATGTGTTGCAGCCCACACAAAGTCCTGCAATTATCAATCCAACTCCATTAGGAGCACCAACAGGACAATTTAGTGCTGGACATGGAGGAGGGCAACCCAATCTCAGACTCAAATTGCCTGAATTTAGTGGAGATGGGGATGTAGAAGCTTGGTTGTTGAGAGTCCACCATTATTTCACTTATTATGCTGTCCCAGAGTATGATAAGATTAGAGTTTGCTCAGTTCAACTGAAAGACTCAGCAGCTTATTGGTATGATTGGGTGATGAAAACTAAAGGAGGAGTGATGACTTGGGGGAATTTGCCAAGCCATCAGGATGCAGTATGGTCCCTCCCAACTAACAGATCACATAATTGAACTGAAAATGTTAAAGCAAGAAGGGACTGTCCAGGAGTACACCATGCAATTTCAGAAAATACTACAAAGGGTACAATGGCTACCTGAGCAGTGTTTGATTAGCAATTATGTGGGGGGACTCAAAGATGAAGTGAGGTATGAAATTTTGGTAGCTAGTCCTGTGAATTTATCTGCTGCAATGCAAGCTGCCAAATTGTTTGAAGCCAAACTCTTAGCTATCAAAGGGAGTTACAGGCCCAGTGCTTATTATCACAAAAACAATTCAGGAAGTTCAATGAACAATACTGAAAATACCAAAAATACTACTCAACCCAGAGGAGATGTGAAGCCTGTTACTACTGCCAGACCTCACTCTACTACAATATCTCCTAGTGAATTGATAAGGAGGAAAAACCTAGGTCTCTGTTTCACGTGTGATGAAAAATGGGCAAAAGGCCATAGGTGTAAAGAGAAGAGATTGTTTATGTTGGTGGCTGATGAAGAGCAGGAGGATTTCCAAACTGACATCCCTTCACCAGAGAAATCAGACTGCTATACTGATCTTACACAGAGCTTATTTGAAATATCTTTGCAGGCTCTGTCAGGTATGACCCAACCCTCTACTATGAAGCTCAGAGGAACAGTCAAGAACAAACCAGCCATGATACTTGTGGATTCAGGATCTACACATAACTTCATTGACTCAACATTCAGTGAAAGATTGGGGCTTACTTTAACTGAAAATAAATCATTTGAAGTCATGGTAGCTAATGGAGACAGACTTACCAGTAAAGGGATCTGTAATGGGGTAGTGATGGAGTGCCAGGGCACTAAAATTGAAGCTGACCTGTTGTTATTACCTCTCACAGGCTGTCAAATTGTGCTAGGGGCAAGTTGGTTACGTACTCTGGGAAATATCAATTGGAATTTCCAGGAACTTACCATGAAGTTTGTACTACAGGGAGTTGAACATCAGTTACAAGGCCTCACACCTAACTGCCAGCCATTCCAAGAGACAAATAACAAAGAGTGGAGACAGAAGGCACAGATGTTCCTTATTCAACTATGCTACCTGCAAGAGGATCCAGTAAACTCAAAGGGCCAGGAAGTACATGATGAAGAGCTTAATTCTATGTTGAAAAAGTACCAGCATTTATTTGAAGAGCCAAAAGGATTACCTCCCCAAAGATCCTATGACCACAAGGTACCTCTTATTCCTAATGCTCTTCATGTTTGTTGCAGACCTTATAAACATCCATTTCTGCACAAAAATGAAATAGAGAGGCAGATTCAAGAGATGTTAGCTTCTGGCATAATTAGACACAGTAACAGCTCTTACTCCTCACCTGTGATTCTAGTGAAGAAATCTGATGGGTCCTGGAGGCTGTGCATTGACTATAGATCATTAAATCAAATCACCATCAAAGATAAATTTCCTATACCCTTCATTGAAGAACTTTTGATGAGCTGCATGGAGCTAAGTTTTTCTCTAAGCTGGACTTGAGGGCTGGGTATCATCAAGTGAGAATGGTGGAGGGGGATGTACACAAAACAACTTTAGAACTCATGAAGGGCACTATGAGTTTCTAGTAATGCCCTTTGGGCTTACTAATGCTCCATCCACTTTCCAAGCCATGATGAATGATATTTTTAGAGAATATATGAGAAAATTTGTACTAGTATTCTTTGATGACATACTAGTTTACAGCCCAAGTCTTGAGACTCATTATAGTCACCTGGAACAAGTTTTCAGACAGTTGGAAGCTCAGCAATTAAAAATCAAGAGAAGTAAGTGTTTCTTTGCTCAGGAGCAGGTAGGGTACTTGGGACATATTATTTCCAGCAGGGGGATAGAAGTGGACCAGGACAAAATCAAGGCAATATTAGAATGGCCAGTTCCTACTACTGTTAAACAACTAAGGGGATTCCTGGGCTCACAGGCTACTATAGAAGATTTATACAAGGGTATGGAATCCTAGCAGGGCCACTGACTTCCTTACTCAAGAAAAATTCTTTCAGTTGGGGACAACAAGCACAGGAATCCTTTGAACTATTGAGGGAAGTACTCACACAACCACCTGTTCTTACTATGCCAAATTTTCAGGAAGACTTTGTCTTGGAATGTGATGCATCTGATGGGGGAATTGGAGCTGTACTAATGCAGAAAGGGAAGCCTATAGCTTATCTGAGCCAACACTTGAAGGGAAGAGCTAAATCCTTATCAACTTATGAGAAAGAAATGTTAGCCATTCTTCTAGCAGTCAAGAAATGGAGTCAGTATTTGTGGGGAAGACAGTTTACTATTAGAACTGACCACAAACCATTGAAGTATATGCTTGAACAGAGGGTGTACACTGATGCACAGTATAAGTGGATCCTAAAATTACATGGTTTTCATTATCAAGTTGAGTACAAGAAGGGTAGGGAAAATCAAGCAGCTGATAGCTTATCCAGGAAGGAGGATGCCAACTTACAAGCAGTGACTGTTGTGCAAGCAGATTGGCTCAAACTTTTCAAAAATCAAATGGAGCAGTCTCACTACTATGCCAGCATGAAAAAGAAATGGGAACAAGGCTTATTAAACATGACAAAGTACAACATGGTTAACAACCTACTGTATTACAAGAACAGGCTGTTGATAGATCCCAACTCACAGTTTGTGGAGATTATGTTAAAAGAGCATCATGATATGTTGCAGGCAGGACATTCAGGTACTCTCAAAACACTTCAAAGGCTCAAAAGAGTATGCTATTGGCCAGGTATGAAGAAAGCAGTCAAAAATTATGTGAGGGCATGTGATATTTGCCAGCAGAACAAAAGTGAAACAACCTCCCCTGCAGGCCTATTACAACCCCTTCCTATCCCTGCAAACATTTGGGAGGATATATCTATGGATTTTATAGAAGGATTGCCACTTAGCCATCACAAGACAACTATTATGGTAGTGGTAGATAGACTTTCTAAATACATCCATCTCTTTGCTTTAACACACCCTTTCACTGCTAATATGGTAGCTCAAGTATTTGTTGATGGAGTCTTCAAATTGCATGGCATGCCAAAGTCAATAGTTTCAGACAGGGACCCTGTGTTTACTAGTCAATTTTGGCAACAATTCTTTAAATTACAGGGTACCAAGCTCCAATACAGTACTGCATATCACCCTCAGTCTGATGGACAGACAGAGGTGACAAACAGATGCATAGAAGGTTACCTGAGATGCTTCTGTAGCCATAAGCCAAAGGAATGCAGCAAACATCTCTCTTGGGCAGAATTTTGGTTTAATACCAATTGGCACACTGCTACCAAGATCACTCCTTTTGAGGCTGTCTATGGTAGGAAACCTCCCCACATTCTCACTTATTCTTCAGATATCATCACTGATAGAACAGTGGCAGAGGATCTTATGACTAGAGACAATGCTTTACAAATTCTGAAGGACAACCTAACTCTAGCTCAAGACAGGATGAGAAAGATGGCTGATATGCACAGGACTGATAGAGAGTTCCAGGAAGGTGATTGGGTTTACTTGAGAGTGCAACCCTATAGACAGATTACTATAGCTCATAAAAGGCCCCAAAAATTGTCTCCAAAATACTATGGGCCTTACCAAGTTCTATCAAGGGTGGGACCAGTGGCCTATAAGCTTAAACTGCCAGAAGGAGCCCTCATACACCCTGTCTTCCATGTGTCCCAGTTGAAGAAGAAAATAGGACACCACACTGAAGTTCACACTGGCACTCCTACACAGAGGGAAGAACTCATTCTTGAACCTCACTGGATTCTGGAGAGAAGACTTGTTCAGAGAAGAAATCAAGCTGCAGTTGATTTGTTGATCCATTGGAAGGATGGTCTTGCAGAGGAGGCTACTTGGATGCCTTATGAAGAATTCATAAAGACTTTTCCTCATTTTGACCTTGAGACAAGGTCAAATTGATGGAGGGAGTATTGTTACAGCCCAGTCTATAGAATGGCCTGTCATCATTGCCAGCTCAGAGAAGGATGCCTTGTCATCATTGCCAGCTCAGGAAGGATGCCTTGTCATCATTGCCAGCTTGCTGCCAGCTCAGGGAAGTGCATCATAATAGTAATCCAGTCACCCTCTATTGCCAGCTATGCAACAGGGGTGTTAACTGTAAATAACTGACTGATACCATAGTGTATCAGTCCTTTTGCTGTAACAGATCCGGGTGTGCCTATAAATACCCAGATCGAGAGAGGAATAGGCAGCTGTGCTTTTACAACCTAGCCTCTTAATTCATAGATTACTGATAGCTATTGTAGATCCCCAATTTCAATACTATTCTCTATTCAATTTTCCTTCCAATTTAGCTTGTCTTCTTCTCTTAGTAAATTCTGCAGTCGATTTCATGGCAACTGGACAGAAATCTCCAACTGCAGTCGATTTTATGCCATAAACTGATTAGTAAGAGCTGTAACGACCCAGAACCAGAATACTGGAGAGCGGGGGCGTACATAGCCAGCAACGTATATTGAAGTACAACCCACCTCGCTATACGGTCACGGCTGTCTAGATACATGAGAGTTTAACTACAAGCCATCAGTCTCCTAGGGTCATAAACAAGCCTATTGTCTCAATCTCAAGCAAGTAATAACAATTACAAGATGTTAGAGCACCAAATATACAATAGTAAGGCGTCCCATACATTACATATTTGGATGATCATGAAGCTAGTCGTACAAAATGTCAAGATTAGCAAGAGTTTCAGTCATACATGATCAACCCTAGGATTTGTCAATCATGTTACAGCCCGTAGGCAGACAGTAAATAAAGATGCAATCGAGCTAACACGTGCTCGTCGGCTAAACGCCTCAAAAGAATATTTTTACAATAGAGAGAACAAAAGAAACCACCTCGTTGCCAGGGTTACGCCTGGTGGTCACCATCTGGCTGGGAAGTAGGTAGATCCTCTGGAGCTGTTCCGATATCTGGCCATACAAAACCAGCTGGGTCAGACCCCAGAAAGAGCAAGTGCCACAAAGGAGGCTTCACTTAGGAACTAAAACCAGCATATAATAAATGAATATTAAAGCTAATTATAAAAGAAACTGATAATAATAGGTACAACAATAGTGAATTGAGTACGAGAAAACCATTCAAGTAGCCAGGTCACAACCCTTAAACCAAATAAGGACCGGAGTTGTAACCCTTCACCTGAATAGAAACCCGCCTCAAATACTGTTGGTGAAAGTAGAACATGATAAACTTGACTTAGGGTGAAATAAGACAATAAACGAAGAGAGGACACGGAACTGCTCCGGGAGCCAGGTTACAACCCTTAAACCAAATAAGGACCGGGGTTGTAACCCTTCGCCTGAACAGAACCTTGCCCCTGATCTTTATTGTTAAGGTAAGCATGAATAATCGTGCTATTGAAGTAAGGTAAAACTTGACGAGCACGACACGGGGTACAATAAGACAATAAACGAAGAGAGGACACAGAACTGCTCCGGGAGCCAGGTTGCAATCCTTAAACCAAACAAGGACCGGAATTATAACCCTTCGCCTGAACAGAACTGGCCCCCTGATCATTATTGTTAAGGCAAGCATAAATAATCATGTTATGTCACGATCTTGTACAAGATCAGGACGAGACGAAGCTATACTAGACCCCATCCAATCAATCACGGCCAAGCAATGAGTACGACTTGATACTTTAACTAGCTAGGGTTATCACAAGCCTAGTTACTAGCAAGATGCAATGAGATTATTCCAACAGCCATAAGTCCTGCAGACCATCCAGGTTATCCAGACGTAATTAGGGGATTGAATTCATGTGGGTACATCGTCCAAAAAATGCATGTACCCTCAAGTAGTTTACTGGTTGCAACACATGTCAGTGTGCTGGAAATATGCCCTACTCGACGGCAGGCTACAAATTCCATAATGGGGCACCCAGATAACGGGATTGCCTGTAGCTGGAAAATCTCTCCATGTCTACTAGAATTCTCTAGTTGTTAGTCTTAGTCAATTTCAGTAGGTACCCCTGACCGTGGTATTCAGGGGTCCCTGTCCTAGATATGATGCAAGACAATACTGGTTTATTTGTACAAACACAATCGTCCACGGTGTCCAAGCCATTTATTATAGTCATGTCATGCAAGCCGTCGGCTTTCAATAGTTACCATGGTGCGTACTTGTCATATCTTGTTATGTCATGCTATGTCATGCCATGCCATGTCATGTCATGCACCATTATTAGTTCGGCCATAGCACTCAATCCGTGCTTGTCCATTCATGAATAGTGCAAGGCATAAAAGACAATCGGGCACACAAGGTCTCAAGGCTCTACGCGAGTGAGCCTCTACGCTAGGACGAGGGCCTCAAGCGTAAAGCGGCTCTACGCGAGCAAGAGCAAGGGAGAGATAGCTCTACGCGAGTGAGCCTCTACGCTAGTGAAGATGCACGTGGGTGGGGTTCTACGCTAGCCGGGTTATACGCAAGTGAAATTACACGTGCGTAAGAATTTATGCGAGTAGAATTCTACGCACGCAAACACCCGAGCAAAACTCTACGCGAGTGCGACTCTACCCGAGCGGGAGGGGTCCCGGCGTAGAGTTCGAATACGCTAGCTCACAATTGCGTGTGCGTAAAAAGGAGCACTACGCAGGCACGTTAAGATGCGAGCGTAAAAGGGATAAATAATACGCTAGCACGCAATGCGTGGGCGTAAAAGGGGCCAAACACTACGCTAACACGTTAGAACGCGTGCGTAAAACTCCGTCTTCTCCCTATGGCCAAGACAAACATGCGTAAAAACTCAGGAACTCGAGGAACTCCATCGCGGCCAATGATTTGGTGAAGTCCGGCCATCTCAACACCAAACTTACGTAAAATCGAAATCCCTACTACATGGGACTCTCCAATTCGAAAACAACCAAGTTTAGAAGGTCAAAACCGAGAAGATCAAAATGCTAAAACTTAGATCTACATGAAATGAGCCATGGAATTCGAAAATGCTAAGTACTAAAGTGACTTAGAATCTTGTAGAGAAGAAAATAGAACAATAAAACTTGAGTTCCTCCATGAAGCAAGTTGCACTTGCCTAAACCTCCTATTAGGTGGAAGATAGTAATGGTAAGGAAGAAGAGTAAATGAAAAGTAATGAGGAGAGAGAAGGAGTGGGCAGCTATTAAAGGAAGAGAGGAGTGGTAGGTGGGGTTGGTCCACATGAAAAACCAATCCAAACTGAACCAAGCCATCCAAGACGAACCAAGCAAATGAAATGTCAAGATAAACCATGCAATGAGATATGCAATATACGTACACGTATACCAAAATACGTAATACGAACCACGGTCGTTACAACTCTACCCACCTTAAAAGAATTCTGTCCTCGGAATTTAATCAAGATGCTAGAGAAGCAAGGACAAGCTATACTAATCACAGGCAAGCTATAACAAGGCAATCAAGCAATCATTCATTCAAGCAAGGAACTGAAAGCATAAGGCATAAGAAAGACGTTATACCTTACGAGTCAAACAGGTCGGGATATCGCGATCGGATATCATCCTCACGCTCCCATGTTGACTCACCCAAAGAGTGATGACCCCAAGCAACACGGACTAACTTAATAGTCTTGTTCTTGAGTATCTTCTCTCTCCGGTCCAATATAGACACGGGCCTCTCCTCATACGAAAGGTTGGTACCAACAACCAATTTTGAATGATCCAGGATATGGCTCGGGTCCGAGATATATCATCGCAATTGGGATACATGGAACACGTCATGCACCTCACGTAACAATGGCGGAAGAGCGAGACGATAGGATACATCACCTACTCACTCCAAAATGTCGAACGGACCTATATACCTAGGACTAAGCTTTCCCCGTACGCCGAAACGAATGACGCCACGGTTAGGCAAAATCCTCAGGAATACATGCTCGCCGACAGAAAACTCAAGTGGGCGCCGATGAGAATCGGCCCAATGACCCCGACGATCTTGAGCAACGCAAAGATGATCTCGGACTCTCCTGACCACCTCAACGGTCTAAGCAATCATTTTCGAACCGAGCATATGTCTCTCTCCAACATCATCCCATGTTAGCGGGGATCTGTACTTTCTATCATACAGTGCCTCGAACGGTGCCATCTGGATACTGGCCTGGAAACTGTTGTTGTACGAGAACTCCACCAGGTGTAGGTGATCCTTCTATGAACCACCGAAGTCGAGCGTATAAGATCTCAACATATCTTCCAAGGTTCGTATGGTACGCTCTGACTAACCATCTGTCTGCGAATGATAAGCTGAGCTGAACTGGAGGTGAGTTCCCAAACTTTCTTGCAGACTACGCCAAAAGTGCGAAGTAAATCTTGAATCTTTATCCGAGGTGATACTGACTGGCATACCGTGAAATCTGACGATCTGCCTGAGGTACATCTCTGCTAGCTGAGCCGTCGACTGACCAACTCTGAACGGAAGAAAGTGAGCCACCTTCGTGAGCCTGTCTATCATAACCCAAATAGCATCTCTACCGGTTGGGGACCTAGGTAATCCAGTCACAAAATCTATGGTTATATGCTCCCACTTCTATTCTGGAATTGGCAAGGGCTGAAGAAGTCCAGCTGGTCTCTGATGTTCAGCTTTAACCTGTTGGCAAACCAAACATTGAGAGACAAACCGGGCTATCTTCCTCTTCATGCCATTCCACCAACAGTGCTGACTGATATCACGGTACATCTTTGTGCTACCGGGATGAACCGAATATTGAGAACTGTGAGCCTCTGCCATGATCTCTTGTCTGATATCTCCACTTGGTACACAAAGACGCCTCCCATGTCGAAGTGTACCGTCTTCATGGATGCATAACTCTGATCTTCGTCCTGCCTCACATTCTGCTCTAAGCCGCTGAAGCTTAGAATCTGCTGACTGCGCCATCCGGATCCTCTCGACTATACTGGACTGAACTTGCATACTGGCCATCAATGCCACACTGGTAGAAAGGGAAACTTCAATACCCATCTTCTGAAGATCTGCTAACAGCTCAGGTTGTGTTGTTAGGAAATAAACTCCGGCTCTCCTGCTCAATGCATCTGCAACGACGTTGGCCGTCCCAGGATGATACTGCAAGTTGACATCATAATCCACAAGTAGCTCTAGCCACCTTCTCTGACGCATGTTAAGATCCTTCTGAGTGAAAACATACTTCAGGCTCTTGTGGTCGGTAAAAATCTCCACCCTATCTCCGTATAAGTAGTGTCTCCATAACTTAAGTGCAAACACTACTGCTGCCAACTCCAAGTCATGGATTGGGTAATTCCTCTCATGATCACGAAGTTGACGTGACGCATAAGCTATTACCTTCCCATGCTGCATCAGAACACATCCTAAACCTCTGCCTGAAGCATCACAATATACTGAGAATCCTCCGGTTCTATCTGGAAGTGTGAGAATGAGTGTCGTCATCAAACCTCGCTTCAACTTCTCAAAAGAATCCTGGCACTCTGCTGTCCAAGCAAACTGCACATCCTTGCGGGTCAACTAGGTTAATGGCGCTGAAATTCGAGCAAAGTCTGAAACAAATCGTCGGTAATAGCCGGCCAAGCCAAGGAAACTGCGAACTTCTGCAACTGTGCTGGGTACTGGCCACGTCTCAATGGCCACGATCTTCTGGGGATCCACTTCTACTCCTCCTCTGGTGATAATATGACCCAAGTACGAAATGCGATCGAGCCAGAACTCGCATTTACTGAACTTGGCATACAACTGGTGCTCTCTGAGAATCTGAAAAACCACACGGAGATGCTGCTCATGCTCTGCCTCACTCTTGTTGTAGACCAAGATGTTGTCTATGAACACAATCACAAACTGATCCAAATAAGACATAAAGATACGATTCATGAGGTCCATGAATACGGTCGGTGCATTGGTTGCTCTAAATGGCATCACAAGGAACTCATAATGCCCATATCTAGATCTGAAAGCTGTCTTCGGGATGTCCAGCTCTCTGACTCTGATCTGATGATATCCTGACCGCATATCAATCTTCGAGAATACTGCTGCCCCTGAGTTGATCAAACAAGTCATCTATCCTCGGAAGAGGGTATCTGTTCTTGATTGTCACTGAGTTCAAGGTACGATAATCTACACATAACCTGGACGTACTGTAGTGCCCCATCCCGCAAAGTCCATCGGAGAAATCATAACGCCAACGGCGTTGGAACTTAGCCTTGCAACGGCTGCTCGAAGGCTCGCTCGTCCGAGGCGACTCCTCGCACAGGTGGGGTAGTTTCGGTGAACTTGTCTCATTTTAGCCTTCACTTAATAACGTGCATGTTTTCAACTTGCACTGGTAGGCTAATCTAAAAGCTACGCACCAACATAGCTAAGGGAATAATCCCGTCGGGTCGGAATGTCTTAGAACATGGAAAATGGTCCTACGGTCAACATAGAAGTCGGCTCAGCGTGCTTTCAAATGACACTTGATCCTTCGATCCCGTGGCTTGGGAGAAGGACGTTGGCTTAAGTTGCTAAGTTGCCCCGACACTTGAAATAGCCTAAGTCATAGGCGTCGCCTGCCCGAATGCTTGCTAAAGTATACACGGTCCCATCGATTTGTCCCAACACTTGAAATAGCCTAAGTCATAGGCGTCGCCTGCCCGAATGCTTGCTAAAGCATGTACGGTCCCGTCGATTTGCCCCAACACTTGAAATAGCCTAAGTTATAGGCGTCGCCCGCATGTATGCCTAACAAAGCATGCACGGTCCTGTCCCGCAAGGCTTGGCATAGCCTTCGCACGTCCCGCAAGTTAAGTCATCTCGCACGGCTCGTTGGCTTAAGTCTAGGCACCCGAAAAGTTGGTTGTCCAAGTCGACCCCGTGTCTAGCACGTTCCCTCGACGCGGAGCTTGGCGTAGCCCTCGCTCGTCGAGTCGTCGCCTGAATAAGTTAGACAAGTGTTGTGCTGGGCTATCAAAGCCAGTTCTAACACCGTCCCGCTCTATCTGCGGTTGTCAAGTCGCGTAGTCCCTTGAGAACAATACTCGTCGTATAAGTCTATGACTTGAGCGTTAGCGTCGCCTATAGAACCAGGCCTGTCTAAGGCACGAGTTACGGTCGGTTTAGTGAAAAGCTTACCACGAACAAAGTAAGTCCACGCGACTGGTTGTCGTCGAGATCGATCCCGCTACTTGGGAGTCTCGTTACGTCCTGATATGTCCCGCACACGAGATCGGTCCCCTGGCTTGGGAGTCTCACTAAGTCTTGATATGTCCCGCACACGAGATCGGTCCTGCGGCTTGGGAGTCTCGCTAAGTCTTGATAGAAAGAAGGAATGCATGGTCATGTTAAGAAAGGACTGGATAGACTGGATAGATCGAGTATGCATGGTCATTGGGCAACTTGTCGACAAGGTATAGTCTTCTCGAGTGATCACCGGGGCGCTGGGATCATTCGACCTGGGGGAAGCGAGAATGTGGCTCAAAGTAGGATGCTGGATAACCGCATGGGAGACTTCGGCGCCTCCGGGCTAGCTACCCGTGTAGGGACGTGACCGATATCCCACGAGCCAGTCCAAGATAGCTTGAAATTGCTAGTGACCACTCATGTAGATGTGTCGGCAATAGCGGCACACCGCGTGTATGCCTTTGGATTGAGTCTAGAGCTTGAATACAGGTCTAGTCGGTAACACAAGGTCTGGGCCTAAGACTGGGCTGCAGCATAGGCACCGTGCTTGGCACGATAGATTGGCGTTGGGATGTCTATGAGATCGATGCTAGGTTTGGCAAGTCTTGTCTAAGTTGATTCATGAGTCGAACAGGAGAAGCCGTAAGACGGTAACATGCTAAGTCTTGATATGTTGCGAGGCGCGGCCTCAATCTTGAAGCACGGACAAGTCTAAGCAAAGTCTAGAGACACGACCTACACGAGTCGTTCCCCCTTGACGTCGCTAGCACGAGAATTGGTCTAGTAGGCTGGAGTTTAAGTAAAAGTCTTGGCACGGCCGAGTGCGTATAAGTTGCTCCTCGGCAAAGCATTGTCCCGAACATGTTAAGTTACGAATAGAATGTGGCACGACCCTGCCGTCCCGAGTTGAAGTTTGGTCAAGTACCTAGTCGATGAGGCACTGCCTCGATCGAAATACACGTTGGTATTGTAGCACGACCATGTCATTGCACGTCGAGACGTCAAGTCTTAAAATGTATCCTAAGGCAAGACTAGAAAGACAATCGAAAGGGACTTTAGCTGCACAAAGTAAATGAAACGTGTCGGTTATGTATGGGTGGGCGAGAAGCTCACTCCACCAGTACAGTTGAGTACTGACACCAACACAGTGTTCATGTGCAGGCACAAGTAGAAGCTCGTGGCGCGGAGCTCGCTTGGATGCCTCGAGGCGCGGAGTTCCTTGGCGACCCGAAGCGTGCGACCGCGTGGATTGAAGACTTATACAGGACATAATGTATGGACATCGCCTTCCGAAGCTTCCGCTGGATTCAAGTATTGTATCGAGAGATGAGAGAGAGCAGAGAGACTTGTAAATGAGAGAAAAGTGAGCACGAGAGACTTGTAATTTGGCCTTGCACCCACAAATGTAATTTTGTATTCAATATCAATAAAAGAGCTTCTTTTGAATGACTTGTGTTCATGTGTTCTTCTTTAAATTCTGCTGCAATGTATTCAATGTTTCTGCTTGGGACTTCTGTGCGACGACCCCGTCGCCGCCGATGTAATCGGCCGTTATGGAATTGTCTTGCACAAGCGCAATCTAGGCTCGTGCGGCATCACGCCTTAGCGAGGACGATCGCTCCTACAGGAGCGGGACGTGACACGTACCATCCTTCTTTTTTACAAGAAGCTTAGCGGCTCCCCAAGGTAATCCACTAGCACGAATGAATTCCTTGGTCCTGAGTTCTTCAATCATCTTGTACAATAACTCTAACTCTGACGGTGCCATCCTGTAGACTCTCTCTGACACTGGGGTTGTCCCTGGGATCAAGTCAATAGTGAACTCGATCTCTCGCTCCGACGGCATACCTGGAAGCTCTTCTGGGAAAATATCTGGAAACTCCTCAACTATCCGGGACAACTGCACTGCTGTTACTGCCATCCGCAATACTGGAGGAGAAGGCTCAATTTCGCCTCGGGAAAAGAAAAACTATGGCTCGCCTGGAATGCTAAAAACAACTCTGCCAATATGACAGTCTATCCTAGCATACTGGTCTCTCAACCAATCCATCCCTAAGACCACATCGTAATCGGCCATCGGAAACTCTATCAATCTAGCGAGAAATTCTCTACCGCTAACTACGATCCAACACGAGAAAAATACTCTATCTACTCCCACAAGACCATTACCAGTAAGTATATTAAGCCTTACTGATAAGGACTCGGGCTCCAGTCCTATCCGTGTCACGAATCGTGCAGACATAAACGAATGTGATGCACCAGAATCAAATAATACTGAAGCTGGAAAGGTGTTGACGAGAATAGTACCTGCCACTACCTCACCTGGGGCTAATCCTTCCTCTCTCATAGTCAAAGCCAGTACTTGACCATGTCCTCTGGGTGCGGGTCCCCTCTGCTGAAAACTCCTCTGCCTGCTCTGGATCAGGACTTGGGCTTGGGCATACTGCTGCGGTCTCTACTGCTGGAATGCCTAGGCCTGCGTCGACAATGGCCTCGAGAACGGGTACTGCAGCTGCTGCTGGATTAGTACTGGTCCTCTAACTGAAGGACTAGAGAAGGCTGATGAAGATAAACTCCCTGTTCGGGCAGTTCCCAACCCTGTGGTCCGGGGTACCACAAACCAAGCACAACCCATATGCTCTGCGATACTCTGATATCACATGCCCTGGCTTCCCACAGTATGAACACCCCACTGCGGAAGAGTGCTTCTGCTTCTGCTGCTGAGGGTACGTCGGAGTTGAATGCTGAACCGACGTTACTGAGGCTGCCCGCCTCAGAGCTCCGATGGTCAAGGCCCTAGCTGCCGGGACTGGTGCTGAAAACTGATTCATCTGACTGTGGGATCGCTTCCGACCCCCGGTCCTATCTACGATCCTCTGGGAGGTATACTCATGCCTCCTGGCTGCTCTCAACACCGTATCAAAAGTCTGATGCTCAAACTGCTCTACTGCCAATATAATCTCTAGATGGAGTCCCTGCTGGAACCGCTGGGCTCTGTCGAACTCGGTTGCTACCAAGGTGGGAGCAAACCGACTAAGTCTCAAAAACTCGGCCGTATATCCGTCGACCGTCCTGTCCATCTGCTTCAGATTGGTGAACCTCGTCTGGAGATCGTACCGAGCTACAACATCGAAATACCTGGCCTGGAATCTCTCAAGGAATACTGTCCAGGCAATAGGCGCCACTAATCCAACGGCCTGCGCCGCCCACCAGCTGCGGGCAAGATCCAATAACTGCAGGCACACTACGGCCACCTTCTCGTTTTCTGGAGTCCTGACTGCTTCTAGAATCACCTCTGTGTCCTGAAGCCATGCATCCGCGACGATAGCATCCTCGCTACCATCGAAGAAGGGAGGGTTCAAGCGCTTGAAGCTGTTGGCCGTGCTGTTACCCTGATGACCTCCTCTGGTCAGAGCATCTGTCACTGCCTGGTGCAAGGCATTGCCTCGACGATCTTGAGAAGCTAACAATGTCCTGATGAGATCCACCAAGGTGCCGTCATCAGGTTCTGCAGGCTGGACGGGCTGAACTGGTGGCTCTTGACCCTCAGTAGGCACGACTCTGGAGGCCACTCCTGAATGCTAGGCTTGATCTCCAGGTTAGTGCTGGTCCACGGGAGGTGCTCCGCCTTGCCGATCGGTAGGACCAGAAATAATGTCGCTGAAGAAGACGACATGGGGAATAATAAGGAAGGACCAGGATAGATCAAAGATTACAAGCATGTGATCAGGTCAAGATTTCAGGGATTGAGAAGATACAAGCAGAGATCAAGGGCGAGTACTGATTGAGACATCTATTCGGTAAACCCTCACACATCTTGATTTACAAGACCTGTATGGGCCACCACATAAACCATGTAACGCCCCAGAACCATAATACTGGAGAGCGGGGGAGTACATAGCAAGCTACGTATATTGAAGTGCAACCCACCTCGCTATACGGTTACGGCTGTCTAGATACATGAGGGTTTAACTACAAGCCATCAGTCTCCTATGGTCATGAACAAGCCTATTGTCTCAATCTCAAGCAAGTAATAACAATTACAAGATGTTAGAGCACCAAATATACAATAGTAAGGCGTCCCATACATTACATATTTGGATGATCATGAAGCTAGTCGTACAAAATGTCAAGACAAGCAAGAGTTTCAGTCATACATGATCAACCCTAGGATTTGTCAATCATGTTACAGCCCGTAGGCAGACAGTAAATAAAGATGCAATCGAGCTAACACGTGCTCGTCGGCTAAACGCCTCAAAAGGATATTTTTTACAATAGAGTGAGAGAACAAAAGAAACCCACTCATTGCCAGGGTTATGCCTGGTGGTCATCATCTGGCTGGAAAGTAGGTAGATCCTCTGGAGCTGCTCCGATATCTGGCCATACAAAACCAGCTGGGTCAGACCCCAGAAAGAACAAGTGCCACAAAGGAGGCTTCACTTAGGAACTAAAACCAGCATATAATAAATGAATATTAAAGGTAATTATAAAAAAAACTGATAATAACAGGTACAACAACAGTGAATTGAGTACGGGGAAACCATTCAAGTAGCCAGGTCACAACCCTTAAACCAAACAAGGACCGGAGTTGTAACCCTTCACCTGAATAGAAACCCGCCTCAAATACTGTTGGTGAAAGTAGAACATGATGAACTTGACTTAGGGTGAAATAAGACAATAAACGAAGAGAGGACACGGAACTGCTCCGGAAGCCAGGTTACAACCCTTAAACCAAACAAGGACCGGGGTTGTAACCCTTCGCCTGAACAGAACCTTGCCCCTGATCTTTATTGTTAAGGTAAGCATGAATAATCGTGCTATTGAAGTAAGGTAAAACTTGACGAGCATGACACGGGGTGCAATAAGACAATAAAAGAAGAGAGGACACAGAACTGCTCTGGGAGCCAGGTTACAACCCTTAAACCAAACAAGGACCGGAGTTGTAACCCTTCGCCTGAACATAACTGTCCTCCTGATTATTATTGTTAAGGCAAGCATAAATAATCATGTTATGTCACGATCTTGTACAAGATCAGGATGAGACGAAGCTATACTAGACCCCATCCAATCAATCACGACCAAGCAATAAGTACGGCTTGATACTTTAACTAGCTAGGGTTATTACAAGCCTAGTTACTAGCAAGATGTAATAAGATTATTCCAACAGCCACAAGTCCTGCAGACCATCCAGGTTATCCAGACGCAATTAGGGGATTGAATTCATGTGGGTACATCGTCCAAGAAATGCATGTACCCTCAAGTAGTTTGGTGGTTGCAACACATGTCAGTGTGCTGGAAATATGCCATACTCGACGGCAGGCTACAAATCCCATGATGGGGTGTCCAGATAACGAGATTGCCTGTAGCTGGAAAATCTCTCCATGTCTACTGGAATTCTTTAGTTGTTAGCCTTAGTCAATTTTAGTAGGTACCCCTGACCGTGGTATTCAGGGATCCCTGTCCTAGACATGATGCAAGACAATACTGGTTTATTTGTACAAACACAATCGTCCACGATGTCCAAGCCATTTATTATAGTCATGTCATGCAAGCCGTCGCCACAGCTTTCAATAGTTACTATGGTACGTACTTGTCATATCTTGTTATGTCATGCTATGTCATGCCATGTCATGTCATGTCATGCACCATTATTAGTCCGGTCATATCACTCAATTCGTGCTTTTCCATTCATGAATAGTGCAAGGCATAAAAGATAATCGGGCACACAAGGGCTCAAGGCTCTACGCGAGTGAGCCTCTACGCTAGGCCGAGGGCCTCAAGCGTAAAGCAGCTCTACACGAGAAAGAGCAAGGGAGAGATAGCTCTACGCTAGTGAGCCTCTACGCTAGTGAAGATGTACGTGGGTGGGGTTCTACGCTAGCCGGGTTTTACGCATGTGAAATTACACGTGCGTAAGAATTTACGCGAGTAGAATTCTACGCACGCAAACACCCGAGCGAAACTCTATGCGAGTACGACTCTACGCGAGCGGGAGGGGTCCCGCCGTAGAGTTCGAATACGCTAGCACGCAATTGCGTGTGCGTAAAAAGGAGCACTACGCAGGCACGTTAAGACGTGAGCGTAAAAGGGCTGAATAATACGCTGGCACGCAATGCGTGGGCGTAGAAGGGGCCAAACACTACGCTAACACGTTAGAACGCGTGCGTAAAACTCCGTCTTCTCCCTATGGCCAAGACAAACATGCGTAAAAACTCAGGAACTCCATCGCGGCCAATGATTTGGTGAAGTCCGGCCATCTCAACACCAAACTTGCGTAAAATCGAAATTTCTACTACATGGGACTATCCAATTCGGAAACAACCAAGTTTAGAAGGTCAAAATCGAGAAGATCAAAATGCTAAAACTTAGATCTACATGAAATGAGCCATAAAATTCAAAAATGCTAAGTACTAAAGTGACTTAGAATCTTGTGGAGAAGAAAATGGAACAATAAAACTTGAGTTCCTCCATGAAGCAAGTTACACTTGCCTAAACCTCCTGTTAGGTGGAAGAGAGTATAATGGTGAGGAAGAAGAAGAGTAAATGAAAAGTAATAAGGAGAGAGAAGGAGTAGGCGGCTATAAAAGGAAGAGAGAAGTGGTAGGTGGGGTTGGTCCACATGAAAAACCAATCCAAACCGAACCAAGCCATCCAAGCCGAACCAAGCAAATGAAATGCCAAGATAAAGCATGTAATGAGATATGCAATATACGTACACGTATACCAAAATACGTAATACGAACCACGGTCGTTATAAGAGCTCAATAAAAAATATACATGAATAAAGGTTCCTAACCATTCTAGGTGGAATAATGTACTTTAGAAGACAACGTTCTACACAGCAGCTTAGGTGTTCAGCATAGATTGAGAGAGAGAGTGGCAGTAGGTAGCGCTCATAAGAGACACTATCAGCCACGGGCAGAAAGTAGCACTCATCCGCGTCACTATCGGCCCCGGTGCAGTAAGTAGCACTCATACGAGACACTATCGGCCCAAATCTATGTGTGCACTGAACATGTAGCCCCTACGCTAATAACTGTCTCCTCCCTCCCCATGATACTATACATGCGTCGTCTCCACGACACTATTTAATCCTTAATAACCGCCAAGTCTTCTACACAAATCTATTGACAGTTATAACCTAACGCACGGCCTGTACGCACCGATGTACGGTCGATACGCAAGTCCGAAGCTATATACGACTCACAACTCACACACAACCCGCGGCACATCGTGACAGTTTATGAGATGCTCTAAACATATGGTAGTCCCTTAACTCTAAGTCAATTTCATAAAATATAGTAATTTGCAACTATATATAGTTTTGAAAGAACAACTTGGTAAGAAATAAAATATGCATGATATTGAGCAAGAAAGTAAACAGTAAAGGTAACGTGTCTTGCCTGGTGGGTCGCCTGGTGTGGTGCGATAATCTGACAAGTCCAGTCTTGTCCAATAGCAATGGTCATTGCGTAGCGGTCCGAAGTCACAAAAATATAGGACGAACGATCAGTTACGATCAATGGTAATAATTGAGAGGAATTTGTGGAACCAGACACATCTACAAATTTTTAGAAAATTATTTTTATAAAAAATATTTACGTAGTTACTTGAAAACACTTTACATATACAAATTTGGAAAATATATTTTTATTAGGCAATTATATGTCTTGAAGAATAAAAATACGCTAGGGTCGTAAAAACTGATTTTTCATCAGTCATAATAATTGTAAGCAGTTATAAGTAAAATTATTTTAGATTGGTAACTATATATTTGCAAAAATATTTTATATAATACTTGAAAGAATATATATATATATATATATATATATATATATATATATATATATATATATATATATATATATATATATATATATATATATATATATATATATATATATGATAATTTGGAAACTGCCTTTCTGTTGGATATAAATATTTTTAGGCTAAATGCTTTGAAAATATGGAGAAATCATTTTTATGGCTAAAATATAACTTGCTTATAACAAAATATTAATTTTTGTTATAATATCACCAATGGTAAATATGTTAATAACTAATAGCTACCTACTAATCGTAGCTATAAGTTTAATACCAAAATATTACTCTACACTAATTGTGATAATAATAATAATAATGATAATAATAATAATAATAATAATAATAATAACAATAATAATAATAATAATAATAGTAATAAAAATATTACAACTAAAAATCTATTCCCGTTCCCAATTTATTACACAGTGTGAGAGAGAGAGAGAGAGATGGGACCTGAAGAGAAGGGATCGAGGGGGAAAGGAGAGGCGGCGGCGATTGGGGTCGGGCGCCGGCGATGGCGCTGCGCCGGAGATGTTCAGACGGCTGGGCGATTGTACAGTCCGTGTCGGGTGTGTCCGACACGAAAATTGATGTATTTGTAAATGATGGAATAAGATATTGGATGGTCACAGACACGATGCACACTGTGGTTGTGGTAGAGAATTATGGAGGAGTACCTATCCTTTTATAGGAGGTGGGAATTTCCATTAGGATAAGGATTGGGAGGATCCAAATTTTTTTATAGATAATATCATATTAATTTAAATTCGATCTAAACTTTAAATCATTCCAGTCCAAATTTAAATCATAGATAAACTCTCCATTAAATTTAAACTCCATTTAGAATAAAAGCCTTTCCAATATAATTTATCATAATTAATTAAATTTAAACCAAAACGATATTTTAAAATAGTTTTTCGGATAATAAAATATTAATATTAAATAAATTTTGAAAATAAAATAAATTCATATGTCTAGTATAAAATGAACATTTGCATAAAACCTCATTTTTAAATTACTATTTATATAAACTTCCATGAAGTAAAATAAAGTTTTGAAAATTCCAAATGCGACGCATTTTACAACTTTAAGTAATCGAAAATATTTATTATTTATTATTTGAAAAACTAAGATTTTTAAAATAAAATGTTTTTACAAGAATATGTACCTCGCACATATTCGAACCCGACGAGACATACGAAAATGTGAACTCGTACGCGACGTCCCATACGACAATTTCGTACGCGACGTATAATACGACTATGCGACGTACAAATACCAAGTAAAAATTTTAAATACTCAATTTATATAAAAAATTAAAGTATAATTTTAGGGGGTTTACAAGCAAAGGCTGCGTCAAGCCTCGCATGGCGGGAACGTGCCATGCACGCGTTCGACTTTTGAACGACCAAGTCATTTGGGTGCCTAGACTTATGTCACAAGCCGTGCAACGCAACTTAACTCATGGGGCAAGCCAAGGCTGTGCCAAGCCTTGGACGATGGGACCGTGCATGCTTTATGAAACATTTATGGGAGCGACGCCTATGACTTAGGCTAACTCTTAGCTTTGTGGCGAAAACCAACTTTCCTTCTCCCAAGCCACGTGATGAAGGACCGAGTGTCATTTTCAAAGCACGCAGTGCACCAACTCTAAGCCGACAGTTGGGCCCTTTCTATATTCTAACTCAATCCGACCCGACTTGGGATTATTCTCTTATCTATGTGGATGCTTCTCTTTTATTATTAAGCCTAACTTGTGCAAGTTAAAAATATGTGATTTATTATGTGATGGCTAAGATGAGACAAGTTCACCGAAACTATCCTACATGAACGAGGAGTCGCCTCGACCGAGCGGGCCTTCGAGTCGTCGTTGTATGGCTAAGTCCGTACGCCGCCGGCATTCTGATTCCTTCGATTGACTGAGCGGGACGGGGCACTACACACACCCCTCGTTGTGTGCCGTCCCGGGGTCGTGTGGGGTAGCGGGTCACTGGAGGGGACAGCCGCAGCAGCCAGAAGGGGCAGCCGCAACAGCCAGAGGCCGCGCGGGGCGGCAGCCGAGGCCCGTTGCAGGAGGTAGGCGCGGCGTGGGCTGTCCCGGAGCTGTGCGGGGCGACGGGATCGCGGACAGGGAAGCAGCTGCAGTCGGAGGCGAGGGCATGGGGCGTCGGGGTCGGGGGCAGCCGCACGGGGCGGCGGGGTCACGAGCGGGACGCGGGGTTTGCCGTTGACGCGAGGGTAGTTGTAGAAGGTGATCACGGAAGGGTAGGGCGGCCGGAGGGTGCTACTGCTGTCGGACAAGGAGGGGGGAGGGGGTGTTGTGGGTTAGGAAGGGGGGTAGTTTTCTCTTTTTTAAAATTTTGGGTATCACCATAAAAATTGTTATGTGGTTGAGGACATTAAGTTAACACCTATCAATGTTGAGGGTATCAAGTTGAACATTTTGGATAGTTTAGGATATCAAGTTGTAATTTAGCCTTTGAAATATTTTATTTTGGTGATATATTTGCAAACATCAAATATTAATTGTCACTTGAATGTGACATTGAGTTTATATATCGGAGCTGTTATTTGGATCGTCGCAAGGCTAGCCCGCGTTGGCTTGCGGCCATGCGACGCGTCGGCATTGGAGGCCAAGGACAGGTGATAAAATAACCATATACAGATGTTGATGTACCCTATTTTGAGACAATGAAATGTAGCTAGCTAAAGTACTCTATATCTGTGAGATGTTGATGTACCCTATTTTGTGATAATGAAATGGAGCATGGTACTTTATATTACATTTCAATGATTTGTTGTGAATAAGGATCAAAGTGGTTGTTTTCGAATTGAATTGAGCAGCGTTTGGAATGTATAACATGCAGTATAGAGCGTTATAAATGTGATACAATGACTATATACAGATCATTTATTCATAACGCTTTCAAAATGTCCTGACTTCTAAACCATATTAACTATTCATAGCGGTTTTACATAAATATCCATAACGCTTTGAAAATAAAACGTAGCAGAAATTTAACCTATTAATGACGTTTTTGGAAGAATTATCTATAACTCTTTCAAAAACATTTATAACACCCGTTTTCATAACGGTTGGATTGGAAAAAAAAAAACCGTCATGGTTCTTAATTAATGACGATTTTTAGCCGTCATTAAAAGGTATTTTTGTTGTAGTGAAAAAAATAAAAAATTAGGTTTCTGTCAACTGTTCTCCGTCGATATAACACGAAGAATTGTCATTCTCCTGCATTTTAACAAGGAGAATGGCACGGAGAATGGCCGTTCTCCTGTGTTTTAACATTTGAATGACCATTCCCCGTGTCATTTAACACGGAGAATGACCATTCTCCGTGTAATTTAGCACGGAGAATGCCATTCTCCTTCACCGTACTAAATTACACGGAGAATGGTGATTCTCCTACGTTTTAATACTGGGAATGGCCATTCTCTTTGTAAATTAATACGGAGAATGGCATTCTCGATGTTTCTAACACTGAGAATGGCCATTCTTCTGTGTTTTAACATTTGAATGACCATTCTTCGTGTCATTTAGCACGAAGAATGGCCATTCTTCGTGTAATTTAGCACGGAGAATGCCATTCTCCGTACAAAATTATACGGAGAATGGTCATTCTCCTACGTTTTAACACTGGGAATGGCCATTCTCCGTGTAAATTAACACGGAGAATGCCATTCTCCGTGTTTCTAACACGGAGAATGGCCATTCTCCTGCGTTTTAACACTGGAATGACCATTCTTCGTGCTAAATTACACGGAGAATGGCCATTCTCCGTGTAATTTAGCACGGAGAATGGTCATTCTTCGTGTAAATTAAGACGGAGAATGCCATTCTCCGTGTTACTAACACAGAGAATGTCCATTCTCCGTGTAAATTAAGACGGAGAATGACATTCTCCGTGTTACTAATACGGAGAATGACATTCTCATTCTCCGTGTTAGTAATACGGAGAATGACCACCCTCATGCGAAATTAATATTCTTCGTGTTCTAACACGGAGAATGGCCATTCTCCTGCATTTTATGGTCAGTTGAAACTTTGGAGGGCCATAACTTTTGACTGGGAGGTCGAAACGAGGTCCCGTTTGTCGCAAAATGAGCGTATCTTCGAGGAGCCTGAGATAAATAATTTTATTATTTGTCGGCCTTTCGAAATTTTAGATTCGCAAAAAATGATGTTTGGACCTCCTTTTTAGCACTTTTGCCGTTTGTCTCGGTCTTTCCGAAATTTTTCGACGAGGTTTTGAAATTTTTTGAGGAAAAAACCTAGATTCGAAAGTGAGCAGCGTATGGAAGAAGATGAAATATCGAAACGTTTTTTTCAAGAGTAGTTTCGTGGGTGTTTTCAATAAATTAGAAGGAAGGGCGATAAGGTCATTCGGAACCCTCTTTATATATTTTTTACTAATTCTGGGCACGCGATGAAATGTTATTGCGCGGTCGATTTTTCATAAAACTTTTTTGTTTTTTTGACATTTCATAAAATTTCCCTTTTTTTTAATTATAAGTAAAAGAATTGACTATATTACAAATTAAATAATCAATCATTAAATATATTTAGACAAGGAGTCCAATCAGAATACGTATGGCTTAATTTCCGTGTAACTTGTGTACCAATGTAAAAAGTTTGACTGCAGAATTATGATATGTGGAAACTGGTGTTTATTTAAAGGAAAATAATAGGAAATCTTTTTGAAAATGGAGAACATAAATGAAAAAAATGCCCAATTATGATTTGGGCAAAGAAGTGTTTATTTGAAGGGGAAATAATAGGAAAACCTTTTTTTTTAAATGGAGAACTTCTTGAAAAAAAAAAATCGACGCCTGAGAGATTCGAACTCTCGCGGGGAAACCCCATGTACTTAGCAGGCACACGCCTTAACCACTCGGCCAAAGCGTCGTTTTGTTCTTTTTTGATACCTTATCCTTTAAATATGTATATATATCTAGAAAACTCATAGAAATTAACAATGGTTTATTTTTATTTTTATTTTTATTTTATTACTATTGTACTCTTAGATAGTTTTGCGTTTCATCCAAGATTCCGTCTTGGAGCACTCTAATGAGATGTGCTACCGTTTGGTTCCAACCGAGAGTAGATTTGTTGTTTCCATTTTTAGTGTATCAAACCACACCCCCCCCCCCCCCCCCCCCCCCCCCCCCCCCCCTTTTATGAAAATGTAGATTCCATTGGTTGTATAAAAAAATAACACCCAAAATTGATGGAATAATGTATCAAACAAAATTATGCTATTTGGCTCCCAATAATTTTGAGTGATGCCATCTTCCATTCTCTACTTTCAGCCTATCCTAAATTTCAGTAGTCCATTCCAGCTATAGTTTCTGGATCCGTCCTTGACCCCGGTTGTCCTGTTCTAGCTCTGTCAGTGCCCAAGACTGTTGCACGCCCTTTACACTACGTTTGGGAAGGAGGGAAAATAGAGGGAGGAAAATTTTTGAGGGAAAAGTGAAGGAAAAATTAGAAACTAAGTTGTTTGGAAAGGGGGGAAAGAAATAGGAGGGGAATCTGGAGGGAAAATTTTGGTAGGCCCCACCAAAAAATTTTCCTCCCAAAGCCGGGAGGAAAATGTACGTGCTTGAAGAAATTGGGTAATATTTACCCAATTACCCCTCAATCAATTCTCTTTCTTTTTCTAGGTTGTCCTTTCATATTCTTTTTTCTTATTTTAAAAATCATGAAAAAGTTTAGGACAAATCAGTAATTTTATCTATCTCCCACAAACAAACAAAAGTTAATTTTTTACTTTTTTTCTCCTCATTTTTCGGTCATCCAAACAAGAAAATGTAAAGTTAACTTTTCTCTCCCTCAATTTTCCTTCCTTTCAAATTTTCTGTTAGGCTCTCCTTACCGTCGGAGTGGTAGCATACAACCGCACGTATCCTTACGGTACTGTTTGGGAAGGGTGGAAAATGGGAGGAAGGAAAAAGTTGAGGGAAAAATGAGAGAAAAATTTTAAATGATGGTGTTTGGAAAGGGGGAGAGAACATGGGAGAGAAAAATTTGAGAGGAAAAAGTAGGTGGGTCCCACCAAAAAAATTTTCTCAATGGAGAGAGATGAGAGGAATTTGAGTGAATTTACCCCACCATCCCTCAAAAAGTTAATATTAAATCATCATTTGAGAATACCAAGGAGGAAATAGTAATTATACCTATATCCATAAACAAATAAAAATTGTTTTTAAACTTTTTCTTCCCCTACTTTTTGTCCATCCAAACAAAGGAAGAAAAATTTAACTTTACTTTCATTTTACTCTCCTCCATTTTTCTTTTCCTCAAAATTTTCTCTCCCTTCCCACAAATGTTCCCAAACACAGTGTACAAGCCACAAAGGGGAGAGGAGGGGTAGAGGACAAAACGGGTGCAACGGTCATAGGGGAGCGAGGACAATGTTAGGATTAGGAAAGAACATGGTGAAATTTTGGTACGGTTAAGGTTGGAAAAAAGATTTTAAAAAAAGATATATATATTTTTTCTTTAATATATGGGCAAACTTGTCTTGGTGTATTACAGTTAGTGTTAGACCATCTCCAATGGTGATTTCTAAAATTGAGTTCTTATCCTACTTGGCATTGTACTTTAAGAAGATTTCTATCCTAGTTGGAAGAGTTTCTACATAGAAATTGTACATATACAAAAAATGCTCTCCAATGGTTCTCCATTTCTATTCTATGTGTCACATAGTAAAAGGACCAATTTAATGGTGTGGGACCCAATAATAATTGTTATGAGAGATAGTAGAATTTCTATGAGAGTTTCTACATGTAGAAATCCTCCTAAAAAGTTTCCATCCTACATCATTGCCACCTAGGATAGAAATGGTGATAGAAATCACCATTGGGAGAAATTTTTTCTAAAATGAATTTCTTCCATAGAAATAGGGAAGATAGAAACCCCCATTGGAGATGGTCTTAGTGTTTCTCTTATAGCAAAATTTTAGTTATAAGACGCATGAGGTACAAGAATATTAGTGTATTTTTTTCTATAATGTATGGAATTTCCATAGCACAATAGTTTAATGAATTGAATAGAGTTGTGAAACATGTTCATAGAATTTGAGGTCGAGTCAACCCCTTTCGAACCAAATAATTACCCTTGTCCTAGTATAAGACTCATTTGTGACAAAATTGTTTTGATGAAGTTTATCTCGTGATATAAATATTTTGCTCATATTTGACCAACCATGGATTTAGATATGGTGAGTTATGAGAATCGTATCCATGTATTGAATTCTCATATATACATAGGAACTAAGGATTTGGTAAATATTGAGACTAGATATATTATCTTTATTAGCTTCCATGCCAATTTGAAAAGCGACATATTTTTATTTAATTAATTAATTAGTATAATATTACATGTACACATGAGATACACTCAAAAGTGATATACATGTCTTACAATCAGGGGTGTGCAAGAACCAAGAAATAATCCAACTCAAAAATGTGGGAAGGAGAAAATATACGAAAGTATTGTTTGAGAAGGAAAAAATGGGGTCAGAAAAAATTAACCGAAAATGGGAGAAAAATTAAAAGTTATTGTGTTTGGAAATGGAGAGGAAAAATGGAGAGATGAATTTGAGGAAAAAAATAATGTGGGCCCTACTAATTTGTTTTCCATCCTAATATTGGAAGTAAAACTGAGAGAGATGAAGAGGTTTGGGAGAACGTATCTAACCACATTTTTAAAAAGTAAGTATAAAATGAAATAGTATAAAATTATGATTTGAAGGTTTTTAGAAAGTCAAAAGCTAAATAGTAATTGTATTCTTATCCCACAAGCAACATTTTTTTTTTTTTTACTTTTTCTTTTCATACTTTTTTGTAATCCAAATAAGGTAAGAAAAAAAAAATGTTTGCCTTCATTTTAATCCTGTTTATTTTTTCTTTTCCTCGTATTCCCCCCCCCCCCCCCCCCCCCCTCCCCAAAAAGTTCCCATACACACCCAGTAATTTTATGGATTTAATATTATGATTGATCGTAAAATTTTAAACTTAATTGGTAGTGTATTTGTCACGCCCCAGAACCAGAATACCGGAGAGCGGGGGCAGACATAGCCAGCTACGTAATCCCAAAGTACGTTAATACTCTGAAATCACGTATAAGCTGTCGAGACATGGGGGTTATTCTACAAGCCATCAGTCAATCATATGGTTTAACAATCCTAGGTATCTCAATCACATGCAATTATACAAGAGCAAGGAGTACGATCATCATACATACAATAGTACGGCGTCCCGAACCATATATACATGACTGATCATGAAGCCAGTACCACAGAACTAAGGACTAGCTAGAGTATTAGTCGTACATGATAAGGACTAGCTATAGTCTAGAATACACATATCATGTTTATGCCCGTAGGCTACAATATCAAGAAAAATGCCAAAACACGAGCTAAACACGTGCTCTGGGCTAAACGTTACAAGAGGAGAATTTACATATCAGTAGGAGGATGAAGAAGAAACCCACTGAGGCACTCTGGTGCTCCGGCTGGTCACCGTCGAGTAGATGGTGCGGTAGATCCTTCTGGCTCTTCTATTAGAACCTGACCATGCAAAACCAGTGGGGTCAGACCCCAAATAGCAAGTACCACAAAGGAGGCCGAACTATGAACTTAAAACCAGCAGTCATAGGCAATCAACAGGGAGAGAAAGCAATAAGTAAAGAAGGATCGAGATTCGTGCAGTACCAATGCACTTATCCCGAACATAGGAAGACAGTAAGTAAATCATCATTTGACATAAAGTAAACTTGAGAACATGTTAAATAAATAGAGCCAGGCAATATACGAAGAGAGGACGAAGGCACTGTTCCGGAAGCCAGGTTACAACCCTTAAACCAAACAAGGACCGGGATTGTAACCCTTCGCCTGAACAGAACTTGGTCTCTTATCATTTATTGCTAGAGGTGACAATCATTAAGTGACAATCAGAGTGACAATACTGAGTATAATACATTAGAGTGACAATCATTGCAATCATTATCCTGGAACAATTAGGAACTGGATCTAGACAAGACTTAGACTGGAAAGGTGATATACGATGGAATAACCATGGGACTATTCAGATAACTAGGTTACAACCCGTAAACCAAACAAGGACCGGGGTTGTAACCCTTCATCTGAACAGAACTTGGTTTCTCAAACCATTTATCGGCAAGATAAAATAAGAAATCAGGACATGTAACAATCATGTACAAGATCAAGACAAGACTAGACAGACTGAACTCCATCCAACATCACGGCCAAGCAATAGGTACGGCTTGATACTTTAACTAACTAGGGTTATCACAGGCCTAGTTACTAGCAAGATGCAGTGAGATTGTTCTACAGCCACAAGCCCTGCAGACCATCCAGGTTATCCAGGCGAATATTAGTATAATAAGGGTGCAACACATGACAGAGTGCTGGAAGTGTGCCCTACTCGTCGGCAGGCTACAAATCCACAAGCGCACCCAGGTAATGGGATTGCTTGTAGCTGGAAAATCTCTTCATGACTACTGGATTATTCTAGTTGTTAGACTTAATCGATTTCAGTGGGTACCCCTGACCATGGTACTCAGGGGTCCCCGTCCTAGACATGATGCAAGACAAGACGGGTTCATTTGTACAAGCATAATCGTCCACGGTGTCCAGGTCATTCATACTGGTCATGTCAGGTTAGCCGTCGCAACAGCATTTCGAGAAGTATCATGTCAGGTTTTGTCATGTCCCGATTCCGTAGAATCGATAGCCGTCCCCCGGGCGTGATGCCGTGCGAACCTAAGTTGCGATCGCACAAGGCATAGTCATAAGGTTATCCGAAACACAACATCAAGTTAGAGTACGCAGAGAAATTGATTGACACATTTGAAATAGAAGTAAACTTTTTCATTGATAATAAAATATCATTTACATTGACTTCATTACATTCATTGCCGCGCGGGCTACAACAAGACTCGACTTACAAAATGAACGCCGATGAGATAGTCGTTCCATACATTACACCCTTTTATAAAGCAAAAACTATTACACATTTCTACCTGCGATCGAGGCGAGTCGAGCCGCCATCTTCTTTTGGACTGAGTGCGGGTCTTCTTCAAAAGGAAATCCAGAACAAGCCTTTACACGGACGAGGCTTCAAAAGTGTCCACGTCGCCTTGATATTTTAGGTGGCATGCCCTTCGTGGTTCGGGGTACCTGCGTGGAAAGCGAGGATCAGTACATTACACTTTGTACTGGTGCGTGGCAAGTTAATTTCCAAGCACTCATTTGGTTGAATGAGTTTATATGACTTAGTTCATGAATGTTTCTAACCATCCTAATGAATTTCCAGCAAGCAATGACAAGCATAGTGAAATTTACATTGAAACTTACCGACGGCGGCCCGCGCCGCGCCTTATAAAACTTACCATGTTCTTCCCTGTCAATTGTTATCATTTACATACCAAGTGTAATATTGCGTGTGATTGGCCACTGGCATGACAAGCCATCCTGGACTATAGCTTTTGTTAGCCGGGGCCCTTGCAGCGCAAGTAGCGAGCCCCGCTGCAAGTCCCCGCTTAACCCGTGCTATCATCCAGCACAGCTATACCGTGTTTCCTCCTAGGCCGAGTCGGTCCCGTGGCCGCGGGTTGTCGCTCGAGGAAACTCTCCCTTGTCGACAAGTTGTCCAATGACCGAGTTAAGACATTATTCAGTTGTTAAGGTATTGCCTACGTTCATTTTGAATCTTGACCATTTTACCGTGCCCGTGCCTCTGCATTCAATCTTTCCTCCACAACAACACTATCGATTTACTTAAGAAGGGGTCGAGAAGAAAAGGGTCAGCCACTCACCTTGAGTTTACTTCGGCGAGAGGACTTGTTGGTCGCGCTAGACGTCGCCTACGCGATTACCTGAAATCGCACAAGCAACCGATTAGAACACTGCATTAATCAAGGAGTTCGATAGGAAATGCGAGTTCGAAATGCAAGCCATGAAAACCATCGAAAACATTCACGAAAGCGCATTCAGAAAAACAAAGCCAAAACCAACGCAAGCGGCGTGAAAAGCAGAGCAACGGGAGGTCTCTCCCGACTCAGCCGCAGAGTCAATCCTCGAGGCGCAACCCGCTGAATATGAGACTTGGTTCCGAAGAAGACATTCCATAACGAGGAATGGATCTTAATTCAACCGTTCCCGTTCGATCGACTCGGTCGATCCCGACCTATCGGTCTCGACCGAATCGATAGCGACAATGTTCCTTTCTCGCGCACCCCGTGGACAGAGTACGGGGCACGATGTAGGGACGGGGCACTACACCATAACCAACTAAGAAAAAGTTTCGTCCTCGAAACTTAAAATAGAACCTACCTCTACGAGAACAACGAAGGAAACTTCTTCTTCATTTCTGACTCAAGCTCCCACATCGACTCCTCGACTGAATGGTTTCTCCAGAGGACGCGGACGAGGGGAATAGCACGGTTGCGGAGAAGTTTATCCTTGCGCTCCAAGATTTGCACCGGCTCTTCGATATATGACAAGTCCGCCTTCAGGTCCAGCTTACCCAAATCTACAACATGGCTCGGATCATGCACGTACTTTCTCAATTGTGATACGTGGAAGACGTCATGTACCTCTGACAATGCAGGCGGCAAGGCGATTTGGTAAGCTACCGGGGCGACTCGCTTCAATATTTCGAACGGGCCAACAAATCTTGGGCTCAATTTCCCCTTCACACCGAACCTGGAAACTCCACGCATAGGCATCACCTTCAGGAATACATGGTCGCCTTCCGAGAACTCGAGGGGGCGTCGGTGCGTGTCGGCATAGCTTTTCTGCCGGCTTTGTGCTATCTTCAATCTTTCTCGTATCAACTTGACCTTCTGCACAGTCTGCTCCACCAGCTCCGGACCAAGTATCTGCCGTTCCCCGACTTCATCCCAGCAAATGGGCGATCTACACTTCCGGCCGTACAAAGCTTCATACGGCGCCATTTGGATGCTGGACTGATAGCTGTTGTTGTATGCAAACTCGGCCAGCGGTAGATGGACGTCCCAACTTGACTTCAAGTTGATCGCACAGAGTCGTAACATGTCTTCGAGAATTTGGTTCACTCGCTCTGTTTGGCCGTCAATCTGAGGATGATAAGCTGAGCTGAACTTCAACTTGGTCCCCAGTGCTGAATGAAGACTACTCCAGAAGCGCGCTACGAACCGTCCATCCCGATCCGAGACGATAGAAACTGGGACCCCGTACAGCCTAACTATTTTATCAAGGTATATCTGAGCAAGGCGGTCGACGCTCCAAGTAACTTTGATGGCGATAAAGTACGCTGACTTGGTTAGTCGGTCGACGATGACCCAGACGACGTCGTTTTCCCACGGCGTCCTCGGCAAGCCAACAACGAAGTCCATAGTGATGTGATCCCATTTCCACTCTGGAATGGCGAGGTTCTGCATCTCTCCGCCCGGTCGCTGGTGCTCGGCTTTGACTTGCTGACAGGCCATACATTTTGACACAAAGAGCGCTACGTCCCTCTTCATGCCGTGCCACCAAAAGACAACGCGGAGGTCCTTATACATCTTGGTGCTGCCAGGATGCAAGGAATATTTTGCATAGTACACCTCCGACATTATCTCCTTTCTAAGTTGTGCATCGTCCGGTACGCATAGCCGTCCCTTCACGCGCAACACTCCCGACTCGTCCTCTGTAAAGTCAGACGCTTTCCCTGTCGATATCAGCTTCCGCATCTTCTCCAGGTAGGGATCGTCCTTCTGTGCAGACTTGATCCTCTCCAGTAGGCTCGGTTCCACCCGTAGTTACGCTAGTTTCACGTCTCTGAAACGAACTCGGAGTTCAATGCCCATTCCTTCCAAGTCACGCAGCAGTCGATCGTTGATGCATAATGAAGCTAAGTACTTCCGGCTCAGCGCATCCGCTACCACATTTTTCTTGCCCGGCGTGTAGTCGATTGATAAGTCATAGTCTTTGATCAGCTCGAGCCATCGCCTCTGCCGCAAATTCAATTCTTTCTGGGTAAGGAGATACTTGAGGCTTTTGTGGTCCGTATAAATCCTGCACACCACGCCATAGAGATAGTGACGCCACATCTTCAACGCGAACACAATTGCCGCTAGTTCTAGGTCGTGCGTGGGGTAGTTCTTCTCGTGCGGCTTCAACTGCCGGGAAGCAAAAGATATCACCTTATCCCGCTGCATGAGCACACACCCCAAGCCCTGGCCAGAAGCATCGCTGAGGATTTGAAATCCCTCCGTCCCGTCAGGAAGAGCAAGTATCGGAGCCGAAACGAGCCGTTGTTTGAGCTCCTAAAAAGAAGCTTCACAGTCGTCTGACCACTTGAATGCGACTCCTTTCTGGGTGAGGCGAGTCAACGGCGATGAGATCTTCGCGAAGTCCTTCACGAAGCGTCGGTAGTATCCCGCCAAGCCTAGGAAGCTTCGAATTTTGCTAACTGATGTGGGCCATTTCCAATCAGCAACTGCCTCGACTTTCTTCGGATCGACTGCGATGCCCGCGGCGGAGATGATGTGCCCAAGGAATGAGACGCTGTTCAGCCAGAACTCGCACTTGCTCATCTTTGCGTACAACTGATTCTTTCGAAGGGTTTGGAGTACCGTCCGCAGATGCTCTGCATGTTGCGCTCGATCCTTCGAGTAGACGAGGATGTCGTCGATGAAGACTACTACGAACTTGTCAACGAACGGACGGAACACCCGATTCATTAGATCCAAGAAGACGGCAGGGGCGTTTGTCAGACCGAACGGCATTACCAGGAACTCGTAGTGGCCATAACGAGTGCGGAAGGCAGACTTTGGCACGTCATCTGGCTTGACTTTGAGTTGGTGATAACCCGATCGTAGATTAATCTTCGAAAACACCGTTGCACCTTGGAGCTGGTCGAACAAGTCGTCGATGCGGGGCAGGGGGTATTTGTTTCGGACGGTAGCCTTGTTCAATTCCTGATAGTCGATGCAGAGCCGCATCGATCCATCCTTCTTCTTTATGAATAGCACGGGCGCACCCCATGGCGAGACACTCGGACGAATAAACCCTCTGTCGAGCAATTCCTGAAGTTGTGCCTTCAATTCTTTCAATTATGCAGGGGCCATTCTGTATGGAGCCTTCGAGATCGACCGGGTGTCGACGAATGTATCGATGGTGAACTCTATTTCTCGATCGGGCGGCATGCCGGGTAGCTCGTCCGGGAACACGTTTGGGAATTCTGCCACAACGTCGGTCTGACCCACGTTTGCACCATCATGTCGCATATCTCGAACGAAAGCTAGATAGCCTTCGCACCCAGAATGCAGCATCCGTCGAGCAGATATTGCGGAGATCACCATGCAGGTCGGCGATGCCTCACCACACGAGTAGCAGAATTTAGGCACTCCTGGCATGCGGAATGTGACCTTCTTTCCAGTACAGTCTATGGTTGCGTTGCACGGCCCGAGCCAATCCATTCCTAGAATGATGTCAAAGTGCTTCATGTCTAGAACTATCACATCCAGACCGATCTTTTGACCGCCGATACAGATAATCCCGCCGGCGCAAGCTAAGTTTGTGAGAATTGGTGTGCCAGAAGGTGTGCTTACGCTAAGGTCGAGATCTAATGATATTACAGGAAATTTGTGCTCGGCGGCAAAGTCCGCCGATATAAAACTATGTGAAGCGTCTGAATCAAATAACACACGAGCAGGCACATTATTGAAATTTAATATACCTGTCACAACAGTGTCGGAAGTATACGCCTCGTCTCGAGTCATGGCAAACACACGCCCCTGTGTATTAGGGCGTCGGGTTTGGTTGTCGGGTTGAGTGGGCTTTGGGGGTCGGGGCGCCTGTCCTCGATTCTCTTGACGGTGTTGTTGGGGTGGTGCGTTGGGATGATTTGGTTTCCGAACAGGGCAATCTCGAAATTGGTGTCCCCTTTGTCCGTAAAAGAAACATCCACCTTTGTGAACACGACAATCATTGGGATGGTGGCCGAGGTTATGACATTTGCTGCAAGAAATCGGAGGGGTTCGCCCTCTGTTGCTGCCATTATTTGGACGCTTTGACGCGTAGTTGTTTCCTCCCGTATAGCTAGGATGTTTGTGATTGGAGTGGCGCACAACGTCGTCAGTACTGGAAGGATGCAGGTTCTCAAGGCGGAGTGCGTGATTCAGAGCCTCGTCCATGGTCTTGTATTCCGAGACCCCGACATACGTACCGATAGAGTGTCGCAGACCCACTTCGAACCGTCGCACACGGCACTCTTCAGTAGGCAGAAACTGGCTAGCAAACTTAGACAACTTGTTGAACTCTGCGGCGTACTGTTCCACTGTCCTGCTCCCTTTCTTCAACTGCATGAATTCATTCTCCTTCGCTTGAAGAACGGCTGACGGAAGGTACTGGACTCCGAAAGCTTTACGGAACGTGGCCCAAGAGATCGGCGTGATGGTGTTGTCCGGTCGGATCGCTCGCTTGCGCACGGCCCACCAGTCGTGCGCGTTCAACCGTGGTTGAAGTTATGCGCAGGCGACTTGCTTCGACTCTTCAATGCCGAGAAGCTCGAAGTGATCTTCCAGCTCTTCCAACCAGTCGATCGCTATGGAAGGACCCTCGGTGCCGCTGAAGGAAGTGCGACACGCCTTCTTGAATTCTGACACTTCAAAGTTGTACTTTTTCAGTATCGCTGGTTGACGCTCGGGCTCCGCCGTATCGACTTCAATGGGTTGGATCGTCGGCCCGGTGGTAGCAGGTACGGTGATGGTAGGCGCAATCGCAGAATTTCCGTTGGCCGCCATTGTCTGGACGATCTGCTGCAGGGTATCTAACTGCTTTTGTTGAAGTTTAGCATGTGCTTCAAAGCGAGCTTCGAAGCGAGCTTCGAACTGGGCCTGTCGTTCCTCTACCTGTTGATGCCGGTTCTCGGACTGGTTTTGCTGCGCCTCCATCATGCGCAGCATCCTTTCGATTGTATCGTTAGAAGGTCCGGCCCGCAGACGATACGAACTACTAGATCCGCTAGAAGCGCTCTGTTCTTGCTCGACCGTGGGTTCTGTCCCTTCTGCGATCGAAGGCAAACGCATCAGTCGCAAAATATTACGGACTCATTGTATGGAACAACTTATCTCATCGATGCGAGGTCAAAGGATGTAAAGCCGTGCTCTGATACCATTATGTCACGCCCCGATTTCGTAGAATCGATAGTCGTCCCCCGGGCGTGTTGCCGTGCGAACCTAAGTTGCGATCGCACAAGGCATAGTCATAAGGTTATCCGAAACACAACATCAAGTTAGAGTACGCAGAGAAATTGATTGACACATTTGAAATAGAAGTAAACTTTTTCATTGATAATAAAACATCATTTACATTGACTTCATTACATTCATTGCCGCGCGGGCTACAACAAGACTCGACTTACAAAATGAACGCCGATGAGATAGTCGTTCCATACATTACACCCTTTTATAAAGCAAAAACCATTACACATTTCCACCTGCGATCGAGGCGAGTCGAGCCGCCATCTTCTTTTGGACTGAGTGCGGGTCTTCTTCAAAAGGAAATCCAGAACAAGCCTTTACACGGACGAGGCTTCAAAAGTGTCCACGCCGCCTTGATATTTTAGGTGGCACGCCCTTCGTGGTTCGGGGTACCTGCGTGGAGAGCGAGGATCAGTACATTATATTTTGTACTGGTGCGTGGCAAGTTAATTTCCAAGCACTCATTTGGTTGAATGAGTTTATATGACTTAGTTCATGAATGTTTCTAACCATCCTAATGAATTTCCAGCAAGCAATGACAAGCATAGTGAAATTTACATTGAAACTTACCGACGGCGGCCCGCGCCTTATGAAACTTACCATGTTCTTCTTTGTCAATTGTTATCATTTACATACCAAGTGTAATATTGCGTGTGATTGGCCACTGGCATGAAAAGCCATCCTGGACTATAGCTTTTGTTAGCCGGGGCCCTTGCAGCGCAAGTAGCGAGCCCCGCTGCAAGTCCCCGCTTAACCCGTGCTATCATCCAGCACAGCTATACCGTGTTTCCTCCTAGGCCGAGTCGGTCCCGTGGCCGCGGGTTGTCGCTCGAGGAAACTCTCCCTTGTCGACAAGTTGTCCAATGACCGAGTTAAGACATTATTCAGTTGTTAAGGTATTGCCTACGTTCATTTTGAATCTTGACCATTTTACCGTGCCCGTGCCTCTGCATTCAATCTTTCCTCCACAACAACACTATCGATTTACTTAAGAAGGGGTCGAGAAGAGAAGGGTCAGCCACTCACCTTGAGTTTACTTCGGCGAGAGGACTTGTTGGTCGCGCTAGACGTCGCCTACGCGATTACCTGAAATTGCACAAGCAACCGATTAGAACACTGCATTAATCAAGGAGTTCGATAGGAAATGCGAGTTCGAAATGCAAGCCATGAAAACCATCGAAAACATCCACGAAAGCGCATTCAGAAAAACAAAGCCAAAACCAACGCAAGCGGCGTAAAAAGCAGAGCAACGGGAGGTCTCTCCCGACTCAGCCGCAGAGTCAATCCTCGAGGCGCAACCCGCTGAATATGGGACTTGGTTCCGAAGAAGACATTCCATAACGAGGAATGGATCTTAATTCAACCGTTCCCGTTCGATCGACTCGGTCGATCCCGACCTATCGGTCCTGACCGAATCGATAGCGACAGTGTTCCTTTCTCGCGCACCCCGTGGACAGAGTACGGGGCACGATGTAGGGACGGGGCACTACAGGTTTTTTGTCAAGAGTGTGCCACGTCGGGCCACTATCAAGAATTATCATGTCAAGTTATCATGTTAAAATTGTCAGGTCAAGTTATCTTGTCAAGAGTGCACCCCGGCGGGTCACTATCGTGTTAAGCAATTCATTAATAAATAAATAACAAGCTATTAAGTGGGTCATCGCAATTCAGGTCAGAATAGAAAATGTACACTGTGATTATAAACTCCATATTAAGATGAGAGAACTTGCAATAAAATAATTAAATAACATATCCTTGAAGCCAAGGAAAAGATTTATAACTTTCATGTTGGGAGTGGGAAAAATTTCGACCACAAATCAAGCAATAAAATATTAAACAATTAAAGTGGATAAGCAAATAAAATAATAAACAATCAAAGTGGACTCCATGCGGCCAAGAGTGGGTGGGGTCCCATGCGGCCAACCAAAGCTCATGCGGCCAGAAAATAACTGAAGGGGTCATGCGGCCAAGAATGCATGCAAGCAATTAAGACAAAAAAAAGTGGGACCCTCATTAAATACAAACTTACATTCAAGCAAAAAGAAAATGGCACGTGGCCACTCAAGTACAGAGGCCTTGTGGCCTAAATTATATATATTCTAGCCAAGTGGGACCCAAAAATCAATACAGCAAGGAAGGAAGGTTCACGTGAACCATTTAATTAATGATCCACGTGAAGCAATGATTACATGTATATAATAAGCCATGCAAGTGAAAGGGCCAAGGGTGGATGGGGGCTCATGCGGCAGTAGATGGGTACCCATCTATGCGGCTGAGTAAGTGGGTACCCATCTATGCGGCTGGGTAAGTGGGTACCCATCTAGCGGCTGAGTGGATGAATCTCATGCGGCTGGATGAATTAATCTCATGCGGCTGGGTAAGTGGGTACCCATCTATGCGGCTGAGTAAGTGGGGACCCATCTTCTCAGAAAACCTGAGAAGGATGGCCATGGAATCCTTAGCTTCCAAGCTCCATAAAACCTTCACCGTAAGTCCAAATTTGGACTTCCATAGGTCAAAATGGGGTAGAACGAAATTCTCTACAACATGGAACCATCAGTTGACAAAAATATACAAGTTTGACAGATCAAAACTCATAAAAACCAAAAATACCACAAAGCTAGATCTACCATAATCTACCAGATAAAATCAAAAACTCCAAGTTCTAAACATGCTTAGAATTTAACAATAAAGAGAATGGAACAAACGAAATTAAAATCGTTCAACTTCGGCAAGGTGTACTTGCCTCTCTCTAATGGCTAGGGTTTTGTGGAAAAGAAATGAATGATGGTGAATGAGGAGGGAGAGAGAAAAAGTGGCTTATATAACAAGCTCAAGTGATCTCCATCATTCATTCTTCTCCACTCAATCTAAACCATACACCTCATCTCATAAAGAACCAAACTAAACCAAACCAAGTCAAAGCGGAACCGAACCAAATAAAACCAAATCCAAGTTAGACCAAGTCATGAAATCCTATACTTAGGAAATTTTAAAATATTACACAAATCGATAAATACGAAATACGGCTCAAATAAGCACGTATCCGTATAAAATATCGATACAGTAAGACGGGTCTCACAGTATTAGAACATGTCTTAGATATTTATGACATGTTTGTTAAAGCAGTATTGAAATACACGTGAGAGAAGTTTATAAAAAAAAGTCATTGTATGATTTGTTCAATTTGTATAACTGAGTGAAAGAATCGAAGGAAACAAAGATTTACGTCTTGGGTCAGTGCGATTCCATTAGTTCGCCCAGTGTGGTTATTTGTCACGACCCGCACCCTAGAGTAAGGGCACGAGAAGTGGGTACGTCCAGCCTACGCCGCAGTGTCGGCGGTAGAACGCTGTCCTAGGTTAAACATCTAACAATATTGTAAGCCCCCTGAATTTCAGGATTTATTTTTATTTTTCTGAATGAATTATTTTCGATAAATATATTATTATTTAATTGTTTAGATCATTAATGTACCTTTCCATGACTTTGACTTCTGGAGCGTCAGGGATACCAATCTCTGTAAACTCTCTTCACGAGTTTTGAAGTAGACAAGATTATCTTCATTTTGATATATCCTGTACCACTTGAACTCATTCCCTTGTGCTCTGTTTGTATCGCGCAACTTCGGGTCAACTTAGACCAATTAATCATTGAATAATTATTCCCACTTTTATCTTTGATCTTCGTTTGCACATTACCGTGACTTTTAATTTAGGAGCACCAGACCAGTCGTTTTCTCAGAACCAACTTCTCATGGATGATCTACTCGAGACGCTCTTCACCCATGACCTTCGTGTCCCATTCAGACACTCCATTTTGTGCTCCATTTTCTTTGCACAACTTCCGAGTCAATTTAGGCCGATTAATTATCTACCGTGAAACCTGATTTATTTTCCAATTTAATTTCGGGACCCGACATCGATCCAACCTGTCAACCCAAAGTATGGACGTGACCCATACGAAGCCTACTACCCACATGAAACTTGTGTCCCATTTATTGGAGTCCCCGCATGTTATTTATTTACCCATGATTATAAATACCCATTTTTAATTCGAATATTGCCCCCTGTCCGATTTTGGCCCGACCCGGCTCGACCGAACCCGAACCCAAGCTCCACGTTGCCCTTTCATGACTGCCCAAATACCTTACATAATTTTCCTATTTTTCCTATTTTGAAAATATCTTCTCTCTCTATTTTTACAAATATCTCATTTTTAATTCTTGTATATATATATACACATATATATATATATATATATAAATAAATAAATACCTCTCTTTCTCTCTCTTCACTATACACCACCTCATCCCATCACCCCCAGGTGGCCGAACTTCTCCCCCCCCCCCCTCTCTCTATACTTTTTCTCTCTCTCTCTCTTTATATATATATATATATATATATATATATATATATAACTACATATATATATATATATATATATATATATATATATATATATATATATATATATATATATATATATATATTATATAAACATATATATTTAACACTCTCTCTCACTCACTTTACACCTACACAACACTTCCCCATCCCCACACACCAGCTCACACCCCCCCTCCTTGTGTGGCCGACCTCTCTCTCTCTCCCCCTTTCAAATAATATCTCCTCTCTCTCTCTCTATATTCTTACACACTCCCTCTCTCACTCTCTTTATACACACTCACACACAATATCTCTCTCTCTCCTTACACATGCATGCAACACCCCCCACCCCAAGCTTCAGCCGACAGCCCCCTCACCCCTCTCTCACCTCCCTCTCTCCATAATATTCCCTCCCCCATGCTGCAAACCCCCCCACTTCTTCAACTCCTTCTTCTTCTTAAACTTCTTTTTCTCCTTCAAGCTAAAACCACCACCACTACCACTTCAAACACCACCACCCTCACCGTGCCCCTGGCCGGAGCTCCGCACGACCACCTCCCTCTCCTCCTCCTACTCTCCACCACTTCATCACCATCATACTCACCACCATCATCACCATGCATCTCCACCACCATGTACCACCACCAACCACCATTATCATCACCTCCACCACCATTAACCACCCCCGTCACCACCACCACATGCCGCCGCAGCCACCGCCGGCCATCGCCGCAGCCGCCGCGCCACGCGCGAGTGCAACAGCAGCCGCAGCTGCAGCAGGCAGCAGCCGCAGCGCAGCAATGTGCGCGCGGCCACGCGCGCACGGCCACGCGCGCCGGCGATCGCCGCGCGGCCAACCACCGCCACCCCGGTGACCCCTCCCCGTCCAGCGACCTCCGGCGAACCCCCATGGGCCATCACCTCCCTCCCCGGCGCGACGTATAGTCGATTCGTGCGTTTCGCACGAGATCCCGTCGGCGCGCGCGAGTTTTGAACTCAGAAATAGCGCTTCATCGTAGCGACTTCGCGCACATTTTTCGAGAGATCCGACCGTTGGATCGACAATTTCTTTGCTCCGTCGCAATCTTGGTATATCCATCTTCACTTCTGTCAATTTTCGTCCGTTAATTTTATCGTTTGATACCTCAAAACTGGCCACCAAGTTGACGTTTTAAATTGAACTGTTTTTGGACAGTTTCGTGATGCCAACTTCGCGGGTTCGTATCTTCGTCGTCGCAGCTCCGTTTTGCGCACCGTCAGTTCCGATGCACAGCTGGTATAACCCTCTTCATGTCTCCTTTAGGTTTCGTTTCATTATAAGCACGTTTGGTTGGTTGAATTCGACGCCAAAGTTGGTCGTCCGAATTATTTAAATTGCACTTGTTAAATTTCAATTTTGAACCCGGGACTCCGGATTCAATTTCTGACACCACCAGTAGACTCGTGGCATCGTTCTGGCATATTTTCATATAAAGTTTGCTTGATTTGGAGAACGTGGGCCCTGGCACGCATTTCGGTGCAAAGCGGGTCCCACTTTTCGAGTGAACGGGTCACTTTGAGATCGACTCATCGGAATCCAATTCCGGATATACCGTTGAGTTCGTATCGTCATTCTGGACTCGTTGACATATAATTTGCTGAATTTTGAAAACATTTGCTCCGGCACGCATTTCCGTGCAAACCGGATACCAAGTGTCCGCGTCAACATATCATTTTGAGATCGGCACATCGGAATCCTATTCCGGATATACCGTTGGGTTCGTATCATCATTCTGGATTCGTGGACATATAATTTGCTAGGTTTTGTAGACTTCTTTTCTGACACATTTTTCGGTGCAAAGTATGTCCAACGGCGGACATCATTTTGACCCGAAATTACCGTTTTGCCCCTATGTCCAAATTGGACTTATGGGTAGGCTATCCTAGCTGATTTGACCGTTCTGGACACGTTGGTGATATTTATTTTATCATCCGACAACATCTGTAGATTTTGATTATGTATTATCCTTAATTTATAATTAATTATTTTTCTAGATATTGTTACTTTCTGGTTTTGAATTTTTATATATATTTTAATTTCTGTAAAAATCTGGGAAAAATTGTATTTAAATATTATGTTAATTTAGCTAATTTATTATAATTTTTCTAGCATTTAATAAGTACTTTTGGTATTTTATAAAAATAGGAAAACAGAACTCATTTTCAGTATATTTATGTTTGCTGATTTTTAATAAATATTTATGAGGGTTTATAAATCCCAAAAAAATTAGTATAAATTTTTATAATTAACAAGGATTATTTTGGTACTTTATTTTATATATATTTAAGCTTTTTGTCTATCTCTAAAAATTGTTGGAACTTAGTGTACCGTTTGATTTATTTATTGAGTAGTTACAACTTGCAAGTTTTTGCGTTGATTTGAGTTGTTATAGTATTGGACCTCACCCCGCACTAGTGTAAAGACCCTAGAGAGTTAGTTTGTGTATATTGGCACTCCACATTAGACTTTTATGCTAGGTCCCCACTTGACTAGTTTCCAGTCAGGAGTCGTGTCACACCACTAGTGTATTATTGAACATAGCTTAGAACTGAGTTTGTATATCATTATTGACAGGACACCAGGCATCTATATCTTCGTACTAGTATTCTTGCTTTGCTCGAGGCAAGTACATCTACAAACTCATTTACTGTCTTTTAATGCTAGAACATGTATTAACCCTGCTAAAATACTGATCCTTGAGATAGCAAGTTATATCTTCACATGTTGTATTACTTTCAGTACCTGCCATGCTTAGGACAGTTCTTATATCTTCACATGCTTCTTACTGGTTCTCAGTACATGTTTCACTATACTATATACTGCTCTGAGTATTCACATGTTTTATACTGCTCCCAGTACCTGCTATGCTTATACTGCTCCCAGTATCTCTCACATACTTTATATCGTTCTCGTATCTCCCACATGTTTTTACTGTTCTAGTGTCTTTCACATGTTTAAATAACGGGTTAAGGGGAAACTGTTAGTATTGTACGTGAACATGACCCCCTTCTCCGTATGTACTTACCGCGCTCGGTGCCATTCTATATGTGACCTTGCCGTATGTTCTGGTCCCACGTTTGTGTATGGATATACACCGATGCCGTTATGTGTACGTATGTGCACATCAGAAAATTGATATGTACCGCTGTACATCCTATTCACCTATTGACCGATTCACGTACATACTACAGTTTTAAACTTTTAAACTATATGTTGTCATTTCCAAAAAGAACCAATTAAACCATGATATGCCATGTTTCCTATGTTGCTATGATACTGTGATCCCAGTTGTACCATGAGGCCATATTTTCCAGTATTTCCTGTTTTATAGACTTATCACACCATGTTTCTTGTTGTACATCTCTTTCATTATATGTTCAGTACTTTAGTTGTAGAGGTTGTACTTGCTCCCGTCCTGACAGGATAACGTTGTAGGTATACTTTTTGAGGAGGAAATGCTATGTATTACGTACTATGGCACTGATTTTGAGGACCTGGCCTTAGCTCCAGAAGAGGCCCCAGCGGGGAACCTTGCTTAGTTATCTTTCTTGTGTTTTGGGACTTAGACTTTGGTATGTACTTATATTTGGATACTGGACTTTGTCTCCAGTTAGATACTTTGGTTATGTATTATTAAGTCTGTACTTGTTTACCTTTGCTTATAGATGCTGTGTTGTGATGAACCTTTAATTATGATTTTAGAACTGTTAGCTACTTAGATACTTTATTGTCTATTCTTAGAACAGCTTACTACGCTTTAACCAAGCGTAGGCTGGACATGGCTCGGCCCGGCCCAACAATTTGGGTAACGTGTCGTGACAAATATAAAGGTACATGTACAGTATATACACTCCGAATGGAGGTGACATAGCAATATAGTTTATAAAGAGTTCAATTTATATGATAATTGAAATTATAATACAATCTACATGATTCTAAGTCAATCTAGGTCAAAGTCAACTTTGGTCAACTATAAAGTCAAACTAGGTCAACTCTAGTCAACTGTGGTCAAACTAGCTAGGGTTGGGTCAACAATGGTCAACTAGTCTAGTTAGTCAATTCTAGGTCTAAACAAACTAAGTATATACAAATCAAGTATCCAAGATAGCTACTAACTCATAGCCTAAGTCACTTACTAAACCAAGCACAAAACTAAACCATAAGCTAACAAGGCACACAAACTTAGTCATATAATGTATATATATTATTCACATTCACATATTCATATACATAGATATATATAGGAAAGCTATATATATAGACACATACATGTATATATAGAAAGAGAAAGAGAGGTAAAAGAGTAAGTGAGTATGCGTGTGTTTGGCATGTGTAAAAGGATATGTGTTAATGTTCTAAAATTTAGTGATAGGTAGGTGTATGTGACATGGGATACATGATGTCAAAGGGTGTATGAATGAATGTGTGTAAAAGGTTATAGGTTAACTCAGTTTATAGAAATGCATACATACGTACATACTTATATTGTATACATGCATACATACATATCATGTATATTACATTACATGATACATACATGTATACTTGTATTATATTATACTTACATTCATGCATATTAGATACTTGTATTTATATTAACATATTACAAACATTCATTTCATTCATGCATCTATGCATTACCTACATGTTTTATACCTATGCATACATTGTATATTCTTATCATTTTATACATTAACATAGAGACATACAAACATGCACACATCATATGTTTCATACCTTGCATTACCTTACATATCATGTTATATATTATCATTCATTTCTTTCATATATTACATTATCTTTAAGTTGAATACATCATATATGAATACAATACATAATCTTGCATGCTTGCATTCATATATTACATTCTATATTACCTATATACATGTATTTCCTCCATTCATTCATGCTTGCATCATATACTCTACATTACCATACATGTTATCATTATATATTGCATTACAATATTTATACATTATGCATTCATATCTATCATTACATATATATCTTGCATTCATATCTAGCATTCATTATATACTTTCATGCATACATTGTATATCATTCTTTCTTTCATGCATTTATGCATTATATTAATTGTATTCCAACATGCTTGCATTCAACCATATATATACATTAATGTAAAAAGAATATATATATCATATATATATTATTTCATTCATCTAACATATCATGCATTACATACTCTATATTTATTTAATATCCATACTACATACAAAATGCATATATCGTATAGTCACTCTTCTACTTAAAATTAATACTGTACCAATTGAGCCTTCACTAAATTCTAGGATTAAAGTATGTTATAGCTCTTCGTGTTAGCTTTCCGAAACTTTAAACGGATCGCATTTTCGTGTCCGGAAGCTCCCGGAATCGCAAAAACACCGAAACGTGTTCGTCTTTCGTACAGCTGACACTCAAACAATTCTACAGAAAGTTCTAAAACGAATTTGGCTTATTAAAATATATATTTGGAAAGCTAACTTCGATACGCTTCTTTTAAAAAAAACGGGAGGTTAATTGGAGTTATGAGCTAAAAGTTATGGTATTTCTAAGTTGCTCTAGCTACTAAAAATGTGGATAAATATTATGACGAATTTAGGTAGTTTGAGACAAAAGAAACACAAGTATATAACATAATATATCAAGAACTCACTCTCTACACTAATATATATATATATATATATATATATATATATATATATATATATATATATATATGAGACACTATAGAACACATCTCCAATACAAAAATATGAGATTAAACATGTAATAATTCATTCATACATAACAATAACACGTAGTGTGTCCAAATTTGGGATTTTTCCACATGGACACAACCACAACACAAAGGACACTCCTATGACCTCCAAATGGACACGAAATGGACACAAATGAAGATACAACCATGGGGGTCATTCCTATGGGTTCAAAATATTTCTATATGCATGTAGGGATGGATTAGAGGAGAGATTATACCTTCCGGAAGAGAGATTCAAAGGAAAATCCTTCCGACACGACACCGACACGTAGAGATTCTAAAAGGACACGAACGAGCTCCGAATCCTCCCAAACTTGGCTAGCACCCTCTAACCATGGAGTAGAGGAGAAATGAAAAAGATTTGGTGGAAGAAAGGGTTGATTTGGAGATAAAATCAATGGAGGTTCATCTCTAAATTAATTTGGGGAAGAACAAGAGAGAGAAAGTGGATGAAAACAAATGAATGAAGGAGTGACTCACTCCTTATCCCCCCATAGGTGGCTGCCCAAAAAGGGTGAGGTGTCCCCTATTTGAATGTCCAAAATGCCCTCCACTAATCTATTTGATTTAAATTAGGAATGGGTTAAAGGTTGAGGTCAATTTAGTCTAGTTTTAAGTCTCTAATTAAACTAAACCTATCCATAAATAATTAGTCTAACTACTAACTAAAATTAATATCATGTGGACTAAAATTAATATCATGTGGGCCATGCCTAACTAGTGTGTGGGTCCCACTAGAGTCAAACTACCCCCGGGTCCCCGTTTCAAGTCGGATTGAGTTGAAATTCGAACCCGACTCAAATAACCCCAAAACAATATCATAAATAATAAAATAAATTTCAACCCCAAAATAATATCATAAATAATAAAATAAATTTTAAAAATATTCAAAAATGTAAAATAACAAAAATACCCCTGTTTCTGAAAACTGGGGGTGACATTATTAAATTTAGAGAACTGGAGGATGATGGTCTAGTTAAGTGTTGCCTTAAAAAATGAACTGAACTGGACCATACTCACTCTTACTTGCAATGGTGTAATATATAGGTTTTTTTTACGTGCCCCCCGGTGTACCCAACGAGCTACACCCCAACGGATAAAAGAATAATAAAGTGCAAACGGGTTTTGTTTTTCTTAACTATATAATGTAAAAGTATTTTAATTTTTTCTATCACTTCAAAATGTATTATAAATGTATGAATTAACTTTTTTGCCCTCAAATATTATGTCATTATTCTAAACATAACTTCAGTAGAATAAATGAAAATAAATTCACCCTTAAATAATTTTATCGACATAACATAAAATAATTTTATCATATAACAATACCATCATAAATTATTTAATTACTAGGGAAAAAATTTACAAAATAAAAATAAAAATTAACTGTTAAGCACATTTTGGACACATGAAATTATTTGATAATACGAAACTTTTGAAACTAGTTCTTTTGTGTTTCTTGAACTAAAAAAAAAAGTGATCATGGTTGTTTGATCATTTTTTTTAATAATGATTAATTTTGATATTATGATGGTTGTTTAATGCACTTACAAGTTAAGTAGAAGATTATAAGCTTGAGATTTAAGCTTACAATTTAGGACTTATAAATGTCTATAGTGATGAACACTTTGAATTGCAAAAAAATAAACACCTTAAGTTGGTAAATTTCGTAATTATTTGGGCACTTTAAAGTATTCAACACTGTATAGTTTAAAAAACACTCACTAAGTTGGTATGACATAAATATATCATCATGTGAGAAAGATGTATCATTTGAAATAAACTTCACATTATCGCACACCATGGTGTTTTGAAACCACACCTAACCATGTATCTGGAATAACTGTCCACATAGCAGTGTATATGCATTTTTGTTACATATAAACAAAAAATCAACATTAGTTATCAAATTTTTAAGATAATTAGGATTTGGATTTGAATAGACAATACTAACAAATATTTTTGTCACCCTTTTTCGAAATGTCCTCTCCATGTAACCAGTGAAGATAGAAGAGCCATAAATATGAGGTAAAAACATGTATCATCGAATCTGTGTCATTCTGATATCTACAGCACATGGGATAACTCCTCTCGCTATCCTAATAATTGATTTTGATACACATGATTCATATTGATTTGTTCATAAAGCCAAGATTATCCTTAACTACAAGCAGGGGCGGCCTGGAGGAGGGGCAGACAGACAGGGCCTAGGCCCGGAGCCCCCATTTTTTTTTTTTGGTATTGATTTTAACTTTTTTTTTTTCCTACTAAGGCCCAAGGAACCTGCAACCTTCACTACCCCATTGCCTAGCCTAAGCATCTAAAGTTAAAAGAAGAAAAAAAAAAAAAAAAAAAAAACAAATAGGACAGAGAACATAACAATGAAAAATATAGGGAATTGGAAACGTCCGCAGCTGCAAATCTCTTTACACGAAATCGTAACTCCGAGAAAGAAAAAATGTCACGTCAACATTAAATGGCTAAAAATGACGAGCAAATATGCACATGCCAGGATATGCAAGAATATACAGTTGAAGAAGAGTCGATCAAAATTGGAACAAAGAATAGTGCTCTATCGACATATATTGCCATATATAAATATGTCATTTGTCATTGATCAAATATTGCATATAGTGGTTACTAAGACTTTAATTTCTAATTTCTTGATATTTCTTGGTATGTACATGGAATCTTAGTTATCAACTGTATATTTTGTATTTTACTAGGTTTCAAGAACAAATAGTTATTCGTAATGAAGAACTTCATATACTTCATTTGCTTAAACCTGCTAATAATAGCATCGTTATCTTCTATAATTTAAAGTCAATTTTATGAACTTCATTAATTTTTAGATCATTTTAGTTTATTTTTTCTGATCGTAATATTGTGCTAATATTATGATAGGTCTGTGTATGATGCATGGTGTGTATTGCATTGTGAATATCCTATGTTCGATTGCTTAAATGAGATATTGTTTTTAGTTAAGATCATAAACAAACACACAGATACTTTATATTATTTTGTGGGTTCAAATGGATGATGATTGTGCTACAAATTATACTTATTCTAAAATCTAAATCGATGATGCTACGAAGATGAGAAACTTGAAGATTGAGAAGAGATAGTCTATGTTACTCTACAAGAAAAAAAAAATCATTAATTTGTTTCATAATCTACCCTAGTAGAGGTGCATAAAAGTCCACATGAAGTGCCTATGTCCATATCCAAAAGAACACGATTCTACATGTATATTTTATAGAAATCAAACTAAAAAATTGCACAAAATATTTATGTTCATAATAATAAAATACTGAATTGATACTTTATTATTATTATTTTTTTTTTTTGAATAATGGGACATAATTTTAAATTTCGTCCCGGACATTCAAATGCTCCGGACGGGCCCTGACTACAGAAGATCATGATGAAATCTCATCTACTGGCCCTGAAAGAAAATACTTTTCTTCTACTAACTCAAAATAAACCGGCAATTGAAACAACCGACATCTGGCGTAGATTCACGAGCCGATTTTTCGGTAGAGTATGGATTGAAGCACTGTTCATAATATTCACAGTCCACCTCATAATCTACTGGAATCTCGCGGACCAATTACAAATATCACGCCCAGCACCACCAAATTCCTCTCCGTCCAAGTCAAAACAAAGTTCTCCAAAACGAAAATAGGTCAGCAAGCAAAACTTTCACAAAACAATTTCTCAAAAAAAAAAAAAAAACAAAAAACAAAAACAAAATAATAACCTATAAATACCCCCCTCCTTCCACATCCACCTTCCCTTCTTTCTTCCTCCCACCACCTCCCCTCCTCCCCATAAACCCACACCCAGCGGCAGCCGCCATTTCCCAAAACCCTAACTCTAGGTTTTCCTCCCGCCACTTCCCAAAACCCCAACTCTAAAATTAGGGTTTCGCCATGGAGGACCTCGAGAAGGCGATCCTCCTTACTTACGACCCCTCCTCCGCCCCCGCCGACGCCTCCTTCCGCTCCCAGGCCCTCTCCTTCCTCTCCGCCGTCCGCTCCCAGACCCCTCCCCCCACCCTCCTCCGCCTCTCCCTCGACCTCCTCCTCCGCCACCACCAGACCTCCTCCTCCTCCGTCCCCCTTCACTTCTGGTCCCTCCAAACCCTAGCCGACCTCATCACGCACTCCTACTCCTCCCTCTCCCCTTCCGACGACCTCCCCCTCCTCCGCTCCTCCCTCCTCTCCCTCTCCCTCCCCCCCCTCCTCCCCTCCCTTCCTCAAGAACAAGCTCGCCCAAACCCTAGCCTCCCTGATCCGCATCGAGTACCCCTCCCTCTTCCCCAACCCCTTCCTCCACCTCCTCCCGACCTCCTCCGGATCCTCCCCGTCCTCCGTCGACTTCTTCTCTCGCCTCCTCTCCTCCCTCGACGACGACCTCATCAGCCAGGACTACCCCCGCTCCCCCGAGGAGTCCGCCGCCGCCATGCGCGTCAAGGACGCCATGCGCCTCCAGTGCGTCCCCCAGATCGCCTCCTTCTTCTACGACTCCGTCGGCCTCTACCGCTCCTCCGACACCGCCCTCGCAGCCGCCGTGCTCGACACGATGAAGAAGTACGTCTCCTGGATCGACATAAATTTGGTCGCGAATAGCACTTTCCTGGGACTGCTGTTTGGTATCATGGAAGCGGCGGACTCGGCCGACCAGCTTAAGTTGGCGGCAGGGAATTGCCTGCTTGCAATCGTGTCTAAGCGGATGGACTCCCGCTCGAAGCTGGCGCTGCTCAGGACCCTGAAGCCGCAGATGGGGAGGCTGTTCTCGGTGCCGGAGCTGGTCGTGATGGTCGGGGGGTTGATTACTGGGTACGCGGCGGAGGCACTGGATTGTTACAAAAGGCTGGGGTCCGCCGGGGAGGCGATGGAGCTGCTCGAGGAGGCACTGCCGTTGCTGTTTTATGTCATGGAGGAGTCGGACGAGGTGGATCTCTGCAATGTGGTTGGGTTCCTCGCGGACTATGTGTCGACAATGAAGCGTTCGCCTTCGCAGAAGCAGGTGGTTTATGTTGGTCAGATTCTAGAGCTGATACGGAACCAGATATGTTACGATCCTAAGTACAGGAAGAATCTTGATGTTCCCGATAAGATTGGTAGGGAGGAGGAGGATCTGATGGCGGAACAAAGGAAGGAGCTTTTCTTGCTTTTCCGTGGGGTTTGTCGAGTTGCTCCGGAGGCCACGAGATTGTTCATCAGGAACTTGATAGCCAATGCTATGTCCTCATCCGAAGCGAATGTGGAGGAGGTGGAGGCCGCTCTCTCTCTGTTCTACCAGCTGGGTGAGACGGTGAGCGAAGAGGAGATGAAGTCAGGGAGCGGTTTGTTGGCGGAATTGGTCGCAATGCTGTTGTCGGCCAGGTTTTCCTGCCATTCGCACAGGGTGGTGGCTCTTGTTTACTTGGAGACGATTACGAGGTATATGAAGTTTGTGTTGGAGAACACCCAGTACATTCCTAATGTATTGGCTGCTTTTCTTGATGAGAGGGGGATTCACCACCCGAATCCCAATGTGGGTCGACGGGCTAGTTATCTGTTCATGAGGGCCGTCAAGTTACTCAAATCCAAGCTTGTGCCTTTCATAGACACTATACTCCAAGTATATCTTCTCTATCTTTGCTTTAGATTCAAGTATATATCAATGTTCCCTTTGTCAAGCACTGCAAGTACTGTATATCAATGTTCCCTTTGTCAAGCACCGCATTATACTATAGTCATTGTTGAATTATTTGAAAATCAACTAATTCTATGATATTTAAATTAAACATGCTTCACTTAGGATTTTTTTTTCCTCAAGTACTACATATTTGATACCATGCTCACTATATGATTGAACCAAAGGAATAGGGTGGTTTGAGACATCAGAAAAAAGGATTTGTCTTCTCAATTCCATGGATCAAATATTTTTTTATGTTTTCTTCAGTGAACAATGTAAATACTTATAGACTTCAAAAGTATTGCATACGTGTATGTGATTACTCATCATTGATGGACACTGTTTTTTTGTTTATTCTAACATAGTCTTTGTAGTAATCCAAAAAGAAAAAAAGGTTTGATTATAGCAATTACAACATGCATTTTAATATATACTTATAATTTTAAAGCTCTCCTGCATTCATTCCCAGCTTTTGATTTTTCAACATTTTCTTAGTTGAAATTTTCAAATCAGCTTACAATTTAATTCTTTCCATTTACTGAACTTGCAACTATGCTTAGTTCTGTGTATCTCATGGTGGGCAGAACCTGCAAGATACAGTGGCTCGGTATACAAGTTTAGATTGGTCATCAAAAGAGCTGAAGTGCTCTGGTTCAGAAGATGGTAGTCACACATTTGAGGTATAATTTTTGAAGAATGTTATTGTTACTTTCTTTTTCAGCTTATTTTGTTCCTTTAAAGAAGCATATTGTTTGTCGTATAGGCAATTGGACTAATGATTGGCATGGAAGACATTCCACCAGAGAAACAGTCAGACTACCTGGCAGCATTGCTCAAGCCTCTATGTCAACAGGTGAAAGTGGGCTTTGAGAAAGGCGTCCTATAGTTCTCTTATTGGCAGTTTCCTTTACAGTGGATGGGATCGTATGTTCTAATTTATACATGAATCCAGGTTGAGACCTTGCTCTTGGAAGCTAGAGTACAGGGACTAGAAGAGTCTTCTGCAAAAGTTCTGAGTTTTCAACGACTTATTGTGGCAATGAATGCTCTCAGCAAGGTTTGCTTTCAAAATTTATCATGGAGAAAATGCATGTCAAGATTTGTTCCTTATGCAAAGTTGATTGTAGAGGTTCATTGTTGTGGCCTTGTTTCTTTGAAGTAATGATAGACTAGCCTCGATTTGCCAGTTCGTTGGTCTATCATGCCTCAAACTGTTTAATTGAGTGATACTCGTTTAACTACTTTCTTTGCTTACAATGTGGCTGTTTATGGTCCAGGGCTTTAGTGAGCGGCTTGTCACCACAAATCGTCCAGCAATTGGCATCATGTTTAAGCAGGTAATTTAAAGCTTCTTAAAATCATTGCAAATGCAAATTCAACACATATATTAGTAAAATATAAATGATTTGGGGAATTGCGATTATTGTGTACCATTGAAAGATTTCTTGAGATATTGAAAGTTGAAACTTCACTCACTAACAAGTATCCATATGGCTAATAAAGCATTGCCTATTGCCTTTTGGGTTTCCAGACATTGGATGTTCTTCTACAAGTTCTTGTCACTTTTCCAAGTATCAAGCCCTTGCGCAATAAGGTAACTACTTGATGCTTCCACTTTTTTCTTTCTGAAATGTACTTTTTTTTTTTACCTGATCTTCAACATGAACAAAATGCAGGTTACGTCCTTTCTTCACCGCATGGTTGAAATTCTAGGAGTATCTGTTTTTCCTTACCTTCCTATGGCATTAAATCAATTGCTTGTGGAAAGTGAGGTATGTTCAGATAGAATTTCCTTTAGTGCTGAATTAGTTGCTAGTAAAATAAGACTGTATCTGCTCCCTATCTTCCTGCCACAGTGCCACGAATGAATTCTGCAATGGTTGCCTTTCAATTTGGTTCGTCACATTATGTCCTAACTTCTAATATGGGGATGACATTCCTTTTTCACCTTTGGCTTAAGATATTACATATAGCGAATTGCATTTGTATAGTACTTTATAGTCTAGAGAAACCTTGAGGGTTCTCCTTGGTTGAATGGAGGTAGGTCTACTTGCCCTTCATGTTGGCCATCTAGATTTTATGGTGTGACCCTGTCATTTGTAGCCATCTCAACTAGGAATTGGGCACCATGAGGGCAGTTGATGTCATCTCGACAACAGGCCATTATAACTTTGACAGCTCTTTTAAGGAAGCCTTATGGTCCATAACCTATCCATTCTGATGGAGAACACTTTGATGATTTTGATGATATGCCCCTCTAACATTGTCAAGTGGTATAGGAGTTTCAATTGGTTTTAAATGAAGTCCTTATAGTGAATGCGCATGGTAATTTAGACTCTTGTTTTTTCTCAGAAAAAGTAGTACAAGATATGATTGTTCTTTAACCATGAGTTGTATTGCAAGATATGACTGTTCTTTAACCTTGAGTTGTGTTGCAAGATATGATTGTTCTTTAACCATGAGTTTTAATGACAAATTCGAGAACAACTATCATTATGCTTGATCTTTGGAATAAGGCATGGTAAGATTATTATTCGAGACATAATAAAGCTTGATCCTTTGAAATCGTGATTGCATTATTCAAAGACATTCTAATAGACTAATAATCAATAATAACATGATGATGCAAAGGTGTGCATCATATTTTCATTATTAAAGCAAGCTTACTGGAGCTTTTATGTATAGCTCTAGTGTGACGAACTTATAGCGTGTCAATGAATGTTATATATTAGGCCTCCTTCCATATCTTCCATATCGATTCGAGCATGGAACTTGCGAACTTATTCAACAAAACAACAAAGCCCGCAAGGTTCGCAGTATCAGTATCGGAATTGGCATCAAACCATTCCTATGAGTATCGAGATCGGTGGTATCAGCAGAATCGGCAGTTTCGGATCGGAGTATCGGATTTTTTGGTATCGGAAAACAAATAATTATTAACATTTTAGAAAAAAGTATTTTATACATTTAGGCATAATTTTAAGTATTTCCTATCTTGTTTCTTAGTAGTTTTGAAATTTATTGAAATAGTAGTCATCCTTGCGGCTGCTTTGCATACGTTAGATGAGTTTTCTTATTTTACATGCATTTACAACATTACTATGCTTTTACATCCTTGTTGCATGGTCTTTTTGTTCAGTTTTCTTTGTTGAATTGACCAGAAAAGAGATCCCCAATGACGGTATCGGTTAGTATCGGGTATCGGTCGGTATCGGATCGGGACATGCCAAACTATATTGGTATCGGTCGTATCGGATCGGTATCGGCCGATACTTTAAACTATGAACAAAGCATTTAACCCAGAGTCTTCGGTTTGGCTGTTTGTATCATTTTCTTCCAATCAGCTATTAAGGGCTATGTTCTTTGTGACACTAACAAAAAGCATATCATTCTTTAATACCTTGATCCATGTTGGTTTAGGCCGACCTCTTGTCCTGGCATCTCCTTTAACTAGTATCTTATCGCTTCTCCTTAGCGGATGATCTATTGGTCAGATTTTGGTTTAAAACCCATGTCCAAACCACCTAAGACAATGTTTTTTCATCTTCTCCTCAACTTGCTAACTTCTTTAAATGGCATAAACGATTAGGGTGGAGCTATGCACGAACATGATAATGATTCTCAAGTCCCTCTTTAGCAGCTCTTGATAATGGAGCTTTTACATTTTGTGAGATGAGAAGGTAGGGAACCGTTACCTTTCATGATAACAAGTTGTGTGTTTGTAGTTCTTCTGTCCCAAGTCGGTATTCTAATTCTGACGAGACGCGAACCCCACCCATTTGGGGACTTGAGAATCAAGTCTGTGAAACTTGTAGGCTACATAATCTGGTCCCTTGTCTAAGTTACTATAATTAGACTTGGACTATTAATTTTGAGTTATTTGAATAGGAACGGCTTGAAATCCACGCCAAAGTAATAAGAATCTAGATACATTCCAAGCTCACCCAATGACAGCTCTAGCAAAACTACTTGTACAGCCCCAACCAAGGATAGTTTTATCAAAGTTACCACTGTTTTTATAAATCCTTGATGCGACTGATTACATCATTACTGTATAAAGATGTTTGGCTGCACGGTAGTTCTCTAGTACAGATGTTCGTGAAGTCGACTTTAATGTTTCTCTTGGGAATGTTTTCCTAAAAACTCAACCGTTAAGTTTTATCTTTGCTTAAGCACGTTTGACAAAGTACAACCATGCAAGTTTTTTTAGAGGACTGATTTTTAGTTCTGCCTTACTGCATAAGCTGTAAAACTAAGTTCTTGGTTGTGCAAGTTTCCATCGTAGACATCACTTTTGACACTTGTAAACGATGTACTTTATGAATTCTTTCACCTATTGGGCAATTCTAATTCCTGTACTAGCACTTTGCAACTATGAATGTTACACTAATTATTTGCTTAGAAGCGTAATTTGGTTTCTTCTCTCATAATGTTCACTATTATATGTTATTATTTTTTATACTAATTTTTCAATAATCTATACTATTATGTGCAGCTTTCCTCCTGTCAGATGATTTGTTTTTCTAATAGGAAAGTTACTGGTTATTTTGACATGTGAATGCTGCAGATACATTAACTAGTTTTGATGCTCAGAATCTAAGAAATGGCTATTACTTATTGCAGCCAAAAGATATGGTGGATTTTCTTATACTTATCAATCAAGTAATTTACAAATTCAGTACCTCTGTGCGGGCCATGTTAGAGGAGATATTTCCTACTATTGCAAGTAAATTATTTAATATTCTTTCAAGTGATGCATTTTCCTCTGGCCCGGGATCTAATACCGAGGTATGAGGTTTTCCACTCATTTTTTTTTTCTTCATTATTGCTCATATCCTCTCCGTCTCTCTTTTTCTAGTTCGTACAGGCTGGCTTGAGATGTCCATTTCCTTTTTTCTAGTCGAAGTAAACTAGACTATTTTTTTTTTGCTCGAGTTATTTTCCTTAATTGATATTATCATGGCATCCCATTGCATTTCCCTACCTGGATGCTTGACAATTACACATATGAATCCAGGGTTTTCTTTGTTCAACTGTTATGGATTCTTCTTTGTTGAGGGGCAAAATTTTCTAAATTTCGATAGTTTGTTTACAACAAGAGACGGACTTACCCCAACTAATGGACGAATCGCCAATAGAGGATATTCGTGGGCAGGCACACGACTTTCTTTCATCCATTCTCGGGAAGCAACGTAGGAGATCCTCAAACCAGCCTCGACAAAAGCAAACAACAGTGCTAGCCAAGGTCGTAAAATGCGCTAGGCACTACTCGGGTGGGCACCGGGCACTTAGTGCGTAGCCCGCCTAGGCAGGCGGCGACGCCTAGGCGGCCGCAGTTCCAAAGAAAATTCCTAAAAAATCTACTGGAAATTGCAGTAGTCCATAACGTCCTCGTCGTGCATGTCGAGAGCATCCCTTGTATGTTAACAACTACAAAGGACTTACCAGTCACACTCGGTCTCTGGTAGCTACTATTGATGGGATTCAGATCCCCAAGACCGCTGAGGAGGGTCTCCGACATCCTAGTTGGCGTGCTGCTATGCACGAGGAGATGAAGGCTCTCCAGGAGAATCATACCTGGGACTTAGTCGATCTACCTCATGGTAAACCGGCAGTCGGCTGCAAATGGATGTTCACGATTAAGGTGAAACAGGATGGCACTCTTGACCGATTGAAAGCTCGTCTGGTGGCCAAAGGTCACTCTCAAACCTATGGTGAGGATTACTTCGAGACTTTTTCTCCTGTGGCCAAAATGACGTCCGTTCGTGTCCTCATGGCCTTGGCCATTCGCTATGACTGGCTTTTACTTCAACTCGATATAAAGAATGCTTTCCTCTACGGAGATCTTGATGAAGAAGTATATGTGATGCAACCTTCCGGGTTCGTTGCAAGGGAGGGTAAGGTGTGTCGTCTAAGGAAGGCCCTCTATGGCCTGAAACAATCACCTCGTGCATGGTTTGGTAGATTTACACAGGTGGTTACTCAATTTGGAATGTGTCAGTCGAAGAAGGACCATTCAATCTTTTATCGACACACATCTGCTGGAAGAATACTTCTTGGTGTCTACGTTGATGATATTGTAATCACGGGAGATGACAGCCAGGGTATTGCAAGTCTCAAGAAGTTTCTTGGAGAACAATTTCAAACCAAGGATATGGGATCCTTGAACTATTTCTTGGGCATTGAAGTTACACGGGGTAAGCGGGACATTGTAATGTCTCAAAGAAAATATGTACTGGATATACTAAATGATGCAAGCATGATGCAAGCAAAGGGAGCAAACTCACCTATGGATCCATGGGCAAAATTACTTCCAGACGAAGGGGTTCTGATGACCGATCCAGATCAGTATCGTCGAGTGGTTGGAAAACTCAACTACTTGGCAGTCATGACGCGTCCGGATATTTCTTTTGCAGTAAGCGTCGCAAGTAGATTCATGGCTTTTCCAAGAGTTCCACACTGGCAGGCAGTTCTCAGAATTTTGTGTTATCTAGTAAAGAATCCAGGGAAAGGAATTCGAATGGAGAATAATGGACACACTCGCATTGAGTGCTTTACTGATGCTGACTGGGGAGCAAGTTTGACAGATAGACGGTCTACATCTGGCTACTCAGTATTTGTTGGCGGAAATCTAATATCATGAAAAAGTAAGAAACAAAGTGTGATAGCACGCTCAAGCTCGGAAGCAGAATATCGAGCTATTGCTCATGGCACGTCAGAGATATTATATATGAATCATCTCCTACAAGAACTGGAAGAAGACGCAGGATCTCAAGTGGCAGACCTATGGTGTGATAACCAATCTGCTATTCACATTGCCACCAATCCAGTATTTCATGAACGGACGAAACATATTGAAATTGACATTCATTTTGTTCGTGATGAATATACAAAAGGAGTGATAAAGTTTCAACATGTGCGGACCGGCGACCAGATAGGTGATATCTTCACAAAGCCTCTTCTGGGTCCCCGGGTTCAATTTTTATGTAACAAGCTGGACATGATTGACATCTATGCTCCAGTTTGAGGGAGGGTGTTAAGTATTATATTAGAGTTATTACTTATTGGGCTTTAATCCCACATTGCTTAGAGTAATAGGAGAGCAAGCTAGCCTCTCCTATATATATGTAGTCTCTCTTCAATAAAGAGATCATCTATTTTATTCCATTCTACAAATATCTAAGGAGGAGGTAGAAATGTGTTCCACATTAAGGCAACACCTTTAGGAAGAAATCTTTGGTCATTTAGTACAAGCCACCTGTGACCAGTTTGAGTTTGCAACTTCTTGCTTCTTAAGCTGGGTTTGGGATGGTTATTTTTCTTGCGCTCCAAAGCTGTTTGGTGACAATAGCTTATCAAAAAACTCTGGAAAGTTGGTTCAATTTTGGGGTAGCTTTTGACAATAGCCACTCACATGCTGTCAAAAGCTTGCATCTGCTGCTAGTTTTTGAAAAGCAGCAGCAATCCCAAACCAAGCTTTAACATATGCTCAACGCAAGTATTAGACTCCAGAAAGTTTTATTGAAGCCTTTGTATCTCATTTTGGTTTCTTGATTATTCCTGCTGTCTAGAAATAAAACTTCTGTGTTTCTGATTCTTACCTTGTCTTGACGTTGTCACCCTCCCATATAAGTACATTACACTATGTTTGTTCCTTCATCCGTAAGTTGAAAATCCACTCAGATCGTATCCATGGCTTGTGTATAGCTCCCACCAACCGATGCAATTATAGTTTTTATCTGACACTCGCGGCCATTTTTTCTGTTGCTGCAAGATGCAAACGACGATATAGAAATCAGATATAAAGGTAGAGGGTACGACACAGACCCATAGAATTACTAAATTGTTATAAACAAGGCATACAATCATTCATATTCCTCACCTAAACCCCAAATCCCACAATTTTCTCTCTCTCTCTCTCTCTCTGTCTCCCTCTCTCACCCCTATTTCTATTCTTGAATCTTAAACATAAAATATCCAAACCTTTTTTTTTCAGAGACAATGATCCATGCTTTCTTAAGCACCATGGGACTAATCTAAACCTTCTCACATTATTAGGAAACCAACTCCCAAAAGAAACCCAGAGACAATTGTGGCGTGATATGTACAAATTTGCTGTGCCTAGATAAACTTGACTGGCTTGGAAAATAGGGACTATGGTCAAGGTTGAAGCTTCTGCCTTTCTCTAACTTCCTTTTCATCTGGGGATGTTGGCCATAGGCACTTATAAGCTTCTAACATCTCCATGCCGTCTCTTGCATTTGTTTGACTGTTAGGCATATAATGCCCTAATAGGTACATGGAATCATTTTAATTCTTATCTTATTGTGTAGTATAAAAAAGATACAAAATTAAGTATCATCTCCAATCATGGAAATTGATAAATTACTCATTAAACACATCACAATATGCGACGAAGATTAACATCAAAGAATCATCGTAATGCATAAAAGATAAGTGTTTAGTTGGTCAAGAAATGCTGTTGGAACATTTAAGAAAATAGTTGTTGATGTTACAAGTACTCGGCAATTATTTACCTTGATAAAAAGCTCATCAAATGTTTTACGGTTATTATTACCAGGTCTTAACATGCTGTTTGTTTTATAGATTTACTAAGTGTCTTCCCTTTGCTATTCATTTTTATTTTGTTATCATATGAAAAAGATGCAAAATTAAGTATTTAACTCCTATCACTTTAAATTGATAAATTATTAGTTAAACACCTTTCACAATATGTAACAAAGAATCATCATAATGCATAGATGATAAGTGTTTAGTTGGGTCAATTGTTAACCTGATCTGAAGAAATTGTTTGAATATTTGATGTAAGAAAATAGTTGTTTAGATATTCAGCATGATAATTTACCTTGGTAAAAAGCTCATCATATGTTTTACGATCGTTGTTACCTAGTGCTAACTTGCTATTTGTTTTTATATATTGGAGGTACTAAGTGTCTTCCTTTCTTTGCTATTACCAAGTGCAACTATTATAATAACTAAGATTAAGAGTTGAATCTATTTAATTACTACACGTCTCACATACTTCGTGCCACATGTTGCAAGAGCATTATAGCTTTAGATTTATCTTATGACATGCTAAAAACAAAGATCAATTATTATTAACAAAGAACACAAGTGACACTTTAGGGAAAAAAACAATATCTATAACAATTATTCATCATGAGTTAGAAAAGTACTTCAAAAAGAACATCCTAGTGCCACATGATTCCCGCTAATGTAGGGTTTTGAGTGGGCTAGATGTATATAACCAACTCCGATACATAGAGAGGTTGTTCCTGTTACTTCCTGATCTTCCATGACTTGTGCGAAACCTTACTATTGTGCCAGATGAAGTTCTTTATAACTTCAAAGCAATGTTCATAGTCCACCAGTATGAGCCGATATGCTGCTCCTTTATCGAGATACCAGTATATATGGTAGACCAGTTATACCTGTTGGGGTATAATGGTAAGCAATTAACTGAATAAGTAGTAGTTCTGTTATTAATCGGGCTTCAGTAAATACTATTAACTAGTTATTGAATATTCATATATTAATGTGCTATATATAAATATTATTGGAAAAACCGCTAAACTGGTCTTCTGGTATACCTTACTGGTTTAACGGATGGGCCCACTAATATTGGACGAGAGGTTTTGGGGTTATAATTCGGTCTTGCCATTGTTGGTTCTGAATTGGTATACCAGCCATAAAAACACTGCTTCAAATTCAAAGATCAAAAATTAAACAAAGGCCTAAAAGTAGACATGTTTGTTCTCTTGTTATGAAATAATCAAAACCAAAAGATGATGATTTTTTTAAACAGTCCAAGTTATAGTTTTATTTTAAATATTTATTATTCATTATAAATTTATAATGCTCAGCAGAAAATGAGGAATGTTTGGTTGGTAGATGACGACACAGTGTGTCAGATTGAGTTACTTTGCTTGGTAGATGACTACACAGTTTGTCAGGACCCAGGTCATGCTGATAAATCCTATTCTCTCAAATGGCTTGGATTAACACATGTATATATATTATAATACCGTTTTAACTTCTATAGTGGGATGAGACAAAATAATAGCAACGACAAATTTGACTTTATAAATTCATAAAGCATTATTGAAAAGAGATGTCAAATTATAGGTAATTCAGTTATCTGTCTATATAGAGGATTGGGACCAAGTATATGGTTGACGTGTCCCTTGCTTACAGGTTACAGTATCAAATCTGAGATATATATCGTGGATGAAAATATCAAATCATAAGATGCATCATGTATCAAAAGATTTTTACAATAGAATTCATGGCTGCTGGTTTTTGGGTGATTTTCTAGAATCTATTGATTAATCTTCAAGTAAGCCAAACCTAGTTTCTTAATGCACACTTCACATCTCACAATGACATATCTAGATATGGACCATATGGTATAACTTATGTAATAAGAGTGGCCCTTGTATTATGTTTTGTATGACACTGCCATCCTTATCTCGGTAGTTTAATAATTCTTGTTATCATCATAATCATTTCATCATAACGGTTGTTTCGAAGCTACACCCTTTAAGAGCCTCCTTGGATGAGTGAGCTTATGAAACTTGCATTCCAAAAGCAACTTTTATTTATTCAATTTATTATATAGAGACACTGCAGCGTCCACAGCTGCATCACCACCAAACACCCTACACCTCTATCCCACCATCCAAAGAAGAAGAAGCTCAAGTTAGTGTCTTTCCATAGGGGTTCAACCATCCCTCTGTTGCCGCGTTGGCATAAAATGAAAATTGGAGATAAGACTTCACAACAAGTATCAGTTTTTATCATGTATGGGTACCGTAAAGCAATGTAATTATTTCAAGCTCTACCTTTTCTACCCTTTATGACATCTTAATCCTATTGATTCCTTCTAATCCGGCAGTGTTAGTTTCTAATAAATGTTTACTGCTTACTCCTTAAGGTAAACATTTTCTAGCATCTTTCGCCCTTATATCTTATATTTCAGTTAGAAATGATACAGATAATATAGTGTTATTTGCTTAATACTTTTATCAGATCCTATCACTATTAATACTTTACACAGAATTTTCCAAACTTAATTTTCTATGGAGACCTCCTTTAGGCAGACCAAACACCACGTGCTCCACGAAACTGTTTAAATATTGATAGGCCATCACATGAATCTCTCCTTATATCTTGTAGGAGATACGGGAACTGCAGGAGTTGCAACGGACGTTGTATACATTTCTTCATGTTATGACAACCCATGACCTCTCTTCAGTTTTTCTTGCTCAAAACAGTAGGGGTTATTTGGATGCTACAATGCAGTTACTATTGATAGCCTCTTGCAGCCACAAAGATGTAGTTGTGAGGAAGGTACAATTACTCTAGCAGTTCCATTGTTTCTCTCTGAAATGTGAAGCCATCATGTCTTTATTGTTAGCTAGTTATAAAATAACAAAGCTAATGCATGTGGTTCCTACTATCAGATGTGCGTGCAAATATTCGTCAAGCTCATGAAAGACTGGTGTACCAAATATAACGGTGGAGACAAGGTAGCTTTTCAATACATATATATACATACATACATACATACACACTCACCACACTCCCATCTTCCATATGCATTTCTAATATTATTTTTCCCATACCGAGGTCGTGTTCCTACTTCTACAGGTCCCTGGTTTCAGGACGTTTATTATTGAGAAGTTTGCAACCAATTGCTGCTTGTATAGCGTACTGGACAAGTCTTTTGAGCTCCGTGATGCAAATACTGTAACTTCTGTAACTAATGCTTTAAAAAGTTTATCTACTTTATATGCTCACTAAAATGCACTTTTTTTTTTTGAATGCTCTATATGTTTATGCATTATTTTTCTTTACATCTAGTAATATGTATTTGCATTGTTTTTCTGTATCTCTTGACATTACCATATTACATAAAACCTGTCATATTGTTTCTTTGGGACCAAAGGAATTACCTTGAGTGCAGTCTGAACCATCTTATCTATGGCTTAGATGGTGATGGTAAATATTGAGCTATTCTAGTTATCATGGGAGTTGTTTGCAATGACCAGAACATTTATACTGAGTTTTGGTGGGATGAAAATTTGTTGACCTGACTTTGCTTTGTACTCTCAAGGACTTGACCTGGGTTGGAACGGGCAAGATGCAGTGTGTTTTGGATGCCGTTCATCCAGAATACAGCCGGAACACGATACTTGCACCCAATCTGAACATGATACTTACATCTGATCCGTACCCTCGGTGAAATTTATCAAGATGAGACAATCAGTGATTCGTGTGTTTATATAAGATTTTTTCTTGTTATTGAATGTGTTTGCTCAAAATTTATCATGATATCTTCTAAAAGTTTATCATGAATGTTTGCTCAAAATTTATCATGATACTCATGGGATGCTATGTACTTAAGAATGTGTTTTTCCAAAGTTTATCATGATGGCTGGTAATTTTGAAAGGGTGGATGGAGAGGTGGAGGGAAAGGAAAAGAAAAAGATGGTTTCATGTCCTAAACTCACTGTAATCTTAACCTTTTTTGTTATTTAGCTTATACGGTTTGGAGAAACCAATGGTTAAGCCTTCTCTTTGCAATTTATTGACTTGTGCTTTTCATAAGGAACTTATGATTGGCATAACGTTCACCTATCTTTAAAGAAAATGAATTCTTTTCATCAAAAGCCAATCTATGACCAAACCAAACACAGCCTAGATTTCATGTCGACGTCTATGTTCCATGCACAAACTGTTCGATTTTAGCTATAGATGAGGAGCAGTCAAATGATGTTGGGTGGTTGGTGTTCAATATGCTAGACAACCAGAGGCAAACTAATCAGAAGAAAATGGTGATTGTTGTGAATATTCAAATACCGCGGAAATATAATACATTGGACTTCTGTGGTCTTATTTGGTGGTTGCCAAGTCGTCCTTGGCCTACCTTGAGAAATCTCGGACCAAACGCATGGGTTTGGTTGGTTTTGAGTCATATTTTGGACTATTGTCCAGTACTGATATGATACGACTGATACTGATTGTCATGTCCCGGTCTGATACCGACCCGATCCAATACCGACTGCTGTTGGTACTTACTGATACCAACATTGGGGGTCTCTTTCCAAGTCAATTCAGCAGACAAATTGAACAAAGAATGACCAATCAGCAAGGGTGTAAAAGCATAGTTAAGGTTGTAAAAACATGTAAGAAGAAAACTTATTTATCATAGGTAAACCAATAAGCAAAGTTGATTATTATACGATTCATTTCAAAACTACTAAGAAATAACTCAGAAAATACTTAAAATTATGCCTATATATGTAAACATACTTTTCTAAAATTTTAGCAATTATTTTCTTTCGGATACCATAAAAATCCGATACTCCGATTCGAAATCGCCAATATTGCTAATGCCTCTGACCCCAAAACTCATAGAAAGGGCCCGATACCGATTTTGATACCAGTACGGTTAACCTTACTTTTGACTATGAAGTTCAATCTCCCTGGGTAGGAGGGGTTTTCTTAAGGGAGTGAAAGACTTTGATGGTCACTTGTTCTATATTTCTAATGGAGGCTGCTAAATCTATGTGATTCTTTGAGGACCGGGTGTTGAGGATGAATAGTATTGGGACAATTGTGGGAGACATAAATGCTCAATTCCCAAGGAGGTAGCAATTGGTAATCATGCTCTAATGAAAGAGGGTCTTTGAAATCAGTCAAGATCCTCAACCAATTGATAATCATGCTCTAATTACGTCACCTTCCGCAAAAACAACTCACGTTGTAAGTCATCTCGAAGTCCAGACCTAAACCTAGAAAGGGTCATTCCAACCTCCTCCGTCACTCCACATCGAATTAAATATTCGTTGAATTTGGAGATGTATTCTGTGACCGTACGATTGCCTTGGTTCAGTTTTTGTCATAGGTCCTAGAGCCTTTTCCGATAGAAAGTTGGCAAGTATTTTTCTTTCATCTCATCCTATGTAAGAATGAGTTCTTGCCTTCTTTGTACCAACAATCGTTCAACACTTTGCCAATGCAACTTAACTTCTCCAACAAGCATTATTGTGGCAAAACAAGCTTTTTTAGGCTTAGATATATCACACCACCAAAATAGTGGTCCATGTCTGTCATCCAATCGATGAAAACTTTTGGGTCTACATGACCGTCAAAAGTAGGCGCTTCTATTTTCACGTTTTTCATTATTCTCTCGTCTCGTAAATCCTAGTGAGGTCTCATGGGTGACATATAGTCATGATATCTGATGGGGTCATTTTGCCAGTGATCACAGCCTCTAGGTCTATCCCTATCCAGATTATCTTGGCATTGTCTATAGTCTTGATGTCCAACTGGGTTGTCCCTTACGATGATCCAAATCCCTATGTCTGTCTATACCCATCTTTTGATGGTCACTATGATAGGAACCCTCATCCAACATGTCGGAAGTTCTATGACGTTCATGTTCTTGTCTTTCAAGTCGGTTTCTAGTACCTTAATTATACGTTCTTAGTACATTGACATCTTTTTCCATGTTAAAGACGGTTTAGAATTTCTTACAACATTTGATCTTGTTCAAGGGCCATATCAGGAGTGTGTTGGTATTGTCTACCGCTACGGGTGTTCATGAAATGTGATATGGTTCCTAACAAAATTCTATATGTTCTCAGTGCACAAATTGAAAGAACCTAATGCAAAATTAAATGTACACCACGCTCTGATATCAAAATTGATGCGGGATGTTTGCAAATTAAAGATCAGCAAATTAATTTGAATTAAAATAAGTTCATTTAAGTCTCTACTAATTGCCAAATAGTTTCTAGGTCGCCAAAATTAATGATTATATTAGGCAAGAGATAATAAGCTAGCATACAATCTTAGATTTTATAGATAATTGATTCAAGTTACCACGAACTCGAGATAGTTCTATTTAACATGTAGATTGATCACCACAAATCCCTTTTTTTAATTTGGTAGAAGCATTCAAATTACAGGTGGATCAACAGTTTATTGATAGTATATTGGATGATAGATGCAGTAGTCATACTTATTTGATTTAGATTGAAGAGGGAGACTCGAATCGAAATGTCGAGGGATTACCCGAAGGGGGAGACTGCTGCTGCTGCTGCTGCTTGGGGGGAGAACGCTTAACGCTGCTGCTGCCGCTTCTCTGCTTCTGCTGTTGTCACTGCTTTGGCTATCATGAATTGCTAATAAGTTCCTCAAATCAGAGTTATGAGTCCCTCATGGAAATATTCTATTATACTTAATGGCGATATGTGTTTATTGACCACTTTGTCCTTAATAATTGATCCAATTTTCCAACTAAGATTCTTTCTCCTCCATAGTTATCTTCATAATTTTTTTTACAACCTCTTTTTCAAGAGTTTCTCATGAAAGAGATCTCTCTATTCTCTCCTCTTTCTCTCTCCCCAACTTCTTGCCTTTCTCTATTATCTCACCTCTCTCCTCTTAAAATCCATAAACCTATCATTTTCAATTATTTTATTTAAAATATATTGAATTTGTTTTTAGATCATGCAATATATTTCAACAAAACAAATACCCCAAGTGAATCAAAAGGTGCAATCTCAAAAAGTTTAGAGATCTTATCGTTTCCCCAAATTAATCACCAATTGCTCTAAATTAATGGGTATACAAATATTGTTGATGTAATGGCTGAGACCCTCTTTCAAACCCACCATAATCGAAGAGCTTAATTTTAGTATGAGAATATTTATGGGGTTATTTTTGGAAACAATTGTTCAGAAATAAAAAGAGAAAAATAAAAGTTTTGGAGGTTGATATAGATCAAGGGTAACATCGTCTATTAACTAGCTTAACCCTTGGGTTAGTTAAAATAATTCAAATGGAGACGGAGGGGGTGGGGGCTCGTAATTTTTTTTCTTTTCCTTTTTTTGCTTATTTAGGGATCTTATTAGCAATTCATGAGATTTTAATTTTTCTACTAAAATACACTAGATTTGAGGGCTTATGCAAAAAGCCATTTCTTAAACCAATAACCATATATATATATATATATATATATATATATATATATATATATATATATATATATAAGCAATTTCTTATATGTACAATTAATCCAATCTGATTCACTTAAAAAAGGTTCACATGTTCAAAAAGAGCGAACTTTGTGGTAAGGTTCGGTTTAGAATATGCAACCAAAATATTTTGGTTCCTGATTTTACATTGTTGGGAGGAGACTCGTGTTGGTGTTGGTGGTGTCCCAGTGGTGACAGTGAAGATGTTTGGAAGAAGGTAAGGAAGGAAGAGAATGGTCTGGGAAAGAAATGAAAATAAGGGGATGGTTTTAAGAATTCAACATTTTTAGTTTGATTGCGATAGGTGTGTGATTTGAAATTCTTGAACTTGTCTTTCTCATATTTTAACAGACTAATATTGGATTTGGAGAGCAAATTTTAAAATCTCAAACCATTAACACCAGATGTTGTAACCGTGATTTGTGATCAGCTAATCTCGCGTGATTAGCGATGCCCATTTTTAATAAATATACTGTTGTCTTGTTCCAATTTTTAAAACAATAATCATATTTGCGTTTGAAAAAGAGAACCCTAGTAAATTTCCTGTTCTAGTTCGGATAAGGAGTATGAAGCCAAAATATTCTCGGATGAGGTTTGATTTTTCAAATTTTTAATGTGAAAACAATCAATTTCTTATGCTTCGATCTGATTCGATCAAAAGTCAGGTTTATTTGTTTAGAATAAATTTTGCGGAAGGATCTGTTTAGAATATGAAACCATTACTTTTTTGGTTTCCGATTTTACATGGTTTTGAGGAGGCAATGGTGGTGGTGTCGGGTGGTGACAGATGGTGGGACCGAGGCAATCTGAAGAGGATGGTCGGTTGGAATAAGAAGGTGAGGAATGAAGAGAAATGGTTATGAGAGAGATGAGAATAAGAAGGGGGGGAGGTGGTTTTGAAGAATTCAACCATTTTATGGTGTGATTAAAATGGTGGGAATGTGATTGGTGTAGAATTAATTTAATAAGTTTGATTTGAAATTCTTAATCTGTTGGTCAAAATTTAATTGACTATAAGAAACTAAGTTTTTCTATTTGGCTGCAGTTGATATTGACCCTTCTTAGTCATGACCAACTGGCATGTAACCTGCTGTAAATTTTCACGAACTTTGGCTTCCTGATTTGTGATGGCACTGAAGGCCAGGCCTTGATTTTATCCTCCATGATCAGTTGTTAGGACCCACTGTTGATGTTTTGCTTTGTCTAAATCTTACTTGGCCTTACAATATAATCCACCACATGGGAGTGGTCTAGTGGCAACACTAGCAAGGGAGGGAAGAAGGGCGTGGGTTCGAACCCAGGCAAAATAAAAAATGATGATGAGAGGGGGGGCTTGGTTCTAGTAGCGCAAGACAGGGATGGTCATTAATGACTAGCCTTGTCTCAAAATAGAATGTACAATCCCCCACCCCAACCTAACCCTCAATGTTACCCAGTGTTAATCCATCTCCCATTTGTGGTGTTGAGATAATATATGAAGATAAGGATTAATGTAGCTGACCCAAAATTTTTGGCACATAGGCTATGTTCTAGTTTATGCTCATACATACTTCTCCCTGATTTTTCTATGTAGATATGTAAATTTCTGTGTAGATATGTTAACCCATACTTATGCTGGTCATGCATTTCGTAGAAAAGCTTATTTTAATACTCGTCATACATCTAAACATACTTTTAAGTCTCATGGTTAATTTTTTTAGAAATCATTATCTTATCCACTCGTCTTCAAGCCTTCTTCCATCAGAATGAGGTCAACTTAGTTGTGGAGCATAAAACACTCTATTAAGGATTCAAGTTCTTATGATCGGCTGTTGACCCAATATCAACTCTCTATGGCGGTGCCAAACTGCTACCAGAGGTAATTATTAGCATAAGAGAGTTGTCATAAGACCTAGGAGGCAAAGTTGACAGGTTGGTAAACCTACCTCATGAAGGTAGAGTTTATGCAACCAAGGAGCATCCTCCAAGTTTCTCTAGACTATAAAGAGTCTAAATGAAGAGGAAAGATGATACATTAAGCTATATGGAATTGCCATGATCCCTATGACCAATGTTGTCAAAATCGAGTCGGATCGTAAAATCGTAAAGGGGATCAGAATCCGGATCGCCGTCAACCGTAAGATTCTTGATTAAATGTATACAAAATTAAAATAAATATGAAAAATATTGACAATTCAAATATAAGAGAGATCATACATTGCGCAAAAATAGATCCACAAAACAAGTAGGTTTTCGCATATATCATCCACAAAACAAATCAACTTACTTTAAAAAACTATATTTAGTAGGATCGTAACATGTTAAAAAACCAAAAGTCACAATATTTGCATTGTAGATGTTTTCCGTTCCTTGTCCACAACCGTGCAGTGCTTCCAATTTCACTTTTTTTTCCTCTTTCAAAATCAAAGAAAAAAAAAGGAGGAAAGAGAACACAATTTAAAAATCACCTCAAATGGAATTCCGTAAATCATGACAACCACGTGCTTCCATCTTTACGAAGCCTTGGAACTCCACCGCAACACAACAAAATAAAACGGCTTCAGACAAACGAGGAGAAAGGATTGAATTCCCCCCCCCCCCCTCAAAATCGTAGTTTTGGGAGAAAAGAAGAGCATAATAGAGAGATTTGATCTAATAAAATATGAAGAGTAGCATAGGAAAATCTCAATTTCAAAAGAAAAGTCAAAATATGGTTCTAAGTTCTAACCACAAATTGGGTCTGCTTTGGCTGGGATCGTCCAATCTGGGTCAGATCCCGATTTTTGTCTAGCCTGATCCATGTATAGGATCCGGATCATGAAGAGTCAAAATCGGATCGGATTGAAAGATCCACAATCCAGATTGGTAAGATCTAAGATCATGACAAGAAGTGATGCATATATAGGATGTATATCACAAAGAGTCAAAATTCGATTGGATCTTAAAGTCTTCGAATTGTAAGATCCCGACAACAAAGCCTATGGCACAATAAGCCAAATAGTGAGGGAAATGAAAATCCCATGCTTTACAATTTTGGAGACAATAAGAGAAATGAGAACCTGTTCAGCTAGGCCCTTGTCTGTGTTTATGTATCAATGTCAGATATGTATGTTATAATTTCTGTTCTAGTTTTGCTATCCTTTGTGTCAGATACGTTCAGAGTCTTCAGACTAATATATGTTCCCTGTATTGCAGTTTTTGCTTTTTGGGGAAATTGTGATGGCTCAAAAGGTCATGTATGAGAAGTTTGGGGATGATTTCCTTGTTCACTTTGTGTCAAAAGCTCTCACAGCAGCTCACTGCCCTCAAGACTTAGCGGAACAATACTATCAAAAGCTGCAGGTCAGTGAAGTAACAATCTCATGCCATTCACAATCTTGAAGAAATATAACATTTTTATTAAAAAAACATATATTGATGTATCTGGGTTAGAATAAAGGGAGTTCTCTGAATAGGGTAAAAGTTTTAGGAAGTTTATAGTTGATTTCTCTTCTGCTGCGTATACCCTTACCTTGTGCCGCCCACATTGTAATAAAACAAATTCTAATTTGACGTGTTTTGGTATAGAACATCTGCAATCTGGGCAGAAAGTTTGGGCCAGAGACACCCAAGTAAACTATCAATATATTACCCACTTTTTGCCAACAATCAATCAGACCTTCTGGCATCTCTACAACTTGTTTTAACCAGAAAAGGATTCAAGCTACATTGTTGTGGGGCTCAGATGAATGAACTGCCATTCAGCAGGTTTACCTTGTCATATATCGAAACACATACTTCTAAAATGAGAGAGTAATTAGGTATAGGAACATCCAAATTGCTTAATATTTGCAGTAATATAGGGAAAAGATGATCTTATTGCATGGGTATATGGACCATAACCATTAAGATTTATCTCAATATCTGCAACCGTTTGGAGTACCTCTATTAATACTCAGTAAATTTGGAGGTTTGTTTCTGATCCTATGGAATGGGGATTTACGACTCGACCAATTTTTTGTAGAGAATTCTAACTTGAAGTATTCAAGACCCACTGATTTCTAACTGGATTTCACGTTTATCCATTTAGTAAGGAGGAATTTGTAGTTGCAACAATCTGTAAAGGCTGTTGTGACTAGTACTGCTTTTTACCTACTGTGGTCACCTTCTTGCTGCAGGGCAATGATATCAAAGCTTTGAAATCCTTCTACCAGTCCCTTGTTGAGAAGTTGAGACCACAGCAGAATGGAAGTCTTGTGTTCAGATAGCATGATATTCAGCTGTTTAGCCATGTTGTATGACAGAATAAGACCTTTTTCTTGGATAATTTTCGGAGAGCACTCCATTGCCCAAGTTTGAGGTAGTCTGCTTGTTCCTTACACAATTGCTGTTTTCTTTTCTCGATATTGTCTGCTTATGTTTCAGTTAAACTTTCTTGCAGGTTGGTTTTTTTTTTTTTTTTTGTATAGGATCCCTGTGCCATTTTTGAGCTAAGAAGGTACGGTTTTGCCTTTCTAGTCCCTCTGACCATCTTTACTAGTTATAAGCATGCAATTCTTTTTTGGGATCTTGAGTCATGAGCTCAATTTTGTGCTTGTTGACTCTGTGCACATGCGCAATTTAAGTCGCCCTCTTGACAACATGTTAAGTTGTTAACCTTCAGTTAAAAAGTTTCCTTTTCTTGTTAATGCACAGTTTTAACCATGCTGTCGCCATACACATTTGATTTCGAAATATTGAAACGTATGATCATTTGAACATGGAGAGCTTTTTAATGTCTTTATAGTAGGCTATAAACAAGGTTGTAAAAGGTGCTAAATGGGCGGGCACCGGGGGTCTAGCGCCTAGCCCGCCTAGGCGGCCGCAATTAAAAAAATTAAATAACCCCAAAAAATCTACTGGAAGTGCAGAAAAAGTTCATAAAAACCCAAAAATATGCATGGTTGGGGGTCAGGGGGCCTAGGCGGACCTCAGGCGCCTAGCGCCTAGGCGGCCGCCTAGGCGGCCGCCTAGGCCGATTTATAGAACACTGGCTATAAACGCTATTGTTGCCTGCATATCGATACTTCTAGTCTTGGAAATATGATGTTAAGCTTGTGTTTGAGTGTGTTAGAGGTGTCTAATTAGGGTTCAGATTCCATTTAATAACCTGATGTAATTTTTTTCCATTTCGATGCAGATACTTAATTAGAAGCATTTAACTAATAGTGAATACTGCCTGATGGTGTTTCTATATATAAAAGCCTTCAGAAGGTGATATGTATATGCGAGTATTATGTAATAGCTTCCATGAAGTAATGCACATGTGATTGCATTTATCTTTAGTTATAATTTGGAAAATGTGAACTATATATTGTTCTTTCAGTTGGAAGGATGATATTTTCTAGATTAGATAGTCTTTTGGGTTCAGATGCAAACTTTACGTAATATATATTTCCTATAATTTGAATTTCTTGCACATTCTGAATGATTATGTGGTTATATGATGCACTGCTATTCCTGGTGCTCTGACAATATTATTAAACGGGTTTAAAATGATTTATCACATTCTGATTATACCCTGATGTTCCATTTCCCCTCGACTATCATAAAAGTTTTTTTTCCCCTAGTACCATATCTTTCTCTTTCTTTGGTCAAGTGCATGCTGCATAGAATGTCGGTGATCAATGCCTGACCCAGAAAGTGTTTCCTGCTTGCAGATGTAAATTTTACGGGAATGCTTCAAGATCGAATAGGCAGGAGTGCTCTCTGTTCGTGGAGCGCTAAATGAGTGTAAATTTGAGTTGCAATAAGTGCTATGTATATTCTCTCGTTAGGAGGAACTTTTTTTACACAAGTATTATCTACTTCCACAACTCCTTTTTGGAAGATTTCATCAGTTGTTTTCTCTCGTTATACCTTTTTCGATGTATTTGTTCATTATTTGCCTACGATAACATGAATATGAGTTGTTAGAGAGAGAGAGAGAGATTGATATTTCAACTCTGTTTGCCTTGCGATTATATTCCTTAACTTTGTTAAGAAGCCAGCCTTCAGAATTATTTTTACTACTGGACTCGAGTATTAAACTTGTTTTTTGAAGGGACCTACGATTTATTTCCTCAACCCCTGCACTGCCGAATGTGGCCTGCTTTGAAAGTAGGGTTGTGTTAGGTTAAGCCGAAACTGGCTTGGATTTTTGTCAGATCTCTACGAAATAATGGTGGTTTCCCTATTTTGGATCTGATAACCATAAGAGGAATTCTGTCATCGGTCTTACCTTCAACATCCATATGCACCATTATTTTGTTAGGTTTTATGCACATTATTTTGTAGGATTTGGTGGGATGCATCTGGTTGACAGGATTCCAGATTGTGTTCGTGATGGGATTTATTCCCAATGGCTATGCACATCACACCAAATACTGACCAGATATACATGTGAGAGTGTAACCGAGCAGATCAGTTTGTGCACCTTTAGACCTCAAATATGTTGTTGAGCGCCGATGTTGCAGCCCATCTCCAACAATTTGTGACAACGATTTAGTTTGTATCCCTAAACAAACATCAGAGGCTCGGTTGAAACGTTTTTATTTTTTTTTCAGTCTCAAAGGATTAATTTATTGTTGAAGCCTATAAAATGTTAGAAAATATTGTATGGATTTGTGAGATTAGTTAGGTAATTAGTTATGCAAATGACACAATGGATATTTGCTTGCACTTTTTGTTGTTTTCTTATGGTCGTAATTTGAAACTGTAGGGTAGCTGGGGCTCTCCTAGTATCTTTCTATACCTCAATCATTACTTCTCAAAATGTTGTAGGGCATGTTAATCTTCGCAATTGTCTCTCTCGTTTAGAACATAGTCTTGAGCAAAGTTGCTACCATTTTTGTTCAAATGCCAAAACTAGTGTGGATACGTGTTTTGGTGAATGTTTACACTAGTTTTGGTCACTAATTTGAAACGTGGCAACAATGGAATGATGAACATCTAATGCTACTTTTGTTTTGGTAGGTGAACAAAAAATAAAATGAAAATGACTTAAAACAGTTAAAACTAGTCTGTCAAGATGTCGTTCCATTCATCTGGATATAATTGCATGCTTCCGAGGTAAGTGGTGCATGGAACAACTGTCACGCACGCTTGATGGATCGTTTTCTGACTTTAAACCTTTTGCGTTGAATGCTTCTCGTCCGCAATCTCAATAACGTTTACAAGTAGGGCTGCAAACGAGCCGAGCCAAGCTTTTGTAAGCTTGAGCTTGGCTTGACTAGAATTAATCGAGCTCGAACTCGAGCCCATGCTTGATAAATTTTTTATTTTGAAGCTTGAGTTTGGCTCGAGCTTGTTTATATTAAGCTTGGTTTGGTTTGAGCTCGAACTTGGCTTGATAAGGAAGTTTGATTCAAGCTTTATAAACAAGCTCGATAAGCTTGAAATCAAGTTTGTCGCTCAACTTTATTTCAAGCTCATTAAGCTTGATTTCTAGCTTAACGAGCTTGATTTCATGCTAGTTAGATTTGAATTCAAGTATCTAAAATATTAACAATTTATTTATAAAAAATTAATTAAATAAAGTTCCTTAATATCACTTATTAAGGACATAAATATATAATACACACAACCATATATATATATATATATATATATATATATATATATATATATATATATATATATATATATATAGGGAAGGGATATTGTACCAAACTTATTGTATCAATTGTTGCACCAAACAATCTCAACCACACGTTTATTTCTATCATGTGGTTATAAAGCATTCCATAAAGTTGTTGCCACGTCAGCATACTTTATAACCACATGATTCAAATAAATGTGTGGTTGAGATTGTTTGGTGCAATAATTGATGCAATAAGTTTGGTACAATATCCCTTCCCATATATATATATATATATATATATATATATATATATATATATATATATATATATTTCCTCTTCCGGGCTCAGTTCGTGGTACTATGTCGACAGGTCTCCGACGTTGCGGATGCCCCGCATCACACAGGCCAATTCATCATTGTCCTGACCAGCGTCCCCGCTCGAGGCCGCGGCCAAATGGCCGCCGAGCCACCCCGAGTGGAGTGAGTGGGAGCGTGAACCCGCAAGGGCTCGAACTCACGACCTCTCCACTGGGAGACACTCGTCCTAACCCATTGAGCTAGGATCGCCGGTCAACCATATATATATATATATATATATATATATATATATATATATATATATATATATATAATTTAATAAAGAACAAACGAGTTTCTAAACTAAACGAGCCAGCTCGTGAGCTCAATCGAGTCGAGTACTTCTAAGCTTGAACCTGACTTGTTTATTAAACGGGCTAAAAAATAAAGCCTGAGCTCGGCTTGTTTACTAAACGAACCAAGCTCAAACGAGCTTTTATGGAGGTGAGCTTCGAGCAGCTCGCAAACAGCTTGGCTCATTTGCAGCCCTATTTACAAGTATTGCCACACTGTGATGTCATCAATCCCTGTGACAGATGAACGATTCCATTCTAATATCATCATCAGCTAAAGTTCGAGAATGCAGTAGTTTTCTCCAACATTGACAAATTCCAACGTTGACAGGCTACGGAAAGGAAGGAAATTCATTCCACGGCGGTAGCGGTTTCTTATCTCCTTTTTTTTTTTTTTTTTTTCCAGAACATAGAATTGTCCATATGTCACCGTCTTTTTTTCCTGATAACCTTAGCTTTGGAAAAAGCAGCTCCGTTCGGTTCTTGATCCTTCGGACAATTTCTTTCTGGACTTGGTGAAGTCTTTGTTATTACTTAGATTGAGTTGACCATTGATCGTACGTGGTGTTCGCAGTGTTCTTGACGTTGCTACTCGGACATATTTTTTGATATATTTGCGTCAGAAGGAATGAGAAGGCACTGGGCTGCACTTAATACTAATTCAGGCCCAACTTTTTGTGTTATATATCCTCTGAGGTCGAAAAAAGAAAATGCAATCGATTTTTTTTGCTCTTTCCATGAACATTCAAAATTATGATTTTTTATTTTAGGTGTCTGAAAATGTGGAATATAGTCTGAATACGTCTTCGAGCAGAAATATTCTAGTCCTAAATTTTTGTAATAAATGCAGAAAATTTGCACGAAAAGTAATCCATTGAAACAGGTAGGAAAACTATTTTTCTTCCTCGTCTTACCTTTGGCATGCAAATACATAAATTAAATGATTTTTTTTGTCAAGACTGATTCCGCGAACCAAACGTGTCATTAAGGGGCTGTTTGGTAAACATGATGTGAATTTGGATTTAGATTTAGACTTTCAAGGAAGGAAGAATGATTGGAATTCATGTATTTTTTTTGTCCCCCTAGTAGGAAAAAATGGTGTTTGGTTGACTTTTTCAAACCAAAGAGGATGTTTGGTTGAGATAGGAAGTGGAAAGTGAAAAGTTAAATAATATATTATAATAATAGAAAAAATATATACAATAATTATTTTATTTCAAATAATAATAATAATAATAATAATAATAATAATAATAATAATAATTTTTTATTTAAATAATAATAATAATAATAATAATAATAATAATAATAATAATAATTGGATATTAATCTAAATAAAGATACCGTTCGGATACTTAGAAACAATGTCCATATTAGCTTAAATAAAGCATACACAATTTTGATTAGAAATACACGGGTTTTGTACTGGAACTACTAAATAAAACTGAGAGAATACTAAAAAAAGAGAAAAATTTGAGTGGCACCCCACTTTTTTTTACGCTTATTTAAGGTGCACCCCACAAGTTTACATGAATGTATGACACCCTCCACTTTGGACGGTTTCTGTCTAAAACGCGGTCAAATTTTTTTGACATGGCAAACATTGCTATGTCACCACATGCTGACATGGCAAACCGTGCCATGTCACCACATGCGACGAATAGATGTCGCTATATATGTCGCTAAATTGGCGACGTACTATAAATGTCGCCGAACGTCGCTAAGTTTACGACGTTTTAGCGTCGTAGACTATTCGTCGCAACAACGACGATTGGCGACAAACTTTTGATCTGCGACTATCTTTTCGGCGACCTGCTTATTCCGTCGCTAATTACATCGTAAATAAATTTAGCGATGTATTTTTACTTATTAGCGACGTTTTTGGACGTCGCTAATATGACTCATTCTAGTAGTGTCGGATTGGGAGCATACATGAAGTCGGGGTCAATGGAGGAGGAGGAGTCCGCACAGAAGATGGATTTAAAATGGTGTAGGATTGTATTTGTGATCAAACGATGGTCGGTAGTCCAGGTCCCGTCCGGTAGTTGGATGGAGCAGATTTCAATCTTCTTTTTCCTGGTGGTTGTCTTCATATGGAAGTACTTGTTATTCTTGTCATCCTATTTCACCCACTGGCATCTAGCACGTTACCTCCAGTAAGTTTCTTTAATAGACATGAGATCATTGATTTCAGCGTTGATATTTTTCTCGACTGAAAGAGAGTGATCGGAGCATGGGCTAGCTTGAACGGTAAGTAGTTGCCTCTATAGATTAGGGATGTAGTGTTTGATGTTCCCAAATTTGGTGCGGCTCCATTGGTGTAGCTTTGATAAGGTATAGTGAAGTTTCTGCCGAAGGGATGGTCCAATGTTGTATTTTGCTTTTGCCCAGTAAGTTGAAAGGGCCCCCGTGAAGGCGTTTACAATCATCCAGTAAGATTCAAAGCGATGATGTCTCTTTCTGGTGGCCATCTGGTTTCTAGTGTTCAGTAGGATGGGAGCGTGGTCACTATTGATGTGCGGCAGTGTGGAGACCGTGGCGTAAGGGTGGAAGCTAAGCCAGTGCTCGTCGACGAGTGCTCGGTCGAGGCATTCTCTGATGTTGTTTTTATGTTTTCTGTAATTTCTCCAAGTGTATGCGGGCCCTATACACCCATGATCGATAAGGCCGCATAGATTGACCATCCGCCTGAAAGGAGCCACAGCTCTGTTGTCAAAGTGCCTGCCGCCCAATTTTTCTTCTGCGCTAAGGATGTCGTTGAAGTCACCAATACAACACCAGGGCACAGAGAAGGAGTCCGACATGGTTTTGATGAGATTCCAGAGTTTATATCTTTCCGATCTCTTCGGATTGCCATATACACATATGAGATTCCATGTCGAATCTCTGTGTGTGGCATTTATCGACAGTAGGATGAGGTTATTGGAAGAAAAAGAGACACATGTACTGATGGTATCGTCCCATCCCAGCCATAGGCCTCCGGAGCGACCGATGACAAGGACAGAGAATTTATTTGGGTAGCCTAATTGTTGCAGGACGAGGGAAGTATGTTGTGGTATGGATATAGTTTCGGAGATGAAGAATTTGGATTGATGAGTAGCGGAGAGAAATGGGCGAAGAGTTTGGACTGTCGAGTCATTTCTCGAGCCTCGACAGTTCCAGGAGAGTATTAACATGGGCTCTGCGACTTTTGAAGGTCAACAGCCACGACATATAGAGGGATGATGAGTGTTTTTTGGTTTGTTGGGTCTCTGGGGTGGGAGAGCCTGGTCTCTTTGTCACGCCCCAGTACCAGAATACGGAGACGGACTAGACCAGCTACTCCATATGAGGTATACAAACGTCATACGACGATCGTGGCTGTCAAGAGACAAGGGGGTGCATGCTACAATCAAGTCTACTATGGTCTCACAGAGTATCTATGTCTCAATCATTCAAAGCAAGGAAACAACAATTAATGAGCATATGAGATAAAGCAGTAAGACGTCCCCGACGCTTCATCAAAATGATCATGGAGAACTAGCTTTATAAGTTAGCTAGCCCAGAGAGTCATAGATACATAATCGTATTCAGGTACAGTCTGATTTAATTATAATTATGCAAAAGACAAAATATTCAGATTAACCGGCTAAACATCTGCCGGTGGCTAAACGCCAGAACATAGGTGATGAATACTAGAGTGGTGGAGAAGAAACCCACTCAAGTCTTCCGCCAGCCATGCTTCTAGTATGCACCATTGACGTCAGGGAGGAAGGTCGGATCCTCATACTTTGCTACGTGATCTGGCCAAACAAAACCAGCGGGGTCAGCCTCGAATAGCAAGTACCACAAGGGAGCACAAAAGAGTGAGATAAAATCCAAGCATAAAAATAATAATACTAGTAATAATAAAAGCTTCCGGTCGTAACCTTGGTCCACAGCCTGTCGTAGCACGATAGTCCAACCCACAACCAAACAAGGACATGGGTTGGACCACGCACCATGACAGTCCATGTCCCTCGGCTACGAACGGAAGGTACAAGACACAGTCAAGTCGTTTTTCAAGCGGCCATTCATTCCTACGGCTTTCTATATTGGCGGAGTTATCCCCGCAATGCTAATTATAGGAATCCTCAGATCGTGTCGTTCCAGCAGGACTATCCAATCCATTATATATACAAACACGTAGCACATTGATTATGTACCGGTCCCCCGTAAGGCTACCGTGCTAAAACATATAACACATAACACATAGGGGTCGAATATAGTCGTCCACCATAGGCGCATGAAACCGCATCCGTGACGGCCAACCCAACGCGTCAGGACGGGACCTGGGGTGGCTGGTATGGCACGATCTCGAGATTCTTCTCGTCCAATGCATCTACCAAATTGAGTTACCTAGTTAAACCCTAGGTTAATCTCGAAATTTCACATGTCGTGGTCACATGCTAATTCTCCTAGATGTCGTACATTGTATGAGTACCCCAAGCAAGGATCTGTACCGGCTCAAGGAGTCATACGTAAGAATCCCTTCTTAGTGTAATGCAACAAGCAGTAAATACCATGTCATTACTACCGACCATTCATTATGTAAGTGCTGGAGGCTTTGGATGTACAGACATATATCGCGTAGGGACACTTAGCACATGAGATAGCACTTCGGTGCTCACATAGAATGTATCTCAGTACTCACGTAGGATTTACCAGCACATGTATAGGTAGTCAGGTCGGGAATGAAGGTCAAGTACAGAAAATATGCAAAGAAGATCAAGAACATCCATAGGGGATTGAAACTATCAATCGCATATAAACTCCAGTTAGAGCAAGACATGAAGATTTCTGAAGCCAAGACAAAGATCTACAACTTTCATGTTTTGAGTTTTATAAGAGTATAGCTACAAAACAGCTCAAAGAGGCATAAAAGAGTAAATCCAGAGAATTTCGGTGCATGAGAATTCTAGCGCACGAAAATCCCAGCACACGAGAATCCCAACGCATGAGAATTCTAGCGCACGAGAATTCCAGTGCACGAGAATTCCAGCGCATGAAAATTCTAGCGCATGAAAATTCTAGCGTATGAAAATCCAAGTGCATGAAAAATTCCAGCGCATGAGACTCTTCCTGGGGTTGGGGGTTGGGTAGACTGGTGGTGAGAGAGGTAGCCTTGCTCGCCAACTGTTTCCATGAAGGCTTGCAGAATTTGTTGGTAGAGCGGATGATGAATAAAACAGTGGGAGAGGGAGCAGGTGATGTTGAAGTTGCCATGTCAAGTGTCCCAGGTTGGAGGAAGGCGGTTGGAGAAGCTTCAGGGGATGGGGGTATGTGAGTAATGTGTAGTGTCCAGCTCTGCAAAGGCACTAGATAAACAGAGAGATCGGATTGCTGGCTCTACAGCAGAAGACGATTAATCTGGGTGAGTGGACAAAGTCTTATTTTATGATTCACTTACGTTTAATAAGAATCTGAGTTTTTGATTGAATTTTATTGCTAATAACAAGATGGTAAATCATTGAGTATGCTTGTAAGTGATTTCACATGTTGCTATGCTAAGATCAAAGATAATATGCATGATAAGAATAAGAGTTATTATTTGTTAATAAGAAATGAGATGTTACCATGCTAAAGTAGAGATGTTGCCTTTAATCAATGAATTGTTGCCATGCTAACAAGAAAAGAAAATAGATTGTTTATATGCCCCGAACTGGTATGCTTTCAAAGGTAAAATGATATGCTATATTTGCATAGAATTGTTATTATGTTCCAAGGAGATGAATGATTGCTTGTCCCTCAAAGATGTTCTGAATGCTGGTCTTGTATATATGGACTTGTACATGTTGCAAAGAGATTGTAATAGTACCCTGGGGTAAATGCTACACCTCGAGAATGTTGTATGAGATAAATGCTATACCTTGAAAATATTGTATGAGGTAAATGCTACACCTCGGGAATGTTGTATGAGGTAAATGCTATACCTCGGAAATGTTATGTCTATTAGCGACGAGCTGAATCCAAGAGTCATAACTGCTAATCGATGACATGCATAAGAAGATTTTGATAAGAGCTAACAATGCAGAGACAAATCGAAAATAAGAATGTTGCTATATTATGCTTAAGCTAATCCTTGTCTTATGCAGGGATGGGCCGTCGACTATGGTAAGAATTACTGAAAAGTGATATACACGTGTGCTTAAGTTTTCTATGTGAATTATTTGAAGAGATTAATCTATTGCAATGAAATGCTATGTCCCATTAAAGAAAAGATATGATATCATGCTTGTCATTAACCCTAAGAGTTGCTTGAACAAAAAAAAAATGATTATAGCTCTTGAAACATGCTACACACTCCACAGAAATAAATAGTACCTTGTATGCTTGAATGAAATGAAATGAATTGTGGCTTTTCAAAAATATTTTCAAAAAAGATGTAAACTGACTCTGTACTACATGAAATGAACATAGATAAAAGTAGCAAGATCACATCATAAGAAATATTTTCTCACTAAATAAACAGTGATCATTTCAGACAAATGTAGTCCTTTGTTCATAATCTCCAGTATGCTGATATACTGACCCACCATCAGTCTGCATGCAGATGCAAGATGTATCGAGAAGGATAGTCCGAACCTCATCCTCAGGAGCCAGAAATTAGAAGAGATGCCAAGAGCTGGACATCTATTGCAAGAGTTGGTTTTATATATAAAGGGATGTAATGTATGGGAACGAGATCATTGTAATCTGTAAAGTTTCTGAGAGAATGCAAATATTGTATCAGAGAGAAACGAGATCTTGTAATCTGTTCAAAGAATATCAATAAAAAAAATTGTTCTTGTTACCAATGTGTTCAATTCATATATCTGCAAAATGTCTGCTACTGCTTCAATTATCTACTATATGTTCCGCTGCGCTATTGTCAACCTTGTCTATCTTGTCTTGTCACAGGTCTTGGCCTTGTGCAAGCGCAACTTAGGCTTACACGGCATCACGCCTAAGCGAGAACGAACGATCTTATAGAGTCCGAAGCGAGGACGAAAAGACTCTGCGGGATCGGGGCATGACAGAATGGTATCAAAGCAACACGATCCTCTGGCCAATTGTTGATTGGATTGAATTCGAAGATGTTCTCCTGGTCAAAATTCCTTTGCCTATTCGATATCAATAATGAGATGAACGTTCCATACAATGAGTCTGTAAATATTTTTATGATGCCGGTATATGTTTTATCGGTTTGATTGATTGAGATATTTTATTGAACATGAGCTTTTGATACGAAATGAATCGTGATTTCATGAATTGATGATGGCGCAGGATGAGGACTATCGCTGCTATGGATATCGTAAGTTTCTTCTTAAGTTTCGAGGACGAAACTTCTTCTCGGTAGGTAATTATATAGTATCCCATTCCGCGAAAGCACTAAATAAATAGAGTGATCGGATTGCTAGCTCTGCAACAGAAGACGATTAATCTGGGTAAGTGGACAAAGTCTTATTTTATGATTCACTTACGCCTAATAAGAATCTGAGTTTTTGATTGAATGCTATTGCTAATAACAAGATGATAAATCATTGTGTATGCTTGTAAGGGATTTCACATGTTGCTATGCCAAGAACAAAGATAATATGTATGCTAAGAATAAGAGTTGTTGTCTGTTAATAAGAAATGAGATGTTACCATGCTAAAGTAGAGATGTTGCCTTTAATCAATGAACTGTTGCCATGCTAACAAGAAAAGAAAAGAGATTGCTTATATGCCCCGAACTGGTATGCTTCCAAAGGTAACATGATATGCTATATCTGTATAGAACTGTTATTATGTTCCAAGGAGATGAATGATTACTTGTCCCTCAAAGATGTTCTGAATGCTGGTCTTGTACAGACGGACTTGTACATGTTGCAAAGAGATTGTAATAGTACTCTGGCTCATGAAACACACTGTGCACTCCACATAAATAAATAGTACCTTGTATGCTTGAATGAAATGAAATGAATTATGGCTTTTCAAAGATATTTTCAAAAGAGATGTAAAATGACTCTGTACTACATGAAATGAACATAGGTAAAAGTAGCAAGATCACGTCACAAGAAATATTTTTTTACTAAATAAACAGTGATCGTTTTAGACAAATATAACTCTTTGTTCACAATCACCAGTATGCTTATATACTGACCCACCATCAGTCTGCATGCAGGTGCATGATGCATCGAGAAGGATAGTCCGAAGCGCTAGCCCGAGCCTCATCCTCAGGAGCCAGAAATCAGAAGAGATGCCAAGAGATGGACATCTATTTCAAGAGTTGATTATATATATAAAGGGATGTAATGTATGGGAACGAAATCATTGTAATCTGTAATATTTTTGAGAGAATATAAACATTATATCAGAGAAAAACGAGAGCATGTAATTGTTTGCCATTAAAATCTTTTGATTGCAATTTCAACTACAAACAGAACAGTATTACAATGTAGAACTTAGATGTAGTCCTAGGAGTACACTTTTGTTTATCTGGGTCCCTATGTCGATGGAGCGAGTGGTAATGCGTTGACTCCATTGACGATCTGACGACGGTTCTCGATTCTCTGAAGGTCTGAGATGCTCTGGGTGCTGGAGTTTGCAGATGAAAAGAAGACGTTGAGTGTCTCTTCCGATCTTTGTAGATGATAGCACTGATGCCTTTTTCTGTCTGTGTACGTATGTATATTACGTTGTCCGTAAGAAGGAAATGATCCCTCTATTTATAGTTTGCAGGCTGGCTGCTCATGCGCGCATATGTAGGATGCGCCTATACGTGGGGACGCCACGTGGTTGAAGCTGCGGGAGGCGCATGGATGATGCACCATCATTTGTGGGTTGAATCCTTCATGTTGTATTTGTGGGCTGACACGTAGCAGGGGAGAGGATCTTTCAGTTGCTGAGATCTTGGGTGATTAGCACCCCTTTATTGGCTGAATTGAGTCAAAGGACACGTGGCACGTGTCCGTAGCTCAAAGATCTCGAATTTGTTGGAGGGTAATCTGATAGGATGCGCCTGGGATTGGGCGCATAAGAGGACTTTGGCTCGTAAACTTCAGGAGTTACGAACCAATCTGAGCGCATGGCTTTTGAGGCGCATGCGGGGCTTCAGTAGCATGGCCGGAGAGGCGCGTACAGCGACTTGACTTCTATTTTTAGGGATCAGAAATAAGTCAGAGACGCATGGCTTTTGAGGCGCATGCGAATCTTCTGGCACATGGCTGCGGAGGCGCATACGAGTGGCTGGTCGGCCACGTGGCTTGTAACCGCCAGAGGAGAGTAATGATGACTCTGACGTCAGCGGCGTATTGATTGCTTGGTGGGCTACGAGCCTTCGAGTGGGCACATTGATTTGTGCTCCACTAGGCGCACAGGTCCGTGTTCACTAGGACGCATGGATCTGTACTTTGTTGGGCGCATCCATACGGGGTGCTTGGTGCTGATGGACGTATCTATTGTATGGCGCATCTTCATTGGTCCGTCTGTTGAGTTCTTCGAAGCATTAATGGCTCTCTGACTTAGCTGAATTCGAAGAGGCGAATTCATTCATCATAAATACAAGTTCATTGCACTGACTTCGGGAAGGTTGCCACTTGGCGCATGGGTTTGATTTGCTCTGGCCTATGAATAGCAACAATTTGAGAGAGTTTTGTTGTCTCTCCCTTGACTTCTCGACGAAGATGGATTCGACTGATCCTCCTCCTTGGCAAGACGTTGTACTATGGATTATGGTTCTTCTTGTTCGAAGAAGCTTTGACGGTGAACTCCTTCAGAGGACTGAGATTTGTCGAGTTGGAATGGACATAACAGTTTGTGTTCGAGCCGCTTGCTGGTACGACATCAAGTACCAAGTTGAATGCATGGTTTGGGTTTGATGATGGAAGAGCCCCAGGCTGGCAGATGCGCCTGTGCGTTGACGAGGAGTAATACGCCGGGCTGAGACGATACGGGTAGCTGAGACGACACGGCTAGCTGAGATATCTGAGTGATGGGCCTAGTTGAGAGTAGGCTGTTACAAAGTCTTCAATTGGCATCATATTTCTGAGACAATATCGGACAGGTACAGCATGTTGCAACTGCTGGAACACAGACTGCCTTGGTGGTGGAGCCACTGTCTTGCGGCAGCAGCAGTTGATGGCGACCATAGCACAAGTATGTCCCGTGAGGGGCGAGTTGTGCATGATGGTCGTATCTCCCGATCTACGTCTGTGAGTAATCACATTACGTAAATTATGTGAGGAGATGTTGACACTCGTACCCTCTTCAGGTGCATGGCAAAGCCAAGCGTCAAGGTGAGTGTATGAATGACACTCGTACCCTAATCAGGCGCTTGACAAAGCCAAGCGTTAGGGTGAGTGTATGAATGACACTCGTACCCTAATCAGGCGCATGGCAAAGCCAAGCGTCAGGGTGAGTGCATGAGTGATGCGCCACCTTTACACCCCCATCAGGCGCATGGCAAGGCCAAGCACCGGAGTGATCAAGTGAATGTTGCGTCCCCTGATCCAGCACATAAGGCGCACCCAAATCAATAGTGGAGGAACCACATTTATAGTGACTTGAACCAGCCTCAGACGCATAACAAATATAGGCACGGGGGTTCAAGACCACAGAATTTGCCTTGCACGACTTGGTTGCGAACGCAGCAGATGCGCCCAAGTGAGACAAGGACTTTGAGGGTCGGCTCGTTTCTGGCGCAGAAGCACCCGAGTCAACTTTGTATAGCTTACCATCAGCAGCGCGCATGATTGTGAGCGCATGCTTCTGTTTTGCCATTGGCATAGCACGTTTGAGGCGCATGGCCCGTGCCGCCTTGGAGTTCTTCGTACTAGCCCGCGAAGGCACATAGTACTCAGAATCCAACTTTTTTTTTGCCTTGACAGTGAGTGAAGAACTTGGAGCCAACCCAGAAGAAGAGAAGAACTACTGTAACTTTTTGTGGCTCGAACGGGCTCCCTGGATTACGGGCTCCCTTTTTTTATTTATTTTGGTGCCCCTTTCAAAGGAGACAAGAGGGCTCTATATATAGAGTAGAATGAGACCTTTCTTCTTCTCCTTTCCGATGTGGGATTAAAAGCAATATTCCTCTTTTTTCATGCTTCTACAAGATCTCCTTCAAAGTTTTTAAAACTTTTGGACAAGTTTTGAAATATTTTGAATAAGAAGCATGGATAGTATAGCTATTTAGGTGTAACAATCCTATCAGAGGTAGTATGGACGTGATAGGTTTGGGTACTTCTACCGGGGCCATGATCATATGGCTGAGATTCTGGAGGCGTCGGTGGCTGAGCTCGACCAACATCTTTCCGAACTTGAGAGTATTCGGCGGAATGACTTTTCTGCTCTGATAGAAGCAGAAAAGAAGAAATTGATAGCTGATGTTGAGTCATCTTATCAGGCCACGGTGGCCCTCTGGGACCGCGAGGTGGCCGATACTGAGGCTGCGACGGAGTGACTATCTCAATCCACGCAGGAAAAGGTGGAGTTGCGGGCCTCGTTGGAAGCTAGCATAGCGGAGGTCACTGCCAAGATTCGCCATCTTGAAGACCAGCGAGCCCAACACTTGTTAGATACTGAGCGAGTCCAGGCTGAACATGTAGCATCTAAGGAGGAGAAAGCAGCTTTTACCCGCCAGATTCTTTCCCAGACCCACCAGCGACAACAGCTAGACAAGAAGTATGAGAATGATACTGCCCCTGAAGCTGTAGAGGTGATGCATCAAGAAGCTGAACGCCGGGTCTTGGCGACCGCAGAGACTCGGGCGGAAGACTTGAAGCATCGGATTGAAGAGCTTTCTGCCAATCCCAGTGATGCTTAGAGATTTTAGTCTTTTTTTTGTTATTTTATAGTTTGCAACTTCTACTGGGGATGTAATCCTTTACTTTTAAATAAAAGATAAAGAATTTTATGGTGTGTTCATTTTTGCTGTCATGAACTGATGATTTGTGTGGACCTATTATCTTTTGTGCACCTTGGTTTTTAGGTACAGATAATAAGTTTGAGAGAACCGACATGTTTGCTCAGAGGTAATATGGACGTGGCAAATATGGGGTTCAAATGATGAAGTCTTCCTACTCAGAGGTGTTATGGACGTGGTAGGAGTGACTCTGGGGGGATACGCGAAACTACTCAGAGGTAATATGGACATAGAAGTTCTGCGATCGATGTACGACAACGCAGGGGTCGTCCGTACGGGATGTTTGCTCAGAGGTAATATGGACGTGGTAAACATGATAAGCAGCGCAATCCTAGGTGGTGTAAGATTACGCTTTGCAGGGCGTAGAGGAGCAACTCAGAGGTAATGTGGACGTGGTTGTTCTTATACTGGGGATAGAATGCCGCGGGACAACTGGGTTCCGAAAGCATAAGATTTTTGTGAAGGAGAGATGTATGTGAGCTCTGATGATCAGGTCCACTGACTCCCTTGTGGAAGTACATATCTGAAAGATGTCATGAGTAGTATATCTTTAGTAACTTGCCGTTGATGGGCATCAAGAACAAGTCCCCGTTCGGTCGAGCGAGGCGGTAAGCACCATTTGAATATACCGTCTCTATGATGAAAGGTCCCTCCCACTTGGGCTCGAACTTTCCTAGTATTTTGTGAGTCACCACCATCGGCCTCCTGACTGCCAGGACCAGGTCGCCTATTTGAAAAGTCCTCTGCTTGACCTTTTTGTTGAAAGCCTGTGATATACGGGTTTGATAAAGTTCAATGCGCTGCTGAGCTAGGAGACGTTTTTCGTCAAGTGCCTCCAATTCTCGCAGACGACGACGTTGGTTGTCTTCTTCTGTTAATTGGTTTGTGAGCGCCACACAGAGTGAGGGTATCTGGATCTCGAGAGGCAGTACCGCTTCGCTCCCGTAGACTAAGGAGAATGGTGTGTTGTCCGTCGGGGTTCGTACCGTTGTGCGGTAGGCCCAAAGGCATTCGCCGAGCTTTTCGTCCCAATCGTGTTTGTTGGATGACACGACCTTTTTGAGTAGCCTGACAATAGTCTTGTTAAATACCTCGGCCAATCCGTTTGCTGCCAGATTGTAGGCGGTTGATGCCACGTTCTGAATACGATTCTTGTCACAGAATCTGCAGAAAACATGGCTGATGAACTGTGGACCGTTGTGATGGATAAACCTACGGGGTACCCCGAAACGGTAGATGACATGGTATTTGATGAAGCTAATCACCCTAGAGCTCTTCACTTTCGTCAGCGGAACTGCTTTTGCCCATTTGAAGAAGTAGTCGGTGATGGCTAGGATGAAGCGGTGTCCCCTCGATGATGGAGGGATGATCGGTCCTATAATGTCCATACCCCAAGCTTCGAAGGACCAGGAGGAGACCGTAGGATGTAGTGGTTCGGACGGTGTATGGATGAAGTCGGCATGAAGCTGGCAAGCATAGCACTTCTTAGCATAGTCGACGGCGTCGGCTGCCATGGTTGGCTAGTAGTAACCCATGCGTCGCAGTTGATCCTGCAACTTAGGGCCAGGTTGGTGAGCCCCGCAAGTTCCGTCGTGAGCTTCTCGAAGGGCTTCGTTTGCTTCTTTGTTGGATAAACATCGAAGGAAAAGTCCATCGTAGGAGCGTCGGTACAGCATTTTAGTAGCTGTATCGAAATAGAATCGAAGGGAACGCCTCCTGACTGAGACGGCTTCTTTCGGGTCTTCTGGGAGAATTTCGTAGACAACGAAGTCGATGAACGGGAACCTCCAGTCTTGGACATTAACACCAGCACTTGTTGTCATGGCATGGGTCATTTGTGAGCATAGGTTGTTTTTAGGACAGACCAAGTCTCGACCAACTACCGTGACGTAGTGTTGAGTCCCGAGGGGTGCTGCCAATGAGACTGCGAGGCCAGCCAGAGCGTCAGCCTCCAGGTTTTGTAACCGAGGTACGTGTTCTATGAAGAACTTGGTAAAGATTAAAATAATGTTCAACGCAACTTCGTGGTAAGGAATCAAATCTTTATGGCGAACTTCGTATTGCCCTCTGATCTGGTTAACGATGAGTTTTGAGTCGCCGTAGGCTTCCAGATGATCCACCCCCAGCTGTTGCGCCAGCTGGAGTCCCATGATGAGAGCGTTGTACTCGGCAACATTGTTGGAGCACGGCTTCGAAAGGGAGTAAGCACGCTGGATGACCAGCTGATCGGGGGAGACTAAGACTACCCCCACTCCGGCGATGATTTGGCCTTTGGGGCCTGTTTTTGAAGCGCCATCGAAAAACATCCGCCAGACGGAGCTTTCTTCGGTGACGTTTGATTCTTGGACCTCATCCGGGATGTCTTCATAGAGTCTGGAGGACTCTGGGATGGGGTGTGCGACTAAAAAGTCGGCCAGAGCTTGACCCTTGACGACTTTTTATGGAACGAACACCATGTTGTACGGCGTCAATAGGATCGTCCATGTAGCTGTTTACAAAAACAAAAGTTGATCTTTATTTCAACAAACTTTGTAAGAAGATTACAAGAATTCTGGGAAAGTACAACTGTAGGAATCCGATCTAGATGACGATCGCTTTATCCCTTAGACGATGTGAACTTTGAAGACGATAGCCTCGGAAGTTGAAGGCGATAGCCTCTGAAGAATGCAGCAGCACTTGGGCAAGAACTCCTGAACTCTCTGATGATGATTCTGATCTCTGTATGCGTGTGTGATAATGAAGGCTTGAAACTCTATTTATAGAGTTCTGGAAATAACTAACTTTTAGTTATTCTGACTTGCGCAGGTTGGATTGCGTACGCTTTGGATTGCGCAGGCAATGAACTGCGCAGGCAGTTACTCGATCGTGGACCATCTGTATGTGATGTGTGGCATTATTTGATTGAAATGCGCTTGATCGTGTACAGACGGTTGCCACATAGTGAGTAATTGATGGCATGAAGGCCACGTGTACATTGTCAGTTGTCTTGATGGAGTGCGCCACCTGAATTGCGCTGGCTTCAGATTGCGCTGGGATAGACCGCGCTGGGATGGACTGCACTGCAGAGAGTCTGACAGATTGCGCTGCATGTACAGCTGTCCTCGAGCGCTGTGATACACGATAAACGAACAGTTTCCTCGTTCTCCGTGTTGTCAGTTGTCAGAAGATCTGATTCTCTGTCAGGTAATGATGACAAGGCTACGTCAGCTTGCGCACTTGGATGAGTGCGCAGTTCAGCCTGCGCAATCGAATTGTTGTGCAATCTGTCTTCTGCGCAGTTCACTTGAAAGATGTACTTTTTGATTTTCATGGCTTTGTTGATGGGTGCAACTTGATTTTTTAGGACCTACAAGATCCCCCTCAAAGTTTTCGAAAGTTGAATTTATTCAAAGTTTCGAAATACTTTGAATTTTGATTTGAAAATCAAGTTGCGCATGTGATGACCTGTCTGCGCAAGTGGAGGAGGCAGCTCATATTTCTTCGGCGCAATCGGAGGCATTTGTTTATTTTGGAAAACTATAAATAGTTCTGGAATGGAGGAAGCTAGGAGGCGCATGATGGACTCCCGTGAGGAGCGACTGAAATCTTTAAAGCAGCAGATGATTTACTTGATGACACCGCCGACCGAATAGAAAGATCTTCTGTATCTTCCATCTTTTTGTGATATGTATTGTTGTATTGTCTTTCATCTTTGATCAATAAAAAGACATTTTGTTGTGGTTCTATTATTTATTGCATATCTTATTCAGATATAAATAATAGCGATAGAAAATATATTCAGAGGTACAGGACATGATATATTTCTTGATTTTGGGAAAATAATTATATTCAATTATATCTGCTCAGAGGTAATGTAGACATGGCAGAATATAATTTATTGAATATTATTATTTCAGTAGACAACTTAATCAAAGATGACAAGTTGCTGATATGAACGAAATGGATGATTCGTCAAAATGTGTGAACGAAATAAATGAACGAAATGAATCGTCGGGATGAACGGATAAACCGTCAAATAAATTGAATGAACGGGTGAACCGTCGGATAGATGTAATGAACGGATGAACCGTCAGATGAATGTAATGAACGGATGAACCGTCAAACGAATGTGATGAACGGACGAACCGTCAGATGAATGTAGAATGAACGGGTAAATCGTCAGATGGATGGAATGAATGGGCGAACCGTCGAGTGAATGTAATGAACGGACGAACCGTCATATGAATGTAATGAACGGGTGAACCGTCTGATGGATGGAATGAATGGGCGAACTGTCTGATAGATTTAATGAACGGACGAACCGTCAGATGAATTGAATGAACGGGCGAACCGTCGGATGAATGTAATGAACGGGTGAACCGTCAGATGAATATGATGAACGGGTGATCCGTCAAATGAATGTGATGAACGGGCGAACCGTCGGATAAATGTAATGAACGGGCGAACCGTTGGATGATGATGTCGCTTCATAGTCTTACGACTCTCTGTCTATAAATAGAACAGAAAATCAGATGGGATGGTCACTTTCATTTTTCAACATAAAAATGTCGTCTGGAGATGCATCCAAGAAGGCTGAAATTGCCTCGAAGGTAGAATCGAGTACTGAGGATCGTCCAGTCGAGCCGGCCCAGCCAAAGCAGATGGCAGCGGGCGAAGGTTCGTCTGTACCCAAGCCGTCAAGGGACATCTTGGACTTCATTCTTGAACCAGGGAAGACGAAAGAAGAAGAGGCCATGAGGATGGCTGCTTGCAAATTCTTGGTAGGTTCAAGCAAGGATGTTCTCAGCTCTTTTGCCAACTATGTCTTCGATAAGAACGGCAGTGGCCCGCGTCCCAATGTTGAAAAGGATGATAGTGACCTTCCTTAATATTATGTACAATCATTCAAGATGAAATAAAATTGAATTTTATTTATGAACTTGTCTGATGATTACAAGCGCTCTCTTTTACATTTATACATAATACTTTTTAAGGAACTTGCCATTGATAGGCATCATTGCAACTCGACCGTCTAGTTCTGTGAGTTGATAAGCCCCATTTGAGAAGACTTTGTTCACGATATATGGACCTTCCTATTTTGCGTCAAATTTGCCTTTGCTCGAATGAGTCATAGTCATAGGACGTCTAACTGTTAGAACAAGCTCTCCCTTCTGAAAGGCTCTGACTTTAACTTTGCGATTGAAAGTCTTCGAGATGCGAGCTTGGTATAACTCAATATATTGTTGAGCCATTAACCGCTTCTCATCGAACGCTTCTAATTCTTGGAGTCGAAGAAGGTCGTTGTTCTCTGTAGTGAGTTCATTGGCGATGGCAATCCTTAAGGACGGGATCTGAAGTTCCAAGGGTAGAACTGCTTCACAGCCGTACACCAAAGAGAAGGGTGTACAGCCTGTGGGGTTGCGGACTGTAGTACGGTAAGCCCATAGACATTCGCCAAGTTTTTCACTCCAGTTCCGTTTGTTAGTAGATACAAACTTCTTGAGGAGCTTGATGATAGTTTTGTCGAAGGCTTCGACCAAGCCATTAGCAGCAGGATTGTAAGCTGTCGAAACGACATTGTCAATCCGGTGATCGTCACAGAACCTTGTGAACTTTTGGCTGATGAACTGTGGTCCATTGTCATGAACGATCCTTCGAGATACACCAAATCTATAGATGACATGATGTTTAACGAAGTTGATGACACTGCTGGTCTTGACTTCAGCCAATGGTATAGCTTCAGCCCATTTGGAGAAGTAGTCGGTTATTGCTAATATGAACCGATGTCCTCTAGAAGAAGGAGGATTGATGGGACCGATGATGTCCATGCCCCAAGCTTCAAAAGGCCAGGAAGCTGCAGTCGGATGTAGAAATTCTGATGGTTGATGGATGAAGTCTGCATGGATTTGACAAGCTCGACATTTTCTTGCATATTCGATGGCATCAGATACCATGGAGGGCCAATAGTAACCTATACGTCGGATGCGATCCTGTAGCTTAGGACCAGGTTGATGTGCTCTACAGACACCGTCATGAGCTTCACGCAACACTTGCTTTGCTTCATCACCAGCGAGACAACGTAGAAGAAGACCGTCATAAGTTCGCCGATAGAGAGTCTTGGTGGTTTGATTGTAGTAAAACCGGAGAGAACGCCGACGAATACTCGTAGACTCCTTGGGGTCTTCAGGGAGTATGTCATGGACCACAAAGTCGATGAAAGGAGCTCTCCAATCTTCATCGATAACATTGACTTCAGTAAGATTATTGAACTCAATATTACGATTGTTTTCAATGCAAAACAATTCTCGATTAGAGATGACCACCACCTGTTGTCTTTTGATAGGGATTGCTAAGACAGCTGCAAGATTGGCCAAAGTGTCGGCTTCAGTATTGCAAGCTCGACGTACATATTCGATGAAGAAAGCTTTGAATAATGTGGCCATGTTGATTACTGCTTTATAGTAAGGCACTAGATCTTGATGGCGAACTTCATAGGTTCCTCTAACCTGGTTAACAACCAGCTTAGAGTCGCCGTAGACTTCAAGATATTCGACGTCTAGCTGTTTGGCTAACTGAAGGCCGATGAGTAGAGCATTGTATTCTGCCACGTTATTGGAACAAGGTTCATCTAAAGAGTAAGCTCTTTGAATGGTTGACCCGTCTGGAGAAACGAGAACAACTCCAACTCCTGCGACAATGGCACTATTGGGTCCAATCCTGGATGCACCATCAAAGAATAAATGCCAAGTAGGAAATTCTTCGGAGATCATGTTTGATTCTAATGTCTCGTCTGGAATTTCATCATAGAGTTTGGACGTCTCTGGAACATGATGAGCTGCTAAGAAATCTGCCAGCGCTTGACCTTTGACAGACTTTTGAGGAACATATACCATGTCATATTGGGCTAGCAAAATGGCCCATGTTGCCAGCCGAGAATTGAGTGTGCTAGGCTTCTTCATCAGTACCCGAAGAGGATTAACTCGGGATATGACATGAATAGTTTGTCCAATGATGTAATGCCAAGTCTTTTGAACAGCAAACATAAGAGCTAGGCATTCCTTTTCGACCGGACTATAACGGTGTTCAGCACCAATCATAATACGACTGAGGTAGTAGATGGCCTGTTTATGGCCTTCTTTGTTCTTTTGGGCAAGTAAAGCACCCAATGAATAATCCATAGCACGAACATACATTAAGAATGGTATGCCAGAGATTGGTGGCACCAAGACTAGTGGATTCATGAGATATCGCTTTATGTCATCAAATGCACGTTGACATTCTTCGGTCCAAATGAAAGATGCACCCTTCTTCATTAGTTGAGTGAATGGTCTGCAGCGTCCAGACAGATTCGAAATAAATCTCATGATGTACGCAAGTCGACCTTGGAATGCTCGTAGCTCTTTTAGGTTGCGTGGAGGACGCATCTCTTGAATGGCTTTGATCTTCTCGGGATCCACGTGTATACCCTTAGAGGTAATGACGAAGCTGAAAAATTTGCCACTAGAGACACCCAAGAATGACTTGGTAGGATTCATTTTGAGTTGACGTTGGCGCATAAGGTTGAATATAGTTCTCAAGTCTTGGATGTAATCTTCCTTCAGACGACTTTTGACAACAATATCGTCGACGTAGCATTCGACGGTCTTGCGAAGATGATCTCGAAAGATGGTACTCATGGCTCGTTGGTATGTTGCACCAGCGTTCTTGAGGCCAAATGGCATGACAGTATAGCAATAGACTCCGCGAGGAGTGCAGAAAGAAGTATGTTTTTCATCTTCAAGATTCATCCGAATCTGATTGTATCCGGAGAATCCATCCATGAAGGATATTCTTTCGAACCCACAGGTGTTGTCAATCATGACGTCCGTGATAGGGAGAGAAAATTCATCTTTTGGACATGCTTCATTAAGATCCCGAAAGTCAATGCAGACTCGAACTTTGTCAGTTTTCTTTAGAACTGGGACGACATTGGCTACCCAATCTGGATGCTGCTCTTCTCGAATAAAGCCACAAGCGATGAGCTTCTTGACTTCATCGTCGATTGCATCCATCATTTCTGGCTTAAAGCGCCGTTGTTGTTGTTTGACCGGCTTTGCTTTAGGCAGGATGTTCAATTTGTGAGTAGCAACTTTGGGATCTAGACCTGGCATGTCTTCATAACTCCAGGTAAAAACATCAATGTATTCTCGAATAAGAAGAATTAATTCTTGCTTATCTGCCTCTGAAAGATTCTTGCTGATGAATATTGGACGAGGGGACCCGCTTTCTCCTACGTCAATTTGAACCAATTGATCTTCAGTAGGAGGTTCCCTTTGTTCGAATCGGAGTTCCCATTGGGTTTCCATTCGTTGAGCCTAAGGATCTGTTTCAGGATTTTCTTCAACATCCTCGTCATAGCCTTCTGGAAGCTCGACGGAGACCATGTTAGAAGATACAATCAATCGATGAATTTGACCAATGCTGGTGTCAGAATCCCATGATCTGGAATCAGAAGAGTTTGAACGCTCTTCACTATCGGATTCAGAGACCGTCGGGGATAATACTGGAGGAGAAGCATATCCGAGACCTTTTTTGGTCTTGCTGTAATACATCTCTGACTTTCCTTTCGGAACAGTTGTACGGATAGGAGTTCTTCTACCTTTACCGTAGTTGAGGCCATTCTTGAAGTCATAACCCATCTTTTGGATGATGTCTTTTGATTGTTGACTGTAACGACGGAGTTGAAGATGCCCCGTGTCGTTACTTTTGCTATCATCCGTATAGCTGAATTGTTGTTCCGGTCTTTTATTAAAAAATATTGGACTCTCGCCTTTCTTTTGAGCAGGAACAATACGATATGAGTCATTTGGATTTTCGAGTGAGACTTCTGTTTGAAGAGACTGCACAACTCCCATTGTAAATGACTACAAGCTATCTAACATATCCAAATAGCACTTAGCATGATAAATGACATCAGTATACTGGAAAGTAGATGCTTTTCATTAATTTGTACATCTGTATTTATAGCAGGACCTTTAGCCTTAGCAGGCTTGGTCAGATTAATTACAAGAGGGGAAGAAGAAGAACGTGGAGGAGGATTGGCCTTGTTACGACGGAGGTCGATAACAAGCGGCTCAGAGGAGGTGAGCTCCCTTTTATCCTTGTTATGAGATAGATCAATAACAAGTGGCTCAGAAGAGATGAGCTGCCTTTTTTCCTTGTTACGACGTAAGTCTATAACAAGTGGCTCAGAAGAGGTGAGCTCCCTTTGATCATCATCAGTTGGTTGCTTCTGGACTGGCAAGTGAATAGCCAGTGGTTTGGAAGACTGAGGACGAGAAACACGTCCTTTAACAGGAATGATAAGGGTATCATTAGGCACTGCTTCTTGTTCTTCTTCAGTGTCCAGAGACAGCACTACCTTCATGAATTCATCCTTGTACATACGAGCATCGTTGCAGTATGCTTCGACGCCTTTGAAAGGATAGAGATCAGCAACCTCTTTTTGAACCTCTCCATTGTCATCGACATATTTGAAGCATTAATGGAGAGTTGAAGGAACAATGTTATGCTCATGCAAGAATGGTCTCCCCAACAGAGCATTGGAAGAACAACCATGGTTGTCAATGATGTAGAAGGTCACCTTTGTGCGAAGATTGCCTATTTGGAGTTTTAGGCGAATCTTGCCCAGAGGTTCACTCCTTCCCTGATTGAATCCAAGGATTGTGGTGATTGTACTGGAGAGACTATGCACTGGGATCTTCAATGCATCTAACATTGTTTTCGGCATGATGCTGAGAGCAAATCCTGGATCTATCAGAATACGATCGACTTTCATCGAGTCGACGTATCCTGTATAGTAGAGAGGGCGGTCGTGTCTGTTGTCTTCTATTAGCATGTCATCTTGTGTGAAAGTTATGTTTGGAATTAACTCCAACACACTATGACAATGAAGGCAAGAGACTGGCTCCGCTTTTGGCTTCTTCAGAAGGGCTAGACAAGTTTCAGCTTGCATGAGAGCCTCACTCAGAGTTTCCCGAGTCTCTTTGGAGAGGCGCAAGAGCTCGAAGATTGACAGCCGGGCCGGTGTATTGGCTAACTGAGCCAAGATATCAAAATTGTAAGACTTTTCAAGTCCGGAAGGAGATGTCTTCTTCAAAGGTTTGTCGAAGCGGACTTGCTGTTTGCCTTTGTCGGCGACTGTTGGTTTGGGAAGAATGGGTACTACAATCGGTGAGGATGCAGTAGGGATGTCCTCAGTGGAAGCAGGCTGCACTGGAGCAGGCTCAGAAGAAGAAGCAGGATTCTGAGCTTCGGGATAATCCTTTAGATAGGGTTTCCCTGATCTGGTGCCCAGCAGGATTTCTTCATCAACTATGGGGTCAAAAGACACCATATCGCAAGTCTTTATTTTTCTCTTGGAGCGGTCTTTCTTCTTGGAGGAGGAAGAGGGAACTTCAAACTCTGATGCAAGATTAGGGTGGATCCACATAATCTCGCCATTGTCAAGAGACAAGGGGACGAGACCTTCACTTCGTGGAGGAGGGAGATTCTCGATCTCAAGAGTAGCTTTAGAGATAGGAATGACACCGTGTTGTACCATCTGCGGCAGAAAGTTACCGAATTGAACTGATACCATGTTTGCAGTAACAGTCTTCTCGTCTTGCTGCAGAATGACAACACCAGCGTTGACCAGCTCCTGAATTTTGCCTTTGAGCACATAACATGCTCGAGTAGGATGTCCAATGAACCTGTGGTAGACACAGTACTTAGGATGATCAGTCTTACAGACCTCATCAGGCTTCTTCGGATCTGGAAGTTGGAGCTTATTGCTTTTGATCAAGCAATCAAAGATGCTCGCGGTGTCATTCTCGTCAAAGGAATACTCTACTTTCGGACTAGGTTCCCTTGCTGGAGGTGCTGAAGGAGTAGAAGTGGACGTAGGTGGAGCTACGTTAACCGCCAGAGATTCTTTGTTCTTATTCGTCAAGTTGATATTCAAAGTTTTTTTTTCCCTTGCGGTTGTTCTGGCGATTGCCACCACCTGATGTCTGGTGTTCATCCCGATCGGGGTTAGACATTTGTACCCCCAGTTGCTTGAATTTGTCGGCGCTAACTTCAGCTGCTTTAGCGTTGACAATGAAGGATGGCCAGTCTTGAAACTGAGTTGACCCCGTCCACATGCTGATGATAGGCAAAAGATTTGTCTTGCAGGTGTCTATGGTAACAGCGGCCGGAATTCCAGGAGGCATTTTTAAAGCTTCCAGGCGGAACCTTTCAATGAAATTCTCGGCAGTTTCATTGTGCTTTTGTTTGATTTTATTGAGGGCTGACATGGTCATGTCGTTGATCCCCTCATAAAATCGTTCCAAGAAGATTTGTTTTAGACCAGAGAAGGAAGTGATACAACCATCGGGTAAGCTTCTATACCAATCGTATGCTGCGCCGGCTAAATAGCCAACGAATACCCTGGTAAGAAGAGCGTCATTTGGTTGAAGTTGGACAGTCATTACCTCGAAGTGGTTAATGAACTGACTGGAAGAAGTGCTGCCATCAAACAGCGAGATTGTTGGGATTTTGTACTTAGGAAGAAATGGGACTTCCTTCCATTCAACTGGGTAGGGTTGCTTGATTCCCAACCTCTGCAAGTTGTCCTTCTTTTTGAAGGCCTCGAACTGAGTGCGCAGGAGCTTGACAGCTTTATTGGCATCCTCCGCTGATGTAGAAGGAGCAGGCTAAGTCACATGTTAGGAGGAGGAACAGCATGATAAGCACTACCCCCAGCACCTGACTGACTGGGTGTAGGTTGGACCTGTACAAGAGGTACTTGAAGAGATGCTACCCCTAGTCCTGTATTGACAGGCACCGACGATGCTATAATTTCATGATTTACAGGAGGTACGGTCGGTGGTACTGTATGTTGAGCCACAATGATAGAATGCATACTGGCGACCATTTCAGCCATGGTCTTCAACTTGTCTTCTAGCGCAGCTATTCTTTGTTCTTGACTAGCTGAACTGGAAGCATCTGGGTCTTCAGTGACAACATAGGCTGTCACTTCTCTAGGTACAGTGGAGGACACTGTCTGTTCCGAGCTTTCGCTGTATGCATCGTAGTCGGAGAAAGAATCATCCCCTGACTGGGAAAGAGGGAGATGACCGGAAGGATCTTGAAGATTTCTTTGACCGATTGTATCTCGGCTTCGGGATCGGGTATGTTGGAATACTCCTTCAGAAGATTCCTGGAGTAGATCCAAATACCGTTGACTTGGCTTGCGAGGCTTGCCGTGTTTCAAGCACTTTCTACCCCCAGTGTCTCTGGAAGTCATGTTGACAGAAGCGTACAAAACTTCGTCTTCATCCTCTGACATAGGTTCAGAGTTTGTAAAGTTCAGACGATCGAAGACAGATCATCTTGTTGTCTGACAACAACACTTGATGACCACTTTATGATTACAATGGTGTCCAAGTGGTTGCACCGGAGGTGATGAAATGTTGTCCCATTTTTGTTTAAGGTGTTCTCGGAGATCAGAAACAGTGACGGGACGATAGGAAGTCTGAGGGATGTGTTCTTTGACAACATTCGGAACATGGTTCCGGTTCTTCAAATGTTTTGTCCCTTGAGTGTACAGGAAAGTACTTATTTTATTGGCATAGTTGTCAGGATTTTTGATCCTAGAAGTTTGCCTCTGATGCTGGTTGGTCTTCGGCATTGGCTGTTTGCGTTTCACCGAAGTTGGTCGATTGAGATAAGTTCTTAGATCAGCAAACTCATCCCCAGGGGTTTCTGTCTGAGACACCAGCAATTTTCCCTGTCTTGATCGGGATATCTTGAGAGTCGGGAGATCTTGGAATTCTGCTACCAGAGTAGGCAGAATACCTCTTTGATCAGTACAAGTTCTTTTGATATGGAGAGAAGAATCCTTATCTGAAAGAGTTCTTGTACTGACTGGTGTCGAGGCACGTTCAGATTGATCTTCTACGGTAAAGACCGAGGAAGACTGAGAAAAGACCAAAAGGCCTTTTCCTTTGTTTTGTGAAGAAGGGTTAGCTAAAGAGCGTTTCCCTCTGTTGTCTTCCAAGTCATGGGACGAGGAAGTTTGAGAAAAGACCAACGGGCCTTTTCCTTTGTTCTGGGGAGGAGGAGGAATAGCCAAAAGACTACCCCCAGTGGATTGCGCAGGAGCAACATAGTGAAGAGGAGCATAGCTTTTCTCTTTGCTGTGAGAAGAAGAGAGATTAGCTAAAGGGCTATCTCTTTTGGACTGCGCTGGCACAGCTTGCGCACTGGCTGATTGCGCATTAGGAGTTCTGACAGATGGCTTTCTGGTTCTGGCCACAGACACTGTGGTTTGCGCATCAGGAGTTCTGGCCACAGAGTGTTTGGGATGCACTCTGGTTGTTGGAGTAGTGGACTGCGCAGGCAGAGTTGCAGCCAACTGCGCCAGGGACAGAGGGGACTTGTACTTTGACAGGGCAGCATAGGAAGTAGTTTGTGCACTGGAAACAGCAGACTACACATGAGTAGTAGAGGCAGATTGTGCAACAGTCTTGGCAGCAGAGACCTTAGACTGCGCAGCAGTCTTGGTGGCAGAATCAGCAGATTGTACAATATCCTTGGAAGCAGACTGTGCAACAGCAGAGGCAACAGACTGTGCAGCAGTCTTAGGGACCCACACTGGGCGCACTTTGCTCGTGGCAGAAGTTGTTGCAGTACGAGGGGTGGTCCTGGAGTTGATCATGGCTTCATAGGCCGTCTGGTTGACCTTTACAACCAGCGTCTTCTGCGTCTTTCCGATAGACGCAACGTCACATTGAGTTGTCACTTCCTCGTCGGAGGAGAAAGTCGTCCCCAGCAGAGTCGCCATTTTGTTTGCAAAAACAAAAGTTGATCTTTATTTCAACAAACTTTGTAAGAAAATTACTAAAATTCTGGGAAAGTACAACTGTAGGAATCCGATCTAGATGACGATCGCTTTATCCCTTGGACGATGTGAACTTTGAAGACGATAGCCTCGAAAGTTGAAGGCGATAGCCTCTGAAGAATGCAGCAGCACTTGGGCAAGAACTCCTGAACTCTCTGATGATGATTCTGATCTCTGTATGCGTGTGTGATAATGAAGGCTTGAAACTCTATTTATAGAGTTCTGAAAATAACTAACTTTTAGTTATTCTGACTTGCGCAGGTTGGATTGCGCACGCTTTGGATTGCACAGGCAATAAACTGCACAGGCAGTTACTCGATCGTGGACCATCTGTATGTGATGCGTGGCATTGTTTGATTGAAATACGCTTGATCGTGTACAGACGGTTGCCACATGGTGAGTAATTGATGGCATGAAGGCCACGTGTACATTGTCAGTTGTCTTGATGGAGTGCGCCACCTGAATTGCGCTGGCTTCAGATTGCGCTGGGATAGACCGCTGGGATGGACTGCGCTGCAGAGAGTCTGGCAGATTGTGCTGTATGTACAGCTGTCCTCGAGCGTTGTGCTGCACGATAAACGAACAGTTTCCTCGTTCTCCGTGTTGTCAGTTGTCAGAAGATCTGATTCTCTGTCAGGTAATGATGACAAGGCCACGTCAGCTTGCGCACTTGTATGAGTGCGCAGTTCAGCCTGCGCAATCGAATTGTTGCGCAATCTGTCTTCTGCACAGTTCACTTGAAAGATGTACTTTTTGATTTTTATGGCTTTGTTGATGGGTGCAACTTGATTTTTTAGGACCTACAAGACCCCCTTCAAAGTTTTCGAAAGTTGAATTTATTCAAAGTTTCGAAGTACTTTAAATTTTGATTTGAAAATCAAGTTGCGCATGTGATGACATGTCTGCGCAAGTGGAGGAGGCAGCTCCTATTTCTTCGGCGCAATCGGAGGCGTTTGTTTATTTTGGAAAACTATAAATAGTTCTGGAATGGAGAAAGCTAGGAGGCGCGTGATGGACTCCCGTGAGGAGCGACTGAAATCTTTAAAGCAGCAGATGGTTAACTTGATGACACCGCCGATCGAATAGAAAGATCTTCTGTATCTTCTATTTTTTTTGTGATATGTATTGTTGTAATGTCTTTCATCTTTGATCAATAAAAAGACATTTTATTGTGGTTCTATTATTTATTGCATATCTTATTCAGATATAAATAATAGCGATAGAAAATATATTCAGAGGTACAGGACATGATATATTTCTTGATTTTGGAAAAATAATTATATTCAATTATATCTGCTCAGAGGTAATGTGGACATGGCAGAATATAATTTATTGAATATCATTATTTCAGTAGACAACTTAATCAAAGATGACAAGTTGCTGATATGAACGAAATGGATGATTCATCAAAATGTGTGAACGAAATAAATAAACGAAATGAATCGTCGGGATGAACGGATAAACCGTCAAATGAATTAAATGAACGGGTGAACCGTCGGATAGATGTAATGAATGGATGAACCGTCAGATGAATGTAATGAACGGGTGAACCGTCAAACGAATGTTGTGCCAGTATGTCAAAGTTGTGGGGCTTGGCTAGCCCTGAAGCATTCTCCTTTCGCAAAGGCTTATCGAAACGGGCCTCTACATGCTTCTATTTATTGGCTGTTAGAGGCCTGGATGGGCCCTCTTCCTGGGCAGCAGGGACGGTGCAAGGAGGCACCACCTCGACGGCAGCTTCGTCAGGTTGGGCGTTCTGATGTGAACGCGTCTGTACAGGAAGTGCCTCTTCCGCAGAAAAAGATACCATGCAGCAAGACTTGATCTTCCTGCCCTTAGTTTTGGAGGCTGTACGTACCTCCGGTTGAGTAACTTCGGAGACGAGGTCAGGGTGAACCCATAAGACCCCTTCCCGGGATGTGGTGAGTGGGATGAGTCCACTCACGTTGTCGCGAGTAGGTGGTAGGTTAACCACCTCCATTGTCGCCTTTGGGATGGGGACGACGCCATCTTGTGTTGTGGTTGGCGGCAAGGTGCCAAATTGAAGTGACACCAGGTTGGCCGAGACTGTTTTCTCCTCGTAGTCAACGGAGATGACATCCGCATTGATCATGCACTGGATGTAGTTCTTGAGGACGTAGCAGTCCTTAGTTGGATGTCCGACAAACCGATGGTAGTGACAGTACCTCGGATTGTCCACTCTTCCAAACTTGTCGGGACGCTTCGGGTCCGGCAACTTGATCTTGTCACCCTGCTTCAATATCTTGAAGAGTTGCAGGGTGTCTTCATCATTGAAAGAATAAACCTATTTTGGCCTCGGTGCAAGTGGAGGCTTTTGAGTAGGTGATGGTGCACCTTTGGAGGCATTGACAGTCAACGCCTGCTTCTCCTTCGTCTCTCGTCCAGGATTGTTGGCTGCAGGCCGTTTTCTCTTGTCCTCAAACACAGGAAAACTGACTCCCAAAAGATGAGCATTGGACGCCTTCTTTTCTGCTGCTTCGGCCTCGATGATCAATGAACTCCAGTCGGGAGGAGGGGTGGAGTTGAGCCAGATTTTAATCGCAGGCAGCATGTTCATGCTGCAGGAGGAGAGAAGTGCATGTTCTGGCATACCCGGGGGCAGTCTGAAGCAGGCTTGTCGGAACCGTTCGATGAATGCTCGAACTTTTTCCTTCTCCTTCTGACGTATCTCTATGAGGGACGCCATTGTCATGTCCTTTCCTCCGTCGTAGAAATGATCGAGGAAGAGATGCGTCAAGTTGTCGAAGGAAGATATGGAGTTGTCAGGGAGACTGCAGTACCAGTCGTAAGCCACTCCTTTCAGTGCCCCGACAAATATGCTGGTGAGTAGTACATCTTCCTTCGGGAGATGTCCCGTTTGAGACTGGAAGTACGTGAGATATCGGCACGGAGGGTCCTTCCCGTCATATGGCATCAATGTTTATGGTTTATACTTGGGAGGATAAACCACTTTGTTCCATTCGAGGGGGTATGGTTGTAGGATCCCCATCTTCTGACGCTCCTCCTGTCTGTTCTTGGACTCAAAGCGCTCGCGCAAGTCCCTGACCATCTCAACCACGTCTTCCGTGGAGCTAGGAGTCGGAGAAGGTGGTATAGCCTAGAGTTGAGCATTTGATGGCTCCGAGATCCGTGGTGCTTCGCGGCGATCTGTATCCAAGGATACCCGTTGAAGGGGTACACTTGATTCTCCATTGGCCCCTGGGTCAGGACCGGTAGAAGGTGCTCTGGCCAAAGCTAACCGTATCTCAAACACTGTTTGAGTCAGTGTTTGCATGGAGGCAGAGAGGGTTTTTAGTTTCCCTTCCAAAGTATCCATGCGCTGGACGAGGTCTGCTGGCGGCGCATCTGACTCTGTATCACCCCCAGTCATACGGTCATGACGTGGCTGGAAGTGGATAGATCGGTTGAGGCTTCGCTTTCTGCCTCACTCTCCTGTAGAGGAGTCGCTTCTCCTGGAGCTTCGTCTTGGCTACCCCCAGCTATGTCCTGGGGGGTATCTTCGCATTCGGGATCGACAATGACTTGGCTACCCCCAGCCGTGCTCTGGAGGGCGTCTTCGTCTTCAGGAGGACGATCAGCAAGGATTTGGCTAACCCCAGCTATGCTCTGGAGGATGTCTTCGTCTTCAGAAGGACGATCAACAAGGGCTTGACTACCCCCAGCTTCTTCCAAGATCTTCTTTCTCCCCCGAGTGCCTTCAAACACTCCAGAGGACGGGATAGTTGTCTTGGTTTTCTTCGGCTGGCTCTTGGACGAGGACGAGGAATTGCCAGTCGCCTTTCGGATTGACGAGGAGTTAGATATTACGTTGCATGAAGCAACCTTTACTTCTGGCTCCTCTTCAATTGACACCTTCTTCCCGAGGCGACGTTGGAGGGGTGTTGATGATTGCAGCCGCTGGAACACAAACTGCCTTGGTGGTGGAACTGCTGTTTTGCAACAACAATTGAGGGTGACTACAGCACAGGTGTGCCCTGTGAGGCGTGCATTGTGCTTGTCAGTCGACTCTCCTGATCGGCGCTTGTGACTGATCATATTACGCAAATTATTGGAGGAGAGTGCCACCTTCGTACCCCCATCAGGCGCATGGCAAGGCCAAGCACCAGGGTGGTCAGGTGAATGCTGCGTCCCCTGAACCAACGCAGAAGATACGCTCAGATCAGTAGTGGGGGTACAACATGTACAGTGACTTGAACCAGCCACAGACGCACATCCTATGTAGGCACTGGGGTTCAAGACCATATAGTTTGCCTTGCTCGACTTGGTTGCGAACGTAACAGATGCGCCCAAGTGAGGCAAGGGCTTTGAAGGTCGGCTCGTTTCTGGCACAGAAGCACCCGAGTCGACTTCATACAGCTTACCATCAGCAGCGCGCATGATTGTGTGCGCATGCTTCTGGTTTGCCGCTGGCATAGCATGTTTGAGGCGCATGGCCCGTGCTGCCTTGGACTTCTTCGCACCAGCCCGCTGGGGTGCATAGTACTCAGAGTCCAAATTCTTCTCGCCACGACAGCGAGAGAGTCTGTCAAAGACAGAAGCCTTCTGTGGTGCATCAGAGTTACTACGCAGGGCGTTAGATGTGCCCCTGCTCCGTCGGCGCATCTTCCTTGTCTGAGAAGGAGATGACTGGGGAATGTGGTCAGCACCACGTTTTTTCGAGAGATACACTGCACCGGTGGGCGCATCCTGGCTGCCGAGGACGTCAGCAAGAAGGGTGGACTGCATCAGCGTATCCCCTTTAGTGGTGGTGCCAGGGGCCTCGACCTTGCGCACCCAGACTTGGCGAGTCTTTTTCGGCTTTGGCAGCCGCTTCGAAGGGCTTGCGCTGCCTTCAGAGATAAACTCCTCATACGCCTGTTGATTGAGGCGTAGGACCAGCGTCTTGTGGAAGGAGCCCACCTTCACGTCGTCGGATTGCGACACAGCTTTCTCGGTGGAGGAGAAAGAGTTCCCCAGCAGAGTCGCCAGCTTGTTTGCCATTAAAATCTTTTGATTGTAATTTCAACTACAAACAGAATAGTGTTACAATGTAGGACTTAGATGTAGTCCTAGGAGTACACTTTTGTTTATTTGGGTCCCTGTGTCGATGGAGCGAGTGGTAATACGTTGACTCCGTTGACGATCTGACGACGGTTCTCGGTTCTCTGAAGGTCTGAGATGCTCTGGGTGCTGGAGTTTGCAGATGGGAAGAAGATGTTGAGTGTCTCTTCCGATCTTTGTAGATGATAACTCTGATGCCTTTTTCTGTCTGTGTACGTATGTATATTACGTTGTCCATACGAAGGAAATGATCCCTCTATTTATAGTTTGCAGGCTGGCTGCTCATGCGCGCATATGTAGGATGCGCCTATACGTGGGGACGCCACGTGGTTGAAGCTGCGGGAGGCGCATGGATGATACACCATCATTTGTGGGTTGAATCCTTCATGCTGCATTTGTGGGCTGACACGTAGCAGGGGAGAGGATCTTTCAGTTGCTGAGATCTTGGGTGATTAGTACCCCTTCATAGGCTGAATTGAGTCAAAGGACACGTGGCGCGTATCCGTAGCTCAAAGATCTCGGATTTGGTGGAGGGTAATCTGATAGGATGCGCCTGGGATTGGACACATAAGAGAACTTTGGCTCGCAACCTTCAGGAGTTACGAACCAGTCTGAGCGCATGGCTTTTAAGGCGCATGCGGGGCTTCAGTAGCATGGCCGGGGAGGCACGTACTGCGACTTGACTTCTGTTTTTAGGGATCAGAAGTAAGTCAGAGACGCATGGCTTTTGATGCGCATGCGAATCTTCTGGCACATGGCTGCGGAGGCGCAAGCGAGTGGCTGGTCGGCCACGTGGCTTGTAACCGTCTGAGGAGAGTAATGATGACTCTGACGTCAGCGGCGCTTCGTTCTCTACAAAAGCTGTCAACTGTTCAGTCCTCGGGGGACGTGCTGCCAATTATGTCACTTTGGCATTAATTGCTTGGTGGGTGACGAGCCTTCGAGTGGGCGTATTGATTTGTGCTCCATTAGGCGCACAGGTCCGTGTTCACTAGGATGCATGGATCTGTGCTTTGTTGGGCGCATCCATGCGGGGCGCTTGGTGCTGATGGGCACATCTGTTGTATGTGCATCTTCATTGGTCCGTCTGTTGAGTTCTTCGGAGCATTAATGGCTCTCTGACTTAGCTGAATTCGAAGAGGCGAATTCATTCATCATAAATACAAGTTCATTGCACTGACTTCAGGAAGGTTGCCACTTGGCGCATGGGTTTGATTTGCCCTGGCCTATGAATAGCAACAGTTTGAGAGAGTTTTGTTGTCTCTTCCTTGACTTCTCGACGAAGATGGATTCGACTGATCCTCCTCCTTGGCAAGACGTTGTACTGTGGATGATGGTTCTCCTTGTTCGAAGAAGCTTTGACGGTAAACTCCTTCAGAGGACTGAGATTCACCGAGTTGGAATGGACATAGCAGTTTGTGTTCGAGCCGCTTGCTGGTACGACATCGAGTGCCAAGTTGAATGCATGGTTTGGGTTTGATGATGGAAGAGCCCCAGGCTGGCAGATGCGTCCGTGCGTTGACGAGGAGTAATACGCCGGACTGAGACGATGCGGCTAGCTGAGACGACACGGCTAGCTGAGACATCTGAGTGATGGGCCTAGTTGAGAGTAGGCTATTACAAAGTCTTCAATTGGCATCATGTTTCTGAGACAATGTCGGACAGACACAACATATTGCAACTGCTGGAACACAGACTGCCTTAGTGGTGGAGCCACTGTCTTGCGGCAGCAGCAGTTGATGGCGACCATAGCACAAGTATGTCCCGTGAGGGACGAGTTGTGCATGATGGTCGTCTCTCCCGATCTACGTCTGTGACTGATCACATTACGTAAATCATGTGAGGAGATGTTGACACTCGTACCCTCTTCAGGCTCATGGCAAAGCCAAGCGTCAGGGTGAGTGTATGAATGACACTCGTACCCTAATCAGGCGCATGGCAAAGCCAAGCGTCAGGGTGAGTGTATGAATGACACTCGTACCCTAATCAGGCGCATGGCAAAGCCAAGCGTCAGGGTGAGTGTATGAGTGATCCGCCACCTTTACACCCCCATCAGGCGCATGGTAAAGCCAAGCGTCGGGGTGATCAAGTGAATGTTGCGCCCCCTGATCCAGCGCACAAGACGCACCCAGATCAATAGTAGAGGAACCACATTTATAGTGACTTGAACCAGCCTCAGACGTACAACCAATGTAGGCGCGGGAGTTCAAGACCACAGAATTTGCCTTGCACGACTTGGTTGTGAACGCAGCAGATGCGCCCAAGTGAGACAAGGACTTTGAGGGTCGGCTCGTTTCTGGCGCAGAAGTACCCGAGTCAACTTTTTACAGCTTACCATCAGCAGCGCACATGATTGTGAGCGCATGCTTCTGGTTTGCCGTTGGCATAGCACGTTTGAGGCGCATGGCCCGTGCCGCCTTGGAGTTCTTCGTACTAGCCTGCAAAGGCGCATAGTACTCAGAATCCAACTTTTTCTCGCCTTGACAGCAAGTGAAGAACTTGCAGCCAACCCAGAAGAAGAGAAGAACTACTGCAAGTTTTTATGGCTCGAACGGGCTCCCTGGATAACGGGCTCCCTTTTCTTTATTTATTTTGGTGCCCCTTTCAAAGGAGGCAAGAGGGCTCTATATATAGAGTGGAATGAGACCTTTCTTCTTCTCCTTTCAGATGTGGGATTAAAAGCAATATCCCTCTTTTTTCATGCTTCTACAGTAATCTGTTCAAAGAATATCAATAAAGAGAATTGTTCTTGTTACCATTGTGTTCAATTCATATATCTGTAAAATGTCCGCTACTGCTTCAATTATCTACTATATGTTCCGCAGCGCTATTGTCAACCTTGTCTATCTTGTCTTGTTACGGGTCTTGGCCTTGTGTAAGCGCAACTTAGGCTTGCACGGCATCACGCACAAGCGAGAACGAACGGTCTCACAGAGTCTGAAGCTAGGACGAAAAGACTCTGCAGGATCGGGGCATGACAGAATGGTGTCAAAGCAACACGATTCTCTGGCCAATTGTTGATTCGATTGAATTCAAAGATGTTCTCCTAATCAAAATTCCTTTGCCTATTAGATATCAATAATAAGATGAACGTCCCATGAGTCCGTAAATATTTTTATGATGCTGGCATATGTTTTATCGATTTGATTGATTGAGATATTTTATTGAACATGAGCTTTTGATACGAAATGAATCGTAATTTCATGAATTGATGATGGCGAAGGATGAGGACTATATATCGCTACTATGGATATCGTAAGTTTCTCCTTAAGTTTCGAGGACGAAACTTCTTCTTGGTAGGTAATTATGTAGTGTCCTGCTCTGCGAAGGTACTAGATAAACAGAGAGATCGGATTGCTGGCTCTGCAACATAAGACGATTAATCTGGGTGAGTGGACAAAGTCTCATTTTATGATTCGCTTACGCCTAGTAAGAATCTGAGTTTTTGATTGAATTCTATTGCTAATAACAATATGGTAAATCATTGAGTATGCTTGTAAGGGATTTCACATGTTGCTATGCTAAGAACAAAGATGATATGCATGCTAAGAAGATATGCTATATCTGCATAGAACTATTATTATGTTCCTAGGAGATGAATGATTACTTGTCCCTCAAAGATGTTCTGAATGCTGGTCTTGTACAGATGGACTTGTACATGTTGCAAAGAGATTGTAATAGTACCCTGGGGTAAATGCTACACCTTGGAAATGTTGTATGAGGTAAATGCTACACCTCGAAAATGTTGTATGAGGTAAATGCTACACCTCGGGATTCTTATGTCTATTAGCTACGAGCTGAATCCAAGAGTCATAGCTGCTAATCGATGACATGCATAAGAAGATTTTGATAAGAGCTAATAATACAGAGATAAATCAGAAATAAGAATGTTGTTATATTATGCTTAAGCTAATCATTGTCTTGTGCAGGAATGGACCGTCGGTTATGGTAAGAATCACTGAAAAGTAATATACACGTGTGCTTAAGTTTTCTATATGAATTATTTGAAGAGATTAATCTATTGCAATGAAATGCTATGTCCCATTAAAGAAAAGATATGATATCATGCTTGTCATTGACCCTAAGAGTTGCTTGAATAAAAGAAATGATTATGGCTCATGAAATACACTACATACTCAATAGAAATAAATAGTACCTTGTATGCTTGAATGAAATGAAATAAATTGTGATTTTTTAAAGATGTTTTCAAAAGAGATGTAAACTGACTATGTGTTGCATGAAATGAACATAGGAAAAAGTAGCAAGATCACATCACAAGAAATATTTTCTCACTAAATGAACAGTGATCGTTTTAGACAAATGTAGCCCTTTGTTCATAATCACCAGTATGATGATATACTGACCCACCATCAGTCTGCATGCAGGTGCAAGATGCATCGAGAAGGATAGTCCGAAGCGATAGCCCGAGCCTCATCCTTAGGAGCCAGAAATCAGAAGAGATGCCAAGAGATGGAAATCTATTGCAAGAGTTGGTTTTATATATAAAGGGATGTAATGTATGGAAACAGGATCATTATAATCTATAAATTTTTTGAGAGAATGTAAACATTGTATCAGAGAGAAATGAGAGCTTGTAAACTGTTCAAAGAATATCAATAAAGAGAATTGTTCTTGTTACCATTATATTCAATTTATAGATCTGCAAAATGTCCGCTACTGCTTCAATTATCTACTATATGTTCCGCTGCACTATTGTCAACCTTGTCCATCTTGTCTTGTTACAGGTCTTTGATTTGTGCAAGTGCAACTTAGGCTTGCACGGCATCACGCCCAAGCGAGAACGAACGGTCTCACAGAGTCCGAAGCGAAGACGAAAAGACTCTGTGGGATCGGGGCGTGACATAATGTGGGATGGTGAAGGTTGGTGTTGAGAAGATTGGGGGGAGGGGCTTTAGGGTTTGCGGGAATGAGCTTGGTATAAAAAGGATGGATGGAAATTAATGGCATTTCATGAGATGGCAAATCATTGGGTCCTCCATCAGAGTTTGGTGTGCTGTGTTGGCTATGAGTTATTGGTGGATCGGAGATTTCTGGTTGCTCATGGATATCGGTGTCCATCCAGTCAGCTGCATCATGATGATTGGGAGCTGAGTCAGCATCAACGATCTTGTCCATGCAACACTGCTGATAGGAAGCGTGATCTTCGAGATTTGACTCCTCCACAGCACCCAGAGGGGTTGGTCCTTTCTCTTTTCTCGACGCGGACCAAGCAAGCAAAGCCAAGCCTCTACCAAAGCCAAGCCTCTACCAAGATTTTTTATATTTTTTTTTACATTTTTTGGGATGCATTAATTTCAAAGCTAAGCCTCTACCAAGTAAGCAATTAATCAAATTTATTAGAACAATATAGAACAAGTCGCAAACACCTAAAAAAAAGTTAAATGATCAAACACGATCACTATGTTTAATCCATAGTATAAGTTTAAGTACAACAAAATTCACTTCAAAATTTTAGGGAAACACAAAAACATAAGCTCAAAAGATCATAAACTCATTTCTTAGCATTATTAACATAACTTCAAGTCTACCAAAATTCTTTCTAAGTTTTAAACCGCATGCATCTCTCTTAACGACTAGGCTAGAGGTCATTTGCATATATATATATATATATATATATATATATATATATATATATATATATATATATATATAATGGAAATATAATCAGTTCTCAAACTGCTATCGCTATCCTTATATCGTATTTTAGTTTGTTCGGCAATTCGATAGCGGTACATAATTTCGGTTAGATTTTTCGGAATATTTTTAATCGATATTCGGCAATTTTTCGGTAGGTCGGTATTTACTCACCCATTTTGCGAGTAGACAATATTGTTATTTCTAAAAAAATTGATCAACGTACAAGAGTTCGGGTTTATCTGTATTTAAATATCTATATTACTCCAACTCCATTAGTAAGTAATCATAAATATAAATATTCAACCATAGGAAAGAGTTGTTAAACTGAGAACAAAGAGATTGAAAATGTGTTATTGACAAAATGCAAGTGTTAGATTATTCAATAATATGGGGCCACACATGTAAAATTAATTGTGTTGGGCTATCTAAATAATTAAGCCAAATTAAAGTGGTCTATTTGAAAATTGGCTTAAGGGTATAATTGTCATGGAATTAATGTGTAGATACCGAAGATAATTCTAATTTGATGAGGGGCCAATTTAGAAATATTAAAACATATAAATATATGTATTCATTAGGGTTATGGTCCCCAACTTATACGGCCACCAAAGAAAAGTTTTCTCTTTTTCTCTTCTGCATCCCCATCAACAGAAAGAGAGGGACAAAGGATTCGGATTCTTCTTTGTCATTAAGGGTCGTAGCAAGTAGGAAGATCGAATCCCACAAAAGGATGATCGCTTCAAGATCCATCAAGCCTAGCATTGGATTCAGGTACGCTTCCGTATTTAGTTTTGTTCTTTATCTCATGAATCGATATGGTACAATAAAATTCTAACAAGTGGTATCAGAGCCATCATGTTTGATTTATGATATCGAAGTTTTTAGATTCAATCTTATTTTTGTTGGTGTTCAGAAATCATAGTCGATCTAATTTAATTTAGGATTTCGACTATTCCTTCAAAGTTTTTATGATATTCCATCAATTTTAAATCTACAGTTTCTCTTGAACCTATGAAGCACAAAAAAAAGGCTTTTGGTTCACTAAAGGGGCTAGCGGACTTAGATGTTAGGTTGTCTTGTATCTGCTTTAGAAGCAAGACTTTGGTTTCTTTGAGTATGGTTCTCCATCGCCGTTGGATTCCGATGAGCTACTATAGGGGATCTTTGTGTTCAGCAAGACTTTGTTTCGACAATGGACTTGACAGATATTAAAACACCAAACCAAAGTTCTTTATTCAATGTTCTCTTCTTCTTCTTTTTTTTGCTGTGGTAATTGACTTGACGGATTTTGTTTGTTACTGTCTTAACCATTCAAAAGTCCAAATGTACTATAATATGTTGCAAACAGTAGCAATATGGAAAGAAGCAATAATGCGTAATATGATATTGTATATGAGCATGATGCTTTAAGCCATTTAATAGTCCAAATTTATGTTGTACTGTGTCATTTTTTTTTTTTTTTGTGATACACAAGGATTCAGTGGTTCCGGTACGGAATTATTTAGACTTTTTTCCATATTTTCTCAATTCTTTTGAATATTTTTATAGAGCCAAATCTGCTCCCATGTACCTATCTAATTTGACGTGGATTTTAGAATCTTTGGAATACAACAGGTTGAAGTCAGAAAGTTTTTTTTATGCCGATTCTACTTTAGGGCTCTCCTTAGTTCATGATAGAAAGGACAACAAAATTATTTGCAATATATTTTAGAGTATTTGAATTATGTCCTATATGTTGTTGTTCTCTGGATGCATATTTTCAATAGATTATTATATAGATTTTGTTATGATGATAATGCTCAAATTTTGGCAAATTGAAATTTATGCTTATGCTTTTGATTACTATATTTGAGTAATAATCTTATAAATATGCATGTACATAAGGTTTTGGACATGATTCGATTTTGTAAAATTTAGTCAACATTCAATTTTTTGGTGCCTTTTGTAACTAGCAATATTTGTCTAATATTCTAAATAGATCCATTGAAACAACATGTCGCCAAAGTGACCTCTCTTGCGTAGATACTCTATGAGGAATGTTGGATGTTTGTGTGTGTAAATTCATGCGAGTATTAGTCGGCCCAAAGGAAGGTTAATACTTGGCCGAATTGTACACATATCTGTGATGATAAATGTGTGACAATTATAAGGTTTATATGTGAATAATAACCCAATCCAAAGATAGGCTTATTATTTGACATGACTTATTGTCAACTTTTGATCATTACACCAAGAGTACCACTTGCAGTTAATATCACTGTCCAAAGACTTGATATTAATGATGTACTAGATATCTCGAGATGGGGTTCACCATTATTTGAATTTATTTGACTATATTTTATTATTTGGTTATTAAATAGAGCATGTTCGTTTTGTTGTTTTGTTCTCTTTACAGTTAATTTTGTTAAAATATATGCCAATAAGAATTAATTTTCATGTTTAATGGGATAAACTTTAAGGGCAAAAAGAAAATGAATACAGTAGCTGCTAAAGGTCTGGCTCAAAAGCAACAACAATATAAAACTAAGGGTTGTTCTTTTGTAATAAGGCAGGACACACAAGGAAGAAATGTACAAAGTACCACGCATGACGTATAAATGAAAGTACATTTCTAAATTTGGTCTGTTCTGAGGTTAATTTAGCATTAGTACCAAGAAACACATGGTGGTTAGATTCTGGTACGACTACCCACATTAGTGTTCTAGACAAGGTTACATGAGCTACCGAAAGTCAATTGATGGTGAAAGATACATCTATGTGGGTGATGACATTCGGTAGAAATGGAAGCAATAGGACATTTAGGTTATTATTAGGAACCGATTATTATTTGGATTTGATAGACTTTTTTTTATAACCATCTTTAGGCGAAATTCAGTTTCAGTTTCCTTAATGTACAAATTCGGTTATCATTGTTCATTTGGAAATAATTAGTTTAGTTTATCTTTAAATTCAAGTATTATTGGTAGCGGTTCCTTTAAGGTTTATAATAACCTATATTCACTTGATACTATTGCAACTTAAATGAAACCTTGCAAGTGAAGTCATGTGGTACTAAACGCAAAATTAACAATATATACATATATATATATATATATATATATATATATATATATATATATATATATATATATATATTAGCCTTATTATGACATAAACATTAGGTCACTTCTCTAGAAATAGAGTTGAACGATTTGTATCTGATGAGATTTGGATTCCATTTGACTTTATAGACTTTAATATTTATATTGAATGTGTAATGGAAAGACAGACCAAAGTTAAATTATAAGCAGCTACTTTATTGGTTATGCTACAGATCAAGGGGTTGATAATTATACAATTCCACACTAAGAAAAATTTTGAGACGAAAAGTATAATATTTTTTGAGAATGTTGAGTTTGGAGGAGAAATAGTTAGGATCATTGTCTTTGAGAAGGAATCAGTTACGATTTCTACTATCACTTTTGACGATGTGCAGGATTCTATACCTGTCATGATCAAGAAGTGAATTCAGAGCCTCAATAAGACAATGTCGAATTACCTCTATAAGTCGTTGTTAAGATACCTTAACAACGACAACGTAGAGGCACCCCATTCAAGATAAGGTAATTATTCCTAAGGAACAAACTCAACAACCTCAAGAACCGGTAATATTAAGATGGTCCACCAGAGAAAGGAGAAATATAATTTCGGATAATATTGTCATATTTCTCTAGGAACGTGAGAAAGACCGTGGATACTGGAAGATGATCTAATCAACTTCCGTCAGGCCATGGATAGTTCCAATTCTCAAAGTGGATTGATACAATAAATAAGGAGTATAAGTCCATGCAAGACAATAAAGTTTAAGAACTTGTCCCATTACCAAAAGGTATAAAATCTATTAGTTGCAAATGGACATTTAGAACCAAGAAGGATTCGAAAGGTCATGTGGAAAGGTATAAAGTACGTCTTGTAGCTAGTGACTTTACTCAAAATTTTGGGATTAATTTTAAAGAGTTTTTCTCTTCGGTATCTTTGAAAAACTCATTTAAAACAATCATAGCACTTGTTGCACATTTTGATCTTGAATTACATTAAATGGATGTCAAAACGACATTTCTCAATGGTAACATTGATGAAACAGTTTATATGGTGCATCCAGAAAATTTTGTGTCAAAAGACCCAAAGAATATGGTTTGCAAATTGACAAAATATATTTATGAACTCAAGCAAGCTTCTTGTCAAAGGTACTTCAAGTGATTATCTCGTTTGGTTTTGAGATGAACACTGTTGAAGATTGTGTGTATCACAAGTTCAGTGGAAGTAGGAATAATTTTATGGTTTTGTATATTGATTAAAGTATTCAATGCAAATCAGGTGACACCTCTCGTTAAAGGAGACAAATTCGGTCTCAATCAAGTGTCCTAAGGTTAGCCTTAAAATTAAGAAAATACAATAGATTTTTTCTTCATGATCAGTTATAGGGAGTCTAATGTATGCTCAAGTATGTACGTGTCAGGATATTGCGTACATATTAGGATGTTAGGCATATATTTAAGCAAATATGGATGGATCATTGGGTAGCAGCCAAACTACTTAAGTAATTAATAGAGAACAAGAAATTTTATGCTCTTTGTAGGAGATCGGATAATTCTGGAGATCATAAGGTATTCCGACTCCGATTTTGTTGGATGCCAACACAGCAGGAGATCCACATCAGGTTATGTTGACTAATTGAGATATATTTTGGATGAGTGTCAAACATGCACTCATAATTTCTTCCACCATGGTAGTAAGGTTTATAATATGCCGTGGGACATCTATTCAGGAAATATGGTTGCAAAATTTTGTCACAAGGCTGCGCTTACAGTACGGTGTTGAAAGATCACATAAATTATGGTGTGAAAATAAATCAGCAGTACTGTATTCTAATAACAACAAGAACTTGTATAAGTCAAAGGATGTTGACATAAAATTTCTAGTTGTGAAGAAAAGAATTCAGAATGGTAAAAGTGTCTATATAGCACATTAGGACAAACTCCATGTTAGCGGATCCGCCCACAAAAGTATTATCATCCAGTGTCTTTCATGAGCATACTGCTCATATGGGTATTATCTTAATTAAGAATATGACAATACAGTGGGAGTTTGTATTTTATGTATTTGGGTGCTATTTGGTTTTGGACACATTATGTATTAAAGTATTTTGGATATTTATCTGATCAGATATATGAAAATTCAGTTCATTCTGTTTTCATTATGTTAAGTAATGATCTCACTAAAGTTAAGGATGATCAGTTGAAAATAGACATGTATTGATCACATTGCGTGTAATTTTCATGCTGCACATCCATGATTGGTCTATGTCATTTAGCTATATTGATATATGTGACCATTGATGGTTTAGTTACGCTAAGGATTAAGATAGCAATTTATGAGCTCACTGAGGTTAACACAATTATAAGGTTACATATGTGGTCCAGTGGAAGATTGTTGGATTATTCAATAATATGGGGGCCACACATGTAAAATTAATTATGTTGGACAATCTAAATAATTAAGTCAAATTAAAGTGGTTTATTTGAAAATTGGCTTAAAGGTATAATTGTCATGGAATTAATGTGTAGATACCGAAGATAATTCTAATTTGATGAGGGGCCAAATTAGAAATATCAAAACATATAAATATATGTATTCATTAGGGTTATGGTCTCCAACTTATAGGCCACCAAAGAGAAGTTTTCTCTTTTTCTCTTCTGCATCCCCAACCCCACAAAAGGACGATCGCTTCAAGATCCATCAAGCCTACCAATGGATTCAGGTACGCTTCCGTATTTAGTTTTGTTCTTCATCTCATGAATCGACATGGTACAATAAAATTCTAACAACAAGTTTTTGACAAAATACGTTAATTAGATTGAATATTTTCAGATTTTAAAAAAAAAAGGCTTCTTCTTTACAATAGAAAAAAAGTTCCTAACTAGCATTGCAATATATGGCCTAAGAAATTGCAAAATTTTCAGGGAATCGACTTGTTTTGTGTAGAATATGTCTTAGTTTAACAACTCCAATCATAAATGAATACCAATACTAACAATTTTAGCCATGCCTACCTACCAATGATGTTGACTCTATCCGTGGATTAGGGGTCAACACCGCGTAGGAAATAAGGAAGTCATTGCAAGAAAATTTCAGAAAAGGGGAAATCAATGAAGGCTACATGTAGATCATTATCTCGAGAAAGAGTGTTTCAACTTATATGTTTTAGAACAATCCACAATGAAAGGGACATTTTATATTCCCGGCTAAGAAATCTTCTTCCACTGTACAAGTATAAGAGGACTTCAAATCGGTACAAGATTGAATCGTCTTAGTCGTGTATATCATTGATTATTATTTTTTTTTTAAAAAAAATCACTAAAGATAAATTTAAACTTTATCGTATCATCTTCCGAACAACCAAATACCATTTTTTTTTGTTTTCCGCATGACTGAATACCCTCTCTTTTATTCACATATATCTATAACAAATTATAATTAAATTTAAATTAAATTTCTATAAATTTTAATTAAATAAAAAATATATATAATAAATCTTAACTTAAATTTAAATTATATTTTGATAAGATTAGAAATAAAAAGTTATTTTATGGGCAACGTACGTGGTTTTACTAGTATATTATAAAGAGGCTTGAAATGATTAAAAGCATCTAACTCATATATATATATATATATATATATATATATATATATATACTTTTTTTTGAAACATGTAATTGTGTTACAGATTCCTGGCCCGAAGGCCTACAAACTCGATCCGAAGGCCCGCACCCATACTTGTATCTCACCGCATCGAGCTCGACTTGAAGGCCTGCACCAGCATTTGTATCTCACCGCATCCGGCCGCACTCACATTTATTCCTCCACATGCTCTTGGGAGGATGTACCTAGAGGTGGGCATACGGGTCCAGGACCCGCGGTTCCGACCCGGTCCGAACCGTATATTGGTCAAACGGGACGGTTCCTAAAATTTGGAATTTAAACGGGGCGGGTCGGGACGGGTCGTGTGACACTAACGGGGCGGGGCGGGTCCTATTTTCAAAATAAACGGGGCCCCGAACCGACCCGTTTCTAGGAGTATGATTTTTTTTTTATCAATTTTGATTTTTTTCTTCATATTATAATTTATAAATAATAGCACACGTTATTGTTTAGTAAACAAATTCTAGAAATTGGAAAAACATAATACTTGTTTTGTTCTTCTAGATAATAGAACATGTATAAATATTTACTATTCTATAATTTTATGAATTTTTTTGGATCCGTTTGGACCCGCGGGTCGGCTCGGTTTGGACCCGTTTTGAACGGGTCGAATCCGTACCGGTTCTAATATTTTTTGGACCCGTCCCGTCCCGCCCCGCCAATTAACGGGTCCGGTCCGGATCCATAAAATTTGGACCCGGCCCGACCCGTGCCCACCCCTAGATGTACCTCACTATAACCACTTGAGCTAGAAGTCATTGCTATATATATATATATATATATATATATATATATATATATATATATATATATATATATATATATATATATATATATTTTGAAGAAGAAAGGATAATTAATTTCTGGAATCGCTCCCACTGGGATTCGAACTCCGCCCACAAGGGCCACATGTCTCCACACTAACCACTTGGGCTAGCGGTCATTGGTATTGGCAATATATATATATATATATATATATATATATATATATATATATATATATATATATATATATATATATTAGAAGAAAAAAAAAATCAAAGCCTGTGGACTAAAGCTACCCAACCGACTTTGGTCCGAAGACTGTGGACAAACGCCACCATATATATATATATATATATATATATATATATATATATATAGCAAATGACCTCTAGCCTAGTGGTTAAGAGAGATGCATGCGGCCCAAGTGGTCGGGAGTTCGAGCCTCAGTGGAGGCGAGTTCGCCACAAGTACCCATTGCTTCAAATATATATATATATATATATATATATATATATATATATATATATATATATTCTCACGCAATTAAAAAATTTAAAAGTTTCTTACTATCATGGTATGTATAAACTCATGTAAAAAAAATCTTAAACCCTTCTCAAGAATATATATCTAAAATTTTATAAACATATCTATAGCAAATCTAAAATATATTCAATAGTAAAATCATATATATATATATATATATATATATATATATATATATATTTTTTGAAGCAATAGGTACTTGTGGCGAACTCGCCTCCACTGAGGCTCGAACTCCGACCACTTGGGCCGCATGCATCACTCTTAACCACTAGGCTAGAGGTCATTTGCATATATATATATATATATATATATATATATATATATATATATATATATATATATTCCAAAGTTCTAAAAATATATTTATAACAATTTTTAATTAAAAATATTAAAATTATATCTAGAGTATTTTAATATAATATAATTTTTTAATAGTATCAGGGAAAAAGATTGGTACGTGCATCGCACATGAACATAACTTGGACAGGAGCATTATTCAGGATATAAAGTTGGAAAAAAAAAAAGTATAGAATATCAAATTGAAAAACGAAATAGTTGAGAGTATCAAATTGTAATTAAGTCTTTTTTTTTTAAATGTTGGTTTCAAAAAACATGAACACTACTATTTGAATAAAAAAAAGAGGGGATCCTGTAGCAAAAAATTCTTCTTCTTCTTATAATCTCTTGGTAGTAGGTGAAGGCTGAAGCAACTTATACGTGGAGGTCAATCTTGTCCAAAACTGGTGACTACAGTTCGTTTCACATCTCGTGTGCAAGAAAATATTCTAAGATGAATTAAGTTTTTTATTGTAATGGAGAATGGTCAATCAGTCAACAACAATGATTGCTTTCCATAGTTTCACCTACTACTTAATTTTGATCTACATGTTAAGTTAAGATTAAGACTTGATTGTTAGTACTAAACTATATGGTGGCTGATTTGACTGCATATTCAAGGTGGTTTACCAAAGGAAAAGGACATTAATACATTATTAATAAGGGTAGCGCAACTACCAATAGTGATCTACTGAGAAACAGTCATTGAAATTTTGCCCATTATAGTTAGTAATATTGTCATTTCTTTCATATTTAAACAATAATATTGTCATTTCTTCCTCACACTAAAAGTCTCTTTTGGTTCAAAAAAAGAAAGAAAATTATTATTTTTAAAAAATTATAAAGTCTATTAATTTTTTCTTTTCTGTACTTGAAAAGGCTAGAAAATTGGGAGGAAAAAAATGAATCTTTGGGTTGGTGGGGGAAAACATTCTCCCCATTTCCTATTTTTCTTTTCTTTGGAAACTATATTCAAGCTTATTTTTTTGACATCCAATCACAGAAAATGAATAACTTTTTTCAAGATCCTGATTTTGCGAGCCAAACGTGACATAAGCTATCGAATCTTTACATGTCTTTAGCTGTACATAATCTTCATTGATTACTCTTTGAAGCAATACTAACTCTATAAATGTATGTATTGATGTTTGAACTATGACTTTGAGTTATGTTCTGGATTTTAATTACCATGTATTTAACATTTTTTGTGTACTAACTTTCATATATCAGAGCCTTCTTGATCTATTAAAATGTGACTAAATATTTTTTGATAGTGTACTCTAAACGACTGCCAACCTAATGTATGAAGGATCTTGTTATAAAATCTTGAAACAAATCAACAATATCGATCTTATTAATCGATGATATATAAAAGCCGTACAACTATGAATATATATAGAGGGAGAACATAGAATGTATCATCATATGGATAGGAGAAGGAATATGAATACAAATAGGATAATCTAATATAAATCCTAAACTAATTATATATTAACACCCCCACTTCAAACTCATGATGGGTCAAACAACATGAGTTTGCTCAATAGAAACTAAAAATCGTGGTGTGAGGTGTGACTTTATAAAGAAATCTACCAGCTGATCAACAGAGGTCACATGTGGTAGAGAAATAGTGACAGCTATAACATGCTCAAGACGAAGTGACAAGTAATCTCAATGTGATTTGTTTGTTCATGAAAAATATGATTGTTTGCAATCCGTATAGCACTATTCTTGTCACGGTGAAGTGGCATAGGTCCTGTAGGAGCAATATCCATATCAGAGCAGTCTACGTACACCGCGTTCCCAACAGTATTAGCCGAAGTCTCATTTGAGTGGAAAGTAGTTTACTTTAATCTTTATATGACTCATTCCTCTTGTTAAAGCTACTAGTAAAGATGACTAAACCTGAAATTTGTACAAACTTCATAAGTTAATATTGAGATAAATATTATTGAGAAATTTTGAGTGGCATCCCACTTTACTTTACCATATTTAAGGTGCACCCCACAAGTTTGCACAAATATAAGTTACCCCCTACTTTGGACGGTAACCGCGCGCAGCGGAGGCACGCGCGCAGCGGAGATGTCATGAAGAGGGGGCTCGGGGTAGAGAAGAGGGTATTTTCGTCAAAAAAATAGGTCAAAAAAGTTGATCGTTAAAGAAGTACGAAATCCATCAAAAATGTAAGATAACTTACATTTATGCAAACTTGTAGAATATACTTTAAATATGATAAAATAAAATAGAGTGCCACTCAAAATTTCTCAATATTATTCTCCTCCACAACCTGGACCCCGAGAATATCTTCACTCAGTGATTACATTTTCTAAACTAGAAACTTCTACAAATTCTAATCTCCCCATCCCTCCTGACAAAAGGACAGACGAAGACCTTGACTTCCCGCAAACCTATAGAGAAACAAAACAACACAAAAAATACACAGTTGGTGCACATAGTCCCCCCAAAGCAAGAAAAGACCTAAATGTATTAGGAACTAGTCCAATTCACAACCCTCACTTTCTCATAGTAAAGAAGGGTGACATCTAAACAAGGAAAAAGGATTTAGTAGCTTCTTCTCAACAAGAAACTCGCGAGTCGCAACCATGTCCTTTTGCACTTGAAGGTTGTGACTTATAGCAGTCCATAGAGAAAAAAAATGGCCAAGTTCTAGAAGCCTATTCATATGTTATATTATATGCAAGTAGAAGTAGGGAAGTAAGAGACCACCATTGGACAAAGGCATCATTTAGGTTTCTTTAGTGCACCTAATCCTTGATTTGGTCTATAACCATACACCACTTGAAAGCACATTGATGTATAAAAGTTTATTTGTGTTGGGATGTCTATTTCTTGAGAATGAGAGGGGTTTTCATAAAGTAATCTAATGTTTTTTCCTTTAGAATCATGTATGAGAATGCAAGATGTAGTAAGCAAATCAAAAGACAATAGATTACATTTGGCCATGGCAAAATGTAGGGAATTGTTGCTTTTAAATAGGCTTTAGCAGAAGATGAACCATCTAAATCAATCATATCATAGCCAGGGCCGGTCCTTAATAATTGAAGACCTTGTACGAATTTTAAAATGTGGCCCTAAATTTATTATTTATATTTTTTAAATATATTATTATATGTCTTTATCAAAATCTCGGGAGATAGCTCTTGATTTTATATTATAACTGAATCTACAGGTCGTTACTAAACAAAATAACTAAAGTTCAAATTATCTATATCAAGCACATTACATAGTATAATAAAGATGTTTTAGATAGAAGACGTACTCACCGTTAAATTGTCTAAATCTGGCCTCAAATTTTTCTGTTGATGAAAACATATAATAAAACGAATAACGATCAATACCCAAATGAGAAGTAATATGTAATCATACAATTTAGAGCCTCCAAGACCTGAGCAAGGCCAACTCAGGGCACGAACGAGGTGGGCGACCGTCATGGGCCCCCAATTTTGGAAGTCCCGTAATTTTATAATAGAATAGGTATATCAAAAAATAAAACTAAAAACAGAGACCCAATCTGAAAGCAACAAGCCGGCGCTCCAATCGAAAAAAATATGATAGCTTGATTGATAATTTTGATAGTTTAATTGATGATTTTGCTTGAAATTTTTTTTTTATTTATGTGAGAAAATTGTCCCAAATTTTAGATTTTGTCATATGTCCCGTAAATCATAGGACCGGCTATGGACCTGAGTCATCTGATGCAAGACCAAGAGCTCCAGTCTTGGACATCATTATTTCTTAAATAAATACTAAGCCTGCACATCCAAATTCTTAAATTATATATATAAAAAAAACCTCATCATTATTGTAGAAAATAAATTCATCTACCAATTGAGGGATCTTTAGAAATAAAATAACAATTAACACACCAGTCAGAGCAATATTTTTAAGAAATTCTAATTTTTTGTATGATTATAAATATGAATCTTAAAGTCAGTAGGGAATAGGGATCCAAGAATTGGAGGTCTTGGAGGGATTGTAGAGTAGGAATTGAAGAAGAAATGGTATAACTTGAAATACAAAATTACACAATTAACCATAATATTTTTTTGAGGCCCCAAAAATTGGAGGCCCTGTGCAGCCGCACTATTGGCACGGCCCCAGGGCCAGCCCTGATCATAGCTAGCTTATGTAGAATCTAATAGTTAATACTCTATTTTTCTGAAAGAATCACATAAGTAATTTAATTACTAGAAAATTCCGTACAAAGCATTACAATTACATAGAATTATAAGATGAGAAAACAAAGTTTGTAAAATTTATAAAGAACATCATAATGACGTATATAGAAAAATTGAATCAATGAATACGTCTGTCAGAAGGCCATATACGTACATAAAAATGTCCTTCCGATGGATGTTTCATTACAAAATATATATAAAAAAAATTGTGTGCAAAAAATGCCATTGGACTTTTTTGCATGGACATTTTTTGTGCTAAAAACTCTTTTGGATGTATATATATATATATATATATATATATATATATATTTTATATATATATATATATATATATATATATATATATATATATATATATATCGTTATTAGCACTCCTAAAATATCATCCTGTACTCCTATATATATATATATATATATATATATATATATATATATATATATATATATATATATATATATATAATTATTATTATAATTATTATTATATAATAATTATTATTATTTATTTTTTTGAAATAAGGTAATTGTGGCGAACGCTCCCCCGGAAATCGATCTCCTGACCACTCGAGCCGCATGCATCTTTCTTAACTACTAGACTAGAGATCATTTGCAATATATATATATATATATATATATATATATATATATATATATATATATATATATATATATATATATATTCGAGAACTTGATATCTAGAATCAGGAAGAAACTTCAAGGGTGGCATAATGCCACCCTCTCCCCTGGCGGCAAAATGATCCTCATCAATCATGTGCTCACCTCTATCCCCATCCATACTCTGGCCGCATGCTCCCCGTCCAAGAATGTTATTTCTTCGATCGAATAGATCTTTTGTAACTTCTTTTGGGGGCACAGCAATGGCCAAGACAAACGTCACTGGGCTAGCTGGGAATCCATGGCTCATCCGACTAACGAAGGGGGGCTGGAATTTACCAAACTTACTAACATCATTAAAGCTTTCTCGATGAAATTGTGGTGGAAACTTCGCACGAGCAACAACTTATGGACCAGATTTTGAAGGCCAGTACTTCAGGCACATCCACCCTTCAGTTGCCATATCCAACAGCAGATCCTCAGCGGCTTGGCGTCGTATCCTTATCGGGAGAGATCTTGCCGAGCCGGCAATGAGACTCCAATTGGGGACGGGCGATTCGGATCCATTCCTAGAGAGATGGGTTGGGGATAGCATGATCCCGAATCTCACGGTGACCCCTAGAGACAGCAAGATAAGAGACCTGTGAAATTCCATTACCTACGACTGGAACTGGGACAAAATTAGGGATTGGGCTATTAATGGTACGGCGGATAGCATCCGCACGTGCGGATTAAGTATCAGCGGTGAGGCCGACGCGTTGAAGTGGTCGCTAGAGGCTTCGGGAGAATTTTCGGTGAGGTCGGCGAGAATCGCTGTCCAGGGAACCAGGCAGCCGCACCACGCCATTGCCTACTATTGGCAATCATGTATCCCTAAGAAGTGGTCTTTCCTAATGTGGAGAGTCATTAGAAAGAAATTGCCTACTGACGATATCCTTAACACCATTGGCATCAGCTTAGCATCAGCCTGCTCGTGCTGTTCTGAGCCTCAGATGGAGACTATAGACCACATCTTCTGTCAGGGGAGCCTGTCTGGCAGTATCTGGAGGACCCTGAATCAGCTCTACAGTATTGAGCCGGGGGGGACGCTTTGTCACGCCCCAGTACCGAAATACGGGGACGGACTAGGCCAGCTACTCCATATGAGGTACGTAACGTCATACGGCGATCGTGGCTGTCGAGAGACTAGGGGGTACATGCTACAATCAAGTCTCCTATGGTCCCACAGAGTTCTATGTCTCAATCAATTAAGTCAAATCAGCAATTAAATGAACATTAAAGATAAAGCAGTAAGGCGTCCCTGACGCTTCATCAAAATGATCATGAGAGACTAGCTTTATAATTTAGCTATCTCAGAGAGTCAGGAGTACAAAATTATACACAGCTGCAGTCTGTTTAATTACAATTATGTACAGACACAAAATACCAAGTAATCCGGCTAACAGGTGCCGGTGGCTAAACGCCGCAAAAGTATAAGCAGGAGTGGTGGAGAAGAAACCCACTCGAGTCCCCGAACCGCCATGCTCCTAGTATGCACCATGGATGTCAGGGAGGAAGATCGTGTCCTCTGGCTCTGCTACGAGATCTGGCCAAACAAAACCAGCGGGGTCAGCCCCGAATAGCAAGTACCGCCAAAGGGGCACAAGAGTTAAGATTAAAAACCCAACTAATAGAATGACTGATAATAGAAATACTTATGCTACTATTATAGGGTAGCGCAACATCCTCGAACCCATATGGCACCCTTACAACCAAACAAGGACAAAAGGTGCCGCATGGAGTCGGGACGTGTCGTACTCTATAACTTTCACATAAGTTAAAAAGGTAAAAACCATAAAATCTTCTGATCGTGACTTCGGTCGATAGCCTATCGCAGCACAATAACCAACCCAACAATCAAACAAGAACATGGGTTGGATCATGTACCATGATAGACCATGTTCCTCAGTCATTCACAGAAGTAGCACTTCACAACCAGAATAAGTCTTCCGTTCATAACTTCGGTCCACAGCCTGTCATAGTACGATAACCAACCCAACAATCAAACAAGAACATGGGTTGGATCACGCACCATGACAGTCCGCTTCCCTCAGTTATTCACGGAAGGTAAATAGGAAACATGCAAGTCGTTTTCACGGCCAATCAAGTCTACGAGTTTCTAGTGGAACGAGGTTATCCTCGCGTCATGTTATTAGAAAAATCCTCAGATCGTATCTTTCCAGCAAGGCTAGCCAACCCAGGGGTTCGCGTAGACAAGTGTCATGGAGCACAGGTCCCTCGTGAGGCCACCTTGCCAAGACATGTAATATATAGCAGGAATTAATCGGATACAGTCATCCACTCGTTGCGGATGACACAGTATCCGTGGAGACCAGCCGGCGCGCCAAGACAATATCTCAGGGCGACTGGTGTAACACGATCTCGGGACTCTGCCCTCCCCCATGCATCTAGTATATTCAGTTGCCTAGTTTAACCCTAGGTGAAATCTTGGACTCTCATGCTGTGGCCTACATGATTATCCTCCTAAAGTCGTACTTTAGTACGAGTACCCTAAGTGAGGATCCATGTCAATCAGTATGTCAACATGTGCTACCCTCTTTAGTGTAATGCATCATTACAAATACGCCACGTGGAGTTACGAGTCATTTGTCGAGCATGAACAAGAACTGGGACATTCAGGTACATGTATCAGGAAGGAACACTTTGTTCTTCGGGGTCACATCAGTGCTCATATCATGCTCGGGACAAAAGGCGTAAGGATATAAAATGGGCATATAATATCTAATAAAATATCAAAAGCATACGCACAACAAGACACCGTGGGTGAAAAGTCACGCAATCTTACACAAGGCAGCGTGCGTAAAAAGTCACGCAGGCTCAAGGAGAGAGCTGCGTGAAAAGTCACGCAGGCTCAAGGGAAAGAGCAGCGTGAAAAGTCACGCAAGCTCAAGGAAGAGTGCTGCGTGAAAAGTCACGCAGACTCAAGGGAAAAGCTGTGTGAAAGTCACGCAGGCTCAAGGAAAGCAGCGTGAAAAGTCACGCACGCTACAGGGAGCACGTAGGTGAAAAGTCACGCACGCTACAGGGAGCAGCGTAGGTGAAAAGTCACGCACGCTACGGAAGACACGCTTCCAACAGGAAACGTACCTAAGTCTGCGTACGCAGCGCTAAAGAGCGCGCGTAGCTCAGTATGCGTGAGCTAAGAAGCTCTGCACACTGCTCACTGTCTTCTCCAAACAGCAAGAACACTATGGCAGAACCCAAAACTTCAAAAACAACATAACTTGGTCATCCGAACTCCAAATCCGGATTTTCAAAGTTCCAACTTGGGTGAAATGGAATTCTCTTCCACATGGAAGCATCAAAAACCCATAAAATCCAACTAAAGTAGATCAAACCATACAAAATCCGAAAATGATTAAAACTTAGATCTACAAAAATCAAAGCTTCAAAATAGAAATTTCCAAGTTCTAAACTAGTATAGATTGAGGAGAAGAACATGTTTTGGCAAATAGTTTTGTAAGAATCATTAACAAAATAATGGATCCTTCTCTTGAGCAAGTTGGTACTTGCCTTGGTTGGTGGAGGAAGTAAATGAGAAGAAGTAAATGAGAGGAGAGAGAAGGAGATGAGTTATTATATATAGAATTCTTGGACCCATGGGTTCATGATGAACCAAAGGGTTCATGATGACCCATTGGTGAACCAAGAATAGGTTACCCAAATGAGCCAAAACTGTAGGCCCAAATGCAGAAAATATATTAGGAAATAATATTTTGTCGAATATTTTTGGGAAATGCATGAAGAAATACAACATAATAAATATAGTATAAATTCAAGGTAAATACAATTTATCGGTTTACGTATTAAAATACGTATTCCAGGATTGGGGAGTGACATCTCTACCCTTCTTAGAAAATTCCGTCCTCGGAATTCCAGCCAAGACAGGATAGTGAAATCAGGGCAAGCAAGGCACAATCATATATATAAGTTAACTATCATAGCCAGTTATTATCATACATCACAAAGTGCAAAATAAGCAGGTGCAGAAAAGTATGGAATCGTGTCAATAAGGTACATAAATATACCTTATTAGTCAAACAAATACGGATAACGAGATCTGATCTCGTCCTCGCGCTCCCAGGTTGACTCTCCCGAAGAGTGATGGTTCCAAGAAACACGGACAAGGCTTATCGTCCGATTCTTGAGTACCTTCTCTCGCCGGTCCAAAATAGATACGGGTTGTTCCTCGTAAGTTAGGTCGGTACCAACGACTAACTCAGAATGATCGAGGACGTGACTCGGATCCGGGACATACCCACGTAATTGGGACACATGAAACACATCATGTATGCCAGTTAACGAAGGCGAAAGGGCAAGTCGATAAGCCACATCGCCTACCCGAGCGAGAATCTTGAAAGGACCAACGTATCTTGGACTAAGCTTTCCCCGGGTTCCAAATCTGATGATACCCCGAGTAGGCGAAATCCGCAGAAACACTTGGTCGCCAACTCTGAACTCTAGAGGCCTACGATGCTGATCTGCCCAATGACGATGTCGATCTTGTGCAACTCGAAGGCGCTCTCTGACTAACTTAACTATCTCCACAGTCTGCGTGATCATCTCTGGCCCCAACAACTTCCGTTCTCCGACTCGTCCCATGCCAAAGGGGACCTGCACTTCCTTCCGTACAATGCTTCGAACGGGGCCATCTGAATGCTAGCCTGATAGTTGTTGTTATAGGAGAACTCCACTAGATGAAGGTGATCCTCCCAAGATCCGCCAAAATCCAAGGTACACGCCCGTAGCATATCTTCTAATGTCTGAATGGTTCTTTCTGATTGTCCGTCAGTTTGTGGATGATAAGCAGTACTGAATCTTAACTTGGTTCCCAAACTTTGGTGCAAGCTCCGCCAAAAATGGAAAGTAAACCGCGTATTCCGATCTGATACTATACTAACTGGAACACCGTGCTGCCTTACTATCTGCTTCATGTACATTTCTGCTAACTGCTCAGTAGTCTGTCCAACTCGGAAGGGAAGAAAATGAGCGACCTTCGTGAGTCGATCTACTATTACCCAGACTGCATTCTTACCAGTCGGGGATCTAGGTAAACCGGTCACAAAATCTATCGTGATGTGCTTCCATTTCCATTCTGGGATAGGAAGCGGCTGTAGCAACCCTGCTGGTCTCTGCTGCTCGGCTTTCACCTGCTGACATACCAGACACTTGGATACAAATCTCGCTATCTCTCTTTTCATGCCATTCCACCAAAAGAACTGCCTGATATCTCGATACATCTTCGTTCCTCCTGGATGAATGGAGTAAATAGAACTATGAGCTTCGGACATAACTTCTTGCCGAAGGTCTCCACTCGGTACACAGAGTCTGTTTCCAAACCTGAGCGTACCATCTTCATGAATCACTAACTCCTTCCTACGGCCTGATTCACACTCCGACCGCAACTTCTGAATCTGTGGATCTTCTGCTTGTGCTGCCCTTATCCTCTCTACTAAGGTTGACTGAATCTGCATACTGGTCATTCTTCCTATATCCCTTGGCAAAACTACTTCGATTCCCATACTCTGAAGGTCTTCTAAATATGCTTCTGCGAGGTCAAGATAAAGGCACTGTCTCTCCTACTCAGTGCATCTGCAACTACATTCGCCTTGCCTGGATGATACTGAAGATCTAAATCAAAATCCTTCAGCAGTTCTAACCATCTTCTTTGCCTCATGTTCAAATCTCTGCGTGAATACGTATTTCAAACTCTTATGATCAGTATAGATCTCTACCCGATCCCCGTATAAATAATGCCTCCACAACTTGAGTGAAAACACCACAGCTGCTAACTCCAAATCGTGAGTCGGGTAATTTTCTCATGGTCTCGAAGCTGCCGAGACGCATATGCTATCACTTTCCATGCTGCATCAATACACATCCAAGACCCTTCCCTGATGCGTCACAATATACTGTAAAGCCTCCTGCTCCTACTGGAAGCGTCAAGATCGGGGCTGAGATCAATCTCTTCTTCAATTCTTCAAATGATGCCTGACAGCTAGCTGACCAAACAAACTCTACGTCCTTGTGCGTCAAACGCGTTAAGGGCAGAGATCTTGGCAAAGTCCGCCACGAACCTTCTGTAGTAACCAGCTAATCCTAAGAAACTTCGCACTTCTGCAACCGTTCTCGGGACTGGCCAATGCTCTACGGCCTCAATCTTCTTCGGATCCACTGACACTCCTGCCCCAGAAATTACATGCCCCAGGAACGAAATGTGATCTAACCAGAATTCACACTTGTCGAGCTTCGCATAAAGTTGATGCTCCCTCAATGTCTGTAAGACAGTCCTAAGATGTTTTCATGCTCCTCTTCACTGCTGGAATAGACAAGAATGTCATCTATGAACACCACCACAAATTTATCCAATACGGCAGAAATGCGGTTCATTAAATCCATGAATACTGCGGGGGCGTTGGTTAGTCCAAAGGGCATTACTAAAAACTCATAATGCCCATATCTAGATCTGAATGCTGTCTTCGGTATGTCTTGCTCCCGGACTCTTACTTGATAGTATCCTGACCGAAGATCGATCTTGGAAAAGACGTGGCCTTGCTCAACTGGTCAAACAGGTCATCAATCCTTGGTAGTGGGTACTTATTCTTCACTGTTACTGCATTGCTTGCGGTAGTCGATGCACATCCTCGTCGACCCATCCTTCTTGGGAACTAGAATCACTGGCGCGGCCCAGGGCGATTTACTGTCTCGGATGAATCCCTTAGACTTCAACTCTTCTTCATGTTGATACAACTTATCCTCTCTGACGGCGACATTCTGTAAACTCTATCTGCAATAGGCCTCGTTCCAGGGTTCAACTCAATGCTAAATTCTACCTCTCTGACTGGGGGTATCCCTGGGAGCTCATCAGGAAGACGTCGAGAAAATCTTCGACCACTCTCGGAATCTGTCCTGGCTCTGACACTGCTGCTGAGATGACGCCTCGGCCTGATTCTTCAAGGTTCGAGTAAAGATGAACTGCTCCATCCCAGGAACTGAATATGACCCTACCTCCTCTACAATCAATTGTCGCATGACTGTCTCTCAACCAGTCCATGCCAAGAACGACATCAAAATTCCCCATAGGGAATTCAATCAATGATGCGGGCAAAATGCCCACACACCTCCACCGGACATGAAAAGCGCACTCTGCTAACTTCTACGAGCCCATTGCCGGTGAGTATATCCATCCTCTCCGGCAATGCCTCAAACTCTAATCCAATCCGTGTAGCATATTGTGCAGAGATGAATGAATGAGTAGCGCCTGAATCAAATAATGCTACAGCGGGAAATGAGGTGACGAGAATTTTACCTGCCACCACGTCACTGACGCTAGAGCCTCTCCCAAGGTCAATGTGAGAGCCTGGCCCCGCGGAGCCCCTTGTTGCGGCCTTCCTCGACCATGCTGTTGCTGCCTCTGAGGGCCTTCGGCTTCCTGTGCCTGGCGGAACATCTGAGCCTGCGTTGGTAACGCTGGGCTAGGGGCCTTACTGCTAATACTGGCCCTCCACTCGGGGTTGCCACTGGAGCTGGCAATGCTGGAAACTGCTGAGCTGGCCCTCCTGGCCTCTGCATCATAGGACAAGTGGAAATACGGTGGTCTGCACGACCACACCTCAAACATAAGCCATTCGCTGACCGACACACCTCCCTCGTGTGCCCTGCCTTCCCACAGAAGGTACAGCCCTGGGGTGCTCCCTGACACTGCTGCTGGTTCCTCGGCTGCTGATGCCGAACTGGCGCTGTATTAGTTGACACGGCCGTCCTCCGCGGCGCTCCTGCATCATGAATACGTACACCGGGTGCTGGTGCCGATGTTCGCTGCATTGCTCCTCCTCCAACCTGGGAATGAGATCTCTTCTGACCTCCTGTCCTCGATGCTAACCTCTGTTGGGTAAGCTCGTGCCTACGAGCTGCCGTCAAAACAGCGTCAAACGTCTGGTAGTCGTGTCCTTCCACAAGTTGCAATAGTTCCAAATGAAGTCCCTGCTGGAACCTCATAGCTTTCTCTGGCTCCGTTGCCACCATTGCTGGTGCGAAACGGCACAATCTGCAGAACTCTGCGGCATACCCATCTTCGGTCTTGCCTGCTTGCTTGAGACTGATAAACTTCTGCTGGAGCTCATATCGAGCTACTACGCCAAAATACTTGGCCTTGAATCTGTCACTGAAGGTGGTCCAACGAACAGGACGTCTTATACCAACTTCTTCTGATGCCCACCAGTCGCGGGCAAGATCCTGAAGTACCAGTTTGACCTGATCAACCTTCTCATCATCTGGAACCTTGGCTGCCACAAGAATGGCTTCAATGTCTTGAATCCATGCATCCGCAGTGATGGCATCCTCCGTGCCATCAAAATACCTCGGGTTCAAGCGACGGAACCTTCCTGATGCTCCCGAGTCAACCCCGGCACTCCTCTCAAGAGCTAACTGAATCCCCTGGTTCAGCAACACGTTCTGCTCCTGCTGCCGAGTCTGTTGCTGTTGGTGAGTGACAAGAATCCCTCGGACGATCTCCAGGAGTGCTACGGCATCTGGTACTGCCGTCGCTGCTGGTGCTGCAGGAGTCTCAATAACCTGCGGCTGCACTGCCTCTGGTTCCACTTCTGCTTGTGCCTGCCCTGGGGAAGGTTCTCTCCCCTGTTGCTTCCCAGTCGAGCCATGCTCTTGCTGCTCTTCCTCATGGGCCTCACCCGCTACTGAGAATGAAGCACCCCTATAGAGAAAGATATAAGATTATCAAGTCCGGACAAGGAAGATTTCGAGGATGCAAGTCAGGTTAGAGATCAAAGCAAGGACAGAGAATTCGAAACAGAATTTCAAGGGGAACAAGTTTTGATTGAGACTCCTAATAATTTGTAATACCCCACAAGTCTGAAAATCAGACCTGCATGGGCCACCACTAAAACCTTGTCACGCCCCAGTACCGAAATACGGGGACGGACTAGGCCAGCTACTCCATATGAGGTACGTAACGTCATACGGCGATCGTGGCTGTCGAGAGACTAGGGGGTACATGCTACAATCAAGTCTCCTATGGTCCCACAGAGTTCTATGTCTCAATCAATTAAGTCAAATCAGCAATTAAATGAACATTAAAGATAAAGCAGTAAGGCGTCCCTGACGCTTCATCAAAATGATCATGAGAGACTAGCTTATAATTTAGCTATCTCAGAGAGTCAGGAGTACAAAATTATACACAGCTGCAGTCTGTTTAATTACAATTATGTACAGACACAAAATACCAAGTAATCCGGCTAACAGGTGCCGGTGGCTAAACGCCGCAAAAGTATAAGCAGGAGTGGTGGAGAAGAAACCCACTCGAGTCCCCGAACCGCCATGCTCCTAGTATGCACCATGGATGTCAGGGAGGAAAATCGTGTCCTCTGGCTCTGCTACGAGATCTGGCCAAACAAAACCAGCGGGGTCAGCCCCGAATAGCAAGTACCGCCAAAGGGGCACAAGAGTTAAGATTAAAAACCAACTAATAGAATGACTGATAACAGAAATACTTATGCTACTATTATAGGGTAGCGCAACATCCTTGAACCCATATGGCACCCTTACAACCAAACAAGGACAAAAGGTGCCGCATGGAGTCGGGACGTGTCGTACTCTATAACTTTCACATAAGTTAAAAAGGTAAAAACCATAAAATCTCCTGATCGTGACTTCGGTCGATAGCCTATCGCAGCACAATAACCAACCCAACAATCAAACAAGAACATGGGTTGGATCATGTACCATGATAGACCATGTTCCTCAGTCATTCACAGAAGTAGCACTTCACAACCAGAATAAGTCTTCCGTTCATAACTTCGGTCCACAGCCTGTCATAGTACGATAACCAACCCAACAATCAAACAAGAACATGGGTTGGATCACGCACCATGACAGTCCGCTTCCCTCAGTTATTCACGAAAGGTAAATAGGAAACATGCAAGTCGTTTTCACGGCCAATCAAGTCTACGAGTTTCTAGTGGAACGAGGTTATCCTCGCGTCATGTTATTAGAAAAATCCTCAGATCGTATCTTTCCAGCAAGGCTAGCCAACCCAGGGGTTCGCGTAGACAGGTGTCATGGAGCACAGGTCCCTCGTGAGGCCACCTTGCCAAGACATGTAATATATAGCAGGAATTAATCGGATACAGTCATCCACTCGTTGCGGATGACACAGTATCCGTGGAGACCAGCCGGCGCGCCAAGACAATATCTCAGGGCGACTGGTGTAACACGATCTCGAGACTCTGCCCTCCCCATGCATCTAGTATATTCAGTTGCCTAGTTTAACCCTAGGTGAAATCTTGGACTCTCATGCTGTGGCCTACATGATTATCCTCCTAAAGTCGTACTTTAGTACGAGTACCCTAAGTGAGGATCCATGTCAATCAGTATGTCAACATGTGCTACCCTCCTTAGTGTAATGCATCATTACAAATACGCCACGTGGAGTTACGAGTCATTTGTCGAGCATGAACAAGAACTGGGACATTCAGGTACATGTATCAGGAAGGAACACTTTGTTCTTCGGGGTCACATCAGTGCTCATATCATGCTCGGGACAAAAGGCGTAAGGATATAAATGGGCATATAATATCTAATAAAATATCAAAAGCATACGCACAACAAGACAGCGTGGGTGAAAAGTCACGCAATCTTACACAAGGCAGCGTACGTAAAAAGTCACGCAGGCTCAAGGAAAGAGCTGCGTGAAAAGTCACGCAGGCTCAAGGAAAAGAGCAGCGTGAAAAGTCACGCAAGCTCAAGGAAGAGTGCTGCGTAAAAAGTCACGCAGACTCAAGGGAAGAGCTGTGTGAAAAGTCACGCAGGCTCAAGAAAAAGAGCAGCGTGAAAAGTCACGCACGCTACAGGGAGCAGCGTAGGTGAAAAGTCACGCACGCTACAGGGAGCAGCGTAGGTGAAAAGTCACGCACGCTACGGAAGACACGCTTCCAACCGGAAACGTACCTAAGTCTGCGTACGCAGCGCTAAAGAGCGCGCGTAGCTCAGTATGCGTGAGCTAAGAAGCTCTGCACACTGCTCACTGTCTTCTCCAAACAGCAGAACACTATGGCAGAACCCAAACTTCAAAAACAACATACTGGTCATCCGAACTCCAATCCGGATTTCCAAAGTTCCAACTTGGGTGAAATGGAATTCTCTTTCACATGGAAGCATCAAAAACCCATAAAATCCAACTAAAGTAGATCAACCATGCAAAATCCGAAAAATGATTAAAACTTAGATTTACAAAAATCAAAGCTTCAAAATAGAAATTTCCAAGTTCTAAACTAGTATAGATTGAGGAGAAGAACATGTTTTGGCAAATAGTTTTGTAAGAATCATTAACAAATAATGGATCCTTCTCTTGAGCAAGTTGGTACTTGCCTTGGTTGGTGGAGGAAGTAAATGAGAAGAAGTAAATGAGAGGAGAGAAAGGAGATGAGTTATTATATATAAATTCTTGGACCCATAGGTTCATGATGAACCAAAGGGTTCATGATGACCCATTGGTGAACCAAGAATAGGTTACCCAAATGAGCCAAAACTGTAGGCCCAAATGCAGAAAATATATTAGGAAATAATATTTTGTCGAATATTTTTGGAAAATGCATGAAGAAATACAGCATAATAAATATAGTATAAATTCAAGATAAATATAATTTATCGGTTTACGTATTAAAATACGTATTCCAGGATTGGGGAGTGACACGCTTCAACGATCTCGCGGCCTCCTGGGGTTCTGCATCCCATGGCCACCAGATCGTCGCAGCGGTCGCCACGTGGATGATTTGGAAGAATCGCAACAAGGCGAGATACGAAGGTCACCAATACTCAGCAGATCAGCTCATTCAGGAAATACTCTGCCATTGCCGTAAAAGAAGCACCGGTTTGCACCCATAGTCCGAGAGCATTATGGTCCTCGCTCAACTCCTAGCTCTTAGTGGTTGAGCTGTTTCTCCCCCTCAATTCCTTTTGGTGGTATACTTGTATAAGCTTTGTCATTTTGTGCCCTGTATACGTCTGGCTTCGACATTTTGAGCCTTCATTAATAAAAAGAGGAGGAGTTTATATATATATATATATATATATATATATATATATATATATATAGATATATATATATATATATATATATATATATATATATATATATATTGAAGAAAGGGTAATTCTTATATATTGAAACAGTTACAAATTACACAAAATACTGTTGACCATGCCTCCTGGTCTCAGTGGCTGAATCCCAAGCATCTTATATCACTACTTATGTTATTTATAATACCCGAAACATACATATATATATGAGTATTTAATCTTACAAAATGGTCTTTGTCGATTCATACAGAATTCCACGTGTCCTCATGCTACTAGTGTGTTGGATGAGTATATACCTAGGGGTGAGCATTATTCGGTTTTGGACCGAAAACCGAACCGATCCGAACCGAATAAGAGATTCGGTTCGGTTTCAAAAATAATCGGTTCGGTTTCGGTTTTGATAATCCTGAAATTACTTATTCGGTTTAGGTTTAGGTTTTTTAATTTCGGTTTCGGTTTAAAACCGAAAACCGAATAACAAACCTCTTTAAATGTTCGAACGGTTTTGAACAATAAGCTAAGGGGTGAGCAATAGTGTCTGAACCATGCTCTTTAAGTCTTCTTTAAGTGTTCGAACATTGCTCACTGAGCATTGCTTTCACTGAGCATTGCTCCTTGCTTGGGTAGCTGGGGACCAACTGGGACCATTTATAACTAGGGGTGAGCATTCCTCCATACTCCCAGCCGATGTGGGACTAAAGAGAGAGTTGGGACTCCCAACTTGGAAGCTAGGAAAGAGTTTTAGTCCCACATCGGCTAAATGAAAGAGCTTGAGCCTTGGGGTGGCTATAAAACGAAGCTAGGAAAGAGTTTTAGTCCCACATCGGCCAAAGGAAAGAGTTTGAGCCTTGGGGTGGCTATAAAACTGGAGCCTCCTCCTCAGCCTTGCTCTTTAAGTGTGAAACCTGAGCCTTGGGGTCTTTGGATCCATGGGGTCTTTGGATCTATTATTAGTGATTTTAATTTTAACTAATAATAATAATTTAACCGATTAAACCGAAAACCGAATTGATTATTCGGTTCGGTTTGGAATCGGTTGTGATCTATTTCGGTTCGGTTTCGGTTTCCTTTATTCGGGTTCGGTTGAATTCGGTTTTGCTTATTCGGTTCGGTTTTAAACCGAATAAACCGAATGCTCACCCCTATATATACCTCTGAGAAGTCGAGATCAGTTGCTTTGCAATAGTACCTAGCTATTCCAATTCTATATTGATATGTGCTACCTGGCTCCATGCTTGTCTGTTCAATATATATATATTAGTGGATAACCCTTATCATAATGGTACGAACATGAACAACAGATCCGACGGTCGAAGGTCGCTTCACCTGTGCTGCTTCTTCTTTCCGGAGACTGATCCGACTGGACCACCACCTGGAGAAGGGTCGAGTGACTTCTCTCCTGCCGAAGAATGCCTCCCGGAGATCTTCTGTGGTAACCTCACTACCGCCGGCTGCTCCGGTTCGTGTTGCGGGTCGAGGCTCACGACGAAGCTGGAGTTCCGGTTCTCCGCGACGGAGGGGAGGCTCTGCTGCCGCCGCTTCCGCCGCCGTTCGGAGGGACGTGAGGGAGAAGTTGGGATGCTGGGATGAACGTGAGGGAGAAGTTGGGACAACTTGTACTTTTATTTATGTGGTAGAAACAAAAACAGTGGGTTGTCTATAATTTAAAAGTAAAATTGAGTTTTAGATAGAGGGACAATTTAGTTCTTTTATCATCGTTGAACCAAAGCACATGGGTCGGACCAAAAATTTACTGTGTTTTATATTATAGACTAGTGGATAACCCGTGCCATAATGGCACGGACACGAACCCGGCCTTCTCAACGTAGGCGTGCAGGCACCGGGCCAGCGCCAGGGAGTTCCGGACGGAGACGCGGCCTCCGAACCCGGCCTTCTCGACGTAGGCGTGCAGGCACTGGGCCAGTGCCAGGGACCCGAGCAGCGCCGTCGCGGGACGTGGTCGGCGGAGCCACGTCGGGAGTAGGCGGTGAGCAGAACGGTCTGCATGAAAGGGTCGGACCGAAATCCGAGGAGGAGGGCGTGTGCGTGGAACGACCTGGTGGCGACGGTGGCGGTGGTGGTGTTGAGCAAGGAAGAGAAGGTGTGGGAGTCGGGAGGGACGCGGCGGCGGAGCATTTGGAAGTAGATGGAGAGTGGGTCAGCGGAGATGGCGATGGCGGTGTTGAAGGAGAAGAGGTTGGGGTTGGTCATGGCGGAGAAGAGGGAGGCGGCAAAGGAAGGGTCGGCGTCGGCGGCACGGTAGAGGAGGCTGCTTGCGACGAAGGGGTTGCGGAAGAGGCCGACGACGACGGCGTAGGCGAGGATGGAGCGGTGGCGGCGGAGGGAGGGACGGTGCAAGAGGAGCTGGAGGCGGGGGTGCCGTTAGAACAACCGGTTGCTCCGCACCCAATATGAGACCTCCTCCTCTCTTATAGAGAGAGGGACAATTTAGTCATTTCATCATCGTTGAACCAAAGTACATGGGTCGGACCAAAAATCTACTGTGCTTTATATTATAGATATTGAGAAGTCAGTTTATCTACGTTACGAGTAGATATTTTAAGTGTAGTTGGACTGTGAGCGATACACCGACAGACTCCACCGAGCAATTAGTCTCTATCGATCGATAGAGATATCGATGCTTTTGCTGCACATCTTTGAGAAATCCTCTAGCTAGAGCATTAGATTAGAGGTCCGTAAATATTACAAGTGTCATAGCTGGCTATGGCAAATTATGTAGGGGCACTAGCTACTTATGAGCCTATATATTAACCTATTTGCAGCAGCACTACTTTTGTGTAATCTTGAAAATCTCCATTTACGGCTATCAAATTAGTAACCTATACCGGCCTCGTTTGGTTCACGAATTTAAGAAAACAATAAAGAAAAATTATTTTTTTTCTTTGTTTGGTAGTCACAAATTTAAAAATTAATTTTTTGACAAGGGAAAAAAAATAAGAGGGAATATGGTTCCACTCATGACTCATGGGATTAATTTTTTCTCCTCCTTTTCCAACATTTATTATAAAAAATTATGACAAAACTAACCATGTGTTATTGCTTATTTTACCATTAACTTCTCGTATTCTGGGTCCCTTTGGATTTTCATAATGTCATTTTTATTTTAAAGGTAAAGATATTATTGGAACATTGCTATATTTTTGCTTTCCTTTTCTGCACCAACCAAACACTGGAAAGAAAAGCAAATGGTCTTTCCTAGGTGGTTTCCTTGTTTTACCAAACAGCGGAAAGGAAATGTGACAGGAATTCTATCCTATGGAAAGTACAAGGGAATCAATTTTCCATCCGTGAACCAAACGATGTCCAAGGCCTTGTTTCGTTCAAGAAAGGAAAGGATAGGAAAGGAAATCATTTTATTTATTTTTTTTAGAAAATTATAATTTTTATTCATTTTTCGTATTTAGAAAGGTCAAAGAAATTGGGAGAAAAATGAGTGGGATTCCTAGGTGTTGGAGGAAACCATTTTCTCCCAAAAAAAATTTTCCTTGGTGATCAGTTTCCTTTTCCAAATATTTTATTTGGCATCCAAACATAAAAAATGAATTACTTTTATTTTCTAATGCCATGATTCCGTGAACTAAACATGGCCCAAGTGTCAAATATGCCTAACTTGTGCGAACGGTAACCATTGTTAGATTATATTTATTTTTCGGTTGAGCGCTCAAAAGAGAATGACAATGATATTGGTAATTTAGTTCCACATCCGTTAGGGAGGTGTAGACAATTGAAATTAGTTTAAAACCTTACATAATAAATTACTTTTAAGACATATGAGCTCAATTCAATATCGCTTCTCATGGACTAATTCGGATTCGAGTCTGTTTCCTCTTTGTTACACACAAAAGAGACATCAACAGTAACCCGTATGTTGCTCCTCCAGCTTTGTTACACAAAAGGGACATCAACAACACGACATGTTGCTCCTCCAGCTTTTTTTTGCTGTATAGTCGAGAATTCTATATTTTCAAAAATTAAATTTCATGTAATTTAATTTACTGAAAATTTATATCCTCATTATTGATGAACATATAAATATTTCTGGAATAAAAAAGAAACAATAAATAATAATAATAATAATAATAATAATAATAATAATAATAATAATAATAATAATAATAATAAATATTTTAGCAGATGTCCTCATTCAAAAATAAAAACTAGTATATATTTTCACTATTTTGGAAAACCAAAAATACTCCCATTTTTTTGTAAGAGCCAGTTAAAAAACTCAAATATACTCCCACTATTTTAATCAAAATTTTGATTGTTTCGTCAAAAAAGAGAGAGGATATTTCTTAATTATAATGGGAGTATACGTTAGTTTCTATATTTTGAATATGGACATTTGCTAAAATATTTCTAAAAAAAAATATAAAATAAATCTTACAAAAAAAACTCTTCAACAATGGAAAAAAATGAAAATAAAATGTAAAAGAAACTAAAAGAAGATTTTTTTAAAAAAAAAAGGAAAATAAATAAATTCATACCTAAATTAAACATAAAAGTAGGTTTTCTATCCTAAATTTATCCTAAAATAAAAAATTCCAGTGTACCAACTACCAACCCCCAAAAGTAATATACGTTGCCACTGATCTGAATGTAAATCCAATGTCAAAAATCTTATATCAAATGGACCAAATAAAATTTTCAAATATTTCGACTCTGCAAAAACCAAAGTAAACTGGAGCCATATGTTTGCAACTTGAATCCAAATTAGTACACAATGCACAACACTAGAGACAAGCAGATTTTGCTTGTTTTAGAAACAAAACACCAAAATCTGGTCTACTAGACTCGACAAATCCACCAAGATTTTCAATTATTGCAAGTTGAATGAAAATGACCTACAGCACGTTGCTGACCAATTATACATAAATTAAAATGTATACATATATAATACTTGATCGAATAATTTAAAATGGGTTCTCGTTCAAATGTTTGCATCACGAACCCCGACCATTTGGGCTAGTCAGAGTTTTCTTTTCGTGAGAAATGGCTATGCCAATCTGCTGCTCAACATATCTAAACAATCGCAAAATATTTCCAAATCCATATAAGAGGACTAATATGTACGCAATTTTATTCAATTATGCTATTTGGCTCCCAAAATATTTGGGTGATGGCATTTTTCATTATGTAGCATTCGACATGGCAGCTGACATAACAGCTGACATGGCAAATTTTAATCCAAAACATTAATTACCCAATATTTTAAATGTTAATGTTAATGTTAATATCAATATTAATTTTAATGTTAATGTTAATATTAATATTAATGTTAAGATTAATTTTAATATTAATATTAATGTTAATTTTAATATTAAGGTTAATTTTAATGTTAAGGTTAATGTTAATTATCATGTTAATTTAATATTAATTTTAATTTTAATATTAATTTTAATGTTAAATTTTGTCATGTCAGTTGCCATGTCAGCAACTATGTCATATGTCATATAATGGGAGATGGCATCACCTAAATATTTTGTAAGCCAAATAGCATTTTTGATCTTATTACTGTTAATTTCTACCGTTGTACCACCACTCCGTTGGTTAAATATTTATATTGTTCCAACGAGTTGGATTTACGCAGCTAATGTGTGTATATTTTTTAAATCCACATAAAATGCAGACTAGAGAACTTGAATATGTTACTTTTATACTATGTTAGAGATTTTGTCACTGTACCAAAATTCTAGAGGTATGATGCTACTACTTGATGGCTATATATTTATATTCTTTTAACAATTACCCATATATGAAGAGACTATTTCCGCCCAAGATTGTTGAAAGTTTTATGAATATTATATATTCAAGAAATTACAACTAATAATATTGCCAAAAGATTATTATAAGAAAAAAATTAAAACTATTAGACTTTCCTGACCTTATGATTTTGCTTAGAGCCTTAGACCCAAGTAAAAAATAGTCTGTCTATCATGGTATGTTGCAATTTTAACTTTTCTCAAGCAATAGAAACAGCTGGATCATCAAAGTTTAAAGTTATAAAAGAAGGCAAATATTAAGAATACTACAATGATTACTATGGGGCATCATAAATATTGTATATTTTCAATTCCCAAATTTTTTAAAAAAAATTAGGGGCAACATAACTTAAGTATATTAAAAAGAATTGGAATCTTACTCCATATTTTTGTATATATAGTTTTTTAGTAGATAGTCTCATTTGTGAGTATTAATATTTCTGAAATTTTGAACTCAAGAGTTTCGATACTTTAGAATCAAAACAGTTCCATTCTGGATGACAAAGGACTGCCAAAATTTTGGCAGCCCCTGACAATTGTTAGGGCTGCAAAAAAATTTGCAGTCTTCTCCAACATGACTGTCGTTTTTTGTCATTTCATGACCCCTATAGTGGGTTCAAAACCTCATCTAATAGGGTCCTAAAGTCTCTTTTTCGAGTATTTTACTCTGATATTAGAGTTCGAGGAGGAAGAGAGAGAAAAAGGAAAAAGAGGTCATGTTTTACTTTAAAAAGAGAGTGGTGTTGTCCCCTATCAATTTTGTAGCAGCCCCTAACAAAAAATAACTTTGTAGTGCCTTTAACATTTGCCTAAAAAAATTACAACCAATCCAGCCCCCTCCGAGAGGCTACAACTCAGCCCGTATGCTTACAACCAGTCCAGTCCGAAGGCTACATCCCGGTCTGAAAGTCTCATCCCAACCCGAAGGCTACATTCCGGTATATATATCCAACCGGAAACCCTTTTTCGCCCGCGGGGGGTGACTGCGCGCCTGACCGCAAGCGGACATGTCAAACCCCCCCCCCCCCCCCCCCCCCCCCCCCCCCCCCCCCTTCCCGCACCACACCAGATCCATCCCGTCCTCCTCCAATGAGCATGCGATATGTGGCTCACGGGTCATGACTGTAGTCCAAATTCACGGACAACATAGCACTGCTCATATCCATCAAATAGTTGGTGAATTAGTGCCTAGTAATAAACAAACAGTACCTAAGCAGAATCAAAATGTCTCCCTTTCCCTCCCTCTGAAAGTCAAGGGTGGACCGACACTTCCCCTCGCTTGAACCCCTTTAAGAAGAGTCGAGTTGTTGGTGATCGAAGGAAGAACCTCTCAAAGAGAGTTAGCTCCCCCATGCCGCCCAGGCCGTCAACGTGGCAGTCCCTCCTGGCCTGCTGCGGCAGCCCGGCCCACCGCCGGCCGGCCGGGGCCAAGTCCCTGGTCCGGTCGAGGCTCTCGTCCTCGGACGTCAGCTCCCCCGAGGACCTCTCGCTGTCCCTGATGGGCTGCGACCTGCACGCGTTCACGCTGGCCGAGCTCGACGCCGCCACCGCGGGCTTCTCGGAGGGGAACTTCATCGGGGAGGGCGGGTTCGGTCCGGTCTACAAGGGCTTCGTGGACGACCGGGTGCGGCCCGGCCTGGCCGCGCAGCCCGTCGCGGTCAAGCTCTTGGACCTGGAAGGGGTGCAGGGACACAAGGAATGGATGGTAATGGACTAGTTTAAGTTCCGACATGTCCATTTAAAATTTGATTTTCTTTTTTCATTATATTCTTATTTCGAGCTTATGTTTGTTATTGTTCGTGTACTCATGATATAATAGAAAAAGAAATTCATAATCTGAAATTTTCGATTGGATGTATTAGGACTTAAACTTTAAGCTAGTATAAAATTCAGGATCTACACTAGTTAGTCCTTTTATTTTCTATCTCAAGTGTCTAATAATGATTTTGTTTCGTAAATTTAATTTGAAAACTTTTTTTTAAGGATTGGAACTTCAATTTATGCAGGTTAATTAAGTATATTTTCACTTCAATTTAGAGCAATTCTGAGGTTTGAAAGAGCATGTTACTTACGTTTTTCCGACGTTCTTAAATCACCGTGGTGGCTGGCAAAGATTGTTGGGTGGTTTTAGTATATATTCTTCCTGAGTAATATATTAAAATAATTTTCGACTTTTTCTTTTTTTGGCTTTTTCTCATTTCACTTTAAGAAATTAATCTTGCCTTTTACTTTTCCTAGTACCTTTGCGAATTTCACTACAACATTCGTTAACAAACAAGGTACAAAATTTACCTAGTGTTGCGAATAACTTGGAACTAAAATCACCATATTGACAGGAAGAATATAATAAATTACAAAAATATATATATATATACACACTTTCTATAGAAACATAGATATTTTGATCTTGGCCAACCAAAGCTCTTAGTGGTCTGCGACAATAGAGTTTTTACAACTCATAGATATATTCAGTCAGTAATTGCAAAGTATTGCATGATTAAGTCAAGCAATTTGGGAGTAATTATTAAGAAATAATTTGATATAATATGTACATGTTAATAACTGGTTATAACAAAATCAGTAAGAATTCAAGAATTAATGCAAATTCAACCATCTTGAGCTTCAATTTGGGAGTAATTATTAAGAAATTATTTTCCAGCTTCTGATTGCTTCTTTGTCATGTCAGGCTGAGGTGATCTATCTCGGGCAATTGCGGCATCCCAATTTAGTGAAACTGATTGGTTATTGCTACGAAAAAGAGCACCGGCTTTTGGTATACGAGTACATGGCCAAAGGAAGCTTAGAGAACCATCTATTCAAGAGTAAACATCTTTATTCTCTAAAACAAAGTTGATTCCAGAGTATTATATGTTCAATGCCTACTACTAATATATACTAAACTTTAGGCCTGGTTTGGTTCTTGGAAGGGAAATCAATTACATTGTCTTTTTTTACGGGAATGAAAAAATTAGAATTCTATTTCGTGAAGAATAACATCACAGAAATCCAAAAGCAGGTAATAACACATTTGAGTACGGCTATTGTCGTCCTAAATTTTTATAATAAATGCTGGAAAATGATAAGGGAAATCAGGAAAATAATTTTCAAGTTCGTGGCTACCAAACAAAGGAATAGAACAAATTTTCCTTTCATGATTCCTTAAATCCGTGAAACATGATGTTATTATGAACAGGAGGTTTCCTTAGAGTTCCATCATATTATGAATATACGATCTTTAGAAGTACTAATATTTGCAGCAGTTAGGAACTTCGGATAGTTTTTCATTTAGGAGAATCGATTGACCTCTGTTATGAAACTATGAGTTGATAGTTTCGGAAATGGTTGAGTTGCTCGAAACCTTGCACTGAACCCTCAGAATCTTCAGATTGCACTGTTTCCTTTTGTGCATTCTCTGCAGTTGGATTTTTGTCTGATAACAAAGCGAGAATCTGCAGTCCAAAGTTGGTGTCACACTGTACCTTCGTCCGTGTCGGATACGTATATGACATGACACAGACATTCCTGAACATATAATAGACATGGCAGTATCGGTGCTCATGTGTCACTGTGTCCATATTTTCGATTTTCATTTAACTGACAATAACACATAAAAGAGAGAACCCCTCCCTGTTTAATAATAGTTACTAGACTAAGATCACTCCAAGGACTCTTGATTTTAACTTAAATTTTCTTATTATTGTGCGTAAATGGTGCAGGATTCTCGACTAGTTTGCCATGGGCGAAGAGGCTGAAGATTGCGGTTGGAGCAGCGAAGGGCCTTGCTTTCCTCCACCAGATCGAGCAACCTGTGATCTACCGGGATTTTAAGGCTTCAAACATATTGCTGGACTCGGTAAATGTTTCTTTCATTGTCACGAAAATCAGACCCATTTTTTGATATTATAAGGGCCCTGGTTTTTCCGTTCCGTCATCTGTCTTATGTTCTTCATGTAGCATTCAGACCGAATGACTATAAAATTACGTCGATACTTCCACATATTATAATGGATAACGTATGAGAAATCTTTTTTTTTTCCCGGATAATATTTATAATTACCACTGCTTATAACCCGTGCTCCTTTCTTTGAAACAAGGGGCGTTTGTTCTGTATGTGCTTCAAACTAATACTATTTTTTTTAACCACTCTAAAAACAAATCTGACAATCTAAGGACCGTGCTATTACAATTTCTAAAAAAATAGGAAGTCATAAATTTAAAAATAGAGATTTTATATTAATAATATATACGGAGGGTCAAAATTTTGGGGCCTTCTGGTTTTCGGACCCGTGCGATTGCACATCTTGTACATACTCAAAAACAGTTGCATTCTCCTTGAATCTCCAGGACTACAATGTAAAGCTATCCGACTTGGGGCTCGCAAAGGACGGCCCCGAGGGCGACGAGACCCATGTCTCGACCCGGGTCATGGGCACGCAGGGATACGCTGCCCCGGAGTACATCATGACCGGTCAGTTATCACTCCCATTTTTTGTTTCCAAAAATGCTTAGTTTACAATCAAATGAGTTACAATTCAATTGACTCTCCTCTCCCTCGCCTGAGGGACCCAATTGGCAGCCATCACGTAGTCAGTCGACTGTAACTCATTTGGTTGTAATCGTAGCATTGGTTACTCGTCTATGAACAATGACGAGTTATGTTTAGTGGTTTGTTTTGTTTGAAATTTCAGGCCATTTGACGACGAGGAGCGACGTGTACAGCTTCGGCGTGGTGCTGCTGGAGCTGCTGACGGGACGGAGGTCCGTCGACAAGAGCCGTCCCAGCAGGGAGCAGAACCTCGTGGAGTGGGCCCGGCCGCACCTGGCGGACGCCAGGCGGGTGGCCGCCAGGATACTGGACCCGAACCTCAGCGGGCAGTCCTACTCGACCGAGGGGGTGCACAGGGCCGCGGCCGTGGCCTACCAGTGCCTGAGCCAGAACCCCAAGTCCCGGCCGCACATGTCCGCCGTCGTCGAGGCGCTGGAGCCCCTGCAGCGCCTGGCCGACGAGCCGGCGGCGTTCGTGTACAATGCGGCGGACGAGGAGAGCGGCAGGGAGGAGGAAGAGGAGGAGGAGAGGTCGAAGAGGAGCAGAGCAAAGAAGGAGAGTGGGCGTCGTCGTGGAGAGAAGAACAAGTTGTATAGGAAATCGTTAGGAACAAACAAAGGGAGGAGCTGCATTGTGAATTAAGGATTAAATCTTGTTTTTTTTTTTTCTATTACTATTAGCAGTTGTTACTTTTTTTAGTAGAATCTGGAGTTTTCTGTTGTCGAACTAGCAAATTATGTAGTTCCCAAAATAGAGTTGCACAAAGGCTTGCAGATCATTGAAACAGCATCAATTTGAACAGTATCAATTTGAACATATTCGTCAAATCAATGTCTCTTTCGACTTTCTGTCTCTTGTAAATTTCAGGGTGAACACCCAGTTCATAAAGCCTTCATGCATTTTCTTGCAAGTTTTTTTTGTGAATTTCAGTGTGTTTCCACCTAGTATCGGGATGGACGGCATCAGCAGTATCGGTAGTTTATGATCAGAGTATCGATTTTTTTTTTTTTATCGAAAAGCAAATAATTATTATAAATTGTTAAAATGTTAGGATTTATTTTTCTATATTTAGATATAATTTTAAGCATTTTTTGTGTTGTTTCTTAGTAGTTTTTAATTTGAATAAAATAAGAGTTTTTTTTTTTTTTTTTTTTTGAGGGTGTCCACTTCTTAATGGTGCTTGGAGGCATGGAGGGGACTCGAACCCATGCCACTATGCCGGGGTACTCCACCGTTCCCAACGGGCTACAGCCACTGGGACGAATAAAATAAGAGTTATCCTTATAAGTTTATTTACAATCTTAGTATGCTTAGAGCATCTCCAACCCTATTGTGACTTTGGAAAAAAGTTAATGCCACATAGGAATGACAAAATTTTATTCAAAAGTTCTTCTCCAATGCAATTGTCAAGTCAATTGTGAAGCTTATGTGGCAAAAATTAAAGAAGATATTGTGAAGTTGATTGTCTTGTTCTAGACAATGCACTTGACAATGTCTTCTCTTCCATGTCATCAATTATGAATAAAAAATATTAGAAAAAAGAAAGAAGATGAGTAGTTGTCTTAACAGTTGTCTTAGAAGTTGGAAAAAATACTTTTTAATGTCTTCTCAATACTTTTGCATTGGAGAGAGTTTTTCTATCTCATTGTCTTTTGAGATATAATTTTGCAACATAAACAAGACATTGTCTTGTGGCTCATGCCACATAGGAGCCACCTAAGACTCACAACACTTAACAAGACAATAGGGTTGGAGATGCTCTTATAGATCCTTAGTGATTGGTCTTTCTCGTTTTTTTTCCTTTTCGAATTGATTGAAAAGAGAAACTCTTCTAATGTTGATTTCGGCAATATCGATGTCGGTCGGTATCGAATCAGGAGATGTCATACCGTATCGGTATCAACCGTATCAGATCCGTATTAGCCGATACTGCAAACTAGGTTTCCACTGAAGGCCCTCGCCATTGAATTGAGCTAATATAGTTCGACTGATCATGATCATTGTCTTTTGTTTTCCTTCTTTTTACACATAGGCAAACCCAAAAGACGAAGGCCTGCTACAAATTTTAACAAGCCACTACATTTTAACTCAAAATATCTATATTTGCCAATTAAAATTGCTGGTTAATTTTAACATAGATATTTTGGTAATTACGTATAGAAAAAAATAAATAAGGAAAGCTTCTCAAGTAGTAAAAATTAAAAGACTGTTGTAGTAGTAGAAAATAAATAAAATATTATCTACTTTTTTTAAATAGTGTGAAATACTTGAATACAGATAATTTTATAAACTAAATTCTCAATAGTCGTCTGAGCTCTCTATCCTATTGGTATTGGAGCGGACCTTCGGAGATGTCGGGAAGGTTCAAGCCTCCCAATTGTGTGTGCTTAGAATTTAAAAAAAAAAAAACTCAACAGTCTTACACTTAATCCTAAAAAATTATTCAATTTTCTTTCCTGCCAAAGAGACCATATTAAAGCTGATCTAACAAGGTCTTGTACCTGGTAACTTTAAACCATCTCCAACTAGTCAAACAACTGATCATTGTCAATATTTACATTTTCTCAATAGAATGATCGCCAAGAATTTCAATACAATATAATGAGCTTCAAAGAAATAACTAGCACTACTAATTACTAATCTAATATACAGATACAAAGCACTTTTCCTTAAGATGATAATGGGCCGGGCAAGGATGGGCTGTGTCGGGCCGGACCGAGCAAACCGGATTAGGTCACTCCAAACAATATCCAAATCAGCGCATAAAATAATTTTCACCGAATGCTCGGTGGCGAATCTTTGAGAGTTTCACTTTAGGAAAGAGCTTTGCTACATTGCCGACCCAACTCCCAAGGGTGACCGTTGCCAACCCACACCTACATGACGGCCATCCATAGGGGTGTCAACGCATGCTTATCGGTACGGATAGGGCAATATCTGTATCCGACTTTGTTTTGTAATATCTGAATCCGATTCGATATCCGAACGGATATCTCTTTTGACACTTCGAATTCGTATCTGTATAGTTTAGCGGATATCGAATAATATGAGATCCGATCAGCTAAAAAAATCGAATGTTATTATTCGAATATCCGAAATCCGAAACCTAAATATTAAAATTTTAGTTGTTATCCGAATATCCGAAACAAATTCAATTGCTCTATTTGAGCCCTTTCATCTTCTGTTGAAAATTTCAAGACTGCTCAGCTAACTTGCTCTACATATTGCCCTTTGAACCCTTTCATCTTCTGTTGAAAATTTCAGGAATACTCAATTTGATGGAGCCATATATATTGCTCTACATATTAATATATGTTACTATTATATATACATTATATTATAATATAGAGGTAGAAAAGTAATAAATGAATTGAATTATGTAAAAGTCTATTAAGAATAAAATTATTTTATCTTCTCTAGTAATTAATATATATATTATATATACATTATACTATATTTTATATAAAATTTTGGATATTTGAATTTGATATCCGAATCCGATATCCGAAATTTGTAATTAAAGTCGGATCAGATGGTAACGGATTCGAATACCTTAATATCCGAATTCGTATTCGAAAAAAAAGATAATATCGGAAAAATATTCGGATATCCGAATCCGATATACAAATTTTCGGATAATATCCGAAAGTTCGGATACATAATCGAATCAAATTCGAATTTTCGACTATCCATTGACAGGTCTAGCCATCCATTGGCTCCACGTCGATGTGGGTCAGCGCGGTCACACCCAAGGGACGGACCAAATATTTTTTTTTCTTTAGGAAAATATATATTATCCTTTCAATATATTTTTAAAATAAGCCATCATTTTGTATATAATTGGATAAATAGCATACAATGGACAGGATCAGGTTTTCGAGAATTTCAGAACTGGACAACTAATACCTATTCGATTCGAAATTTAGTAGAGCCAAAAAAGTGGCCTAGCCCGACATGTTTCAAATTTGACCTAGGCCCGTGCCAGTTTCTTTCCGGCTAAATTTTTTTTTTTTTTTTTTGGTCTTTTCAAAACATAATGAACTAAACCTTGTCAAAAATTCTACATGTAGGCTTGTTTGGTAAAATGGATTTGCATTTGGATTTGGATTTGGAAATCCAAAATTCAAATCCAAATCCAAATCATAAATTTCCAAATCCAAATTCCAATCCAAAACCAACTACAACCAAACATAGGATTTGGTAAATTATTAATTAGCTATTATAATTATAATTATAATTATAATTATAGTTATGATTAATAATTAACTTATTATAATTAATAAAAAATAAATAAATAAATAAATTATTAATTAAGATATAATGATGATTATAATGACGATTAATAAATTATTAATTAGCTATTATAATTATAGTTATGATTAATAATTAAATTATTATTATTATAATTATGATAATAGTTATGACTAATAAATTATTAATTAAGATATAATGATGATTATAATGACGATTAATAAATTATTAATTACAATTTTAATAATATATTAATTATTAAATTATTAAAAAGTAAATTATTAATTTCGATGATACTTTATGATAACTAACTATTAGTTATTTTTTATTAAAAAATAACTAATTTTTATTTATAAAATTATTTAAAAAAATAATGACTAATTTTTAATTAATTGTTAGCTAATTTATAATCAACTATAGATTAAATATTTTTAAAATATTAATTATAAATTAATATAATGATGATTAATAAATTATTAATTAAACTATTATAATATATTGATTAATAAATTATAAAATATGATTATAATTGTGATTAAAATATTATTAATTAAGGTTATAATAAAATAGTAATTAATAATTAATATTATAATAAGACTAATAAATTATTAATTATGATTATAATTGGATAATAATTAATAAATTATTAATTAAGATTACAGTTATATTTAATAAATTTATTATAATTATGATTAATAAAATTATTAATTATTAATTAAGATTATTATAAATAATTAATAATAAATATATTAATTAATAAATTATTAACTTAGATTATAATTATGATAACTAACTATTAGTTAATTTTTTATTAAAAACAATAGCTAATTTTTATTTATAATTTTTTAAAAAATAATAGTAAGGACTAAATTTTAATTAACTATTAGTTAATTTTGAATAAACTATAAATTAAATATTTTAACGAAATTATTAAAAAATAACTAATTATTTTCTCCAAATCCAACATCTTTTTTTCAAATCCAAATTTTGAACTTGGTCATACTTTCCATATCCAAATCTGTCTCCAACAAAACATAGGATTCCACAGATTTGTCTCTAAATCCATAAAATCCTAAAATCCAACTCCAATTCCATGGATTTGACTAACAGCAAGTTCATCTGCACAAGAAATAGTCCAAACTTATTTTTTTTAGATTTCAGACAAAATAAAAATGGAAATATAAAAGTGTTCTGGTACTAAGACCATCTCCAACGGGATTTCTATCTTCCCTATTTCTATGGAAGAAATCCATTTTAGAAAAAATTTCTCCCAATGGTGGTTTCTATCATCATTTCTATCGTAGGTGGCAATGATGTAGGATGAAAAATTTTACTCTCATAGAAATTTCCTCTCTCATGAGAGTCATTATTGGGCCGCACACCATTAAATTGATCCTTTTATTTTGTGACACCTAGGATAGAAATGAAGAACCATTGGAGAACATTTTTTTTGTTTGTACAATTTTATATAGAAACTCTTACAACTAGGATAGAAATCTCCTCAAAGTACAATGCCAAGTAGGATAGAAACTCAATTTTAGAAATCACCATTGGAGATGGCCTAAGACCATCTTCAATGGTGATTTCTAAAATTGAGTTCTTATCCTACTTGGCATTGTACTTTAAGGAGATTTTTATCCTAGTTGAAAGAGTTTCTACATAGAAATTGTAGACATACAAAAATGTTCTCCAATGGTTCTCCATTTCTATCCTATGTGTTACATAGTAAAGTGACCAATTTAATGTTGTGGGGCCCAATAATAATTGTCATGAGAGATAGGTGAATTTCTATGAGAGTTTCTACATGTAGAAACCCTCCCTCCTAGAAAGTTTTCATCCTACATCATTACCACCTAGGATAGAAATGGTGATAGAAATCACCATTGGGATAAGTTTTTTCTAAAATGAAATTCTTCCATAGAAATAGGGAAGATAGAAACCTCCATTGGAGATGTTGGAGATGGTCTAAGGCCATCTCCAATTGGGGTTTCTATCTTCCCTATTTCTATGGAAGAAATCCATTCTAGAAAAAAAATTCTCCCAATGGTGGTTTCTATCATAGATGGAAATGGTGTAGGATAAAAAATTTCTACGAGGATTTCTATATGTAGAAACTCTCATAGAAATTCTCCATCTCTGATGACAATTATTATTGGACTCCAATCATTGAACTGATCCTTTTATTTTGTGACACCTATGATAGAAATGGATAATCATCTATACAATTTATATGTAGAAACTCTTCCAACTAGGATAGAAATCTCCTCAAAGTACAATGACAAGTAGTATAGAAATCCAATTTTAGAAATTTGTCATTAATTACCAACCATATCCAAAAAAAAATTCATTTAGATACATCTATTCAAATGTCAAGATTTTTTGCGGTTAAGGTCAAGGTGTTTAGTGGGTCGGGTGGCCCAAAGTCAGTTCCGGATCGGTCCTATCAAATCCGGGTTGGGCCAATCCAGTCTCGGTCAACGGGCCAGTTCGGCCCAGTCCACATCCAACAGCGAGTCGGGGTGGGTTTCATTCCCCCCAACCCGGACTGGCTCGTACTTTCTTCTGGATTTGGACTGAATTTCACCCCAAACCCAGTAGACCCGGCCAATCCGATCAGGCACGGTCGGCCCTACCCACTCCCTTTATAATTAAACATTGGGGAGATGTTTTGCCGTTTTATCCCTACTAACCATTATTAAGACATTAGGGATATTTAAATTAAAAAAAACTTCCAATAGTGTAACGTCCCAGAACCAGAATACTGGAGAGCGGGGGCGTACATAGCCAGCTACTTATATTGAAGTGCAACCCACCTCGCTATACGGTCAAGGCTGTCTAGATACATGAGGGTTTAACTACAAGCCAACAGTCTCCTATGTTCATGAACAAGCCTATTGTCTCAATCTCAAGCAAGCAATAATAGTTACAAGATGTCAGAGCACCAAATATATAATAGCAAGGCGTCCCGTACATTACATATTGGATGATCATGAAGCTAGTCGTACAAAATGTCAAGACTAGCAAGAGTTCAGTCGTACATGATCAACCCTAAGATCTGTCAATCATGTTACAGCCCATAGGCAAACAGTAAATAAAGATGCAATACGAGCTAACACGTGCTCGTCGGCTAAACGTCTCAAAAGAATAATTTTTACAATAAAGTGGGAGGACAAAAAGAAACCCACTCGTTGTCAGGGTTACGCCTGGTGGTCACCATCTGGCTGGAAGACAGGTTGATCCTCTGGTGCTGCTCCGATATCTGGCCACACAAAACCAGCTAGGTCAGACCCCAGAAAGAGCAAGTATCACAAAGGAGACTTCACTTAGAAACTAAAACCAGCATATCACAATAGAATATTAAAGATAATAAATAAAGAACTGATAATAATAGAGATAACAACAGTAAACTGAGTACGAGGAAACCATTCAAGCAGCCAGGTCACAACCCTTAAACCAAACAAGGACCGGAGTTGCGGCCCTTCACCTGAATAGAAATCCGTCTTAAATACTATTGGTACAGTGAAGACAATAAACGAAGAGAGGACACAGAACTGTTCCGGGAGCCAGGTTACAACCCTTAAACCAAACAAGGACCGGGATTGTAACCCTTCGCCTGAACAGAACTGGACCCCCGATCTTTATTGCTAAGGCCAATATAAATAATCATGGTATTAAGGTAAGGTAAAACATGACAAACATGGCATGGGGTTGCAATAAGACAATAAACGAAGAGAGGACACAGAACTGCTCCGGGCGCCAGGTTACAACCCTTAAACCAAATAAGGACCGGGGTTGTAACCCTTCGCCTGAACAGAACTGGACCCCCGATCGTTATTGTTAAAGCAAGCATCAATAATCATGTCATGTCACAATCTTGCACAGGATCAGGATAAGACTAAGCTGGAATAAACTCCATCCAATCAATCACGGCCAATCAAGAGTACGGCTTGATATTTTTAACTAACTAGGGTTATCACAGGCCTAGTTATTAGCAAGATGCAATGAGATTATTCCAACAGCCACAAGCCCTGCAGACCATCCGGTTATCCGGGTCGAATGTTCGTTTATGAAGAATGCAACACGTGACTGTGTGCTGAAAATGTTTCCTACTCGTCGGTAGGCTACAAGTCCACTTAATGCGCCCAAATAATGGGATTGCCTGTAGCTGGGAATCTCTTCATGTCTACTGAATTATTCTAGTTTATTAGCCTTAGTCAATTACTGTAGGTATCCCTGACCATGGTACTCAGGGATCCCTATCCTAGACATGATGCAAGACAGTACTGGTTTATTTTGTACAAACACAATCACCCACGGTGTCCAGGCCATTCAATTCTGTCATTACATGCTAGCCGTCGCAACAACATTCGAGATATATATCATGTCAAATTTACTGGCAAAAGTGCGCCACGAGGGGTCACCATTATGTCATGGAACATATTTAAATATTTAACCTGGAATAAGCGTATATGCAATAACTAAATATAAACAGGGTGCAAGAGTTGTGGAGGAATCGTGCGGCAAAGGGGAGACGGGGCATAACTTCCACATACGAACTCAAAATGAGGTGCTCCAGAGATATTCGGAAAGGCAAGACAAAGATCTAAAACTTTCATGTTTTAAGTTTTTCAAAATTCTGGCTAAAAAATAGCTAAACTTGGCAAAAACAGTTATTTTGTGCACTTTTTATGCCAAAAATTTAATTCTGCGTAAAATACGCAAAAGGGGAGGGTTCCAGCATAAAATTTCACATTCTGGGTACCATCCATCGTAAAATACGTAATTTCAGGGTTCTCTGTGTAAAATCTTACATTCTGGATGCTATCCAGCATAAAATACGCAATTTCAGGGTTTCCAGCGTAAAATCTTACATTCTGGATGCTATCCAGCGTAAAATACAAAATTTCAGGGTTTCCAGCGTAAAATCTTACATCCTGGATGCTATCCAGCGTAAAATACGTAATTTCATGGTTTCTAATCTTACATTCTTGATGCTATCCAGCGTAAAATACGCAATTTCAGGATTCCCCGCATAAAATCTTATATTCTGGATGCTATCCAGCATAAAATATGTAATTTCAGGGTTCCCAGCGTAAAATCTTACATTCTGGATGCTATAAAGCATAAAATACGCAATTTCAGGGTTCCCAGCGTAAAATTTTACTCAGCCGACATGAAAAATCCAGAAAACTTGTTTTGGCCATAAAAACTTCATTTTAACTCGAAATGAGGTCAATCAAAAACCAAATTCACACGAAATTTCGTGCTCTTGCTCATGGAACTATTAGTTTTCGAAAATAACAAGTTTTAGTAGATCAAAGCCAAGAAAACTCTATGAATTTATGAAACCCCAAAGTTATAATGTAGATCTAGAAGAATCTATCCATAAAAATCAAAAATTCTAAAGAGGTTATAATCATGTAAAGAAGAGAATGGAACAATAAAATTTGAGATCCATCATGAAGCAAGTTGTACTTGCCTAGGGCTCTTGGGTGTAGGTGGAGAGTAATGGTGAGGAAGAAGAAGAGTGAATGAGGAGAGATAAAGAGTGTTGGGTTAATAAATGGAGATGGTGGTGGTAGGTAAGGGTTCTCCCCTTGGTTCATGATGAACCAATAAGCAACCCAAGCCGAACCAAGCCAACCCAAACAAGCCGAACTAAGCCAGAAGACATGCAATACGAGTCAGATACGTACACGTATTCCAAAATATGTAATTACGAACTATGGTCATCACAAATAGCCACATTTAGGGCCATTTTGATCATTTTGGTGACCATTTCTAAATGTTAATAAGATATTTGTTTGGTTATTTTGCTGAAAATAACCAAAATACCTCTATAACAACTACATTTTCAGGATGTTTGTGGTCATTTGGTATCTGAAAAATTCAATAAATAGTATTTAATTCATTCAAATTTATCATATAAAAAATTTTATTCTTTTTTTTCTAGTATATGTTGGCAAATTTGTGTTCTAGTATGTGAAGTAACTGTTTTTCTGAAGACTGAAGTGAAAGGAAAAAAAAAATTGACCCTTCACTTTATCGATCACAAACAAGCTACAAAAATTGTACATCCGACTTTGCAGAAAATCAAGTTGAGGTTTTTGTATTTTTTATATTAAATTATATGAGTAGTTAATTTTGATATAGTAAATTGATTAATTTTTTAAAGAAATATATAGTATGGATCCTAATGATCTTTGTTATAACCAATACTTTGATAGTATTACATAACATAGTTCGTGTGAAACCCGTAATTTTTAATTAATTTAGTGTTATTTTTATTATTATTTCTAAAATTTTAGTGTTTGGTCAAACCTGTAAAAATTTTATTTTATTTATAATTTGTTACTAAATTAATTAATATCATTTTAGGAAAACCATATTTTTAGAAATATTATTATTCCTGTATTTTAATGTTGGACTGACCCATCCCGAACCTATTTCCATTATTTTATTTCTTTTCGAAACCCATTTTCAAATTTGTCCTATTTTTCCCGAGCTGAACTCGGCTTTCGGGACTTAATTTTGATATAAATATTAGATTATGATTTCCTTTTTATTTCCTTTTAACCTTCTTAAAGTTTCTGTACATTTATTTTCCTTTCATTCACCCTTACTTAAATGTTCTGTAGAGAACATTTATTTATTTTTCATTCACTCTTTCTCTCTCTCGCATACACGCGCGGCCGACCCCCTTTCCCCTTCCCGAAACCGAGCCGACCTCTCTCCTTCCTAACCGCCGGCGACCCCCTCGGCTCCCGTGACCCCCAATCTCCTCCTATATAAATAGATCTCCTCCCTCTCTTCCTTCATCACCATACCTAACCCTCTCCCTCACCATAAATTTCCTAAAACCCAAGCCCTAGCCGCCGATTCCGGCCGAGCTCCCCTCGGCGCGCGCTCCGAGCCACCTCCAGCGTTGATTCCGAGCCCTCTCGGCAGACCCCGACGCCGCCTCCCTGTCCGGCGACCCGCGCGGCCTCCCCGAGCCGACCGCCGCCTTCCCCGTGGCCGCACAACGCCGCCTCCCGCCCAGGTCAGCCCCCGGCGCCTCTCGTCGCTACCGTGCGCACCTCCTGTGCGTGCTGCCTTTCCCGTGCCCGGTTTCTGTTTAGATCCGTGCTTTCCGAGGCACGTTCCGCTGTTTCGCGTGTTTTAGATTTCCGAAATTCGCGGGTTTTCCGTTTTCTTCCTATTTTCATCTGAGAGCTCTAGCCGAGCACCCGAGGTATAATTTTCGTATCTTCGTGTCCCTCCCTCAGTGTCGATGATGACACGGTCTCCGATCCCGACATGGGATTCAACATCGATAATTACGATGTTGGTTTCGGTTTCTCCGAACTTAGTTTCGGAATGGTTTTGTGGTTTGGATGTTGTTGTTTGATGGTTTTGTGGTTTCTAGGAAGTTCCGAGAGAAGTTCGAATTTTTCGGAAATGGCTCTGTGATCATTTTTCTTAGAAAGGTTCTGTGGTTTTTCGGTTTTCCGAGTTATTTCTTGTTTTCCGAATTTTATAGTTCGGAAAGTTTTTGTGATTTTGATATAAACCTAATCTTGGGTTGGATAAATTAGAATTTCTGGTTGGAAATGTTTTGTGATTTGGAATATTGTGGGTGTTGGCATTTTCTCAGGATTTGGTTGTTCCAATTATAGAGGAAGTGTTGCCCAAATTTTCGAAAATATATTTTAAAACTATTTTCAAATCTCGATCTTTGCAAAACAAACTACATTTTGGAGTGTTGGTTTTAAAATGGATTTTGTCTCTTTTCGGACGACGCCCATATTGGTTCATGGGCCCTAGCTAAATGCAAACGAAACCGGTCAACCCGGACGTTGAGGCATGTCACGCCCCAGAACCAGAATACTGGAGAGCGGGGGCAGACATAGCCAGCTACGTATATTGAAATAGAATACATCTCAACTATACGGTCACGGCTGTCTAGATATGAGGGTTTACTACAAGCCAACAGTCTCTTAAGGTCAAGCCTATTGTCTCAATCTCAAGCAAGTAATATAATTACAAGATGTATGATCATTAAATATACAATAAAAGGCGTCCCAAATATTACATATCAGCTGATCATGAAGCTAGTCGTACAAAATGTTAGGACTAGCAAGAGTTTAAGTCATACATGATCAACCCTAGGATTTGTTAATCATGTTTACAGCCCGTAGGCAGACAGAAAGTAAAAGTGCATCGAGCTAACAGGTGCTCGTCGGCTAAACGCCTCAAAAGAATAAATTTACAATAGAGTGAGCGAAACAAAATAGAAAACCCACTCGTAGCCCGGGTTCCTTCTAGTCGCCACCATTGGGCTGGAAGCTTGGTAGATCCTCGGGAGCTGCTCCGAAATCTGGCCACACAAAACCAGCTGGGTCAACCCCAGAAAGAGCAAGTGCCACAAGGGGGCCACGGAATAAGAACAAAAGCCAGCAAATAGCACAGAAAATCTAATATTAAAACTAAAATTATGAAAACATGTCAGGATGATATACGACGAGATAACCATGGAACTATTCCGATAGCCAGGTTACAACCCGTAAACCAAACAAGGACCGGGGTTGTAACCCTTCATCTGAACAGAGCTTGGTTTTCCACCATTTATCGGCAAGATAAGTAATGTAAGAAATCAAAACAGAAAGCAAATCTGGTACTGGATCAAGACATGGCTAAACTGGTTATACCTCATTCAATCAATCACGGTCGAGCGGATACTACGGCTTACTACTTTAACTAACTAGGGTTATCACAGGCCTAATTACTAACAAGATGCAATGAAAAGTCACGCACGCTCAAGGGAGCAGCATATGTGAAAGTCACGCACGCTCAAGGGAGCAGCATACGTGAAAGTCACGCACGCTACAGGGAGCAGTGTGTGAAAGTCACGCACGCTCAAGGAGACACGCTTCCAACAGGAAGCGCACTCAAGCCTGCGTACGCAGTGCTAAAGAGCGCACGTAGCTCAGTGTGCGTAGCTAAACAGCTCTGCACACTGCTCACTGTCTTCTCCAAACAGCAAGAACACATGGCTGAAACCAAAACTTCAAAAGTTCATAACTTGGCCATCTGAACTCCAAATTCGGATTTCCAAGGCTCCAACTGGAGTGAAACTGAAAGCTCTTCCACATGGAAACATCAGAACTCAAGGAAAACCAACCAAAAAGGATCAAAACATGCAAAATCCGAAAATAGCAATAACTTAGATCTACATCAACAGAGACTCCAAATCATAAAACCCAAGAACTAATGTTAATCTCCATGTCCTAAACTAGCAAATGGACAAAGAAAAGAGGGTCCTCATGTAGTGGCAAGATGCACTTGCCTAAGGGTTGGGGAGTTGTGTGGAGGAAGAAGAAGAAGAAAAAATTAATGATGGTTATGAAGAGAGAGAAGAGGTTGGTGGAGTTATAAAGAGGGTGTTGTGGTGTGTTGAGGGTGGAGTGTAGGGTTAGGGTGTTCCAACACATAAAACCGAACCAAACCGAACCATCCCCAATAAAATTGAGCCAAACCAAAACCCAAAATACGAAAAATACCAAAATTCTACAAGCTGAGAAAAATAAAAAAATACATGCCAAAATCCAGATACGAGTAAAATATGAAATACAGGAAATACAGGGAATGAGGGTGACAACTCTACCCACCTTAAAAGAATTCCGTCCTCGAAATTTAATCAAGGAGCTAGAGATTGCCACGACAAGTTACACTAAGCACAGGCAAGTTACACTAAGCAGTCCAATCATACAATCAAACAATACAAGCAAGGAAAGGAAAATGTAAGGCATAAGAAAGACATTATATCTCACGAGTCAAACAGGTAGGAATACCGCGATCGGATGTCGTCCTCACGCTCCCACGTTGACTTACCTAGAGAGTGACGACCCCAAGCAACACGGACTAATTTAATAGTCTTGTTCTTGAGTATCTTTTTCCTCCGGTCCAAAATAGACACGAGCCTCTCCTCATACGAAAGGTTGGTACCAACAACCAATTTCGAATGGTCTAGGATGTGGCTCGGGTCCGGAATATACCGTCGTAATTGGGACACATGGAATACATCATGTACCTCACTTAGCGACGGCGGAAGAGCGAGACGATAGGATACATCTTCTACTCGCTCTAGAATATCGAACGGCCCTATATACCTAGGACTAAGCTTTTCTCGCACGCCAAAGCGAATGACGCCGCGGTTAGACGAGATCCTAAGGAATACATGGTCGTCGACAGCAAATTCTAAGGGACGCCGATGAGCATCGGCCCAATGGCGCTGGCGGTCCTGGGCAACTCGGAGGTGATCTCTGACCTTCCTGACCACTTCAACAGTCTGGGAAATCAATTCGGGTCCGAGCATCTGCCTCTCTCCGACATCGTTCTATGCTAGCGGGGATCTGTACTTCCTGCCATAAAGAGCCTCGAAGGGTGCCATCTGGATACTGGCCTGATAACTGTTATTGTACGAGAATTCCACCAGGTGCAGATGATTCTCCCATGAACCACCGAAGTCAAGGGTACAGGATCTCAACATATCTTCAAGAGTCTGGATTGTGCGTTCTGATTGACCATCCGTCTGTGGGTGATAAGCTGAGCTGAACTGAAGACGAGTCCCCAAACTCTTCTGCAAGCTGCGCCAAATGTGTGATGTGAATCTTGAATCCCTGTCCGAGGTGATGCTGACTGGCACACCATGAAGCCTGACGATCTGCCTGAGATACATCTCTGCTAGCTGCGCCGTCGACTGTCCAACTCTGTATGAGAGAAAGTGTGCCACCTTGGTAAGCCTGTCCATAATTACCCAAATAGCATCTCTGCCGGCCGGAGATCTGGGCAATCCGGTCACGAAATCCATGGTTATATGTTCCCATTTCCATTCTGGGATCGGTAAGGGTTGAAGAAGTCCAGCGGGCCTCTGATGTTCAGCTTTAACCTGTTGGCAAACCAAACACCGAGAGACAAACCGGGCTATCTCCCTCTTCATGCCATTCTACCAAAAATGCTGACGAATATCACGGTACATCTTCGTACCACCCGGATGAATAGAATAATGTGAACTGTGGGCTTCTGCCATGACTTCCTGTCTGATATCTCCACTGGGTACACAAAGACGAGTACCGTGCCGAAGCGTACCGTCTTCATGAATACATAACTCTGGCATTCTTCCTGCTTCACACTCTGCTCTGAGTCGCTGGATCTTGGAATCTGTTGACTGTGCCACCCGGATTCTCTCAACTATGCTGGACTAAACCTGTAGGCTGGCCATCAATGCCATACTAATAGGAAGAACCACTTCAATCCCCATCTTCTGAAGATCTGCCAATAATTCTGGTTGTGCCGTCAGAAAATAAACTCCGGCTCTCCTGCTCAATGCATCTGCTACAACATTGGCCTTCCCGGGATGATACTGTAAATCCACGTCATAGTCCACCAATAGCTCGAGCCATCTTCTCTGCCGCATATTAAGGTCCTTCTGGGTGAAAACATACTTCAGGCTCTTATGATCAGTAAAGATCTCCACTCTTTCTCCGTACAAGTAGTGTCTCCACAACTTCAAGGCAAACACTACCGCCGCCAATTCCAAGTCGTGGGTCGGGTAATTCTTCTCATGATCACGAAGTTGACGTGACGCATAAGATATTACCTTCCCATGCTGCATCAAGACACACCCCAATCCTCTGTCTGAAGCGTCGCAATAAACTGTGAATCCTCCGGTCCCATCTGGAAGGGTGAGAATGGGAGCCGTTATCAAACCTCGCTTCAACTTCTCAAAAGATTCCTGACACTCTGCTGTCCAAACAAACGACACATCCTTGCGGGTCAACTGGGTCATCGGCGCTGAAATCCTTGCAAAATCTGAAACGAACCGTCGGTAGTAGCCGGCCAATCCAAGGAAGCTGTGAACCTCTGCCACTGAGCTGGGTACCGGCCATGACTCGATAGCCACAATCTTCTGGGGGTCCACTTCCACTCCTCCTCGGGTAATGATGTGACCCAAGTATGAAATGCGATCGAGCCAGAACTCGCATTTACTGAACTTGGCGTACAACTGATGCTCCCTAAGCGTCTGAAGGACGACTCTGAGATGCTGCTCATGCTCTGCTTCACTCTTACTGTAGACCAGGATGTCATCTAGGAACACGATCACAAATTGATCCAAGTAAGGCATGAAAATGCGATTCATGAGGTCCATGAATACGGCCGGCGCATTGGTCGCTCCAAAGGACATAACAAGGAACTCCCAATGTCCATACCTCGATCTGAATGCTGTCTTCGGGATGTCCTGCTCTCTGACTCTGATCTGGTGGTATCCTGACCATAAGTCGATCTTCGAGAACACTGAAGCCCCTCTGAGCTGATCAAACAAGTCATCTATCCTCGGAAGAGGGTATCTGTTCTTGATTGTCACCGAATTCAAGGTACGATAATCAACACATAGCCTGGACGTACCATCCTTCTTTTTCACAAGAAGCATCGGGTCTTTCCAAGGCGATCCACTTGCACGGATGAATCCCTTGGTCCTCAGTTCTTCAATCATCTTGTATAAAATTTCCAACTTTGAAGGTGCCATCCTGTAGACTCGCTCTGACACTGGTGCTGTCCCGGGAATCAAGTCTATAGTGAACTCAATCTCCCGCTCTGGCGGCATCCCTGGAAGCTCTTCTGGAAAGACATCTGGAAACTCTTCAACTATCCGGGGTAACTGCACTGCTGCTACTGCCATCCGCAATGCTGGGGAAGATGGCTCCACTGCGCCTCTGAAAAATGAAAACTCTGGCTCGCCGGGGATACTAAAGACAACTCTGCCAATATGGCAGTCTATCCTAGCATACTGGTTCCTCAACCAATCCATGCCTAGGACTACATCATAGTCTGCCATAGGAAACTCTATGAATCTAGCGGGGAACTCCCTACCGCTAACTACGATCCGACACGAGGAAAACACTCGATCTACTCCCACAAGACCATTACCAGTAAGTATATTGAGCCTCACTGATAATGACTCAAGCTCCAATCCTATCCGTGTCGCGAATCGTGCAGACATGAATGAATGCGATGCACCAGAATCAAACAATACCGAAGCTGGAAAGGAGTTGACGAGAATAGTACCTGCCACTACCTCACCTGGTGCAACTTCTTCTTCCATAGCCATTATCATGGCCTGACCTTGTCCTCTGGCTGCTGGTCCCCTCTGCTGGAAACCTCTCTGCCTACTCTGAGTTTGAGCTTGGGCTTGTGCATACTGCTGGGGGTACTGTTGCTGGAATGCCTGAGACTGAGGCGGCAAGGGCCTCGAAGACTGATACTGCTGCTGCTGAACTGGTACTGGGGCCGGTCCTTTCACCGAAGAGCTAGAAGGGTTGGATGCTGATGAACCACCCCTATTCGGGCAAGCCCCTATCCTATGATCTGCTGCTCCACAAGCCAGGCACAATCCTTGCGCCCTGCGACAATCCGCCACTACATGCCCTGGCTTTCCGCAATGAGAACATCCCATTGCGGAAGTCTGCTTCTACTTCTGCTGCTGCGGGTACGTCGGGGTCGAATGCTGAACCGACGTTACTGAGGCCGCCCGCCTCGGAGTTCCAATGGTCAATCCCCTAGCTGTCGGGACTGGAGCTGATGATTGGTGCATCTGACTGTGGGACCGCTTCCTGCTTCCGGTCCTATCCACGATCCTCTGGGAGGTGTACTCATGCCTCCTAGCTGCTCTCAAGACTGCATCGAACGTCTGGTGCTCGAACTGCTCAACGGCCAACAAGATCTCCAAATGCAGTCCCTGCTGGAACCGCTGGGCCCTATCAAACTCGGTCGCCACCAAGGTGGGGGCAAACCTACTCAGCCTAGAAAACTCCGATACATAACTGTCTGTCACGCCCCGATCCCGCAAAGTCCTTTATATACAAAACCAAACTCTTGCACAGATGTCATCTCTTGGCATCTCTTCTGATTTCTGGCTCCTGAGGATGAGGCACAGGCTATCGCTTTGGGCTATTCTTTTCGATGCATGGTGTACCTGCATGCAGACTGATGATGGGTCAGTATATCAGCATACTGGTGAATGTGTGAACAAAGAGCTACATTTGTCTGAAACGATCACTGTTCATTTAGTGAGAAAACGTTTCTTGTGATGTGATCTTGCTAGTTTTACCTAGATTCATTCCATGCATACAGAGTCAGTTTATATATCTTTTGAAAACACATCTTTGAAAAGCCAGAGTTCATATTATTTCAAGCATACAAGGGACTATTCAATTCTAGCACGATGACTATTCTTTTCATGTGCAGTGCGCAGCGTGTTTCATGAGCATATTCATTTCATTAGGGACAACAACTTTAGCATTCTTTTCTCTTATTCAAGACAAACTTAGGGCCAGATTACAAGCATGATATTACATCCTTTCTCTTAGTGGAACATAGCATTTCTTGGTAACAGATTAATCTCTGCAAGCATTTATATATCAAACTCAAGCAATACATGTGTATCACTTTTCAGTGATTCTTACCATAGTCGATCGTCCATCCCTGCACAAGACAAGGATTAGCATAAATATTATAAAACCAACATTATCATTCCCTGTTCGTCTCTGCTTTAACTCTTGTAAAATATTCTTTTAACTCTTGTAAAAATGCAGCATGACAATAACTCTTGTGGTCCATGGGCAATACCCATATTAGCAGTCGGAACTTCTTGCCCAACTACTAATAGACTGACACCCCCTCTTTCTGTGGGGACTTCTAGCCCCAGGTGTCCTGTTCTCTCCTAGGCCGATCGACTCCGGGCGCCCCCAGAATCGTCGAGAGACTACCACTTGTGCACAAGCCGTCTAGACCAATGCAAATACAACTATCATATAAAATAATCATGCATCAATCAAGCAACTTGCAAACATATTCATCTTCTTCTTTTCATGCCTTTGCAGATATACGACACGTTCAATTCGTGCCTTTCTTTTATTCAGGTCAACATGTACAAGTCCGTCTGTACATGTCTATAATTCTCAAGCATACAAGCAGCAAGCAATGATCAAGCATTCAATTCAATTCATTTGTTTTCTCTTATCCTATCAAGCATGACAAGCATCATTTCAGTTCTTATTAGTAGGCAACGAGTCTTCTTATTAGCATGCTGATTATTTCTTTTCTTGTTCTTAGCATGGCATGGTTCTCTTTATCAAGGCAACATTCAAATCTTAGCGAGACAACATGTGAATTCTCTTAAAGCATACTCAAGGATTTACCATCTTATTATTAACAAAAGCATTCAATCAAAAATTTAGATTCTTAAGGCGTAAGCGAATCAGCAAATGAGACTTCGTCCACTCACCCAGATTAATCGTCTTCTGTTGCAGAGCCAGCAATCCGATCTTTCTGTTTATCTAGTGCCTTCGCGGAGCGGGGCACTACATAATTACCCACCGAAAAGAAGTTTCGTCCTCGACGATCCTGGAAAGCTATCAAGGTTCTGATGAGGCCTACTAAGGTACCATCATCTGGCTCTGCGGGCTGGACGGGCCGAACTGGTGACTCTCCTCCAGTAGGTATCACTCTGGAGGCGACTCCGGAATGCTGGGCTTGATCCTCAGGTTGCTGCTGGTCCACGGGAGGTGCTCTTCCTTGCTGATCGGCAGGGTCAGGTACAGTGCCGCTGAGGAAAACGACACAGGAAAACAATAAGGAAGGACCAGGACAGATCAACGATACAAGCATGTAATCAGGGCAAGAATTTCAGGGATTTGAAAATACGGACGGAGATCAAGGACGAATACTGATTGAGACATCTATTCGGTAAACCCTCACATTTCTTGATTAACAAGACCTGCATGGGCCACCACTTAAACCATGTCACGCCCCAGAACCAGAATACTGGAGAGCGGGGGCAGACATAGCCAGCTACGTATATTGAAATAGAATACATCTCAACTATACGGTCACGGCTGTCTAGATATGAGGGTTTACTACAAGCCAACAGTCTCTTAAGGTCAAGCCTATTGTCTCAATCTCAAGCAAGTAATATAATTACAAGATGTATGATCATTAAATATACAATAAAAGGCGTCCCAAATATTACATATCAGCTGATCATGAAGCTAGTCGTACAAAATGTTAGGACTAGCAAGAGTTTAAGTCATACATGATCAACCCTAGGATTTGTTAATCATGTTTACAGCCCGTAGGCAGACAGAAAGTAAAAGTGCATCGAGCTAACAGGTGCTCGTCGGCTAAACGCCTCAAAAGAATAAATTTACAATAGAGTGAGCGAAACAAAATAGAGAACCCACTCGTAGCCCGGGTTCCTTCTAGTCGCCACCATTGGGCTGGAAGCTTGGTAGATCCTCGGGAGCTGCTCCGAAATCTGGCCACATAAAACCAGCTGGGTCAACCCCAGAAAGAGCAAGTGCCACAAGGGGGCCACGGAATAAGAACAAAAGCCAGCAAATAGCACAGAAAATCTAATATTAAAACTAAAATTATGAAAACATGTCAGGATGATATACGACGAGATAACCATGGAACTATTCCGATAGCCAGGTTACAACCCGTAAACCAAACAAGGACCGAGGTTGTAACCCTTTATCTGAACAGAGCTTGGTTTTCCACCATTTATCGGCAAGATAAGTAATGTAAGAAATCAAAACAGAAAGCAAATCTGGTACTGGATCAAGACATGGCTAAACTGGTTATACCTCATTCAATCAATCACGGCCAAGCAGATACTACGGCTTACTACTTTAACTAACTAGGGTTATCACAGGCCTAATTACTAACAAGATGCAATGAGATTGTTCCACAGCCACAAACCCTGCAGACCATCCAGGCTACCCAGGACGAAAGATTAGGGTTGAATTCAGGTGGGTACATCGCTCAGAAGATAAATGTACCCTTAGGTGACTTAGAGGGTGCAACACTCGACGGTGCGCTGGAAATGTGCCCTACTCGACGGCAGGCTACAGATCCCAAGAGCGCCCAGGTAACGGGATTGCCTGTAGCTGTGTCAATCTCTTCATGACTACTGTGTTATTCTAGTTATTAACCTTAATCCATTTTAGTAGGTACTCCTGACCGTGGTACTCAGGAGTCCCATCCTAGACATGATGCAAAACAGGACAATTAGATTTAACAAACAAGTACGAAGAACCACCCACGGTGTCAAGGCAAGTCAAGTTAACTTATCAAGATAAATCATGTCAGGGTACTTGTCAGGAGTGCGCCACGACGGGCCACTATTATGTCAGGTTGGTCATGTCAGGAGTGCACCACTACAGGTCACTGTCGTGTTATGCTAGTGCCTTGTCATACCAAGCCATGTGCAATAGTCATTCCAAACATATTAAGTAAAATCAAGTTCATGACAAAAGGAGTAAGGATATAAAATGGGCATGAAATATCTAATAAAATATCAAATAAAATATCAAAATACGGGTCAGGGGATGCGTACGCACAAAAGCACGCACGCAGGGGGAATGCATACGCATTATAACACGCACGCAGGAAGGCAGCGTATGTGAAAGTCACGCACGCTCAAGGGGGCAGCGTAGGTGAAAAGTCACGCACGCTACAGGGAGCAGTGTGTGAAAGTCACGCACGCTCAAGGGAGCAGCTGCGTGAAAAGTCACGCACGCTCAAGGGAGCAGCATACGTGAAAGTCACGCACGCTCAAGGGAGCAGTGTGTGAAAGTCACGCACGCTCAAGGGAGCAGCTGCGTGAAAAGTCACGCACGCTCAAGGGAGCAGCATACGTGAAAGTCACGCACGCTCAAGGGAGCAGTGTGTGAAAGTCACGCACGCTCAAGGGAGCAGCATACGTGAAAGTCACGCATGCTCAAGGGAGCAGCATACGTGAAAGTCACGCACGCTACAGGGAGCAGTGTGTGAAAGTCACGCACGCTCAAGGAGACACGCTTCCAACAGGAAGCGCACTCAAGCCTGCGTACGCAGCGCTAAAGAGCGCACGTAGCTCAGTGTGCGTAGCTAAACAGCTCTGCACACTGCTCACTGTCTTCTCCAAACAGCAAGAACACATGGCTGAAACCAAAAGTTCAAAAGTTCATAACTTGGCCATCCGAACTCTAAATTCGGATTTCCAAGGCTCCAACTGGAGTGAAACTGAAAGCTCTTCCACATGGAAACATCAGAACTCAAGGAAAACCAACCAAAAAGGATCAAAACATGCAAAATCCGAAAATAACAATAACTTAGATCTACATCAACAGAGACTCCAAATCATAAAACCCAAGAACTAATGTTGATCTCCATGTCCTAAACTAGCAAATGGACAAAGAAAAGAGGGTCCTCATGTAGTGGCAAGATGCACTTGCCTAAGGGTTGGGGAGTTGTGTGGAGGAAGAAGAAGAAGAAGAAGAAGAAGAAGAAGAAATTAATGATGGTTATGAAGAGAGAGAAGAGGTTGGTGGAGTTATAAAGAGGGTGTTGTGGTGTGTTGAGGGTGGAGTGTAGGGTTAGGGTGTTCTAACACATAAAACCGAACCAAACCGAACCATCTCCAATAAAACCGAGCCAAGCCAAAACCCAAAATACGAAAAATACCAAAATTCTACAAGCTGAGAAAAATAAAAAAATACATGCCAAAATCCAGATACGAGTAAAATATGAAATACGGGAAATACAGGAAATGAGGGTGACAAGGCATTAGTTAAAACATGAGTTTTGAATTACCAAGTCTGAGACACATTTTAATAATTAACTTTAATTTATTATTATTTTTTTAGAATGGGTTACTGCTGTTAGTATTTTGGTGCAGGATTTCGGCCTACTGTTGGACCATTCGCGGCATTCAGAGCTCACCTTTAAATTAAATTAATTTATGTAAAAAAATTGTAAGGACATAAGTCCAAGTTTTTTTTTATTTTTTGTGGAACTGTAATAAGTAGTTAGTTTTGCCTTTTATTTTCTGGATTGTTGTTTTGTAGATAACGCGTAAATGGTAAACTGAATATTTATTTTATAGAAAAATTAATAAGAGTTTTCTCACATTAATAATAATAATAAGATTTCAAGTTTGTAACTTAGACAATTTCATGTTTTCTCATTAAAAGAAAAATAACTAAATTTATATATATATATATTACAAAATACAAAATTTTGTCAAATAATTGAAAAATGCGAAGTTTTTCAATAAAAATGTTAACTTGACTATTTCCTCGTTAAATTAATAACTTTGAATCGCATTGATAAACGTGTTTTGTTTATAACAACATAAAATTTGACTAGGATCAAATTTTAGAGATTGTAACTAGCACACCTAGATATGGTTTCCTCATTTATGCTAAGTCGGAATTCTCAATGTAGGATTTCGAGGACGAGTCTGATTTTCTTTCTTGGAACCGACCGACTCTTCAAACCCAGTCATAAACAAAGGCAAGTACTGTTGTGTTTATTTTTCAATTTATTTAATAATTATAATATTGCAAGATTAAACCACATTGCTACACGGAACTCTATCCTAAAGTATTGATTGTTATTGATTGTGGGATTGGGGGAGTAGTGTAGTGTATTATGACCAATACCCCTCATATTGTATATTGATTGTGCGAGCTTACCACTCTTACACACGGGGATAAGCCGTATCGTATCACTAGGATACTATTGTACAACCCAAGCCGGTCATAAGCATTACATACTCAAATCACATTGTTTTTAATTGTGAAAAATTGCTGGAAAAATTGTTCAAGTATTTAAATTGTTTAAATTGCAAATTTCTAATTATTAGTTGAATTGTTAAATTTTTATAATTGTACTTTGCTCCTTTTCTGACTGGATCCCCCACCCCAATAGGTTCATTTGATGAAGCTGGGCTATTGATAAATAGCTACTACGACCCGGTGCTTTTATCCAGCTGTTCTGCCAGAGTCCCATTTGGAGGACGATGATTCTGTGGCTGACGAGCCAACTTCCTAGATGATAATTTTTCTTTTAGTTTTGATGTTTGAATAAAAAGACAATTTTTATTTTATCTGATGTATTAAATGAACCTTTTGTTGGACAAGTTTTAAAATTCGAAATTTAGATGTTGTGACAAAATATATTGTGTTGTTGTGATTACCTGCATTTGGATACAGCTTACTGCCGCCGTCTCACAACGGTGCAGGCTGGACATGATCCGATTTGACCCAACAATTTGGGACCGGGTCGTGACAGTTCGAAATTTTACATATAGTTCATAATCCTGTAGAAAATAAACAACCACATACACAAATGTCACTTTTAGAAAAATATAAGTATTAATAATATTGTTCCAACACTTCAAACTAAAACAAGATTGATTTATTGACTTTTTTTTATATCAAAATTGCTTGTCACAAAATTTGAGGAGAATGAATTATCAGATTCCAACCAAAAAAACCAATACCTAGTGCATAATGCAATAAATGCAAAAAAAAACTTCACAGAATAAAAAATGACTAAAAGTTGTTATGGTAAGCATTCAATTAATGTTAGACAAACATTTAAACATCGATCATTAAGCATATTCAATATAAATATTTACTTATTTGGATGTTTGTATCAAGACCAACTTAACAAAACATGATATTTGTGACATTAACCTTTCAAATTTGGTGAAAGTGAACTATATTTTTAGTATACTAATAGTCCACTAAATTTTAATTTTACTAAAGTTTCTAGATCTAGTACTAGATCAAAAGTTGTTAAAATATTTTAAAAAAACAACTTTGAAACAATATTTTAAAATATTAATAAATTTTCTTTGGCTACGGATATATGGACTTGTGAACAAAATTATCTTTTTATTTGTATCACGTTACATTATTTAGATGTGGGACGGATTTTACATAAAATATTTTTTTTCCTCTAAGATCGTTGGAATTTTTGCGTACTGGAAATATAATATGCAGAGCCAATTACAAGTTTTACGTGAATATGATATTTAAATTCCCAACTTATGCAGAGTCAACTACAAGTTTCATTTTATTTTGGTAATGCTAGCAATAATAATTATTGTATTAATATTTTAAAATCCCAAATTATGCTATATTAGAATGCTGACTTTTTCATGTAAGATGCTATATTAAAATCTCAACTTTTTCATGTAAGATGTTTTTGTCATATTGTTAATTTATTGTACATAAATGCCTTCGGCTTTCCAAATAAATTTAGAAAATATTATAGCATGTCTAATTTAGGATATTTGTTAATGATGTATCACATAGATGTATATTTATTATTGAAAAAATGTATTAAATGTCAAGATATTATTACATACTATATAAATACAATTTCAAATAGTGATTATCAATTAAGTGAGAATGATTGATTGATTGATACTTCAAATTTTTACTATTTATAATCCTTTTATAATATTGCATTTACTTTATTCGGAGTTTATTATCCAACTTAGCTTTTAGTTTCAATATAGATAGTTAACATTTTGTTAATTACTTGATAATATAGAATTGTTCATGGTTTTGATTATATAATTTCTAAAATGTAATTTTCATTCCTAAAACATTGGCGTAATATTCATCTTTTATATTTTTTGTGTGTGATGTTTTATCCTAAGATAAAATTAGATGGAGTATTTATATTGTTAAATAATTTTATGTCAAAATGAATATTGAGATAAGTAGTTTAAAATATAAATAAAAAAAATATTTGGATACTTTAATTAGTTTATATGGAAAAAAATTGTATCAGTTCTTCTAATCGAACCGGTGGTTGAGACCCGATCAAAATCGGAGTCGGGTCAAGTAAAGGCCTCGTTTGGTTTGCGGAAAGGAATGGAAAGGAAATTGATTCTTTTGATATTTCTTTTCGTTTGAGAAATTACAATTTCAATCAATTTTCTTTCCGATGTTTAGAAAAAAATCAAAAAAATTGGGAGTAAAAGTGAATCCCTATAGGACTAAAACGAATCATTGTGTTTGTGGGAGGAACCACTTTCTCCTATATATATATATTTTTTTTGGAAACTAATTTTTTTTTCCTCATTTTGTTTAGCATCTAAATAAAAAAAAAATCACTTTCATTTTTCAAGGCTCCAGTTATGTGGACCATACGTGGCCTTTGTGGAGGAAAAAAGACATCATAATAACAGTAATATAATCCCCATTAATCAGTGCAATACTTTATTAATCACTTGTTTAACTAAAGGCCCATTGCCTCCTCCCTAGGAATCAACATACAAAATTTGTTTGTGGCCCATAGTCTTTTGAACCAACATGCCACATAAAATTAACCCAAAGAATCAACATACAAATTTGTGAGCTCTAGTCCGGCCAAAAAGCACCGTTACATATGCCCGCACGTGGGCACAAGAGGCACCCGTTCCATGGAATTGACCTTTATGTGGGACCCACCTCCTACGGACAGCCTAGGTTGTAAACTTGGGGGAACATGGCACGGGTTCATGGAGAATGTTCTCTTGGACACGTCGGCACGAGTGCACGAATCGAACGCGTACAGTGAGTCAGTGACCTGTCAACGTCTGCTGGCCCCGCCAGGATTCTTCTCCCCCAGAAACTGTGATATCTCGATTCTAGCCCTCGGATCAGTCTCGGCCGGTTCGATTCTTGTGCGTGGTATTTTGGTAATTTGATGTGGGTCAAGTGGGGTCTGTTCTTCTGACCGCGTCCTGACAGAAAGCATCTGCATGCAATGTCACGTGTGGTGCGCATTCCGGCGCCTCCTCTCCCGGTTCGTGTCAGCTGTCAACGTCAGCAACAGCGTACAGCAACAGTGCCGGCTCTAGAAAATATGGACAAATGTTAAAGGCCACCCCCAAATTACTAAGGGCCACCAACTTAAAAAATTTTAAAAAATTACAAGTTTGCCATTTTCAAAACGCTAAGGGCCACCATTTGGAAACTTATAATTCTACAGGGACTGCAGGCCAAGCCTGCAGTGCCAAGCCTACAGTCCTAAGTATATTGAGGACTGCAGGCCTAGCCTGCAGTCCTGTAGTGTGCCATCTGTAGTGTGCCTACTGCCTGCAGGAAATGCAATGCAAGCCACTTGCAAATGTGAACCATGTCATAAATATTAAATTGACATATATGGCAAGGTTTAATTGTTTATTCTGGTTTTATGTATCTCAGTCAATTAGAGGAGAAGTTTGAGGAGATGAGGGGTGTTGAGACACCACCTAGACGTGCACCTACATCAAGTTCTGGGTCTGTTCAAAATTCTGGAGCACAAATAGGTAGAGAAGATAATAGAGGGAAGGAGATGGTGGAATTTGGGCTTCAAGATAGTATGATGGGCTTAGATATAAATGCCTCACAGGATCTTGTTGGTAGGATGACGAAGATTGTTCCTTTAGAAGCTGATGTAAGTGCATAATAGAGCAACATATGAACTTGTTCTGTTTTACTCATGTGAACATGGCAATCTTTCCATATCTTATGCTATATAGGGAAATAAACTCTTTGATCTGAATCAAGCTTTTTCATCTACAAGGTAGATCTTATTGGTAGACTTTTCCTACCAATTCCTGTTATATGTCAATTCTTTCATTAGTGAACTTACAGTACAGTTCAGTTCATTAACAAAAAACAGATGGATTATATGATTCTTCATGTCCTGAAACCAAAAACAGTTTCAGAAGAATTCACATATCAAAACAAGCCTACAGTGACTGCAGGCTTGGCCTGCAGTCCAAAGTGCATTGAGGCCTAAGTTGACAGAAGCTCAGAGACGAGCTCATGCTACAAAAAATGGATGGCTACAGTGACTGCCGGCTTGGCCTGCAGTCCTAAGTGCTGTCGGAAAGGGGGAGGGGACTTCGTGGAGGAGGAGGGAAGGGGGGACTGTCAGAGGGGGAGGGAATTTCGTGAAGGAGGGGGGAAGGGGGGGCTGTCGGAGGAGGAGGAGACTTCGTGGAGGAGAGGGAGGGGACTTCGTGGAGGAGGGAGGAAGGGGGGATGTCGGAGGGGGAGGGGGCTTCGTGGAGGACGGGGGAAGGGGGGGCGCTGTCGGAGGTGGGAATGAACAGGAGGGGGGAAGGGGGGGGGGGGGGGGGGGGGGGGGCTGTTGGGTTTTTTTTTTTTTTGGTAGCCCTTAGTAAAATGATTTATTTTAGGTTGCCCTTAGTAAAAATATAAGTGTATGATGGTTGCCCTTAGTAGGTTGGTGGCCTTTAGTAATTTGGGGGTGGCCTTTAACATTTGCCAAAATATGGGACCTACCCTATAAAAAAATCAGGAATCTTTAAAAAAAATCAGGAATCTTTATAAAAAAAATTCGGATCTTTTATAAAATAATTAGGAATCTTTATAAAAATTTTCTTTTTTACCTTTATAAAATTTTAAATTCTTTCTAAAAATTATGAGGGTTTGTAAATTTTGGACCCTATACATATGTCTTAGATGATCTGGACTTGGATTCAACTCTGTATATCAATCTCTATCACTATTTTTTGTAACATATGAAAGGAAAAAAACAAAAAACAAAAAACAAAAAACAAAAAACAAAACAAAACTAGATATCATGAAGCCAATTCCTACACAGTCTTAATAAAAGAATGTTATAATCTTTCAAAATGTTTTTGGATAATATTTATCTTAGCCAAACAATATATTAACGTATCACCTTTCCGAAAGCAGCAATACATTTTTCATTCTTATTTAATTTTATTCTAACCTAATTAATTGCGTTAATTTGTTTAACATGCATGAGGATATAACACTATGAATATTTGTCCAATATTTGATTACGAATAATCTGACCGACAAATTAGACACAATCATAAAAAAATATATACATGTCTACATAAAATTTATTCAACCTAGAACCATAATATAAAATCTGTAGAACCATAATATAAAATCTGTCGAAGATAAAGTATATGAACTATAGGACAAATTTTTACTTTTTTCTTCCTCCGTCCCATATAGTGGTACCAAATGCGTGAATGCTAAATTTGACTATAAATCTTTGGTCACTCACTAGGACGAATTTAGACATCCCACTCGAATTAGTTACCTTTTATTTATTTTTATTTATTGTGGCGGCACTAAATCTTTTTAACAAAAAATTGTGGTGGCACGAGTGATCCAAATGTTCTCCATATATGTAGACATGTCCTTGTCCTTCATGTATACTCTTGTAAAATAATTCAAACCTACTCTATTCTAAACTCTGTTCTGGAAGTGAGTTGGTGTAGAATCGTTAAGGTATTACTTGGGTCCAGAGCTTAATTGTGTAGGGCTTGAGTTAGAAACTTGAAGTAGGAGTTATACATAAACTCAAATAAAAACTCAAAATTACTTGTAATATGGATTCATTCACGAGTACTTAACTAACATTAAAAATATATACTTTTTTTTATTTCTTTAGAAAATCAAGATACAAAATTATGTAATCCAAGGATTTTTTATAGCCGAGTTTTAAAAAATTAAAAACTCACCAGTTTCTCTAGTATTTTACTATTTTTGGATATATTGTATCAACAAATTTCATCTCCAGATGGACTATATAACAATACAACATTGGAAATATTTTAACAAATGCCTCCATATAAAATGTACAACTAGTATATGTCTCCATTATTTAAAAAACTAACAAATGTTCCAATTCTTTGTACAGAACATTTAAAATTTTAAACTATACCACCAGTTTTGAAATAAAAAATTGACTGTTTCGCATAGAATATATATATATATATATATATATATATATATATATGTTTTTTTTAAGTGAGAATATATGTTAGTTTATACATTTTGGGTGAGAATATTTGCTAAAATATCCGTACAAAGTGCAGGTCTCTACCCTCTATTTGCCTTTACATACCTGTTGGCTGTCCCAACCCCACAGCGGATCGGTCAATTTCTGGGTTTCTTCTGAGATTTGTAGCAGGCCGAAAGCTTCCAACTTTTTATTCCAATCTTGCCCCTGCCCCCTCGTTAATATAAACAAACTAATTAAACCTTTCGTTTCTTCTTCACCTCCTCCTCTCGGGACGTTCTTGAAAGAGTTCCGATGGTCGCGCCCCCTCGCCGCTGATGGGTTCCGTTGCTCCGCCGCCGGTCCCTTCTCCCCGCTCTCCGCCGAGGCGCTCCGTGCTCGGTGGCCGGCACAGGCTACCGGCGGAGGTCGAGACCGCCAACCGGGAGATCAAGTTTCTTCAGGTTTTGATCATCGGCTCACTTTGTTCGTAACATTGTCATCCAAATTAATGTTTTCTTTTTAAATTCTTCATTGTATATTTTTTCTCTTGTTAGTAGTTTTCTCACTCTCTCTCGCAGACACTATTTGTTATATTCTTTGAGTCATATAAATGCACATAATGTGATTGTGACTTAAATGGTTTCATGGTGAAAAAAAAAAAAACTAGGAGGTGGTAGAGGACAAGAACTTGGTTCTTCCATTTGATACAACCAAACACTAAAATTAGGTCTGGGCCGGAGGGTTGGGTTATCCTAGTCGGAGCTAATTTTGGTTGTCTTTTGACCTTTATTGACTTAAATATAGGTTTATTGGGATAGGCTGGCCGTAAGAAAAACAAATGGCATAGAGGGCCTGTGAAGGGGTCGCCTAAGTCCGAAGTCTTGTCGGACTTAACCCCGGGCTGGTTATGACTAAAAACTCAAAATTTTTGGGACCCATCAAAAATTCTAACTTTAAATGTGATCTATGTATAAGTTGCAAATTACACACTCAACTATTTGGGCAGTTGCAATGACCGTTAGCTATTTCTTTAGCACTTCAATATCACCCTTGCTAAAATTCGGGCCGGGCCGGGCCGGATTGAAGAGTTGGGTTGTCCTAGCCGGAGCTGATTTTGGTTGTCTTTTGACCTTTATTGACTTAAATATAGGTTTATTGGGATAGGCTGGCCGTAAGAAAAACAAATCGCAAGGAGGGTTTACCCTATGAAGGGGTTGCCCAAGTCAGAAGTCTTGTCAGGCTTAACCCCCGGGCCGGTTATGACTAAAAACTAAAATTTTTTGGGACCCATCGAAAATTCCAACTTTAAATGTGATCTATGTATATAAGTTGCAAATTACACACTCAACTATTTGGGCAGTTGCAATGACCGTTAGCTATTTCTTTAGCACTTCAATATCACCCTTACTAAAATCCGGGCCGGGCCGGAGGGTTGGGTTGTCCTATCCGGAGCTGATTTTGGTTATCTTTTGACCTTTATTGACTTAAATAGGTTTATTGGGATAGGCCAGCCCTAAGAAAAATAAATCGCATAGAGGGGTACCCTATGAAGGGGTTGTCCAAGTCAGAAGTCTTGTCAGGCTTAACCCCCGGGCCAGTTATGACTAAAAACTAGAAATTTTTGGGACCCATCGAAAATTCCAACTTTAAATGTGATCTATGTATAAGTTGCAAATTACACACTCAACTATTTGGGCAGTTGCAATGACCGTTAGCTATTTCTTTAGCACTTCAATATCACCCTTACTAAAATCCGGGCCGGGCCGGAGGGTTGGGTTGTCCTAGCCGGAGCTAATTTTGGTTGTCTTTTGACTCACTACTAAAATAAGGCAAATTAGCGACGTCAGGATACGTCGCTAATTAAGGAAAATACGTCGCTAAACGTAATTAGCGACGACTTTAGCGACGAAACATGAAGGTCGCGGAAAAGCTAGTCGCAGATGACAAATTCGTCGCCCTCCGTCGCTGTTTGCGACGTCACCCCAATGTCGCTGGGGCGTCGCAAAATTAGCGACGGAGGACGACGAAATTAAACGTCGTCAAATCAGCGACATGGTGCGACTACGTAGCGACGTTATTTCTTTTTATGTGATGACATGGCATGTCTGCCATGTCAGCAGTGTAGCGACGTACAATGACCAAATTAGCGACGTCAACTCTCTGCCACGTCATCTATTGAGCGACGGATTGCGACGGATAGCGACGTGACGGCGCTAATTAGCGACGTCTGGATACGTCGCTATATGTCACGACCCGCACCCGCTAAAAGGGCACGTGACGCGACAACGCCCAGCCCTCACCGAAAAATCGGCGTGGAATGCTGTAGATTTTTCTACTCTAAACAGTTTATATATATAACAAAAACCTGTTGAGAATATGGTCAACTCCGAACGGAGGACAAGCAATGAATATATATACGAGTACTCAATCACGACTCTAAGATAACAAAGTAAAGACTGAAATGAAAAGACAACAAGACGATAAAATAATATATAACCTGTCAAGTCCAACACAAAGAATATATACAAGTCCAAGTCTCTAATACAGTCCATAATAATAACAGTCTCAAAAGTAGCTGGAGACAAAGTCCAGTATAAAAGACCTACTCTAACTAAGCAATAGGTAAGGTCTCGCCAGGCGGAGCTAAGCCCTGCTGGAACAAAGTCTCCAGGTCTACGCCCACTACGTCATCCGGACCGTAGTAGGTACAATAGTCTCCCTCATCTGCATCTGTAATATTTTTAACATATCCTGTCAGGATGGAACGAGTACAATCTACTAACAACAGTTCACAAGATATGACAAAAGCTATAAGACAGTAAATAGAGAGTATATAAGAAAATCATGGAATGTACATGTGAGTATCATGGCAAGGTAAGCTGTAAATCTAGAGCTAGAACAAGGCAAGTAAACTGATCATGGCATGTACAAGAATCAAGAATCATATATCTAGGTGTGTGAATACTAGCTACAACATGTGGCCGGCTTGGGTCTTGCACAAGGTCTACTGGCCTGATTAATCATACGTGAAGTGTATGATTAACACTCACAAGGTCTACAAGAGTAACAAGGTGGATAATGACCACACATCTACACTAGTACTCCCCCGTCCCCGACTGGTAGAGTGGATCCAAGCAAGACACGTTACGACACGGGATTCTACGAGAAGGGAGCAAGTCTCCTCGAGAATCGGTGTCCATATACTGCACAAGAACTACAAGGGGGCTTGCACAAGATATACCAAGATAACGAGGAATAACATCTCATGTCGGGATCCATGAATACCAATCCGTGTGACCAATGTGTCGAGAACAAGCATATCCACACTTGTCACGCCCCGATTCGGTAGAATCGATAGTCGTCCCCCGGGCGTGATGCCGTGCAAGCCTAAGTTGCGCTTGCACAAGGCGGTTCATAAGGTCATCCGATACAACAGCATATACATATAAGAGTACGCAGAGAAATTGAACACATTCTTATAGAAGGAAAACTCAAGCTTTATTGATAATGAACATCATGTTACAGACTCGATATAAGGACGCCGCGCGGACTTTTTACAAACTGACTCCATTACAAAATGAAGGCCGATGAGATAGCCATTCCATACATTCCATCCCTGATTACAACCAGCATTTCAAAACCACCTGGAATAGTGGGCAGTCGCTCCATCTGTCTTCTAGCTTTCAACAGCGGAGTCTTCAAAAGAGATTGGATCCAAGCTTCGACCGCACGAACGAAGCTTCAAAACACACGAGCGTTTCCTTCTTTCACATGGCACGCTCCTCCTGATTTAGCGTACCTGTGGAGAGAGCGAGGATCAGTACAATCAACATGTACTGGCGAGTGACTAATTAATTTCCGGGCTCTCATTTGGTTCAAGAATAGATAAAAATCATATGACTTCCTTTTTGATGATCTTTCTAGCCACCCTAAACATTTTATACAAAGCATTTTGACGTTATCGTTACCTTCCATGCTCATTGTTAACAATTATACCAAGTGTTTGATGTGAAGGTCACTGGCAATAACTAGCCATTTGGACATAGCCTGGTAATACGGAACCCTTACAACGCAAGTAGCGAGCTCCGATGCAAGTCCCCGTCTTACCGGTTGCTTCATACCCAGCTCGGCTATAACCTGTTTCTTCCTAGGCCGAGTCGGTCCCGTGGCCCCGGGTTGCCGCTCGAAGAAACCATCGCCCTTGTCGACAAGTTGTCCAAGACCGAAATCGATTCATTTACTTATTGTTTTGCAGGCTTGTAATAATTCTATCTCTTTTCTACGCAACGCATCTTTTTCTCCTCTAACCCATAGGACTTGTATTCTTTAAGCAATTCATTCAATTACGATATCATTACCTGGGTTCACATTTTGAAATAGAGGGTCGAGACAAAGGAGGTCAGCCACTCACCTTGAGTTTTGCTTGAGGCGAGGGACTTGTTGGCTGCGCTAGACGTCGCCTACGCGATCACCTGAAATCGCACAAGCAACCGATTAGAACACTGTATTATGCAAGAGTTCGATAGGAAATGCGAGCTCGAAATGTAAACCATGAAAACCATCGAAAACATTCACGAAAACGCATTCAGAAAACCAAAGCCAAAACCAACGCAAGCGGCGTAAAAAGCAGAGCAACGGGAGGTCTCTCCCGACTCAGCCGCAGAGTCAATCCTCGAGGCGCTACCCGCTGAATGTGGGACTTGGTTCCGAAGAAGCCATTCCATAACGTGGAATGGATCTTAATTCAACCGTTCCCGTTCGATCGATTCGATCGATCCCGACCTATCGGTCCCGACCGAGTCGATAGCGACAGTGTTCCTTTCTCGCGCACCCCGTGGACGGACAACGGGGCACGATGTAGGGACGGGACACTACACCATAACCAACTAAAAATAAGTTTCGTCCTCGAAACTTAAGAACAGAACCTGCCTCTATGAAAACAATGAAGGGAACTTTTCCTTCATCTCAGACTCGAGTTCCCATGTCGACTCTTCTGCCGCATGGTTCCTCCAAAGTACGCGAACGAGAGGGATCGTCCGATTCCGCAGCAGCTTATCCTTGCGTTCTAAGATTTGAACTGGCACTTCGACGTAGGATAAGTCGGACTTTAGCTCCAGCTGGCCAAAATCCACCACGTGGCTAGGGTCGTGCACGTACTTCCGCAGTTGGGAGACGTGGAAGACGTTGTGCACACCTTCGAGCGCCGGCGGTAGGGCAATTTTATAGGCCACTGGGGCGACCCGCTCGAGTATTTCAAACGGCCCAACGAATCTCGGGCTCAGCTTCCCCCTCGCGCCAAACTGAGTAACTCCTCGCATAGGCGACACCTTCAGGAACACATGATCGCCCACCTGGAACTCAAGCGGTCTTCGATGGGTATCGGCGTAGCTCTTTTGCCGACTCTGTGCAATCTTCAGTCTTTCCCGAATGAGCTTGACCTTCTCCACAGTCTGTTCCCCCAGCTCCGGGCCGAGTATCTGCCGTTCCCCGACTTCATCCCAGCAAATGGGCGATCTGCACTTCCGGCCGTACAAAGCTTCATACGGCGCCATTTGGATGCTGGACTGATAGCTATTGTTGTATGCAAATTCTGCCAACGGTAGGTGGACGTCCCAGCTTGATTTGAAGTCAATTGCGCAGAGCCGTAGCATGTCTTCGAGAATCTGATTAACGCGCTCCGTTTGGCCGTCGGTCTGAGGATGGTAAGCTGAGCTGAATTGCAACTTGGTACCCAGCGCCGACTGAAGGCTACTCCAGAATCGCGACATGAACCGTGAATCCCGATCAGAGACGATAGATACTGGAACTCCGTGCAGCCGTACTATCTCGTCAAGATAAATCTGTGCCAGGCGATCAACGCTCCAAGTAACTTTGATGGCAATGAAGTGCGCTGACTTGGTTAGTCGATCGACGATGACCCAGATAGCGTCGTTCCCCCGTGGTGTCTTCGGCAGGCCAACAATAAAGTCCATCGTGACATGATCCCATTTCCACTCTGGAATGACAAGGTTCTGCATCTCCCCGCCCGGTCGTTGATGTTCAGCTTTCACCTGCTGACAGGCCATGCATTGCGACACGAAGAGCGCCACATCTCTCTTCATCCCGTGCCACCAGAAGGTCGTGTGGAGTTCCTTATACATCTTGGTACTGCCTGGATGCAATGTATATTTCGTATAATGGGCCTCCGACATTATCTCCCTTCGTAGTTCTTTATCATCCGGAACGCATAGTCGGCCATTCATTCTCAGCACGCCGGTCTTGTCTTCCGCAAAGTCGGTCGCACTACCTGTTGAAATTCGCTCGCGCATTTTCTTCAGGTACGGATCATCCTTCTGAGCGGTCTTGATCTTTTCCAGCAAACTCGGCTCTAACTGCAGCTGCGCCAACCGTATATCCCTGAATCGGACCCGGAGATCGATGCCCATTTCTTCTAAATCTTGTAGTAGTCTGCGGTCGATGGAGAGCGAGGCAAGATATTTTCGACTCAGAGCGTCCGCCACAACATTTCCCTTGCCCGGAGTGTAGTCGATCGTCAAGTCATAGTCTTTTATCAGTTCGAGCCAGCGCCGCTGTCGTAAGTTCAATTCCTTCTGAGTGAAGAGATACTTGAGACTCTTGTGGTCGGTATAGATCGCGCACGCCACACCATATAGATAGTGATGCCACAATTTCAACGCGAATACAATTGCCGCTAACTCCAAGTCGTGCGTAGGATAGTTCTTCTCGTGCGGCTTCAATTGTCTCGAGGCGAAGGATATCACCTTGTTCCGCTGCATGAGCACACATCCCAAGCCCTGGCCTGAAGCATCGCTGAATATCTGGAAACCATCTGGCCCATCCGGAAGCGCGAGTATAGGTGCCGAAATCAATCGTCGTTTTAGCTCCTGGAATGAAGCTTCACAGTCATCCGACCACTCATACGCGACTCCCTTTTGAGTGAGGCGAGTCAATGGCGATGCAATCTTCGCGAAGTCTTTCACGAAGCGTCGATAGTATCCCGCCAAACCAAGAAAGCTTCGAATCTCACTAGCAGACGCAGGCCGCCTCCAATCAGCAACGGCTTCCACCTTCTTCGGATCGACTGCAATACCTTCGGACGAAATGATGTGACCCAGAAATGATACGCTGCTGAGCCAAAATTCGCACTTACTCTGCTTTGCATATAGCTGATTCTCTCGAAGTGTCTGGAGCACGGTCCGCAGATGTTCTGCATGCTGCGCCCTGTCTTTCGAGTAGACCAGAATATCGTCAATAAAGACTACGACAAATTTATCAAGAAAGGGTCGAAATACCCGATTCATCAGATCCATGAAGGCGGCAGGAGCGTTCGTCAGGCCGAATGGCATCACCAGGAACTCGTAGTGGCCGTAACGAGTGCGAAAGGCGGACTTTTGCACGTCGTCTGACTTGATCTTGAGTTGATGATAACCTGAGCGGAGATCAATCTTCGAAAATACCGAGGCGCCTTGTAGTTGATCGAATAAGTCGTCTATGCGGGGCAATGGGTACTTGTTCCGGATGGTGGCTTTGTTCAGCTCCCGGTAATCGACGCACAGACGCAGGGACCCATCCTTCTTCTTTACGAACAATACGGGCGCTCCCCACGGTGAAACACTAGGCCGAATAAACCCTTTATCGAGTAACTCTTGTAGCTGGACCTTGAGTTCCTTCAGCTCGGCAGGTGCCATTCTGTACGGGGCCTTAGAAATCGGTCGAGTATCGGGAAATGTATCGATGCTGAACTCGATCTCTCGGTCGGGGGGCATGCCGGGTAGCTCGTCCGGAAACACATCGGGGAATTCTGCCACAACGTCGGTCTGACCTACGTTTGCACCATCTTGTCGCATGTCTCGGACGGACGCCAAGTAGCCTTCGCACCCAGAATGCAGCATCCTCCGAGCAGAGATTGCCGAGATCAACATGCAGGTCGACGACGCCTCACCACACGAAAAGCAGAATTCAGGCACTCCTGGTATGCGGAAAGTGACCGTCTTCCTGGCACAGTCTATGGTTGCGTTGCACGGCCCGAGCCAATCCATTCCCAGAATGATATCGAAGTCATTCATGTCTAGGACCATCACGTCCAGACCGATCTTTTGACCGCCGATACAGATAATCCCGTCGGTGCAGGCTGAATTAGTGAGTATAGGTGTGCCCGAAGGTGTGCTCACGCTAAGGTCGAGGTCTAATGATACTAATGGAAATTTGTGCTCGGCGACAAAGTCCGCCGCTATAAAACTATGCGAAGCACCTGAATCAAATAGTACGCGAGCAGGCACATTATTAAAACTGAGTATACCTGTCACGACCGTGTCTGATGCCAGCGCTTCATCTCGAGTCATGGCGTAGATGCGGCCCTGGGCATTGGGGCGACGGTCTTGGCCATTTTGCGGTACAGGTTGCTGGGCTCGAGGCGCTGGAACTTGATTCCCTGGGCGGTGTTGCTGAGGCACCGTTGGACGGTGCTGTTGGGGCGCCGTTGGGTTCGGCCTTCTGCTAGGACACTCAGCACGAATGTGGCCCTTCTTGCCACAGTTCCAGCATCCATCCACTGGTATCGGACAATCGACGATAGTGTGACCATTCCGGCGGCAGCGAATGCAATATGGCCATGGGTTACGCCCTTGGTACCCGCCTTGTTGCCCAGTGTTTGGACGCTTGGTCCCATTGTTTCCTCCCGCGTGGCTAGGGCGTTTGTGATTGTAGGTATGCACAGCGCCGGCAGCACTTGGAGGGTATTGGCTTTCAAGACGGAGGGCGTGGTTGAGAGACTCCCCCATCGTTTGGTATTTGGGAACAGACACATGGGCGGCGATAGATGGTCGTAGGCCCACTTCGAACCGTCGTGCACGACTCGCCATGGAAGGCAGGTATTGTCCAGCAAACTTGGCTAACTTGTTGAACTCTGCTGCATACTGCCGCACCGTCATATTCCCTTGCTTTAGCTGCATAAATTCATTCTCCTTCTCTTGTCGAATGGCATCGGGAAGGTACTCGATCTCGAACGCCTCTCGGAAGGTAGCCCAAGATATCGTCGCTGCCTCGTTGTCGTGTCTGATTGCTCGCTTTTGCACGGCCCACCAGTCGTGCGCGTTCAATCGGAGTAGAAGTTGAGCGCAAGCGACTTTCTTGGACTCATCGACGCCCAGAAGCTCGAACCGGTCTTCCAACTCCTCCAGCCAATCGATTGCCAATGAAGGGTCTTCAGTACCGCAAAAGGAAGTACGGAAGCTTTTTGTGAATTTTGACACGTCGAAGTTGGAACTTCTCGGTGCCGCAGGCATAAGCTCGGGTACCTCCGGTTCGATTTCGCTTTGTCTGGCCGCAGGCTCGGTCACGGCAGGAGTCGTCGCGGAGTTGTTGTTGTTGGCCACCACTGTCTGTACAATCTGCTGAAGAGTATCAAGCTGCTTCTGCTGCAACTTGAATTGTGCATCGAATCGGGCCTCGAACTGGGTCTGGCGTGCCTCTACCTCCCGTCGATGTGCCTCAGTCTCCCGTCGATGTTGCTCATTCAGGCGTTGATTCTCCTGAGCTTGTTGTTGTTGCGCTTCCAGCATGCGCAACATCCGCTCCATGGCATCGTTAGAGGGTCCGGGCCTCGAGCTACTCGAGCCGCTCGAAGCACTTTCTTCGTTCACCGCCGCACTTTCTGGAAATTTGAAGGCAAAAATACATTAGTCATAATACTTATCACGGACTCACTCGTATGGAATGACATATCTCATCGATACGAGACCAACGATTTTGAGACTAGAACTCGACACTGGAGGCCAAGGACGTAAAGCCGTGCTCTGATACCATTATGTCACGCCCCGATTCGGTAGAATCGATAGTCGTCCCCCGGGCGTGATGCCGTGCAAGCCTAAGTTGCGCTTGCACAAGGCGGTTCATAAGGTCATCCGATACAACAGCATATACATATAAGAGTACGCAGAGAAATTGAACACATTCTTATAGAAGGAAAACTCAAGCTTTATTGATAATGAACATCATGTTACAGACTCGATATAAGGACGCCGCGCGGACTTTTTACAAACTGACTCCATTACAAAATGAAGGCCGATGAGATAGCCATTCCATACATTCCATCCCTGATTACAACCAGCATTTCAAAACCACCTGGAATAGTGGGCAGTCGCTCCATCTGTCTTCTAGCTTTCAACAGCGGAGTCTTCAAAAGAGATTGGATCCAAGCTTCGACCGCACGAACGAAGCTTCAAAACACACGAGCGTTTCCTTCTTTCACGTGGCACGCTCCTCCTGATTTAGCGTACCTGTGGAGAGAGCGAGGATCAGTACAATCAACATGTACTGGCGAGTGACTAATTAATTTCCGGGCTCTCATTTGGTTTAAGAATAGATAAAAATCATATGACTTCCTTTTTGATGATCTTTCTAGCCATCCTAAACATTTTATACAAAGCATTTTGACGTTATCGTTACCTTCCATGCTCATTGTTAACAATTATACCAAGTGTTTGATGTGAAGGTCACTGGCAATAACTAGCCATTTGGACATAGCCTGGTAATACGGGACCCTTGCAACGCAAGTAGCGAGCTCCGATGCAAGTCCCCGTCTTACCGGTTGCTTCATACCCAGCTCGGCTATAACCTGTTTCTTCCTAGGCCGAGTCGGTCCCGTGGCCCCGGGTTGCCGCTCGAAGAAACCATCGCCCTTGTCGACAAGTTGTCCAAGACCGAAATCGATTCATTTACTTGTTGTTTTGTAGGCTTGTAATAATTCTATCTCTTTTCTACGCAACGCATCTTTTTCTCCTCTAACCCATAGGACTTGTATTCTTTAAGCAATTCATTCAATTACGATATCATTACCTGGGTTCACATTTTGAAATAGAGGGTCGAGACGAAGGAGGTCAGCCACTCACCTTGAGTTTTGCTTGAGGCGAGGGACTTGTTGGCTGCGCTAGACGTCGCCTACGCGATCACCTGAAATCGCACAAGCAACCGATTAGAACACTGTATTATGCAAGAGTTCGATAGGAAATGCGAGCTCGAAATGTAAACCATGAAAACCATCGAAAACATTCACGAAAACGCATTCAGAAAACCAAAGCCAAAACCAACGCAAGCGGCGTGAAAAGCAGAGCAACGGGAGGTCTCTCCCGACTCAGCCGCAGAGTCAATCCTCGAGGCGCTACCCGCTGAATATGGGACTTGGTTCCGAAGAAGCCATTCCATAACGTGGAATGGATCTTAATTCAACCGTTCCCGTTCGATCGATTCGATCGATCCCGACCTATCGGTCCCGACCGAGTCGATAGCGACAGTGTTCCTTTCTCGCGCACCCCGTGGACGGACAACGGGGCACGATGTAGGGACGGGGCACTACAACACTAATTACATGAATCATAACAATCATTATAAATTGAAAAAGTGTCAGAGAATGTACTCGTCTGAAATATGATTTGGTACGTCAACTGGAGCAAATGCAGCGTCTCGAGGACCTATAGAGAACAAGACGTATCAATACTCTATCTAGAAAATAAAGTCAAATCAATTTAAATCCTATTAAGTCATTCTAGGTCAAGACACGTCAAACTAGGTTGTACGGGGTCAACCTAAGTCATATTAGGTCTAACTGGGTCAAACTGGGTCAGCGCAAGTCAAACGGAATTAATCTAGGTCAATTTGAGTCAACAGTTGACTTTTGGTCAACCGGTCAACTCTGGTCAACTCCGGTCAACTGGTGACTAACAGTTGACTTTTGGTCAACTGCACAAGTCTAATGGAATTTGGAACTAAATTGGGCAAAATGTTGACCCATAGTTGACTTTTGGTCTAAAAAGTCAACCGTGGTCAACCGGGGTCAAGACTAAGTCTAGACGGCTATTTCTACCCATTACCAACCTCTACAACCTATATCCAAGTCCATCTTGGACTTCGAAACCCAAATCTTGGCCGTAGGCCAATATCCTATTTTTACCTTTTCTAATGTAAAATTCTAGCCTAGGTGGAAACCTAGTTAGCCTACCTACGCTTGTTATTTTGACCCGATCTCCCTAGGGTAGTAAGGTACTAGCCTATAGATATATTACCTACCAAAATACCTAGGTAAAGTGGACGTCTAGTCCATCTTACGGCTCATTGCCGATATCTTGAATATTTCAAGATACGCAATGGTACGGCGCGATACCGGCGCCCTACGACCCCGATTTCCACTCGGGAGCCTACCCGCAAAATCTAAATCACGTATTCTAACTCCACGCCAAGTTTCATCGCGTTCCGATACTCCGGGCTCAAATTCGCTCTCTAACTCGATTTCCTCCAAAACTCCCTTCTAGCTCCTATTCTAATTCTTCTTCTATTTTCCTCTTCTAACTTCTTCCTCCCATTCTAATTCTTCTCCTCCTTTCTACTTTCTATTCTCCTTTCCTATTCTCTTCTAATCTTCTTCTCATTCTCCTAACTTTTCTTCTAGTTCCTCCTTCTAATTCTCTTCAAATTCTTCTAATATTCTTCTTTCCTCTTAACTTTTCTTCTTCTAATTCTTCCTAAACTTTCTTCTAATTCTTCCTTCTATTCTCTCTAATTCTAACTATCTAATTATCTAATTATCTATATATATATATACACACATATATATATATATATATATATATACATATATATATATGTGGGGGGGGGGGGGGGTGGTCAATGGGGGGTAAATTAGGGGCTTAAAGGCAATGGGGGGGGGGGGGGGGGGGGGGGGGGCGCAATGCTGCTACTGCAGCTGCTACAGCTGCTGTGCTGCTGCTGTCACAGCAGCAGCCATGTAGCTGCTGCTACTGCTGAATTCTTCTTCTTCTTCTCTTATACTTCTTCATCTCTACTCTATATATATATATATCTACCTATATATATATTTATCTATCTATATATATATCTCTATCTATATATATATACTTACACACATATATATATAATCCATTAACCATCCAACTCCACAAACACACACTCCTCTATATATACATATACATACACACACACACACACATCTCCATATACATATATATACACACACACATATATATATATATATATATAAACACACATACACATATATATATAAATACATACACACACACCCTCCCACAAACACACACTCACACTCTCACACACTCACACAAGCACACTCACACTCTCACACCACTCTCACAAGCACACTCACCACCACCATTCTCTACACACACACACAAATACATATATATACAAATACTACATATATATATATATATATATATATATATATATATATATATATATATATATATATATATACCACTTAATATATAAATAACCCCTAAAAAATCCTTAACCTAGATTTCTAGGGAACCCTATGAAAATTAGGGGCAAATGGTGGTGAATCTTCTCCTCTCCATTATTGGTGAAGGAATTAAATGCAAAAGTGTAATAAATGTGGGATTAGAAGCATACCTAGATTGGTTGTTCTTGGAGGAAGAAAGCTTGGAAGAAAGAATGGATTTTTGAAAGAGAGAGAGAGAGTTTGCTTAGAGGAGAAGAAAAGGGGGGGGGGACTTACTTGGCCGGCCATGGCTTTGGGGGTTATTGGGTTGGGGATCCACTAAGCCCCCAACCCATTAGGCTTAGTTTGGTTCAAATTGAATTTGGTTTGGTTCGGTTCGTTTCGGTTTAGCTCTAACTAACTAAATTAGCCTCTATAATGACTAATTAAGCCATGGAAGTTGGGTTAATGATTTCTAACCTAATTAGGATGGTATGTGGGCTAAGTCCAGCTAGTATGTGGGTCCCACTAGGGTCCAGACTACCCGGGTCTCCAATTTAAGTCCGAATTGGATAAAATCCAAACCAAACCAAATAAATTCCAAAAAATCACATAAAATAAATAAAAATTTCTAAAAATTATAAAAGTTGAAAAATGACAAAAATACCCCTAATTCGAAAACTGGGGGTGACACTATACGTCGCAGATATTATGAAAAAAAATTTAAAAAAATATGTTTGATATTTTTGTTATGCTGTGTGTCTGTGTTTACACAGACACACATCATCACAAAAATACCAAACATATTTTTTAAAAATTTGGACAACACCTCCTTTGTATATCAGATCATCGCTTATAACCCAGCGTAGGTATATTTGTCATCTCCGTCGCAGATATCACAAACATACATGTCCAAGTAAATATTATACATGTACTTAATGAAAATACCAACAAAGTAAATATCACAAACATACATGTCCAACAAACATACATGTCCAACAGAGTCAAATAAGAATGAAAATCAGTGTAATGAACGGTCAATGGGCCCATAGGGCCAATACATACAAAGATGATAAAAAAAATCTACTGGATCACTGAGGACCCCTACTGTGCATCTGAGATAACATATACTCATACTGCTCCTGTGTGAGCTGCACCGTAGGGGCAGTAGGAGGCAGTGCAATGTCTGGAGTCGGCGCCGTCGATGGACCGGAAGGACGTATCTGCTCCAGCTCTCGCAGTCGCTCAGCATGCGCAGCAAGGGTACTCACCATCCTCTGAGTACTCTCCTCAATCGAAGTATGTACCTGAGTGAGTGAGGCAAACATGGTCCTCTGCGATCCCTCCAGCTCGACCTGTCTATGCTCTGTGCGCTGCGTAGACTCGGTGAGCGTGTGCAAGCTGGCAGTTGTAGCCTGCTGCAGACTCATCAGCTCCTGTATACTGCGCTCGACCGCATCAAATCGTCCGGTGATCATCGGATCGTCGGATCGTCGCTCTGCGGTATGGTGATCAGAAATCTGCTGCTGCAACTCGCGACGCAGCTCGTCGATCTGACGACCAATATCCTGAGCTCGTGATGACGCCTGCGAAGCTGGAGATTGCGCACTGACAGAGGGGGCCCGGGATGACTCTGAAGCCAAATAGGCGCCGTAGGATCCCGTACCGTAGTACGTACCCTTCTGAAGACCACCAATGACGGTCATCCAGAGGTCGTCCGACGATGGAGCTGTAGGCGGCTGGGAGGAAGTACCAGCCCCTCCCTCTGTTAGCTCACTAGCAGTGGCAGCCCCTCTTGTAGCCGAAGAAACTTGGCCTAGAACAATATTTGCTAATGTCTAAGTGTTTGCTAAAATCTATATTGATATCTATTTTCCTATTTTCTAAATTATAGTAAATTAATATAAAGAATAGAACGTACATATGCCTGCGTCGCCCTCTCGTCAATGAACTCTCCAGCCCTCCGATGGGTGACCAGGAAGACGGTCACCATGTTGGGGTCCTCACCCTTTTTTACCTGTTAAAAAATATTATCTATTATTAGTATTAAACATTCTATCCAACTATATATAAAATGATGTCCGTCATAGAAAACGTACCAGATAACGAAAATGCTCCGTTATTGGAATGGAGCCACCACACCACTTACTGGCGCTTGACCGCGCCATCTTGGCCTTGTCAGACCGCTCATGGTACCTGGCCTCACCGAATCTAGCCTTCATCGCAGTCCACTGCTCTTGCGTGATCCAACCATGGATCGGCTTTCCGGAGCGTTCACGAGACTTCTGATCGAGGATCGCATCACGGATGAGCTTGCCTGCGACGGCAGAAAATTGGGCCTCGATCTTCGTCGCCCGGTGTGGTGGATAGAAATAGGTCCTCTACATGAAGTAAAATAGAAAAGTTGTATAATATACACAAATAATTATTAAAATTTAAAAATAAACAAATTTTTTACCTTAAAGTGGGCCAACCAAAAGGCCTTACTATCTGCGGGAGCATCTGAGTAGTTAATCTAAGGCCCACCATAGTTCTGCCTCAGAAATAACCCTAGCTGTCTCTGTACTGCAGGAGGCCGATATCTATACAATAATAAATTTTATGAATATATATGTACATATAATCATTTGAGAAATATATATTAACTAATTAACTTACTTCGTAGGTCCGTTCGTCCAAATCTCCATACGCGTCTCGTCCGGGGGAGCGCATGGAGGGTCGCTCTCACCTCCTGCCTGGACAGGATCAGTCTGATCGTCGTCCTCCATATGCTCGGCGTCGGCTCTCCCCATGGAGCCGTCGGCAGGAGGAATGCTGGACGCGGGATCAGGAATGCTGGACGACGAGGGAGGAGTCGCCAACCTGCTGGAACTGTCCTGTCCCGATAATAGACCGGAAACAGAACGGTACACTGGCGTACTTGGAGATGAGGATGAGGGTACGGAATCTACATCCCTAGCCCGAAGGAGACGGGACTGCCTAATATAATATCCTCCGCGTCGTCCTCCTGGTCTAGTCATACCTGATAATAACATATGACAATAAAACAAATATACATATTTATATGATAGACATCACAGATTTTTGAAAAATATCATAGTCACAGATAAAAATGTCACTAAAGTGTCACAGATTTATATGATAAAAGTGTCACTAAAGTGTCAAATATGATGATAAAACAAACGTACAGATTTAACCATCTTCTGAAAATTCATCTAGTTCGTTTAGCTCATCTTCTTCTTCTTCTTCCTCTACATCTTCACTTTCATCTGCATCTTCCTCTTCAGATAATTCTACTTTTTCTACACAATTAGATGTGTAATGAGGAACTTCCGTCGTGTCCACTTCTATAATATTTGTTACAAGAGGTAGTTCATCCTCTTGATAAGCTATATCGTCAACCTCAAAGGTATTTCTAGCTTTGGTCTTGCATACTGCCCACCAGTCCGACCTTGTTGTTCCCCGTTTAGATAACTTGTGAAGTACACGAGCTGAGCCTGGCTTGATAGGACAAATGGTTCATAGGCTTGATATCGACGCCGATATTTTATATCCACAAGACCGTGCTTGTCTACTTTCCAAACTTACCTTCAATCGGATCGAACCAATCATACCTGAATAACACAATCTTAGCAGGCTCTATTCCATAACTATATGTCAGCTCCACAATCTTCCGTAGGACGCCATAGAAATCGTTGTCCGCATCAACATCTTTGTAGTTCGAAGATCTGATACACAAACAGCTGTTTTTAGTGGAATCGAGATCCACAAAGTTGTCTCTGATCGGTCAAGTTGTTGACTTGAACCTAAACCCATTAACGCAGTAGCTTGGCCATATTTTTGCAGCATAAATTGGTCCCTTGGCTAGCGTTCTAATAGACTCATTCTTAAGTCTTGCGTATGGACGATCGACTTAAGAAGATCGTTTTCGTAATCCTTGTCCCCAGCTTCTGAATCTTCAGATCTGGAAGCTTCACATAAGCCAGACACCTCTACACTCGAATGACATTCAAGTTAGGTCTGACTTTGAACCAGAGTTCATGATAAGTTACATCTGAAGTTGCATATGGCACTCTATTCAGAATAAAAGTGGTCGTCAATGCAGCTTCTCCCCAGTAGCATTTTTGAAGGCCCACAGTTAACATCATTGAGTTCATCATTTCTGTCAACGTTCTGTTCTTTCTCTCTGCTACTCCGTTAGATTGAGAAGAATACGGAGCAGTAGTCTCGTTGATGATTCCATGTTCTTTGCAGAACGATGCGAATTCATGAGACCGATACTCTCCGCCTCGATCACTTCTTAGCCTCTTGAGTTGTTGTCCAGTTTGTCGTTCAGCCTCGGCTCTGAACTCCTTGAACTTCTCGAACGCTTCGTCTTTAGACTTGAGCAAGTAGACGAACGCGTACTTTGAGAAATCATCGATGAAGGTTATGAAATACTTTATCCCGGCCTTTGTAGAGAATTGCTTGAAGTCATAGATATCAGAATGCACCAACTCCAGAAGATCTGTGCTTCGATTGACCCGATGAAAGGGTTTCCTTTTGATCTTTGTCTGAGCACATACTTCACACTTCTCTACCTTACCCCTACTTTTGGAGATAAGTCATAGAGTGGACATTTTGTTTATCCTTTTACAGTGAACATGTCCTAGCCTATTATGCCACAGCTCAAGAGAATAATCAGAACGAGCAAATGCAATAATTTCATTTGACTGGTTTACAAGCTAAATTTTAAATATTCCTTCTGTTTGAAAAGCCTTTCCAAAGTATGTTCCCTTTTTGGACATTACCATTTGGCCAGCATTAATGTCCATCCTCAAGCCTGCGTTGCTAAGCATGCTCCCAGAGGTCAAGTTCTTAGCAGTCACCGGAACATACTTCACACCTTGAAGCATCAGAATGTTTCCGGAAGTAAGTTTCAACTCCAAAGTCCCGATCCCCAGAACTTCAGCTTGGGCCTGGTTCGTTATGATAACTTTCTCGGAAGTTGCCTGGTACGTGACGAACCATTCCTTGCCAGAACAGACATGGCAGGTCGCACCAGTGTCAATCTACCAGTCAGATTCAGCCCCCATAGCTGTGACCTGAGCGATCATAGCAACAATGTTAGAAACCATAGGCTCACCTTGCTCAGCTTGTTTGGGCTTGAATTTGCATTTACTCTTGTAGTGGCCCTTGTTGCCACATTTGAAGCAAGTCACGTGGGACTTGGACTTCTGTTACTTGAACGAAGGACCCTTCACTTTCAGATTAGAGGAGTCCTTGTGATGGAAACCGTATGTTTCCTCTTGATTTCTCTGGTATGTACCAAGTTGGCTTTAGCCAGTTGTTGGACAGGGAGTCCATTTTTTGTTGAGACCGCATCTCGTCCTCGACATAGATCTCTTGCAGGAGATCATCCATGCTAATGTCCAGCATCTTCCGATGCATTCTTGCATAGAAGTTGCTCCATCCAGCAAGAAGTTCCGAGACTATCCCTCCAACGACAAACTTGTCGACGAGGGGCATCTTCTCGTCATCCAACTTCTGGCGCAACTTCAGGAATTCATTCACTTGAGGCAGCATCGCCTTCTCGTCTTCGAAGAACCACTTGTGGTACTTCTCGACGACGAAGATTTTGGACATGTTCTCATCATCTTCATACAGCTTTTCCAAAGAATCCTAGGTCTCTTTGGCCTTTACCTTCTTGGAATATGACTCTGCCAGAGAGTCTTCCATGAAATTGAGAATCAGCAGTTTATATTACATATGCTATTTTCTCTCTTCCACTTGCTCTGCTTGACATGTGCAGCAGCAATAGCGTCTGCACTACCACCTTCTGGAATCGTCGGTTCATCCTCAACCAACACATGGTCGACGTCCACGAGTTGAAGATTGAGGGTGATCTTCCTCTTCCATATTTGGAAACGTTCTCCGTCAAATTTCTCTAACTTGTTAAAGCTGGTATCGAGGAGAGAGGTATGAGAGTTTTCCATCTTCTTATCTAGCTTTGAGATTGTTAGTATCTGGACGTAATTTCAGAAGAAAACCCTGTGAGAAAATGTAATTAAAAGGCTCTCGACTGAAAGTCGTGCTTCCGATACGTGACAGCAGCGAGGTGGAGGCTAAAAAAATTTGATTACAGCAGAAGACGTTCTTCCTCACAAACTAGTTGTGATTGAGACACAACGTTTACAGTAGAGGAAGAAGAAGAATGAGGAAGAGAAATCCTGCTGTGGTGTAAAAACACCGACGCTCAAAGCTAGATCCGTCCACATGGTCAGCTTCCAGGAACCAGCAAGTTCGTTAGAACTCTGTAACGCACTGCCAATATGCTCGCAGACTCCTCAGCCGGACGGAAAAAAACATAGGACGCCGATGCAGAAGCACTCTCTCTGAAAAAAATCGTAAGAAGTTACCTTCTGAGAGAGAAGAGTCTCTACTTATAGTGTTTCATTGTAACCGCTCAGATTCGAAACGTGCGCGACGTTGAATGTCAGATCCGAAATTATCGGATCCGTTATCGCACGTTTCGAAAAAGTTCAGAACATGGACAACCACGTTCTGAGCGTTACAGCACCACGGTGTGCCAATGCGCGCGTGCCTGGCGCCCGCACGCCCTGGCGCCCAAGCACCCTGGTGCCCGCACGCCCTCGCGCCCGTGCGCCCGCGTGCCCGTTCGTCCTTGCGCCCAAGCACCCGAGCGCCCAGTGGCGCCCAGAGGCGCGCAACCTGGCTCCCAAACAGGCACGCAAAAGGTCGTACAAAAGGTCGCGCAGCGAAAGCGCAAAATGCGACGATGCTAACGTGCTAAGTGCAAAGTGCGCCAACAAAACGCCACATTATGCCTCATGAGCCTATGAGTACGAGTCCGAGTTCGAGTTGCTAAGCCCCTTTGGGGCTTAGCCCCAATGGAATTAAATTGAGCTTGGCCAAAAAGTATGAATGCTTTTAATAGGTGTCTTATCCTTACCTCCATGTAAAATCACCCACATGGTCCCCTCCTTAGGGTCACCACCCCATGTTCATCTCTCTACTCCTCAAGAGGGGTTATATTGAGATACCCATGATTTTTCTTTCCAATGTGGGACTAAACTTACATGGCTTGTTGAGAACAAGCTCTCTACAAGTTCAAGGAAAGGAAAAACTCCAACAGTGAAGATTTATGCTCTCGGAGATAGGAGTCCACAATCATTATACTATAAGCACAATTTCTGCGACAAAATTATCGAGTATGACAAATACATTTGGCTGATCAAATCTCTCCTAAAAGTGAATATTTCTATGGCTCACATGTAAGAATGTTATCCTTACTGGGGATAACCTTGCCAAGAGAAATTGGACTGGTCTGATACTTGTGGGCTCTGTAATAGTCAAATAGAATAGTAATAGAACTCCTACTCAAGCGCAAGGTGATTCGTCTAATTTTGGAGGCATGTAGCGATCAATTCTGAACTGATGGTTATCCAACTTCCATCAACTCCCTGTGGGGTGCTTGGAGGCTTCATAGAGTTGATAAAAGTTACAAATAGATATAGAATATTGTGGTTGTTGCCATATGTTAAAGTGGGGCATGGTTGGAAAGGAACAATAGATTACTTAACAATAAACATAGAAGCACACAACTTACGTCTCTTATTTTGTCTTATATCAGGTCATTGGTATGAATGGTATGTATTTTTGGTATTTGTATTGAGGTTCTAGTTCTTGTTGTACATTGACTCTAACAAGTTGTAGATTGTTTTGTTAAATCTCTCTTTAATAAAACATTGGGGGGGGGGGAGGTTTTTCTCTCACCAATTCTCTCTCAAAAGGAAAAAAATATATATCATAACTAGATTATCGCATAAGATAAAGAATATATTCCATTTAATCTCAACTAAAGGCGAAAAATGGCTACTGGCCATGCAGACATAAACAAAATCGCATAAGAACCAGTGGACCGGCTAGTTCTACAGGATCTGCTAGCTGACTAACTTTTCCTAGACGTCTTATCCCGTATCCGTTTTTTTAGTAAGACAGAGATAAAGAGCATAACCCCTCCCAAAACCACATCCACACCCAAATAGTAAGGGTGATATTGAAGTGCTGAAGAAATAGCTAATGGTCATTGCAACTGCCCAAATAGTTGAGTGTGTAATTTGCAACTTATATACATAGATCACATTTAAAGTTGGAATTTTCAATGGATACCAAAAATTCCTAGTTTTTAGTCATAACCGGCACTACTAGAATGAGTCATATTAGCGACGTCCAAAAACGTCGCTAATAAGTAAAAATACGTCGCTAAATTAATTTAGCGACGGAATAAGCAAGTCGCTGAAAAGCTAGTCGCAGATCAAAAGTTCGTCGCCAATCGTCGCTGTTGCGACGAATAGTCTATGACGCTAAAACGTCGCAAACTTAGCGATGTTCGGCGACATTTATAGTACGTCGCCAATTTAGCGACGAATATATCGACGTCTATTCGTCGCATGTGGTGACATGGCAAGGTTTGCCATGTCAGCATGCTGAGCGACGTTTAGAGACGGCCCGTCGCAGTTAGCGACGTTCAGATACATAATTGCGACGTACTTCCGCGTCGCAAATCCATCACCAAACGTCGTAATCCGTTGCTAACATGCTTGAAAATTAAAAAAAAATAAAATGCAATTTTCAAATCCTGCACACTGTACTTTATATACAGTTTAAACACAAATACTGCACTTTATATACAGTTTAAACACTAATCCTGCACACTGCACTTTATATTCAAATCCTGCACACTGCACACTACACTTTATATTCAAATCCTGCACACTGCACTTTACACTGCACTTTATATCATCACAAACATCATCACAGACACATCATAGGTCCAATACATACAACTCATAACAAACATCATCACAGACACACATCCCGCGTCACAAACATAAATATATTCAAATCTCGCGTCACAAACATCATCACAAACATCCAATAAAGTCAAATAAAAATGGAAGATGATAAAAAGTCTCCCACAAAGTGTATAAACAAAAGTGTACCAATAAACAATTTGCCCATAGGGCCAATACATACAACTCATAAAAAAAATCAATGAAATCACTGAGGACCCCTGCTATGCATCTGAGATAGCATGTACTCATACTGCTCCTGTGTGAGCTGCACCGTAGGGGCAGTAGGAGGCATTGCAATGTAAAGAGTCGGCGTCGTCGATGGACCGGGAGGACGTATCTGCTCCAGCTCTAGCAGTCGCTCAGCATGCGCAACAAGGGTACTCACCATCCTCTAAGTACTCTCTTCAATTGAAGTATGTACCTGAGTGAGTGAGGCAGACATGGTCCTCTGCGATCCCTCCAGCACGACCTGTCTACGCTCTGTGCGCTGCGTAGACTCGGTGAGCGTGTGCAAGCTGGCAGCTGTAGCCTGCTGCAGACTCATCAGCTCCTGTATACTGTGCTTGACCGCTTCAAATCGTCCGGTGATCATCGGATCGTCGGATCGTCGCTCTGCGGTATGGTGATCAGAAATCTGCTGCTGCAACTCGTGAAGCAGCTCGTCGATCTGACGACCAATATCCTGAGCTCGTGATGACGCCTGCGAAGCTGGAGACTGCGCACTGACAGAGGGGGCCCGGGATGACTCTGAAGCCAAATAGGCGTCGTAGGATCCCGTACCGTAGTACGTACCCTTCTGAAGACCACCAACGACGGTCATCCAGAGGTCGTCCGGCTATGGAGCTGTAGGCGGCTGGGAGGAAGTACCAGCCCCTCCCTCTGCTGGCGCACTAGCAGCAGCAGCCGCCTCCTCTTGTAGCCGAAGAAACTCGGCCTAGAACAATGTTTTCTAACGTCTAAGTGTTTGCTAAAGTCTATATTGATATATATTTTCCTGTTATCTAAATTATAGTAAATTAATATAAAGAATAGAATGTACATATGCCTGCGTCGCCCTCTCGTCAATGAACTCCCCAGCCCTCCGATGGGTGACCAGGAAGACAGTCACCATGTTGGGGTTCTCACCCTTTTTTACCTGTTAAAATATATTATCTATTATTAATATTAAACATTCTATCCAACTATATATAAAATGATGTCCGTCAAAGGAAATGTACCAGACGACGAAAATGCTCCGTCATAGGAATGGAGCCACCACACCACTTACTGGCGCTCGACCGCGCCACCTTAGCCTTGTCAGACCGCTTCTGGTACCTGGCCTCGCCGAATCTAGCCTTCGTCGCAGTCCACTGCTCTGGCGTGATCCAACCATGGATCGGCTTTCCGGAGCGATCACGAGACTTCTGGTCGTGGATTGCATCACGGATGAGCTTGCCTGCGACGTCATAAAATTGGGCCTCGATCTTCGCCGCCCGGTGTGGTAGATTGAAATAGGTCATCTACAAGAAGTAAAATAGAAAAGTTGTATAATATATACAAATGATTATTAAAATTTAAAAATAAACAAATTTTTTACCTTGAAGTGGGCCAACCAAAAGGCCTTCCTATCTGCGGGAGCATCTGAGTAGTTAATCCAAGGCCCACCATAGTTCTGCCTCAGAAATAACTCAGCTGTCTCTGTACTACATGAGGCCGATATCTATACAATAATAAATTTCATGAATATATATGTACATATAATCATTTGAGAAATATATATTAACTAATTAACTTACTTCGTAGGCCCGTCCGTCCAAATCTCCATACGCGTTTCGTCCGGAGGAGCGCATGAAGGGTCGCTCTCACCTCCTGCTTGGGCAGGATCAGTCTGATTGCCGTCCTATATATGCTCGGCGTTGGCTCTTACCATGGAGCCGTCGGCAGGAGGAATGCTGGACGCGGGAGGAATGCTGGACGCGGGATCAGGAATGCTGGACGACGAGGGAGGAGTCGCCAACCTGCTGGAACTGTCCTGTCCCGGTAGTGGACCGGGAACAGAACGGTACACTGGTATACTCGGAGATGAGGATGAGGGTACGGAATCTGCATCCCCAGCCCGAGGCACACGGGACTGCCTAATATAATATCCTCCGCATCGTCCTCCTGGTTTAGTCATACCTGATAGTAACATATGATAATAAAACAAATATACATATTTATATGATAGACATCACAGATTTTTGAAAAATATCATAGTCACAGATAAAAGTGTCACTAAAGTGTCACATATTTATATGATAAAAGTGTCACTAAAGTGTCAAATATGATGATAAAACAAACGTACAGATTTAATCCTCTTCTGAAAATTCATCTAGATCGTTTAGCTTATCTTCTTCTTCTTCTTCTTCCTCCTCTACATCTTCACTTTCATCTGCATCTTCCTCTTCAGATAATTCTACTTCTTCTACACAATTAGATGTGTAATTAGGAACTTCAGTCGTGTCCACTTCTATAATATTTGTTACAAGAGGTAGTTCATCCTCTTGATAAGCTATATCGTCAACCTCAAAGGTATTTCTAGCTTTGGTCTTGCATACTGCCCACTAGTCCGACCTTGTTGTTCCCCGTTTAGGATAACTTGTGAAGTACACGAGCTGAGCCTGACTTGATAGGACAAATGGTTCATAGGCTTGATATCGACGCCGATAGTTTATATCCACAAGACCGTGCTTGTCTACTTTCCAAACTTGACCTTCAATCGGATCGAACCAATCACACCTGAATAACACAATCTTGGCAGGCTCTATTCCATAACTATATGTCAGCTCCACAATCTTCCGTAGGACGTCATAGAAATCGTTGTCCGCATCAACATCTTTGTAGTTCGAAGGTCTGATACACAAACATCTGTTTTTGGTGGAATCGAGATCCACAAAGTTGTCTCTGATCGGGCAAGTTGTTGACTTGAACCTAAGAGCTGGAGTGTTGAAAGAATGGATTGGCTGATAGAAAATATTTCTACTCACCCTCCATAAGAGCTGGTGCTCTCTTTATATAGGGGTATGTTTGGATAGTAAAAGAGAGAAAATTGAAAAACTGCATATGCATGTAGTACGTACATATATATATTTTATATATGCATTTTTCTTTTATCCTAGTTCTTATCTCCTTCCATTTGTTTGATGACTAAACATAAAAGAAATGAGGATGTGAGAGAGTTAATTATTTAATTAACTCAAATACTTAAACGATGACTAAACATATAGCAGCCCATTCATTTATTCATTCACCCATTCACCATTCATTTATTCATTCACCCATTCACCATTCATTCATTCATTCATTCATTCACCTATTCACCATTCATCCATATCCATTCATTCATCCATCCATTCATCCTTCACATATAGCAGTCCATTCATTTATTCATTCACCGATTCACCATTCATTTATTCATTCACCCATTCACCATTCATTCATTCATTCACCCATTCACCATCCATTCACCCATTCACCATTTATTCATCCATTCATCATTTTCATCAAAAACAGTCACTTAACCCCCTTCATGTTGTGTGTGTGTGTTAGTGAGTTAGTGAGTTGAGCGTTTAGTTAGAAGAGTATGTTAGTGGTTAGATAATATGTTAATATTTGGTAATAGAATGTGGTTTGTGTTAGTGAGTGAGAAAATTGTGGAAGATATGTTAGTAAGATTTTATATTAGAAGTTTTGTATTAGAGTTAGATATGGGCTAGAGTGTGCGTGACAGGTTGAGATATCTTATGATACCAAGATGGTATCACAAGATAATTAGGATTTACCCTAGCTATGAAAGGGTAAGGTAATAGGGTAAGTTAAGGTAATTGCCTAGAAGCTAAGGTATGAGTTTAAGGTGTTAGGATATGGTTAGAAATTGATTGTCTTGGTTGGTAATGGTTAGGATTAGTGCTCTTAGACTAGTTTTAACCTCGGTTGACTGTTTTGACAAAAAGTCAACGAAAGTCAACTGAAAGTCAAACTTAGCCTAAAAGTGACTAGAATTGACCCGAAACCAAACCAGAGTTGACCAGTTGACTGAAAGTCAACAGTTGGTCAACATTACCTGATGGATCCGACCCAACCCGAGTTCAACCCGATCTTCCGGGCTTGGTCTTGGGCTTCATATGTTGAACCCGAGGTCGGGCCGGGCTTGGGCTCGGATTAGGCTTATGATTCATCTGGTTGGGCTCGGGTTGACCTTAAGCCCGACCCAACCCGCCCGAGTTGCACTCCTACACACGGTTACCATGTCTCTCTACTATAATATACACTAGGATGTTTAAACACTGCAAATATCGGTGTTTGTTCCATGTCTATATCTAGTGAAGGATAATTGCCTAGACTTAGTCAACTTTACCCAGTTTGACTAGTTTGTCCAAGATATTGACTTAGTCAACTCAACTTTACCCAGTTTGACTAGTTACTGCGCTGAACATGTGTCCATCTTTGCAGAATTATTTCCAAATGGATATGAATTACTACTTGTGGAATCGTTCATGGATGTACAATCGTCGTCCTGATGATATGTGTGGTGTGCGGGATGAATACATAGCGGGAGTAGAGCAGTTCCTGCAGTTTGCTAAGGCGTTCCCTCAGTACATAGACGGCACCAAAATTAAGTATCCGTGTGTGAAATGTCATAACGTGAAATATTATCCAGAAGTGGAAGTGACATATCATTTGTACTCGAGGGGTTTCACGCCTAATTACTATCAGTGGACTGCACACGGAGAACTTGTGTCTTTAGCATCAGAGTCGGACCCTTATGTTGAGCCGTATATGCATGCAGGAACTAATTTTGTTTCAGATAATCATGCATACGACGACGGGTGCGTGAACATGGTTTTCGACACTGCGGGACCTAGTTTCGTTCATGATGCAGCTGAGGAGGCACCGAATGTCGATGCTGCAAAGTTCATGGAGTTGCTGGAGAATGCAAGGACTCTATTGTATCCTGGTTGTGAGGATCATTTACCGTTGGAGGTGGTTACAAGACTGTTGAACATTAAGTCAGATTTTAACTTGTCGCAAGAATGCTACAACCGAGTGTTGGAGTTGATTATGGAGATCTTGCCGACGGGTGCTAAGTTACCTAAAGACTTCTATCGGTCTAAGAGGATGGTGAGATCGCTCTGGATAGGATACGAGAAAATCGATTCTTGTCGCAATGGGTGCATGTTGTACTACAAAGACGACAAGGACGCAGATGTATGCAGATTTTGTGGTGCTGATCGCTATAAGACAACTAGTACAAGAAGGTCTACCGGTGCAAGAAGACCGACCGATTCAATGGACTACTTGTCTTTAACGTCGTGGTTGCAAAGATTATTTATGGTGAAAGAGACGGCCGAAAATATGAGTTGGCACATGCGAAAAAAGATTGAAGGAGTGTTGAATCACCCATCCGATGGAGAAGCGTGGAAGCACTTTGATCGAGTGTATCCTGATCTTGCTTCAGATCCGCGTAATGTCAGGTTGGGGCTATCTTCTGACGGTTTTACTCCGTTTGGTTTTTTGGGATCCCAGTATTCGTGCTGGCCTGTGATTGTCACTCCGTATAACCTACCGCCTTGGATGTGCATGAAGACTCAGTACATGTTTCTAACCGTTATAATTCTTTGTCCGAACAATCCCAAGAGGAACATTGATGTGTACTTACAGCCTTTGATAGATGAGTTGAATCAGTTATAGGAAGTAGGCGCTAACACGTACGATGTTTCCAGGAAGCAGAATTTTCAGATGAAGGCAACCCTTATGTGGACCATCAACGACTTTCCGGCCTATGGAATGTTATCTGGATGGAGCACTCATGGCCGTCTCTCATGTCCGTATTGCATGGACCGTACTAAGGCTTTCCGCTTGAAACACGGAGGAAAACCGTGCTTCTTTGATTGTCATCGGCAATTTCTGCCAAAAGATCATCCGTTCAGAAGGAATATGAATGCATTCCGTGCCGGCGTTGTAGAGAAGGGTGATCCACCGCCAAGGTGGTGCGGAGCCATGATGTGGGAGGAGGTTAGAGATTTTTCAAGTGTTATCGAAGATCCTACAACTGGGTACAAGTGCGATGGATTTGGTAGAGATCATAACTGGACAAAGAGGAGCATATTCTGGGATCTGCCATATTGGAGTACTAATCTGATCAGGCATAATCTTGATGTCATGCATATTGAGAAGAATGTATTTGATAACATAATTAATACTGTGACGGACGTAAAGGGAAAAACGAAAGACAATCCCAAGGCCAGGTTGGACTTAGAAGAAATATGCAAACGCCCTGCGTTGCATTTGATAGAGGAGAATGAAAAACAGTTCATGCCGAAGTTAATTTTCTCACTGGACAAGGAGGATAAAGTGAGACTTTGTCGGTGGATCCAGGACCTAAAATTTCCAGACGGATATGTGTCAAATATGAGAAGATGTGTCGATCCGAAGGAAAACAAATTGACGGGTATGAAGAGCCACGATTGTCACGTATTCATGGAGAGGTTAATTCCGATTGCATTTCGGAAATTCTTACCGCAGGCAGTTTGGGATCCATTGACGGAGCTTAGCATATTCTTCAGGGATCTTTGTTCTAAGAAATTACTTGTTGATCGTCTAGAAAAGCAAGAGAAGGACATTGCGGTAACACTGTGCAAGCTAGAGAGGGTGTTTCCTCCTAGATTCTTCGACTCTATGGAGCATTTGTCGATTCATCTATCCTATGAGGCACGTGTTGGTGGACCCGTCGAATATCGATGGATGTACCCGTTCGAGCGACATTTGAATCACCTAAAAAGAAAAGTGAAAAATAAGGCACGGGTCGAGGATTCTATTTCTGAAGCCTATGTTCTCGAGGAGATTACAAACTTTTGTTCGATGTATTTCAAGCCTCATGTTGCAACTAATAGAACGAGAGCTTCCAGAAACGACGACGGAGATCATGAATGTAATGATACAATACTGAAGGTATTCAATGCTCCAGGAAAGCCATCGGGTAAAATAAAGAAGAGATCTGAACGATGATGAGCTAAGGGCTGTTCAGGTGTATGTATTACTCAACTGCGACGATGATGAAGTAGAGAAGCTGGAGAGGTAAGTAATTAATACGTCTACATTATTCTAATAGTGTTGATTATTATACTATTACATTAATTGAACGATGTTGTTTTCAGCATATTTAATGATGATGTGAGGTCAGGTAGGCCACACATAACAGAAGAACTAGAACAAGAAATGAGGCGTTATTTTCCATCACGGTTGAGTGCATATGTAAGACTTGAGAACTCTATAATTATCTTTCTGTATATGAACTTGAGAATGAGCTTAATTTATTTTTTTGTGGTATTTAGGTCGATCGTCCATACGCAAGACTTGAGAATGAGTCTATTAGAACGCTAGCCAAGGAACCAATTTATGATGCAAAAATATGGCCGAGCTACTGTGTTAATGGATTTAGGTTTAAGTCAGCAACTTGTCCGATCAGAGACAACTTTGTGGATCTCGATTCCACCAAAAACTATCAGATCTTCGAACTACAAAGATGTTGATACGAGCAATGATTTCTATGGCGTCCTACGGAAGATTGTGGAGCTGACATATAGTTATGGAATAGAGCCTGCTATGATTGTGTTATTCAGTTGTGATTGGTTCGATCCGATTGAAGGTCAAGTTTGGAAAGTAGACAAGCACGGTCTTGTTGATATAAACTATCGGCGTCGATATCAAGCCTATGAACCATTTGTCCTATCAAGTCAGGCTCAGCTCGTATACTTCACAAGTTATCCTAAACGGGGAACAACAAGGTCGGACTGGTGGGCAGTATGCAAGACCAAAGCTAGAAATACCTTTGAGGTTGACGATATAGCTTATCAAGAGGATGAACTACCTCTTGTAACAAATATTATAGAAGTGGACACGACTGAAGTTCCTCATTACACATCTAATTGTGTAGAAGTAGAATTATCTGAAGAGGAAGATGCAGATGAAAGTGAAGATGTAGAGGAAGAAGAAGAAGAAGAAGAAGAAGAAGAAGAAGATGAAGAAGAAGAAGATGAGCTAAACGATCTAGATGAATTTTCAGAAGAGGATTAAATCTATACGATTGTTTTATCATCATATTTGACACTTTAGTGACACTTTTATCATATAAATCTGTGACACTTTAGTGACACTTTTATCTATGACTATGATATTTTTCAAAAATCTGTGATGTCTATCATATAAATATGTATATTTATTTTATTGTCATATGTTATTATCAGGTATGACTAGACCAAGAGGACGACGCGGAGGATATTATATTAGGCAGTCCCGTGTGCCTCGGGCTGGAGATGCAGATTCCGTACCCTCATCCTCATCTCCGAGTATACCAGTGTACCGTTCTGTTCCCGGTCCACTACCGGGACAGGACAGTTCCAGCAGGTTAGCGACTCCTCCCTCGTCGTCCAGCATTCTTGATCCCGCGTCCAGCATTCTCCCGCGTCCAGCATTCCTCCTGCCGACGGCTCCATGGGGAGAGCCAACGCCGAGCATATGTAGGACGGCGATCAGACTGATCCTGCCCAGGCAGGAGGTGAGAGCGACCCTCCATGCGCTCCTCCGGACGAGACGCGTATGGAGATTTGGACGGACGGGCCTACAAAGTAAGTTAATTAGTTATTATATATTTCTCAAATGATTATATGTACATATATATTCATGAAATTTATTATTGTATAGATATCGGCCTCCTGTAGTACAAAGACAGCTGAGTTATTTCTGAGGCAGAACTATGGTGGACCTTGGATTAACTACTCAGATGCTCCCGCAGATAGGAAGGCCTTTTGGTTGGCCCACTTCAAGGTAAAAAATTTGTTTATTTTTAAATTTTAATAATCATTTGTGTATATTATACAACTTTTCTATTTTACTTCTTGTAGAGGACCTATTTCTATCTACCACACCGGGCGACGAAAATCGATGCCCAATTTTATGATGTCGCAGACAAGCTCATCTGTGATGCGATCCACGACCAGAAGTCTCGTGATCGCTCCAGAAAGTCGATCCATGGTTGGATCACGCCAGAGCAGTGGACTGCGATGAAGGCTAGATTCGGCGAGGCCAGTTACCAGGAGCGGTCTGACAAGGCCAAGGTGGCGCGGTCGAGCGCCAGTAAGTGGTGTGGTGGCTCCATTCCTATGACGGAGCATTTTTGTCGTCTGGTACATTTTCTATGACGGACTTCATTTTATATATAGTTGGATAGAATGTTTAATACTAATAATAGATAATATATTTTAACAGATAAAAAAGGGTGAGGATCCCAACATGGTGACCGTCTTCCTGGTCACCCATCGGAGGGCTGGGGAGTTCATTGACGAGAGGGCGACGCATGCATATGTACGTTCTATTCTTTATATTAATTTACTATAATTTAGAAAACAGGAAAATATATATCAATATAGACTTTAGCAAACACTTAGACGTTAGAAAACATTGTTCTAGGCCGAGTTTCTTTGGCTACAAGAGGAGGCGGTTGCTGCTGCTAGTACGCCAGCAGAGGGAGGGGCTGGTACTTCCTCCCAGCCGCCTACAGCTCCATAGTCGGACGACCTCTGGATGACCGCCGTTGGTGGTCTTCAGAAGGGTACGTACTACGGTACGGGATCCTACGGCGCCTATTTGGCTTCAGAGTCATCCCGGGCCCTCTTTGTCAGTGCGCAGTCTCCAGCTTCGCAGGCGTCATCACGAGCTCAGGATATTGGTTGTCAGATCGACGAGCTGCTTCGCGAGTTGATTTCTGATCACCATACCGCAGAGCGACGATCCGACGATCTGATGATTACCGGACGATTTGAAACGGTCAAGCGTAGTATACAGGAGCTGATGAGTCTGCAGCAGGCTACAGCTGCCAGCTTGCACACGCTCACCGAGTCTACGCAGCGTACAGAGCGTAGACAGGTCGAGCTGGAGGGATCGCAGAGGACCATGTATGCCTCACTCACTCAGGTACATACTTCAATTGAGGAGAGTACTTAGAGGATGGTGAGTACCCTTGTTGCGCATGCTGAGCAACTGCTAGAGCTGGAGCAGATACGTACTCCCGGTCCATCGACGGCACCAACTCTAGACATTGCACTGCCTTCTACTGCCCTTACGGTGCAGCTCACACAGGAGCAGTATGAGTACATGCTATCTCAGATGCGTAGCAGGGGTCTTCAGTGATTTCATTGATTTTTTTATGAGTTGTATGTATTGGTCCTATGGGCAAATTGTTTATTGGTACACTTTTGTTTATACACTTGGTGGGAGACTTTTTATTATCTTCCATTTTTATTTGACTCTATTGGATGTTTGTGATGATGTGTGTCTGTGAAGTGTAGTATGCAGGATTTGAATATATTTATGTTTGTGACGCGGGATGTGTGTCTGTGATGATGTTTGTTATGAGTTGTATGTATTGGCCCTATGATGTGTGTCTGTGATGATGTTTGTGATGATATAAAGTGCAGTGTAAAGTGTAAAGTGCAGTGTGCAGGATTTGAATATAAAGTGTAGTGTGCAGTGTGCAGGATTTGAATATAAAGTGCAGTGTGCAGGATTAGTGTTTAAACTGTATATAAAGTGCAGGATTTGTGTTTAAACTGTATATAAAGTGCAGTGTGCAGGATTTGAAAATTGTATTTTATTTTTTTTAATTTTCCAGCATGTTAGCGATGGATTACGACGTTTGGCGATGGATTTGCGACGCGGAAGTACGTCGCAAATATATATCTGAACGTCGCTAACTGCGACGGGCCGTCGCTAAACGTCGCTCAGCATGCTGACATGGCAAACCTTGCCATGTCACCACATGCGACGAATAGACGTCGCTATATTCGTCGCTAAATTGGCGACGTACTATAAATGTCGCCGAACGTCGCTAAGTTTGCGACGTTTTAGCGTCGTAGACTATTCGTCTCAACATCGACGATTGACGACGAACTTTTGATCTGCGACTAGCTTTTCGACGACCTGCTTATTCCGTCGCTAAATTAATTTAGCGACGTATTTTTACTTATTAGCGACGTTTTTGAACGTCGCTAATATGACTCATTCTAGTAGTGCCGGTTATGACTAAAAAACTAGGAATTTTTGGGACCCATTGAAAATTCCAACTTTAAATGTGATCTATGTATATAAGTTGCAAATTACACACTCAACTATTTGGGCAGTTGCAATGACCGTTAGCTATTTCTTCAGCACTTCAATATCACCCTTACTATTTGGGTGTGGATGTGGTTTTGGGAGGGGTTATGCTCTTTATCTCTGTCTTAGTAAAAAAATGGATGCGGGATAAGACGTCTTGGAAAAGTTAGTCAGCTAGCAGATCCTGCAGAACTAGCCGATCCACTGGTTCTTATGCGATTTTGTTTATGTCTGCATGGCCAGTAGCCATTTTTCGCCTTTAGTTGAGATTAAATGGAATATTTTCCTTATCTTATGCGATAATCTAGTTAAGATATATATTTTTTTTTCCTTTTGAGAGATAATTGGTGAGAGAAAAACCTCCCCCCCCAATGTTTTATTAAAGAGAGATTTAACAAAACAATCTACAACTTGTTAAGAGTCAATGTACAACAAGAACTAGAACCTCAATACAAATACCAAAAATTCATATCATCCATACCAATGACCTGATGTAAGACAAATAAGAGACGTAAGTTGTTGTGAGCTTCTATGTTTATTGTTAAGTAATCTATTATTCCTTTCCAACCAAGCCCCACTTTAACATATGGCAACAACCATAATATTCTATATCTATTTGTAACTTTTATCAACTCTATGAAGCCTCCAAGCACCCCACAGAGAGTTGATGGAAGTTGGATAACCATCAGTTCAGAATTGATCGCTACATGCCTCCAAAATTAGACGAATCACCTTGCGCTTGAGTAGGAGTTCTATTACTAATTCTCTTTGACTATTACAGAGCCCACATGTATCAGACCAGTCCAATTTCTCTTGGCAAGGTTATCCCCAGTAAGGATAACATTCTTACATGTGAGCCATAGAAATATTCACTTTTAAGAGAGATTTGATCAGCCAAATGTATTTATCATACTCGATAATTTTGTCGCAGAAATTGTGGTTATAGTATAATGATTGTGGACTCCTATCTCCGAGAGCATAAATCTTCACTGTTGGAGTTTTTCTTTTCCTTGAACTTGTAGAGAGCTTGTTCTCAACAAGCCATGTAAGTTTAGTCCCACATTGGAAAGAAAACTCATGGGTATCTCAATATAACCCCTCTTGAGGAGTAGAGAGATGAACATGGGGTGGTGACCCTAAGGAGGGGACCATGTGGATAATTTTACATGGAGGTAAGGATAAGACACCTATTAAAAGCATTCATGCTTTTTGGCCAAGCTCAATTTAATTCCATTGGGGCTAAGCCCCAAAGGGGCTTAGCAACTCGAACTCGGACTCATAGGCTCATGAGGCGTAATGTGGCGTTTTGTTAGCGCACTTTGCACTTAGCACGTTAGCATCGTCGCATTTTGCGCTTTTGCTGCGCGACCTTTTGCGCGCCTGTTTGGGAGCCAGGTTGGGCGCCTCTGGGCGCCATTGGGCGCCTTTGGACGCCACTGGGCGCTCGGGTGCTTGGGCGCAAGGAAGAACGGGCGCACGGGCGCGAGGGCGTGCGGGCGCCAGGGTGCTTGGGCGCCAGGGCGTGCGGGCGCCGGGCGCGCGCGCATTGGCACACCGTGGTGCTGTAACGCTCAGAACGTGGCTGTCCATGTTCTGAACTTTTTCGAAACGTGCGATAACGGATCCGACAATTTCGGATCTGACATTCAACGTCGCGCACGTTTCGGATCTGAGCGGTTACTGTGAAACACTATAAGTAGAGACTCTCTTCTCTCTCAGAAGGTAACTTCTTACGATTTTTTTCAGAGAGAGAAGAGAGTGCTTCTGCATCGGCGTCCTATGTTTTTTTCCGTCCGGCTGAGGAGTCTGCGAGCATATTGGCAGTGCGTTACAGAGTTCTAACGAACTTGCTGGTTCCTGGAAGCTGACCATGTGGGCGGATCTAGCTTTGAGCGCCGGTGTTCTTACACCACAGCAGGATTTCTCTTCCTCATTCTTCTTCTTCCTCTACTGTAAACGTTGTGTCTCAATCACAATTAGTTTGTGAGGAAGAACGTCTTCTGCTGTAATCAAATTTTTTTAGCCTCCACCTCGCTGTTGTCACGTATCGGAAGCACGACTTTCAGTCGAGAGCCTTCTAATTACGTTTTCTCACAGGGTTTTCTTCTGAAATTACGTCCAGAGACTAACAATCTCAAAGCTAGATAAGAAGATGGAAAACTCTCGTGCTTTTCTCCTCGATACCAGCTTTAACAAGTTAGAGAAATTTGACGGAGAACATTTCCAAATATGGAAGAGGAAGATCACCCTCAATCTTCAACTCGTGGATGTCGACCATGTGTTGGTTGAGGATGAACTGACGATTCCAGAAGGTGGTAGTGCAGACGCTATTGCTGCTGCACATGTCAAGCAGAGCAAGTGGAAGAGAGAAAATAGCATATGTAAACTGCTGATTCTCAATTTCATGGAAGACTCTCTGGCAGAGTCATATTCCAAGAAGGTAAAGGCCAAAGAGACCTAGGATTCTTTGGAAAAGCTGTATGAAGATGATGAGAACCGGTCTAAAATCTTCATCGTCGAGAAGTACCACATGGGGTTCTTCGAAGATGAGAAGGCGATGCTGCCTCAAGTGAATGAATTCCTGAAGTTGCGCCAGAAGTTGGATGACGAGAAGATGCCCCTCGTCGACAAGTTTGTCGTTGGAGGGATAGTCTCGAAACTTCTTGCTGGATGGAGCAACTTCTATGCAAGAATGCATCGGAAGATGCTGGACATTAGCATGGATGATCTCCTGCAAGAGATCCATGTCGAGGAGAAGCTGCATTGACGACCACTTTTATGCTGTTAACTGTGGGCCTTCAAAAATGCTACTGGGGAGAAGCTGCATTGACGACCACTTTTATTCTGAATAGAGTGCCATATGCAACTTCAGATGTAACTCATCATGAACTTTGGTTCAAAGTCAGACCTAACTTGAATGCCATTCGAGTGTAGAGGTGTCTGGCTTATGTGAAGCTTCCAGATCTGAAGATTCAGAAGCTGGGGACAAGGATTACGAAGACGATCTTCTTATGGTATGCCGAGAAGAGTGATGCTCGGAGATTTCTTGATATTGAGTCAAATTATATCATCGAATCTCGAGATGCTGAAGGTATGCCGACAAGTTTACAAGGTACAAGAACATTGTTCTTACGGACATTCCGGAGAATGATGAAGGTGCAAAGGAGACTGAGATCTCCAATGAGCCGGTAGTCCAAGATAAAGTTGTTGCTGAGAAGACAACGATTGAACCAGAACTCGCTGAGCCTTCTACGAAGCGAGCGAGGAGGCCGAGAACATCGGAGATGACTTCGTCACCTATCATATGAAAGCAGATCCTCTTACCTATGATTAGACAATGAAGACCAGAGATGCTGTCTTCTGAAAGGAGGCGATAGACAATGAAATTGACTCAATCACCTCCAATAACACTTGGGTGTTGGTTGATTTACCTGAAGGAGCAAAACCTATCGGATGCAAGTGGATCTTCAAGAAGAAGATGAAAGCCGATGGAACCATTAGCAAGTTCAAGGCCAGGCTTGTAGCCAAGGGGTTTCTCAGAAGCAGTGGATCGACTACTTTGACACGTATGCTCCAGTAGCCCGGTTGACAACCATCAGATTGTTAATTGCTCTTATAGCAATACACAAGCTGGTGATACATCAGATGGTTGTGAAAACAACATTTTTGAATGACGAGCTGACCGAAGGGATTTACATGCAACAACCAGAAGGGTTTGTCGTCAAAGATCTTGAAGACAGTCTGCAAGTTGGTAAAATCTCTGTACGGTTTAAAGCAAGCTCCCAAAATGTGGCATGATAAGTTTGACAAAGTCAAAAGGACAAATGGCTACAGGGTCAGTGAAACAGACAAGTGTGTCTATACGAAATTTACTGACGGAAAAGGAGTTATCGTTTGTCTATACGTGGACGACATGCTGATTATAGGTACGGATATAAGCTGCGTCACGGAGACAAAGAAGTTCCTCTCGACGAAGTTCAGTATGAAGGACTTGGGGGATGCTGATGTTAACTTGGGACTCAAGATCATCCGGACAGACACTGAATTGACGCTGTCACAATCTCATTACATTGAAAAGATGCTCACTTGCTACGGGTATCATGATCTTCCTATAATTGATACGCCATACCGCGGCGATCAGAAGCTGGAGCCAAACTCGAGTGAAAGCGTCAGACAGCTGGAGTACGCTAGCGTCATAGGGAGTTTGATGTACGCTACTACTGCCACTAGGCCTGACATAGCTTTCGTCGTGGGAATGCTGAGTCGTTTCACTAGCAATCCAGGCGCTGAGCACTAGAAAGCTGTGAAGCGTGTTATGAGATATCTCAAGAAGATTCAGACATATGCACTGCACTTCAGCGGAGATCCGTCTGTAGTAGAAGGCTTCAGTGATGCTAGCTGGTGTTCAGAGGTAGAAAGCGAGATATCTACATGTGGATTCATATTCGTCCTGGGTGGAGCTGCTATATCGTGGAAGTCGAAGAAGCAGACTATGCTCTCTCGCTCCTCTATGGAATCTGAGTTTTTTGCACTGGACGCTGCTGCAGATGAAGCAGAATGGCTTCGGGAGCTCTTATATGATCTTCTATTGGTTGGAGCACAGATACCGGCGATACCTGTATACTGCGACAACCAGGCGGCAACAACAGTGGCATCTAATGAACTCTTTAACGGAAAGAAGAGTACTGTTCGGTTGAAGCACAGAGCAGTGAACGATCTCATCAAAAGAGGCGTCATTGCAGTGATAGATGTTCAGAGTCAGAAGAATCTGGCGGATTCGTTCACGAAGGACCTCAAGCGCCAGCTGGTCGAAGACACAACAAGGATGATGGGCTTGAATGCATTTTGATATTGTGCCTTTGTAATCCTACCGTAAAGTTTTAAGTTATTAGTTCAAAGAGAAATCTACTAGACATCTAACTTTCGGTTCAAAGGAGACCACTGACCTGAAAAATATCAGGTAACAGTGGGTACTTGTTCTTGGGAACATGGAAGGATTACGGACCCATAATCAGTGTTGTTTACTATGTATTTTCTGCAAAAATTAGATCCTGTGATGAAGATGGCTTAAATGCCTTAATGAGTTCTCAGACAGAGTGAATGTCTGGAGTGCTTTACAGGAAGCACGGTAGCGCAGCACTACAAGGAGTGTAATTCCATGCTACAGTGGGGTAACTCCACCATGAGGTTCCCGGTTAGGGATAATGCATCGGCTCTGTGAGCCAACTCACAGCGGAATAGTACCGCAAATAGGCAGGTAGCCTAATACTGTATGATGAAATTGAAGATGGGTAGTCAACACTACAAAGGGGAGATGTTTCTCATGTTACACTGGCACGACCCCACGATGAGGTAGCCGGATAGGGGTAAAGCCTCGGCCTTGCAGGCCATGTCGTTGCGGCGTAACACCGCAAAGGAGCCTAAGGCTCCATGCTGGGTAGTATGGCACTACAAAGAGGCTGTGACCTCATGCTACAGTAGTATGACACTACGATGAGGTTTCCGGTAGGGGTAATGCCTCGGCTTTAGGCCATGTCATAGCAGCATAGCACCGCAAGGGAAGCGCAAGACTTTATGCCATGTCTCTTTAATAAAGAACTCACCTATAGTGTATGGACAGAGATAGCATGCCGTCTCTTGAGGGTAAACTTGTAGACGTCCAAAATTGTACACTGAAACCAGACTGGTACATGGTCTTTAATATGCAGCCAGAAGCATAGATAACTACATTTTGTGAGTGAAAAGAATTGCAGCTGTGGTACAGAATTCAAGGCATAGTCCATTCTTGTATCATACTGTTGTTCAATCCATGCGGAAAGATTCAAGTCGTCAGTGACATCTATCCTAATGTAGAATGGACAGTTACTGTTGGGAACGCTCAACCCTACACATATATTAAGATATATGGGAGATTGTTGGAGTTTTTCCTTTTCTTGAACTTGTAGAGAGCTTGCTCTCAACAAGCCATGTAAGTTTAGTCCCACATTGGAAAGAAAAACTCATGGTTATCTCAATATAACCCCTCTTGAGGAGTAGAGAGATGCACATGGGGTGGTGATCCTAAGGAGGGAACCATGTGGGTGATTTTACATGAAGGTAAGAATAAGACACCTATTAAAACCATTCATGCTTTTTGGCCAAGCTCAATTTAATTCCATTCGGGCAAAGCCCCAAAGGGGCTTAGCAACTCGAACTCGGGCTCATGAGGCGTAATGTGACATTTTGTTGGCGCACTTTGCACTTAGCACGTTAGCATCGTCGCATTGTGTGCTTTTGTTGCGCGAGTCTCTGTGCGACCGTTTGTGCGCCAGTTTGTGACCTATTTGGGCACTAGGTTGGGCGCACTGGGCGTTCGGGTGCTTGGGCGCATAGACGCAAGGCGCGCGGGCGTACGGGCACACGGGCTCACGGGCGCGATGGCGCTTGGGTGCCAGGGCGCGCGAGCGCCAGGGCGCGTAGGCGCTGGGCGCCAGGCGCGTGGGCATTGGCGCACTGTGGCGTTGAACACTCAGAACGTGGCTGTCCACGTTCTGAACTGTTCCGAAAAGTGCGATAACGGATCCGATATTTTCGGATCTGACATTCAATGTCGCGCACGTTTCGGATCTGAGCGGTTACAATGAAACACTATAAGTAGAGACTCTCTTCTCTCTCAGAAGGTAACTTCTTACGATTCTTTCCAGAGAGAGAAGAGAGTACTTCTGCGTCGACGCCTCGTGTTTTTATTTTCGTCCGGCCGAGGAGTCTGCGAGCATATTGGCAGGGCGTTCCAGAGTTCTAACGAACTTGCTGGTTCCTGGAAGCTGACCGTGTGGGCGGATCTAGCTTTGAGCGCCGGTGTTCTTACACCCCAGCAGGATTTCTCTTTCTCATTCTTCTTCTTCCTCTACTGTATACGTTCTGTCTCAATCACAACTACTTTGTGAGGAAGAACGTCTTTTGCTGTAATCAAATTTTTTTAGCCTCCACCTCGCTGCTCTCACGTATCAGAAGCACGACTTTCAGTCGAGAGCCTTCTAATTACGTTTTCTCACAGAGTTTTCTTCTGAAATTACGCCCAAAGACTAACATTCACCACCTTGTTTCTAGGGGCACCATTGTTGTAGGTAAGTCAATAACTTATCTTTCTCCCTATGTTGAGAATCGCTAAGGGTGCATCGAAACGGAGGTTTCCATTGTCCCCTCTACATTGAAGTAATATTGGGTCCTAAAGAAAATTTGAGAATTCATGGTCACAAGAATTTGATAAGTCTAGGTTGGAAACAGATTTGCTCCGTCTTAATAGCATAAAAGGTGTGCTCCAAGGCGCTAGATGGGCACGCCTCACTAACGGTGCCTTTCCATAAGGGATATAATGCAATATGCCTCATTTGTGCGTTGCATTTTCGCCTAGGAGCATGTATTGGCGATACTGGAAAAAGGGACATGATATGCTTACTATTTACAAGAAGTTTGGTCACATTAGACAATTGGTGTTATGCACTCGATGTTGGTTGTTCGTTAGACATGTGGCAACCATCAACAACCATCGGTGGAGTGGTGTATCAAATATACTTTATTAGTAAAAAATAGAATGTTTCACAACATGCTACATAAGGCCGGTAGATGTATGTGAACAGAGTACTCGACTCCAAAAGCTTTTAATATTCAACACAGTGGAATTCTAAAGGTGATACTACGTATTATGTTGTTGCTGGAGGACGAGAAGTGCGTTAAAATATAATGGTTATCCAGGAGCACCTTTTGAGGTGTGGTATTGAGGCTTACCACAACAAGGTAAATGCATGGTAGTTAGAATGACCCAATTGTAGGGAGCAACCTGGTCATATTTTCGTTGGTGGACAAGATGTATATACTTAAGTGCTTTGATGTGAGTGAGGGTGATTGATAATGATGTTGAAACTTTTGCTTGTTCTTCATATTAGACAATAAATATGAATCCTAGTTGCTTAAGTTTGATTACGAAGAAAACTTTAATCTTCATTAGACACATTTGGCCAAACCATGTAAATCCGTGTCATTGTGCTTGTATTCTTGTTGATCTTGCTATTGTTGGCTTATACTATTTGTCTGATTTCACTTGAACTGAGGCATACTTAGGTTGTGGGGTGACCCTTGACTGTTAGAGCACTTTCGTGTTGGGGAGTAGGATTCCTTTAGCAGTTTTTTCACTTGTTTATATAGTGGGCGTCGATTTTGGAAAAGATATGCCACACTCCAGTTTTTTCTGTGGAGAATAAGATGAATAATTGCCAAGGCTGTCATGGCAGATATGCGATGGTCGGGTGAGGATAGGTGGTTTCAACCATTACCATAGCTTCTAACACCCTCCAGTCTTCTGAGATAAACACAAGCCAAGAACGTACAAATTGACTACAAAAGTTTTAAAAAAGACAAAATGTATGCTTTTGTTGGTAAAATAAAAACTCTGCAAGGACCACCAAGAAAAGGGGGGGGGGGTCTAGTGGTAACACTGGCGAGGGAAGGGAGCGGGCGTGGGTTTGATTCCCAGCCCGGGCAAAATAAAAATGGGAAAGGTAGGGGATCTAGGTGCTAGAATCCACGAAGAGGGACGGTCGTTAACGACACGCCTTATTTCAAAAAAAAAGAAAGGAAAAGAAAAGGTCTGTAAGGGAACTAAAATTTACATTTGGATTCTTTGTCAATTTTCTTATACTTATCCATATGCATGCAATTTGGGTAACAATAACTCAAAATTTCAATTTAAGCAGGAGGAGCTACAATCACTCGATGGACTTCAAACTGTTTCTAGATGCTGTAAAGAGTAAGTTCCCTAATTGGTGTTATTCATGTTAATTATCTTTAATTTAACTAAGATAGAATAACCGTGCTCCCATAAGTCAATTAGTCCTAGAAGACTTGGAGGTTTCGTACTTTGGCATAATACTCCTAGAACAAGCCATATCTGTAATTTTTCTCTGTGAAATCATATTTATTTTGGAAATATAAGAAGCAACATCATAGCCTTTTATTTCTCTTCTCGTGTACATTTTTTTCTTATCTAAGAGAAAATTTCAGGGGATCTGCGTTAGTTTGAACTTCGTAAATTGTGCTCATTTTTCCTATAGTGGAATATTTGCAGCATACAATTTGGCTGTGGCAGAACAGTTTTGTATGCAAGGGTTCTGCTGATATAGTTTCACCAATATAACATATATTGATTCAGAAACTCATGGTGGTTTTGCTAGTTGGCTGGTAGCATGGTATTGTTCTAGTAGGTTTTCTTTTTTCTTTCTTATTACTATGGTTATTGTTATTGTATTCTTATCATTACTTTTATTAATAATATCTGTCATGTTGTCCTTGTAAATATCATTATTCTCTCGGCTAAATCTTATAAGGGGAATGATAAGGAGTTATGAATGGCATGATTTCAATAATACTTTATATCAAAAAATGAAAAGGACACCGGATAATACTAAGTCAAGTAATGGTTGTGATGCCACCTTTACGATTTCTCTTAATTAAGGCAGGTCAATATGCCTTACCATTTGGCCGCCTAGGTTTATCGCATAGTCCTCTCATGCTCATAACTATTTTGGAAAGGAATTTGGCACCAACATAGACGGTTGACGTTATAAAAACTTCTAGTCTTTTATGAAGTTTTCTTATACACTTACACTCCAGAGCTAACTTTATTCCGATAGGTGAAGGCTTGGATGAAGACTTGGTTTTGACATAGGAGGTAGTACTAATTTTTGGAACCTGTTGACATTTTTTGAGGTATAGTAATTCTTTAGTGTAGTTCCATATTCTCATATTTCTTTATGAATGATATTTTACTTAACGAGAGGGGGAAGGGTTAGCTATAAAATAGAATCATGGAGAAAAACATTGAATATGGGTTTTAACATAACGGAGTGTGTGAAATGAACTTCGAATAAAAGTCAAAAACGAGGGAGGAGTCTATATGATGGTTACTTGAATTCACCATTTAGGTAGCGTTTTGCGATCTGGAAACGCTGATTTGGGAACATGCATTATGCGATCCAGACACAAACGTTCCACAACGTAACATTGGTGAATTGAAACCTGTGAATGTACATTCCGACAAGCAAATAAATCTGTGTACTTGTGGTTATGGCCAAGCTTTTAAAGGGAAGAAGATATAGATTTTTGTCCTATTCTAAAAAGTTTTTAGTGCAAGAATTGCTCTTTTTTTAAGAAAGACATTATTTCTAGGTTTGTTTGGAACTTGTGAATATGTTGTTTAGTTTTGAATTTTTGACAATACTAGATTATGGCACTTTTTTTTGGGAACAAGGGTAAATTTTATTCCACGCAAATCTCAGTACATGTATTACAATACACTATACTCACATCACTCCTACTCCGGTTAAGGGGTCACTACAGATATATCGAATTCTAAATTATTTAGAATTTCTACAGGAGGGGTAATCAACCCCTCAAATATACGCCTGTTACGCTCCCTCCAGACGTGCCAAACTGATGCTGCAAGTCGAACTCTGGCCCTCCTAGCCCATCCCAGCTCCATACCTCGGCGATCCCTAATCCAAGTGAGGATCCCCCGTATATCTCTAGCCCTGCCAACTCCTCCCAGCGACCTCGTGCATTGTTCTGACCAGATATGCCAAGTTACCGGACACTCAAAGAATAGGTGGCCAATAGATTCAGCCTCCGCTGAACAAAGTACACACTTCGGGTCTGGGATCTGCACCCCAAACCTGATGAGCCTGTCCCTCGTCATCAACCTGCCAAGCAGCAGCTTGTAAGCACAAAGCTGCATTTTTCGGGCAATCCCTTCCCCAGATAAAATAGTACTCCGCAATCCTTTCATAATGGGTCCTTACCAGATTGTAACAACATTTGAAGCGGAAAGGACCTATCCCCCCATCCGCAACAGGAGCAGCCCAACTCCAGGAATCTGCATGCTGGCTAGTATCAATGGTGATCTGGCGAATCTCTTCTCCAAACTGAGCAGTGTACTGATAGATCTCAGGCCTCCAGATTCCATCCCTGATAATCAGATTACATTTCAGCCCTCTACTCGCCTCTCTGTCCATCTGTGCACCCAAGGTCTCCAGGAGGGAACCATTACCCATCCACGGGTCGAGCCAAAGATCAGTGTTAGCCCCATCTTTCATGATCCTGCGTATAGTGGACTAGAGAACTGATCTGCATCTAAGAATATCCTTAAAAGGAACAGAGAAATTGTTATCAATCATACAGGACCATAAATTAGTCTGCCTCGAGTATCTGCTAGCCATCCACTCTGCCCAAAGAGAGCCGCCTTTGATGAACTGTCAAGCCATCTTCACCCCAGAGGCCTCCCTTACCGCAAGAAGTGGTCTCAACCCCACTCCTCCTTCCTCCTGAGGCCGGCAGAGTTGCTCCCAGGCTAACGCATGCACACCTCCTCACCAGATAAAATTGGCGCATATGTTCTCCACCTTCCGGATGGTGGCCACCAGAATCTTTATCGACTGCAACCAGAACATAGCAATGCCAGAAATGACCGACCTAACTAGCTCAATGCGACCCCAAAAAGATAGCCCAGCTGCCTGCTAGCCTTCCACTCTCCTTTGGGCAAACTCCACCAAGCTGTGACAGTCTTGATCCCTAGCATAATTGACCGTCAAAGGAACCCCCAGATACTTAATCGGTAGCTCACCTTTCTTTACCCCCAGAGCAAAGGTCCTTTCCTTCTTGAGGGAACAACTCGAGCTGAAATAAACCCTACTCTTCTCCCTATTCAGCTGAAGCCCAGACAATCGTCCAAACTCCTCCATAATATCAGATAGCGCACGCATCCCCCGCATAGAAGGATGAAGCAGCACCAAGAGGTCGTCAGCATAAATCAAGTGGGACACCACCGGATTGACCAGCCTGAAGAGAGGAACAATCTTCCTACTATGCACTGCCAGGTCCATCAGGCAAGTGAAGTACTCCATCACCAGAGTGAACAGGTACGGGGAGAGGGGATCCCCCTGCCGAAGTCCCCTGTTGCTCCTGAAGAATCCATATGGAGTACCCTGGATGAGAACCGAAAATATGGGAGAGCATATGCATTCCCTCACCCTCGCAACCCACAGCTCGTCAAACCCCATGGCTAGCATAAGATGGCAGATGAAGTTTCTGTTGACAGTGTTATAAGCTTTCCTCAAATCCAGCTTCACACAGACCTTCATCCCCCTGGCTTGTTGAATTCTCTGACCATCTCATGAGCAAGCAAACCGTGCTCAGCAATCGAGCGACCCTTGATGAAAACCGCCTGATTCCGAGACACCAGACCCTGCATGATCCCCTGCATGCGCCAGCACATAAGGTGGATAATTATCTTATACAGATAATTACAACACGCAATAGGCCTGAAGCCGGCGAGGGATGTCGCGCCCTCCTTTTTAGGGACCAAGGTCAGGAAAGTGTGGTTTAACTCCTTCAACAACTTTCCTTCCAAGAAAAACTCCTGCACCGCCTCCAGAACTGGATATTAAAGCACACCCCAGTATCGCCTAAAGAACCCACAAGAGAAGCCGTCCGGTCCCGGGGCCTTATTAGGATCCGCCTTTATCACAATAGCCTCCACCTTCTCCAAACTCACAGGGGCCAACAACAAGCTATTCCCATAAGGCGTCACCAGCCGCTTCAAGACAAGACCAGGAAACATGGTGGGATAGTCAGTCTGCTGATACAAGTCTGAATAAAACCTGACTGCCTCCTCCTGAATCCCCAGCGGGTCTTCGACAAGCCTGCCCTTGCCATTGAGGAGCCTGGGGATGCTGTTCCGGTGCTGTCTTGTCCAGATCATATCGTAGAAGAACCTGGTGCACCGGTCCCCATCCTTGAGCCAGGAATACTTGGCCCTCTGAGCCGCACTGATCTCCTGCTGGAGCCTCAAGATGTTGACCTCCGAAATCAGGTCCTTCTTCCTAGCCACCAACTCTCCGCTCAACATATCTGCTTGTAAAGCTTCATGTACCTCCCGAAGCTCGACCTCCTTATCCTCCAGGGAAGACCGCGACATCGTCTTAACCCAGTTTCGAATAGCTCTCTTAGCATGTTTGAGTTTGTGAACCATACGAAACTGAGCCGTGCCCTTATGAGAATGCTGCAACCCCCCATAACCACCTCCTCATAACCAGCAGATAGGTACCAACTATTGTTGTACCGAAACGGCCAAGCCTTCCAAGTGGGCCTCTTCGAGAAGCCGATCCGGATAGGGGAGTGGTCACTGGTCCCTGCCGCAAGCCCTTCCGCCACAGAATTAGGAAAGCAGCGAAACCATTCACTGTTCTTTAGAGCCCTATCAAGCTGACAGGCAATCCTGTTGTGGACCGCCTTATTGTGCCAGGTCCATATGTGTCTAGCCCTCTCCAGCCCCCTCAGCCCCGACAGGAGGAGACATCTCTGGAAGTCGTATAAGATCTGATCAGGCACCGGACGTCCCCCCATCTTCTCTAGCCGGTGCAGCATGGCATTGAAGTCCCCCATAAGTAGCAAAGGAAGATGCAGATGTTTCGCCATTCGTCCTACACGCACAATGTCCTCCCACAGGGTCTCACGGAGCCGCCTATCATTGTGCCCATAGACTGCACCCAGAATGAAGCGGAAACCTCCTTTATTCACAAATGAGATGCCAATAAGTTGCTCTGTCTTCAGAACCTGTTTCCCCTCTCAACTATCCCTGTTCCACCGATGGAGTCCTGCGAGCAAGCATCATCGCCCCTCTAATCTTCGTCTCAAGCAAAATAGATGTCACACTTCTCGCGTCTCAGCACTCCACCAATCTATTTCCATCTCCCAATGGAACATCCTCCACGAATATTCCAAGCGAGGACCGACATTAATTAATTAATGTCGGGTCCCCCCTGGACTCCATCTGGATTGTCACTTGAGGGAAGTGGCGCGTCCGTCAAATCTAGATCCTCTCCCCTCCCCGATGTGAGGGCAAGGTGGCCTGAATCCTGGAAAGTTTCAAGGTCCAATCCGGGTTGGCCTCGGTCTGATCATCAGCGTCCGTCAAATCTAGATCCTCTCCCCTTCCCCACCACAGAAACCTCCATCCCATCCTGACTGCCACCAAGGGTAGTCATACCCCTGGTCACCAAAGTCCTCTGGGGCCTGAACGGAACAATCACTCCCTGCGGACTCTCCTGACTCGACCGAGTGTCTTTCTCCGGACGCACGGCAACCTCTATCAGGGTGTCCTCATCCGCCGGTCTGCATAGCGTCGTCGCTCCGGAGTTGGGACTGGACGCCAACTCCGGCTCTACTACCTCCATCTGTGCTACCGTGGGTTTAGCAGACTCCTTTTCTCTAGTCATGCAGGCACTAGACACGTGACCAATACACTTACATAGGGGACACGTAGGGGGACCCAATCATACTCCACAGCATGAGTAAGAACCTCCCCGGACGCCACCTCGTACTCCAGAAGGCTCGAGAGCTCCGTCCCAGCTTTTATTTCCACAAGTATCCTGGCATACATCAGTCTCGTACGGAAGGCCGTAGCGTCATCCATCTTGATCGACTTACCAACCAAGCTAGCTAATCTCATGAGAAGGGGGATACTCCAATATTTTACTGGAAACTCAGGAAAGCGAATTCAGACAGGAATCGCGTTGAGCATCTCCTTCTCACATCTCAACTTCGGTGTCCACTCCTTCAGGATAATGAGCCACCCGTCAAAGGACCAGGGCCCTCCTTGTATAATCCTGGTCAAATCCTCCGCCAGACCGAATTTCACAAAGAACCCATTCTCCCTAGAGAAGATCTCCATGCTTCCCTTTGGTCTCCATACCCGCTCTGCATATTCCCGTATCTGGCCATAGAATGGTTTACTCTCCAGCACATACATCACCAGAGTGTTCTTCCAGAAGTTCGTTACCTCGGCAATCTCCTCTGCTGAAAAATAAGCTCGGGAGCCTCCACCCACCTTCTTCGGTGGCACATACTCCATCGACGTCGGGCTCTTGGTCTCTGTCGGCATACAAACTTCCTTCCAAGATTTAGATCTCGGCGCACTAGAGATCATTCGGAAAGAGACCACATGGGGCTCCGGGCCCTGACTCTCGGCTACCTCCGCAATACATTTTCCTTTCTCAGCCGTCGTCACCTTGGATCTCCATCAAGTCTCGGTGCGTCCCGATCCACCCCCCATTCGCCGGGGTACAGACGGCCTATTTTCGTTCCTACCATGTCCCGTCTGGCCCATAGCTTGAGGCTGGACCCCTCTACTCCCTCCTGGACGACGAGGTAACGTGCAAGAGTCCAGTGGACTTATTCCCGTGGCTCAAAGTATTGTTGCATTCATCGGGCCTCTGATGCGTGAGTGCCCCGGGCCGCACGCTCCGCACAAGAAATCTCATCATCGCACATATATATATATATATATATATATATATATATTTTTTTTTTATATATATATATATATATATATATATATATATATATATATATATATATGTGTGTGTGTGTGTGTGTATATATATATATATATGTGATAAAGAAATATAAAAAAAAAAGATGCAGCAGCGGCGCGACCCCTCTGCTAGGGTTTTGGCGACGGCTTCCTCGCCTCCCCCCCGACCCCCCGATCCGCTCGCGGGGAGGGAGGCTCGACGGCTGGGAGGAACGGGAAGGGGGGAGGGCGACATCTCCAGCCCAGTGGAGGACTGGGTGGCGGCCAGCAAGGGACCCCTCCACGCAAGAGGGGGCGGGAGGCAGCAGCGGGACCCTCCCAGGCGGGGGAGGGTCGTCTGGAGGCGGCGGCGGTGTGATCCCCCGGAGGGGGGGGGGGTCGGGAGGCGACAGCGGGACCCCCCAGGCGGGGGGGAGGGGGGTCGGGAGGCGGCAGAGGGCCCCCCCAGGCGGGAGGGGGGCGGCTGGAGGTGGAGGAATCGGGGTTGGGCCCGACGGTCTCAGACCGAGTGGCGACGGCGAGACCTTCCCGGAGGGGGGAGGTCGGGCAGTGGCATGGGGGGATCGGGGGCTTCGGCTCCCCCATTCGAATTCGGGTCTGGGTCCGGGGTGGACAACCCAGAAGAGGTGGGCTGGCAGACGGTGACGAGACGCCGGGCTGGAGGGAGACGAGGGACCCAAACTCAAAAATCGGGACGGACGGGGCCAGGGAATTACGGGACCCGGTCCTCACGCACAACTGAGTCCCGTCGTCGCGGGGGAGGTATGGTGCGCACAGTACCAGGATGGAGGCTAAAGGCGACTGCGGCAGAGAAGGCTAAGGGCATTGCTGTTACTGATGGCAGTAAAGGCCCTGGAGCTGCGAACCCCCCGGCCAGGGTGCACATTGAGGAGCAGCGGCCTCGGTCTTGGAAGGAGGTGTGCACGCCGGCGGTGACGAAAAGTCCGTTGTCGATGGAGTTTCTCACACCTATGTCAGTTGGAGGAGGGTTACGGGCATATTTCCCCGCCGAGAAAATAGCGGTGGTTTCGGAATTCTGGAAGAACACGCTGGTGTTGTACGTGTTAGGGAACAAACCGTTCTTTGGCCAAATCAGGGGCTATGCGGAGCGTGTCTGGAGACCCAAAGGGAGCATGGAGTTCTTCTCCAGGGAGAACGGGTTCTACTATGTCAAATTTGGTCTCGCGGAGGATGTGACTAGGATTCTGCAGGGAGGACCTTGGTCATTTGATGGAAGACTCATTATACTGAAAGAGTGGACCCCTGACCTGAAATGTGAGAAGGAGGTGCTAAACGCCATCCCCATTTGGATCCGATTCCCAGAGTTTCCAGTAAAATATTAGAGTATTCCGCTTCTCATGAGACTGGCCAGCCTCGTGGGGAAGCCGATCAAGGTAGACGAGGCCACTGCTTTTCGCACCAGACTTATGTATGCCAGGGTCTTCGTGGAGATCAAGGCGGGCTCGGATCTTCCGAGTATGCTGGAGTATCAGGTACCGTCGGGGGAGGTTTTGACCCAGTCGGTGGAGTATGACTGGGTCCCACCCATGTGTACACACTGTGAGTGTTTTGGGCATACTACCGGAGCATGCAACTACAAGGGGAAGGAGGCCGCCAGTCCACCGGCGGCTCAGACAGAGGATACCGGGTTGGAGAAGGCACCCAGTCACCTACCTGGAGAGGTGTCGCCTGATAGGTATATGGAGGAGGATACAGTGATGGAAGTTGGGAGGGGGCTGGAGCCAGGATCACCGCAGAGACAGGAGAGCATGCAGGGCGCCCTCGTCCCTTTCAGGCCACAGAGGACCATGGTGACCAGGGGTATGAGCGCGGCTGAGAGTGGTCAGATGGTGACGGAGGCTCCCCCGGTGCTTATGGTTTACAGTAGCAGGAAGAGACACGCTCCGGCCACGCTAGAGGACATCCCCCAGACGAGGGAGACGGACGACCAGACTGAAACCAACCTTGATTGGACTCTTACCCTTAGCAGGATTCAGGCCCATCTTGCTCCTTCCTCCATGGTGGATGCAGTCATTGATCAGGCGGATGAGACTCTTCCGAGAGTCGATCCAGATGAGTTCCAGGGGGACCCCTCATCTTTTATTTAGATGTCGGTCCTAGCATGGAACATTAGGGGGGGTGTTCCATTGGACGATGGAGGGAGATTGTAGGAGTTATGAGGAGAGCTGTGTGACATTGCTATCCTACTGGAGACGAAGATTAGAGGGGCCGTTATGCTCTCGCGTAGGACTCCGGCAAACTGGGATCACATTCACAATTTAGATCTTTGCGGTATGGCGAGGATCTGGGTTAGGTGGAACAAAGGTAGCTGGGAGGGGGTGCAGATACATAAAACAGAACAACTCATCGGCGTTACTTTTGAGAACAAAGGTGGGTTCCGTTTCATCCTGGGTGCTGTATATGGGCACAATGACCGGAGACTCCGGGAGACTTTGTGGGAGGACATTGTGCATCTGAGTCTTCTGGCGGACAACATGCATCTCCCTCTGCTCATCATGGGGGACTTCAATGCTATGCTGCTTCGTCACGAGAAGGTGGGCGGTCGACCTGTTCCGGACTCGATCTTATATGACTTCCAGAGGTGTCTGCTTATGTCAGGGATGCGGAGGCTGGAGCGAGCATGACATATCTGGACCTGGCACAACAAGGCTACTCAAAATCGGATTGCTTGTCAGTTGGATCGAGCCTTGGGCAATAGTGAGTGGTTCAGGTGCTTCCCGAACTCGGTGGCGGAAGGTCTTGCGGCGGGTACTAGCGACCATTCTCCTATCCGGGTGGGCCTCTATGAGAGACCCACGTTGAGGACGAGGCCGTTTCGGTATACCAACAGCTGGTATTTGTCGGCTGGTTATGAGGAGGTGGTTACGAGAGAGATGCAGTACTTCCGGGATGGCACGGCCCAGTTCCGCATGGTTCACAAACTCAAACAGCTCAAGCGGGCCATCAGGGGGTGGGTGAAGACGATTCCGCGGACTTTCCTGGCAGATAAGGAAGCCGAGCTCCGGGATACCCAGGTGGCCCTCCAAGCTGACATACTGAACGGGGAGCTGGCGGCTAAGGAGAAGCTCCTGATTGAGGAGGTCAGCATCATGAGACTGCAGGAGGAGATTAGTGCGACACAGAGGGCCAAATGCACCTGGCTCAAAGATGGTGACTGCTGCACCAAATTCTTCTACGATGTGATCCGCACTCGGCAGCACCGGAATAGCATTCCCAGACTTCTGAATGCTGAGGGACGTCTTGTGGGGGACCCGGTGGAGATTCAGGAGGCGGCCGTCAGATTTTACACTGACCTATATCAGCAGACGGACTACACTAGCACGTTTTCAGCCCTTTTCACGAAGAGACTGGTGTCCAGCCATGGGAACAGGCTACTTCTGGCCCCTGTGAGGATGGAGGAGGTGGAAGACATTGTGATGAAGGCTAATCCCAATAAAGCTTCTGGGCCTGATGGTTTCTCGTCAGGGTTCTTTAAGCGACACTGGGGTGTGCTTAAGGTCCCGGTTCTAGCGGCGGTTCAGGAGTTCTTTGTGGAAGGCAGGCTTCTGAAGGAGATGAACCACACATTCTTGACGTTGGTTCCTAAGAAGGAGGGAGCGACTTCTCTTGCAGACTTTCGGTCCATTGCTTGCTGTAATTTTCTTTACAAAATCATCACTCATCTTATGTGCAGGCGAATGGAGGGAATTATGCAGGGATTGGTGTCCCAAAATTAAGCTGCGTTCATCAAGGGACGGTCGATAGCGGAGCACAGCCTGCTAGCTCATGAGATGGTGAGGGAGTTCAGCAAACCTGGGGGGATGAAGGCTTGTGTTAAGCTTGACCTCCGGAAAGCTTATGATACGGTCAACAGGGACTTCCTGTGTCATTTGATGCTTGCCATGGGGTTCGACGAGAGGTGGGTTGAGAGGGTGAGGGAGTGCATCTGCTCCCCTACTTTCTCAGTCCTCATCCAGGGTACGCCACATGGCTACTTCAGGAGCAACAGGGGGTTGAGGCAGGGGGACCCTCTATCCCCGTATCTATTTACTTTGGTGATGGAGTACTTTACATACATGATGGATACGACAGTGCACAACAAGAGGATCGTTCCCCCTTTTCCGTCTGGTGAGCCCGGTGGTATCACATTTGATCTATGCTGACGATTTATTGGTGCTCCTCCAGCCCTTCATGCGGGGAATGAGAGCGCTCTCTGATATTATGGAGGAGTTCGGGCGGCTCTCTGGACTTCAGTTAAACAGGGAGAAAAGCAGAGTCTACTTCAACTCCCGGTGTACACAGCAGGAGGAGAGAGCCTTCGCCTTGGGAGTGGACAGAGACGAGCTTCCAGTGAAATACCTGGGGGTTCCGCTGACGGTCAACTATGCCAGAGAGCAGGATTGTCACAGCTTGGTGGATTTTGCTCAGAGGAGAGTGGAAGGCTGGCAAGCGACGGGGCTATCATTTGGCGGTCGGATAGAGTTGGTGCGTTCGGTCATTGCGGGTATCACGATGTTCTGGATGCAGTCTATCCAGATCCCTACGGCCACTATTCGGAAAGTGGAGGCCCTCTGCGCCGACTTCATCTGGAGGGGAGGGATGCATACGATCTCCTGGGACCAGCTTTGTAGGCCTCGGGAGGAAGGAGGAGTGGGGTTGAGGCCTCTCCATGCAGTCAGGAAGGCGGCTTGTGTGAAGATGGCCTGGAGATTCATCAAGGGGGCTCGCTCTGGGCGGAATGGATGGCGAACAGATACCTGAGGAGGACTAACTTCTGGGCTTGCAGGATTGACAACAACTTCTCGGTCACGTTCAAGGCCATTCTGAGGTGCCGACCGGTGCTTCAGACCGCTATCTGCAGGACCATGAAGGACGGGACGACTACCGACCTCTGGCTAGACCCTTGGTTGGGTTCCAGATCCTTACTCGAGATATTGGGAGGACATCTGGACAGAGAAGCGGGCAGGGGGCTCACATCTAGCCGGATCATCCGAGATGGAGTTTGGAGGCCAGAAGGATATCCATATACTGCTCAGGTTGCCGAGGAGATCCGCCTTATCACTATTGACGCTAGCCAGCATGAGGATTCCTGGAGCTGGTCCGGCCCAGGTACGGGGGGCGGGTCAGGCCTATTATGCTTTCGCAGCTGCTACGATTTGGTCCGGACCCACCACGACCGGGCTGAGGAGGTGGACTTCATTTGGGGCAAGGGGGTTGCCCAAAAAATGCAACTATGTGCATACCGACTCCTCCGGGGTAGACTGATGACGAGAGACAGACTCCGCAGATTTGGAATGCAGATCCCGGATGCCAAATGTGTGCTATGTAATGAAGATGATGAATCTATGGGGCATCTCTTCTTTGTATGCCCGATGACCTGGCACATTTGGACTGAGCAGTGGGCGCAGTTGAGAGGAGGAGTTGGGATGAACAGAGACATCCGGAGCATTCTCAGCTGGATTCGAGATCACAGAGGTCGAGATCCGGGGTGGGCCAGAAGAGCCAGAGTTCGTCTCGCCGCGTCTGTTTGACACATCTGGAAGGAGCGGAACAGACGTATTTTCGAGGGCTTGACTACCCCCCTATTGGAATTCTACATAACATAGAATTCGATGTATCAGTAATGGCCCCATAATACTATATTTTGGGGCCTGAGAAGTTGTGATATTATGTATTGTAATACCTTTTCCGCTGCATGCGAGGAATAAATTCACCCTTATTCCAAAATATATATATATATATATATATATATATATATATATATATATATGTGTGTGTGTGTGTGTGTGTATATAAATATTTATCTGAATGATATATAGAGTTCTTCCTGATCCCAAGATACCCTTGAAATATAACTTGCATGGACACAAAAGTGGTGTACGCTTCCGTATTATCATGTTTGTTGTTCACGTTTGTATTCATGTAAACATTGGTTAAAACTTGTCGTATACGACTAGTATTCAACTATGCAGTGCAACAGACATCGCTCAACTACGCTGCGACAGACATCGCTCGATGATCGAAGAAGTCCTAGAGGAGTCGAAGCAGCTAGAAGAGGCTGGGAACAATCAAGAGTATCATACCAGTATATCGACAACATGTTGCCTGTCTACTAGAATGGACTTTTTCGTTCCAATATTGTTTGGGCATAATTATGTGGTTACTAAGCATACCTGTGGTATACCGCCAGCATACAACATATCGTTGGCTCGGGTTCAGGCTGAAAATAAGAACTGTTCTTATTTGAGGAGCTAGCTTCGACGGTACATATTGCTCCTAGCTGTGGCAAGGTTGGAGATCCTATTTAAGGGTCTTCTTGAGCCCTAGGGCTGGGTGGCTTGAAGTTTAAGAAGGCTTGAGAGAGAGAGCTCTTGGGAAGCCATTAAGGGACTGTCTGGTTCAAGTTTTAGAGGCTTGCGAATGAGTTTTGAATTTCTTATCCATGTTTGGTAAGTGTGGGATTGGGAATCGGGAAAAAATGTGAGAGGTTTTAGATTCCCACATATGTAGGAAATTAATTCCCAAACCCCCTTGGAATATTTTTGTTTTTCTGGGAGTGTTGGTTGGGTGCATTAATCACAATTCATTTTGACGGTAATACCTTCAATGATATTAATTGAATTTAAGTAATAATAACATCATGAAATTAATGAAAGGGTATTTATGGAAAACAAAACAAATTAAGATTCCTATTCATGTCTAAACCAAATGTGGAAATGGAAAATTTGAATTTTTTGGACTACATATTTCCAACCTAACCAAACATGGGTATACGAATGTTGAATTTCTTTCCCATGGAAAAGGAAAGTTGATTCCTATGAATACAAAACCTTCATCCAAACGTTCCCCAAGGAAATATAGAGAAGTTGAAGGATAGTTCGTTGGAGATCTTATGAGGATTTTTGCAGTAAGGTATTGTGTCACATCCTTGTATTGTTTTCTCTTTTGTTGATTCTCCTATCCCATGAAGAAGGTCGAGCTGGACTGAATCACGTTAAATAGTGCGTGTTTGCGTGCTTGTTCGTGTTGCTATTATTCGTTTATTTGTGCCTTGTTATTCTCATCATTGTAAAATTATTGTTTTATTCGGTCTTGACTACAATAATTGGTATTAGAGCTAAGGTAACCGTTGAGATTTCAATTTCTTGGATCTAGGTTAAACGTATGTGACGATATTGGTCAAATCCCTTTCTTCCTAGATCATGATTCCTTTAAGTTGTTGGTTTGTTAAGGTCCGAGGGGATATTCTCTATTCGAAATTCAGTATAACGAGTAACAAGATTACCATACCAAGTTCAAGGTGGAGAAATTTAATGGTAAGGAAAACTTGGTGGCAGAGAAGCATCAAGGCTATTGTCGTATCAAGGGAGTATTTAAGTCTATCGTCGGTAAGGACAAAATGCATCTCGATATGATGGATGATACATGGGATGACATGGATCAGTTAGCACATAGCACAATAGAGTTACAATATTATGAACGAGACAACTTTTATGGTCGGTTTATGGTTAAAGCTAGAGAGCTTGTATATCACAAAGTTCTTGTCAAACAAGTTGTATCTCAAAAAGCAACTCTACCGCTTACGCATGAAGGGACCTATATTCTTAACCATCTGACAACATCAACAATATTTTTAGTGATCTTATTTCTCTCGAAATAAAGTTAGGGGAGAACAATACATTTTTACTCCTATCTTCGTTTCATGTGTCTTATGACCCTTCGGTGACAACAATATTTTACGAGAAGAAAACTTTATGGGAATAGACTCTGAAGATGGAAGATGTAACAACTTTCTATAATTATGAGATTATGAAGAGGTCAAATCGAATCAAGGAGTAATCGGGGTTAATCGCTAATGAAAAGGGAAGGTCGAAGAATAAGGATGGGTGCAAGCGTAGTCGAGAGAAGCCCAAATCATCTGGAAGCGATACTTGTTTCCTTTGCAAACAATCGTCCACATAAAGAACAATATCCGAAGTTTAAGTAGTACTTAGAGAAGAAGGGTAAAGACGTCAATTTAAGCGGTCGAGGTCAACCCAGTGTTGCACCCGAAGTGTAAATAATGATTTGAGAAAAAGGGTATAGGTGTCAGTTCAAGCGGCCAGGATCAAGCTAATGTTGCACATAAGCTAAGAAATTGTTGCTTGATGTACTAACGGTGCATAGGCGGAATGGTACTTTCTCCAATATTTTGGATTATTGACTTGAATTGTTTATACAATATGTATCCAAATATAGAGTGGTTCAGCACCAATTAGGAGCTCAGTAGTGTTGTTCTTATGGGAAACAATGTGTTTATTTTTTGGTGCAGGGAACATCATGCTTCGTATGTTTAATGGTGTGGTGCGGACACTTGTGAATGTAAGACACATTCCGGTTATAAAGAACCTCATTTCTTTGGGTTCGACGGACGCGGCAGGATACAAGTTTGTTGGCCAAGTCGATTTGTTAAAGATAATGAAGGACAACCCGGTTGTCATGAAGGGGCGTGGATTATCGTCGAACTTGTATCAATTGGACGGAAGCACGATAAGTAGTGGTGCGGCCATCATTACAGAGAAAGATGTAGATGATACCGCAAGGCTATTTCATTGTGTCTAGGTCACATGAGTGGGAAGGGTCTTCCTGAGTTACACAAGAAAGAGTTGCTAAAGGGCATAAGGGAGCGCAAGTTATATTTCTAAAAGTATTACACTATGGGAAAGCAACATAAAATTTGTTCAAGCAAGCGGTGCACAAGACTGAAGAAATCCTTAATTACATTTACTTGGATGTATAGGGGCCACCATTGATTTGATCAAGGGACATGCTCATTACTACGACACTTCCATAGATGACTTCTTACGGAAAGTATGGGTTTATTACATCAAACACAAGTTAGATGTGTTTTTTAGATTCAGAAAGTAGAAGTCGATCGGGGAGAAGCAAAAGGGGGAACTGTAAAATATTTGCAGATATATAATTGATGTGTGTATACCTCGACAGATTTTCATGACCAATGTAAAGAGCAGGACATACAGAGGCAATGGACAGTTTCAGGATGTCAAGTGCAGAACAGGATAGTGGAGCGTATGATCAGTGTTTGTGTCGTGCTTATTCGCTCGTGAATCAGAAGGATAGAACCAAGCTGAGTTAAAGTCGAAAATGTGCACTTTTTGGGATTCAACCATGGAGTGAAATTGTACAAGTTGTGGGATCCATTAAGTAGAATGGAGATCATGAGCCATGATGTGATCTTCGATAAGGCTTCTATATTGAAAAATGTGAAGACAAATCTATGGAGACAAATGACACATTAGGCGAGAACGACTCAATGGAGGTGGAGGTTTCTAATATTCATGAGAATATAGACTTTAAAGCACCATTAGAGTATATCGGTGCAGAGGATGAGCAATTTATAGAGATGGATGATGAGAACCAACCGATGAGGTCCCATATGCAGTACCATTAAGGATATCATGGCGTACACGCAAAGCACCATGGCGGTATGGCTACAAAGATATGGTTGCATTTCCTTTGGTCACGGAAACAGAAGATCCAAGCAATTATAAGGAGACCATTGGACAAGATGGTATAAATTGTTGGATAATTGTTATGACGAAAGAGATAAGAGTCATTTTGGAAGAATGATATGTTGAACTTGGTCGAGCTATCAAAGGAAAAATAGGCTATTGGCTACAAATGAGTCCATAAAGAAGGAAAATGAGTAATACAAGATGCGTTTGGTCACGAGATGGTATGCATAAGAGGAGGTTGACTACAACGAAGTGGTCAAGCATACTTCTATTCGCATGTTATTGGCATTTGTAGCGATTTGGATATGAAGTTGTAGAAAATTATGTCAGAATGACATTTCTGCATAGGGAATTGGAAGAGAAAATATTCATGAGGTGTCCTGAAGGATTTATGGAGCTCGACAATCAGGCCCGGCTCCAGGGGGAGGCAGGCTAGGCCTGAGCTTAGGGCCTCCTCCCCCGTGGGGCCTCCAAAATTTTCTAGGCCAATAGGCATTTGCAATGCCAAGGAACAAAAAAAAAGCCACATACAAAGACCAAAGTCCATATAATCTTCATAGCTGAATGAATCTGATGGCTGGGGCTGGCCTCCTGTTTCAAATTCCAAGTTGAACATAGAAAAAGAAACTTTGCAAGTTTCCAGTCACCCGCAGCCGAATATTACGCCTCCATCTCGTTCCTCTTTCCTTCCCAAAAAATGTTCTCAACAAGACCAAAAAAAAGAAAGAAAAAGAAAACGGTCCTCCGTCCTCTCCTCGACGCAATCGCAGGTTTACTAGGTTCGTAATTCTCTTATTTAATATATAACGTTTATTTTTTTCCCCTCCTATAAATTTGAGTATTTGATAACTAATATCATATCTTTTTTTCTCTAAATAATACTATCTTAATCTTCTCAATCCTGATAAGTAAAAAAGTGGTAATTGATTCCTCTCTCTGACTCCTCTAAATAATTTTTTTGTTTCATTTGGGGGCACGGCCTAACGGCTGCGGGATCTGAAATCGGAAGAGTTTTAAGGTGACGGGTCACGCTCACGACAACGTTGGCGGTGGCAAGTAGAGCCGGCCGGCTTGGTACTTGCTTGAGACTTGAGAGGTTTGTTTTTGTTCTCTAATTGTTTTTTATCCAATTTGTCCTTTGTTCGTTCGAATTGTTGTTCCTGAGTTCCTCCTTGGCTGATGGCTCTATATATTTGTTTGTTTTGTTCTCTAATTCATGAAATATTTTCCTTTGTACCAATGAATTTTTTTTGGTAACAGTAAAAATTAAAAATTAAAAAAGAAAGGAAAAAAACAACCTGTAAACAGAACTAACCACACAGAGAGAGACAATAATTATTTCATGCATGTTTTGTGTTAAGACTTACGACGCAGGAGACTTGAAACAATTTTTATCTCCATCTGCTGAAATACCATTCAATTTTTTAAGCAAAATTTTTGCAGCTAAACTTGATCACAACGAATTAATTGACAATTTTGCACAGAAAAAAGCGAAAATTGTATGAAATTTTACTTCTTGGATTTAGTTTAGTGTTATTTGGTGTCATTTTTGTAATAAATTTGGAGCTTGGAGTTGCTTAATTTATTTAATCTTGATGAAATTTTTTGTGTATTCAAGGAATAATTATATTGTATTTTGCATTTATTGGATTTGTTGAATTTATAATAACAATTATATAGATGGATGAGGGCCTAATTTATAGAAGTTGTCTAGGGCCTCCAAAATGCTGGAGCCGGCCCTGTCGACAATGAGGGTCACGTATGTGAGCTCAAGCTTGTCTCTATATGGGTTGAAGCAATCACCTTGGTGGTGGTATAAGTGCTTCTATTCTTTTATGTTGAGACTAATTTCTCTTAATATATGATAGTTATGTCTACTCAAGGAGACTCAATGATAATTCGTCAATATATCTCCTCTCATATGCTAATGACATATTGATTGTTTCCAAGAGTATAGCGGAGGTACAAACATTTAACGCTTATAGATTGCAAAATTTGACATGAAGGATTTAGTTGAAGCAAAGATCGTTGGGATGGAAATTCACTAAGACAGAAATGCTGGAAAGCTATTGCTATCCCAAAGAAAGTATATAAAGAAGGTGATTGAGAGATTCACATGAAGGACTCTAAACATGTGAGCACCTCGATCGCCGGTCATTTCAAGTCATCCTCCAAGAAGCATCCTAAATTAAAAGAGGAGAAGGTAAAGATGCCTCGGTTCCTTATACGAGTATAGTTGGATCGTTGATGTATGCCATAGTGGCAGTCGAGACATCAAAGAAGACCTTGTGGTTAAGAGGCCTTATTAGTGAGTTTAGGTTCAAGAAGGTGCATGTTTCGGTGTTTTTTGACAATGAAAGTGCGATTCATCTCGTGAAGACATCGACATACCACGATCGAATGAAATACCAATTGAAGTGTGGTATCACAAGATACGAAAATGGTGTAACAAAGAGATTGACATTTTAAAGATTGAAGTGAACCTGACGAACAAGCTAACAAAGATGATTTCTATAGAGAAGTTGTTAGTCCGCCTTGACTTTCATTCAAGTACTCAAGTTTGAGAAAAGTTCTTGACGTTTGTAGGAGGGTCGTCACAATTTTGCTGTTAGGGGCAAAGACTGTGTCAGAGGCAGTTTCTCAGTTTAAAGATCGTGTCAGTGGCCATAATCAGTTTTGGCCAAGTCTGTGGCTGTCGTTACTATTCTAACTAAGAGATTGTGTCGGTGGAGAAAATCAAAGTGGGAGCGAAAGTTAAAGGAGCACGGAGTATCATCCAAGATTCTCATGAGGTAGCTAGTTGAATGACAAGCCAATGTGAAATTTGTTGTATATGACTAGGGTTCAACTACAAAGTGTGACAGGCATTGTTTGATGTTCAGAGGAGCCCGAGAGGAGTCAAAACAACTAAAATGAGCTAGAAACAGCCAAGAGTATTAGATCGATATATGAGCGATCTGCTATAGTGTGTGTTTTTCGTTCCGGCAACTCTTGCACACAAAGTGCTTACTAAGCATATTGACGGTATATTACCAATGGTATGTCATTGGCTCAGGGTCATAATGAAAATGGGAATAGCTAAAATTTGAGGAGGTAGATTCGTCGGTTAAGATTGCTCATGCCTTTAAGAATGTTGGGAATCCTATTTAAGGGTCTCTTTTAATCCTAGTGGTTGGCTTGATGTTTAAGGAGGCTTACAAGAGAGAGCTATTGGGAAGTCATTAAGGGTCTGCTTGGCAATTGTAGGAATAGTGGTTATGAGATGTTTTTAGAGTACCAGTTATGAGTGGTTACGAGGGGCCCGATTTTTGGTGGTTTTAAGTAGCGGTTTTTAAACGAGTCCAATCCATGCTTGGTAATTCATTAACGAGCGGTTCTGAAAGTTTTTTATACGAATAAAATTACATATATGTCCATATATAAACAAAAGGGTCCCGAGCACAAAAACTGTCACCAAGTTCACGTCTCGATCAACAAGTAGAAGTCCATATTTAATCAAAATAATATAAACATATGAAATAATAGAAACACTTGGTTGAAAATAGGAGAGAGATTTAAAAAAATTACTGGAAAAAATAGCCATAGTTTGAAAGAAGGAAGTAGAAGAGAAATACATATGAGAAAGAAAAATTAGTGTAGGGTATTAGTAGTTATAATTGTATATTTTTGTTGAGGATATAAATGGAATAAAATTATAAAATCCCCAAACCCCACTGATTTGGGGTGTTTATAAAGACCCAAAATTACATTACACCGGTTTTTTGGGGGGAGATTTTGAGCCGACCAAAACTAGTGGTTAAAAAAAAATTAACAAGCAGGGATTTTTATAACCGGTCGGTTCAAAAACACCCAAAAATTGGTGAAAATATCGTTACCAAGCAGACCCTAAGGGAATCTAGAGAGGGCAGGGATGAAGGAGAGCTCTTAAGGAGAAAACTTTCGCATTACAGTATTGTGTGTAATCCTTGTAAAATTTTCTCTCATATTGATTCAATGAAGTTATTTTTTTATGCCCCGTAGAGTAGGTCGAGTTTGACCAAACCACGTTAAATATTGCATGTTTGTTCTTGTTCTTTTTGCTATTATTCGGTTATTTATGTTTTGTTATTCTCGTCATCGTAAGTTATTGTTTGTTCGCTTTCGCCGCATTCGAGGCTACAACATTACTTAGTACCTATAGGAAAATGTTGGTATCCAATAAATGTGTATCGTGCAAGTACTTTTATTCGTACAAGTACTTAGCTTGAAAATGATCAGCAAAAAACTAGAAGACATTTATAAGACCACTCAAATTTGAGGGATCATAGTATTGGGCAATTAAAAAACAATGTCTACATATTGAGCGTTATTGAAATGTGCTATGATGGATGAGCGACAATATGTTGAAAGGTAAGACGAGACATGAATATATCAGCACAAAGTTATGATAGAAAATTCTCTTATGTGTTTTGGACATGTGGAATGTAGATTAGTAGATAACGTCACGATGTTATGATGGATGAGCAACAATACGTTGAAAGATTGGATAAGAAATGAGTATATCAGTGGGAAGGTAAGACGATAAATAATTGTCTTATGTGTTTTAGACGTGCAATGTAGACTAGTACATGCACAAATTACGACTCGTAAGATATAAGTTAAAGGAAACCCTAGAAGTTGGGCCAGTCCTAAACAAACTTGGATTGAGGTTGTAAAAAGAATATAGGTTTTGTTGATGTTACAAAGGATAGATGATTTGTTGATTGAAATAGCTGAATGGAAGAAAATAATTCGAGTAAATGACCCAAAGATTTTGCTAAAAAGGCTCTGTTGTTGTTTTTATTGTTGTTGTGCTTATTTTCATATAAAGGCTTTGTAGGAATTTACCTTCAATTCCTACACTTATTTGTTAACACTGAAAAACTTCAATTGTGTCAGGGTCGACGAATTTGTTGGCTCAAATCCTGATCCATTGGTACCACTGTATGATTCCTTGACTTCACTCTCTCATTTTAGTTTTTCTGATGTTCAAGTTCCATAAATGTGATATATAATATAGATTCATAATTTGCTCTGTGAACCAGAAGTAAGAAGAAACATCAATCCTCCAGCACATGGAAGTGGTTAAGGTATTTTTCTTGATACTTTTAGCCATAATGAATTTCTCATTTTTCATTTCCTTCACGTGAGCATAGAAAAATAAAACTACATCGTAATGACATGATGTTGCATTATGCTAACCTTGAGATTCTGAGACCAAACACAGTTAATGCTTATTCTGTTAACTCAATGCTTTGAAAGTTTATGAAGCTTGTCAAAGTACTTGCAAATAGTGTTTTTGGTTACAGATACATGTTCTTTTCATCCCATTTATTTGAGCAATATCCAAATTTATCCCAATAAATATCAAACCCTTTCAAACAATATTTGAACTCAATTCATGGTAGTTTCTTTAGTAGTTTATGTAGAGAATAATTGTTGTATATTTTATTGATTGGCTACTCCACTACTTATAGGGAGTCTAGCTCCTCTTCATACTACATTTTCCAATGTGGGACTAAATCCCTTATTAGTTCTCAACACTCCCTCTCAAGATGGGTGATAGATATTAATCATTTCCATCTTTTTACATAGCTTCGACAGACTTAATGAACTAAGACCCTTAGTCAGACAGTCTGCCACTTGTTCTTCTGAGCGAACATGATCAATCTTCAGTATTCCTTGTTCCAGCTTCTCTTTGATGAAGAATCGATCGATCTCGATGTGTTTCGTTCTGTCGTGCTGAACTGGATTGTTAGCTATACTTATTGCAGCTTGACTATCGCTCAGAAGACGTAACGGTGCTCCCTTGTCCAGCTTCAACTCTGTCAGCAACGCTTTCACCCACAACAACTCCGACACTCCTAAAGCCATAGCTCTGTATTCTGCTTCAGCTGTAGACCGTGCTACCACTGACTGTTTCTTGCTTCTCCATGAGACCAAGTTTTCTCCTAGAAAGACACAATATTCCGTGGTAGACCTTCTATCGTCTATGCAGCTCGTCCAGTTTGCATCGCAGTATCCCTCAACTTCTATACATCCATTCTTCTTGAACCATAGTCCTTTCCCTGGCGTCCCTTTCAGATATCTCAAGATCTGAAACACTGCATCCATATGACCCGTTCTTGGATCATGCATGTAGCGACTTACTACACTCACCGCAAATGAGATATCAGGACGAGTGTGCCCCAGATAAATCAATCTCCCTACAAGTCGTTGATATCTTTCACGATCAACTGGCTCTCCTACTTCTGCTCCCAACTTGCACTTCTGGTCAATTGGAGTGACTGTTGCTTTGCATCCCAGCATCCCTGTCTCCTTCAGCAGATCTAGTGCGTATTTTCTCTATGAGAGAACAATTCCTTGTTCGCCTTCACACACCTCGATACCTAGAAAGTACCTCATCGCTCCTAAATCCTACACCTCAAACTCCTTCGCGAGTTTTGACTTCAGCTTAGCGATCTCGACTTCATCATTACCTGTGACTACTATATCATCCACGTATACAGCAAGTATAGTGATGTGGCCTCTTGCATGCTGAAGAAAGACCGTATGATCTGCATTTGCTTGATGGTATCCCATGTCTGTAAAAGCCTTTCTGAATCTGCCAACCCAGGCTCGAGGAGATTGCTTGAGTCCATATAGCGACTTCTTTAGTTTGCACACTTTTTCATGCGATGTTCCTCCGTCTGATTCTGTAGCGTAGCACCCTGGCGGGAGTTCCATGTACACTTCTTCTTGTAGGTTCCCATGGAGAAAGGCATTCTTCACATCTAACTGGTATAGCTTCCACCCATAGTTTGCTGCAATGGAGATCATAGTTCTTACGGTGCTTATTTTCGCTACTGGAACAAACGTCTCATCATAGTCGATGCCATATGATTGTGTGTATCCTTTTGCAACCAACCTTGCCTTGTATCGTTCCACTTTTCCTTCTGACGTCTCCTTTACTGTGTACATCCATTTGCATCCCACAGTTTTCTTCCCTTTGGGTAATGGAACCAGCTCCCACGTCTTATTTTTCTCCAGTGTTCCAAGTTCTTCCATCATTGCAACTTTCCACCTTGGATCTTTCTTTGCTTCCTGCCAACTTTTGGGCAACGAAGTAGAGTCTAATGATGCAATGAAGGCTCGATAATTCGAAGAAATGTTAGAATAAGACAGGTAGTTGGCAATATCATGTTCATAATCATCAAAACGACTATGAGCCTTACCCGCATTGATGCGAGAAGATCTCCATAAGGGAGCAATAGGAGGTGGAGAGATCGTACCATCAGAGTCAGAGAGATCCGCATCAGAATCAGATTGATTCAGTGCGAAGGCAACATCTTCAAGAGTTGGAGCAGGAGTAGACGAGGGACTTGGTACAGTAGGCACAGGGCACGGTACAGGCACAGTACTGGACTTCTGTTGTCTCCTTCTGTAGACTTGGAGCTTCTTTGCCATTGTCTGTTGCTCCCCCTGTTTAACATATGTATCTTTTTCATCTTCTGTATCGGAGTCACTGCTTTTTCCCCATGTCGTCCAGTTTTTCACGACCGGGCATGGGATCGATCCGACCACCACAGATGGACTTATTTTCTCCCCCTCACATCTAACACCCTCTGTGTTAGGTGTGTCACCAAACGCTGAACCGTCATCCGAACCATAATATAGTTCCAGTTCTCTGAATGTAACGTCCATGCTTACAAACATCTTCCGCTCAACTGGGCTCCAACATGCGTATCCCTTCTAAGTTGTCGTGTACCCGACAAAGACACATTTAACCGCTCTAGGATCCAGTTTGTCAACTCCTGGCCTATTATCTTGGAAAAAACATACACACCCAAATATTTTCGGTGGAACAGTGTACGTGGTTGCACCAGTAAGCATCTCCAACGGTGTCTTCCAGTCCAGTACCTGAGATAGCATTCTGTTGATGAGATAAGAGGCCGTTAACACTGCCTGTCCCCATAAGTGTTTCGGGACATTCATAGCCAGTATCATCGTCCGTGCGACCTCCAGCAGGTGTCTGTTCTTCCGTTCGGCCACACCATTTTGTGCCGGTGTATAGGCACATGAAGTTTGGTGTAGTATTCCATGAGTGGATAAATACTCGGCAACCTTCTTATTTGTATACTCCGTCCCATTGTCAGACCGTAAGCACTTAATTTTAGTACCATATTGTGTTTCTACCCGACGATGAAAGTCTCGAAACGCCTCAAAGACATCACTTTTATTCTTCATAAGGTAGACCCATGTCACGCGAGTATAACAATCAATAAAAGTGACGAACCATCGAAAACCGTTAATACCGGTTGTAGGACAATGGTCCCATACTTTCGAATGTATCATATCAAATGCAGCTGAACTTCTACTTCCTGAACTCATATACGTGCTTCTGGTATGTTTACCCAACTCACATGCATTACAAAATAACTTTTCTTTATTAGCCCGTTGGTATAAGGACGGATATATGCGACTAATAATTTTAAAAGAAGAATGACCGACACGCTGGTGGTGGAGTAGCAATTCATCTTCTACACTGCGCCGTGAATCTGTCGGTGGTGTGTCTGCTACCAGAGATGCCAATGCTTTGTCCAGTCCAGTCCTGTCCAAGTACCGCAGCCCCTTATGCCATGTGCCAGTCCCTAGTCGTCGTCTTGTCCCCTTCTCCTGAAAAGTTACCGTAGGAATGTCAAAAGAAACAGTACAATTAAGATCAAGAATAATGGCACTAATAGAAAGAAGATTGACAGGAAAAGACGGAGCATGTAAGACATTGGTGAGAGTCAGAGAAGGGGTGCATGCGACAATGCCTTTATCCATGACAGGGCTGGAGTTACCATCAGCAGTCTGAATGCTCTCCGGCGTCGGTAGGTGAGTATAGTCCTGTAACTCACCGCGCGACCCCGTGACATGGCGAGATGTCCCAGAGTCCATAATCCAACCTGGTTGGTGGATAGCTGCTGCAAGAGCACGCGCAGGAATACCTGTGCTGGTTTGGGCAAAGCAAGTGATGTGATCTCCCGAGGTAGATGACGCCCCATGACTGCCGTCCGAACCCAGCTTCGTGCTGCGTAACTTCGCGAGGAACTCCTTCTCAAGAGGGGTTAACTCAGCCAGGTGATTTTTTCCCCCTTCCTCCGCCAGATTAGCTTTGTGCCCACCAGAATAATTTCCCCTTCTACCAGCATTACCGTCTCTACCACCTCGACGTCCTCCACGGCTCCGTCCACGATCACTCGACGGACTTTGCAGGAGTTTTGGACAAAATCTGATGTAATGCCCCGAGTCACCACAGTTGTTGCAAACACCGGCCACAGAGGGAGGCTGATTGAAGGCGGCAAGGGCAAACTTGTCAACAGCGGCTTGCTCCTCCTGGAAATAGTCCTTGTTGGGCATCAACTTCAATCGAGCCTCTTGTTGTGCCATGGCAGCTATGGCTTCTTCTAAGGTTGGAAGCATGGGCTGTGCGAGGAGGACATTCCTTCTATGCTCAAATACAGGGTTAAGACCCTTCAAGAACTTCATCATCCGTTGTCGCAAAATATAATCCAAGAACTTTTGGAAATGTTTCGCAAATGCTGGTTCGACTTGTGCATCTTCCATCCCAAGAGGATCATAGTGATCCAGATCAGACCAGTACTTCTTCAACAGTGCTGCATACTCAGAGATGGTACGGTCGTCCTGGGCCACCCTATCAAGTTCATCCGGCAGTTGGAAGTCTCGCATAGGATTGCCTGAGCCTGAGTACATATCCTTCAAAGTCCGCCATATATCAGCAGCAGCCTCCATCGCCTCGACATTGCCCGACACCTGGTCGGTCAAGGAGGCTGTCAACCATCCAGCCACAACATTATTGACAATTTTTCAAATAGCAAACTCCTTTGAGGAAGGATCATCTGGCGCCTTGGTTTGGCCATTGACGTAGCCAACCAAGCCTCGTCCCTTCAGCGTCCGCATTGCCTGCCGTGACCATTTCAAGTAGTTGGATGTTCCCTCCAACTTCGTCTCCAGCTTGTTCAGCTTCCCCATTTTGTAGGGTAACGGATCCACATCAGTATGGATCACACGTGGGATTGCCTCGGTTAATCTCTTTGATAAAATATCATTAACCAAGGCCTTCATCTCTTCTGCAGTCAGTTTACCACTGATCGAATCTATGGCGTCTTCAACTGTGATTCGTCGTCGTCGTCGTCTTCGTCGGCTTCGTCGTTGTCATCGTCTTCGTCGGCTTCGTCGTCGTCGTCGTCTTCGTCGGCTTCGTCGTCGTCGTCTTTATGTAAAGTCTTCAACAGAGACCTTACGAATGCGCAATTAACGTGGCCAACACCGGCGCGCGCATGTAGATCCTAATTTGCAGATCGAGAACGAAAAAAAAAAAAGCATTTTGTAATTCCGGAGGGCGTAATCTAGGAACAGATGGTGCAAATAAAGCATTTGACGTCCATCCGTCTTCGAATAACCGCCCACATAATCTCTCACGCAAATTAGGGATTTTTTTTCGAAAAAAAGAGGGGGGGCGGCAGCAGTTGGGTCGGAAGAGGGTGTGTGGGGGGGGGGGCGTCGGGGGCAGCAGGTGTCACGCCCCGCTCCCGTAGGAGCGATCGTCCTCGCTAAGGCGTGATGCCGCACGAGCCTAGATTGCGCTCGTGCAAGGCGGGTTCCATAACGGCCGATTACAGCGGCTGCGACGGGGTCGTCGCACAGAAGTCCCGAGCAGAGACATTGAACACGCAGCGAAAATTTAGAACAAACACAAGTTATTCAAAGAAGCTCTTTTATTGATATTGAAACAACGGTTACATTGGGGGCACAAGGCCAAGATTACAATCACTCAAATACACTCGTCTCACATTACAAATCGCTCAGCTCTCTCTCATCTCTCGATACATATTGTCGATCCAGCGGAAGATTCGGAAGGCGATGTCCATACATTATGTCCCGTATAAGTCTTCGAATCCATGCGGCGGCACGCTTCGAATCGCCAAGGAACTCCTTGCCTCGACGCATCCAAGCGAGCTCCGCGCCACGAGCTTCTACCTGTGCCTGCACATAAACACTGTGTGGGTGTCAGTACCACTGTACTGGTGGAGTGAGCTCCTCGCCCACCCATACAAAACCGACACGTTTATTTTACTTTGTGCAACACAAGCCCCCCTTTACGATTGTCTTTCTAGTCTTGCCTTAGGATCGATTTTTTTAGGACCGACGCTCGGCCTATTTAGTGTCTTTACACCATCTCTGTGCCTTGCACTAATAACGTACCCATACGTTGCCTCTAGACCTTTTTCGTGCTTGCATTGTCAACGTACCAACTCATACTTGTGTTTCGTACCATACTCTTGGACGTAACGACTAGGTCGTGTCAAATACTTGCCCGGCCCTTCTCGACTTAACTCGAAACGTATAACCCAACTTGTGGAACCGGTGTTGAGAACTCAAGTACGACACCATATCTCGTGCCGAAGCACGTGTCTTTACGTATAACCGAATCGTAGGCTTTATAACACTTTGGTGCAACCAAGCACACATTTCATAACACATCGCATACCGTGCTTACGCTTCCTCTGTTACGACCGACACCGTACATGCGGATTCGCCGCATAGCACGCCAATTATCTATATGAAAGGCCACTGGCATGACAAGCCATCGCGGACATAGCTCGGATAGGCGGCGGGTCCTTCGATGCAAGGTAGCTAGCCCCATGGAAAGCCCCCGACTACCTACGCAATAAAAGCATGCGCTGCTATAACGTCTACCTCCTAGGACGACTGGGCCCGGTGCCCCGGCGTATAACCAGTCTAGGCAGAAATCCTTGTCGACAAGGTGTCCAATGACCACGCACCTACGAGACATCTAAACTCACGTAAATGCATGGCCTACTTGTTGGTACGATCGGAACTATACTTAGCAACTCGTGCTCTGAATCACACTTGGCATAACGTGCCTCGGGACCGCGAGACTCCCAACCGAGGGATCGCCTCGAACTTCTTAACGTGGATAGGAACGCGAGACTCCCAACCGAGGGACCGCCTCGAATACTTAACGTGGATAGGAACGCGAGACTCCCAACCGAGGGACCGCCTCAAATCACTTAACGTGGATGGGAACGCGAGACTCCCAACCGAGGGACCGCCTCGAAACACCTTAACGTGGACAGGAACGCGAGACTTCCAACCGAGGGACCGCCTCGAACTTCTTTGTACTCGAGGGAACGGCTACTACGTAGCCTTCCAACTTAACTCGAACAAACGTGTTCCTTAAGTGCCATGGACCGTGGCTAACTTTACATCGTGCCAATCGTGGCTCGTGCCTGTAACTGACTTCTGTCTTACGCGACGCTATCACCCAAGTCATACATTATATGACGGGTCTTGAGATCGTGGGACTATTTGACTTGACAACCGCAGAACGAGCGGGACGGCACTTAGAATGACTTAGGTCGATCGGCATAACTTTGCCTAACTTACTTAAGCCTACAACTTAACTCGAGGGACGAGCCAGGGCTATGCCAAGCCTTGCGCAGTGGAAACGTGCATGCTTTATCGAGCATTTATACGGGCGACGCCTATGACTTAGGCTAACTCATCGTTTGTGTCGAATACCAACTTTCCTTCTCCCAAGCCACGGGACGAAGGATCGAGTGTCATTTTAAAGCACGCTGAGCCGACTTCTATTGAGACCGTTGGACCATTTTCCATGTTCTAAAACATTCTGACGGGTCGGGATTACTCCCTTAGCTATGTGCGTTCGTAGCTTTTATATTAGCCTACTTGTGCAAGTTGAAACCACACGAATTATTAAGTGAAGGCAGAGATGAGGCAAGTTCACCGAAACTCCCCCACCTGAGCGATGTCTTCGAGTCGCCGTTGCAAGCTAAGTCCGAACGCCGTCAGCGTTTCAATTCCTCCGATTGACTTTGCGGGACGGGGCACTACAGCAGGGGGGGCATCGGGGCAGCAGTGGGGGTCGCCCGGGGGGGGGCGGGGGGGGGGGGGGCGTGGGTGGGGGCAGGGAGGGGGTGGCGTCGGCAACATGGGGGGTCACCGGGGGGGGGGGGCGTCGGGGCAGCAGGGGGAGCGGCAGCGGGGGGGGCGTCGGGGGGGGGGTGTAGGGAGGGGGGGCGTCGGCGGCAAGGGGTGGGGTTGCCGGGTTGGGGAAGGGGTGGAATTTTTTTTTTTTTTTTTTGTGGTTATGGCTCTGATACCATGTAGAGAATAATTGTTGTATATTTTATTGATTGGCTACTCCACTACTTATAGGGAGTCTAGCTCCTCTTCATACTACATTTTCCAATGTGGGACTAAATCCCTTATTAGTTCTCAACAGTTTAATGTAATATTCGTTATGTGTATATATTGTAACTGAATTCTTAGAAGGTTTAGACAAATATGAACTTATGAACATTGGATGGAACATTTTTGTGATATTCGTATTCAAACTGTTTTTTTTTTATACAAGGACAGTCATTAATAACTTTCCCTGTCCAGAGCTACTAGCACCAAAAACATCTCATTTAATTAAACTTTTGAACATGATGGGATTTGAACCCACGCCAACCCCTCCTCTCCTTTTACCATGCTACCAGTGGACCACCCCCTTGGTGGGTGGTCGTATTCAAATTGATAACTATCGATAAAGAAAGAAACATATCGAATACATATAACCACTTTATTTACACCCGAAAATCCTTTATAGGACAGCCAGCGTGGGACTTAAAAACTCCGATTCTGTAGATTGCACAAAACATATATACAAAGCAACTGCTTACTGGTATACAAGGAAGCCTATGTTTTCTATACTTTAGTGCTTCATATGAGAGAAAATTAGGATATCCTGTCAGCATATCAAGTACCTCTTAGGCCTCGGTTGGGAACAGAATTTGGAAAAGAAAATTAGAATTTGGTGGCGTTAGGCTCCAAATAACTGAACTTTGGAGCATTTTGATAGGTTATTGGAGTTGCATGAAACTCCATCCGTACTTCAAATCGGAATTAAAAAAACTTCCATATGATTGAATTTTTATGGAGCTCCCTTAAACTCAATTTCCTTTCTCTGTAATGCTAACATGACCTATATTCTTATTTAACATTTCAAATCATATTAGTTTAGGCCTACGTCTAGTCCTAGCGGCTCCATTAACTACTATATTATCGTTCCTCCTTGCATGGGGCATCTATGAGACTGCGTTGCACATGTCAAGTGTTTGTAGGTGTCGTCCGACATGTCCGTTTTTAGGGGGAAATGACATATATTGTACCAAAATGTCATTCATGTTGTTTTGTAAAAAAGGGCCGATATTTTGGTATTCCCCGATATATGAACCGATGTGCGACATATAACGACTTGGATTTTTTGTAATTCTTGGTTTGGTTTGAATTTCAAAACTGGTTGTCGTCTCCTTTCCGTTCTCCTCTCTCAAATTGTTTTGTCGTCTCTCTCCTATATCGATCTGTTGGTATTGTTCGAATATTTGCCGACGAGGCTCCACTCTGGCCAAACCCCAGTAGGTATACCTCAAATTAGTATTATTTACTCTTAAACTATTTCATATTTGTATTAGAAATTTGATTTAGGTATAACATTTAGGTTATATAAGATGTAAAAAAAATTACATATTCATTGATATCCAACATTTTAAAATGTTCCCGACATCCAACACACGACACTAAATATTCCAATCGAACATGAACCCGACATACGTTATCTACAACCTTCCACGTGTGCAAACCACCTAATTCAATTTTTTTCTCATCTTGTCCTTAATTGGCGTCACCTCTAACTTCCCATAGATACATTAATTTTTATCATTTTCTTTAATGTATTACCACTCATCCACCTTAACATTCTCATTTCAGTTGTACTAACTTTTTGGATATGTTGTTTCTTAATTATCCAACACTCTAATCAATAAAGCATGTGTAGTCTCATAGCAGTCTTGTAGAATTTTTTATTTTAGATATATTTCGCGATCAAGAAATACTCCAGAAGTACTTTTCAATTTCAACCATCATGTTTTAGTTCTATGTATAACATCATTCTCAATCTCTCCAACATATTGAATGATTAATCATAAATACCAAACTATCATTCTTAGGTATCTTTTGTCTATCTATATAGAGTCCCCCCTCATTTATCCTTGACCTCGGGTTAAAATTATATTTCATATACTCCGTCTTCGTTCTACTAATCCTAAATCCCTTATATTCCAAAGTCTCTCTATACACTTCTATTTTAGCATCTCACCCTTGTCTACTCTCATCAACCCACACAAATCATCATCATCCATCATACACCGTGGAACCTCTTATTGGTTGATCCTTGATGTAAGCCAATGGTAAGAGGGAACAATCTAGTATCTCCCCTCAATAATTTGTACGATCGTCGTAATTCTATCATGGATATCCTTAATAGTCTTATATAGCTACGAGAAACTTGTTTCTTCTTCAAAATCTAGCACATTATCTCATGGGAACTCGATCATAAGCTTTCTCTTTCTATTAATCTTCTTAGTAAGTAAATATCTTCCATGGTAGATCTCTCCGGCATAAAATTAAATTGATTCTTTGAAACCCTAGTCTCTTTTCTTAATCTTTGTTCAATCATTCTCTTTCATAGTTTTATGGTATGACTCAACCTTAATTCATCTATAGTTGTTACCACTTTTTTTGTCTCTTTTGTTTTATGTGAGCATTATTATATTGCTTCTCCATTAATTCGATATCTTCTTAGTCTTTAGAATTTTGTTGAATAATTGAGTAAGCCACACCAATTATTTTTCCCTAAATATTTCCAAAACGTTAATAGGAATATTATCATGTCCTACCGCTTTTCTATTTTTTATTCTTTTAACACATCATTAACTTCAACAAAATTTAATTTTACGACAAGCAATATGGTTCATCATGAGCTAATTTTGAATCTAAACTAAGCTTTTCTAAGTTGCTTTCATTAAATTGCTTGTGAAAATAACTCCTCCACCTCTCCTTAGTATCACTTTCTCTTACTAAGTCCTCACTGTTGATACACTTAATATTACATTAGTCTATGCTCCTCATTTTCTTACACTTAACAAGCCTATAAATATCTTTTTCTCCTTCCTTAGTTTCTAACCTCCTATATAAATAATCATATGACTTAGATTTAGCTCACTAACTGCTTTCTTAGCTTCCTTTTTTGCTATTATATCTCTCGAATTTTTTCTTACTTTTACACTTTTGCGAAACTTTATAGGCAAATTTTTTTGTCTTAATAATCTTTAGAACTTGCTCGTTCTACCACTAACATTCTTTGGAGGTCAAACTATTGCATTTTGATACTCCTAGAATTATTTTTTGTGCTTTCTTGATATACCTTGCCATATTGTACCACGTAACATTAGAAACCACTTCCATGTAAGATCTCTTTTCATAAAACTCCAATAATACTTCAAACTCCAATATACTTCAAACTCTAATACATACCCTAAATTTAATATAATTCCACTTTAGTTTCATCTTTCTGAACTGTTGGAATAAAATAATTATTTACCCTCAACCCTCATAAAGCTCCAGACTTCTTGTGCCATGGTAGTGATTTTAACATAGTGTCAGAGCAACCCAAGTTTGAATTCTCTGTCACACATTTTAAGCGGATTTTATATATAAATATACCGTGACGTGAATCTAGCTTTATGTCCAAAATGACTTGTCCTGCTAGGACGTATTGTAATAATATAAATACTTAAACTCAGGGGCATTTAGTGAGTTAGGGTTTGAAAAAAAATCCATTTCAAATGGGTGCAAGAGGATTCAAACTGAAAACCCACAAAACATACTCTTAACTACTTTACCAAGTGACATAGTCTTTAGTAATATCCATAAGTAGGGGTCAAATGTACATAAAAAGTTGAAGGAATTTTTTTACCTACAAGCTATTTATTTCCCCACAATACCAGTAGAGACTTGATCCCCACTCCTTTGATCCGCCCCTGCCTAACCTTCAATCCTCATCAATCTAGAGTTTTGATCAGGGGCAGATTTAGGGGGGACTAGATGCCCCCCCCCCCCCCGACACACACACCCATCCACCCAAACAAAAGAAGAAGAGTTCATAAAGTTCTTTAGGTATATAGAATTTTCAGTTATTTATGGATTTGTTTATTGCCTTTGGCCCAGGAGATAAATTAGGAATACAAATAAAGAGGATTAGGGAGAGAAAGATGAAATCTGTATTCTGTGGGGAAGAATATCTGGAGAGAAATGAGGAGAATCCAACTGATAGACGAATTTTTTTTTCATAAATGTTATATAGAAGTACTTAAAAAAATGGTATTAGAAGCACCAAAACTTATGCTGAAGAGTAGAAAGATTCTTTTCACAAAGTTTGTTGCATATTTAAAGAACATAAAAAATTCCTAGCAGAGATTTCGAGAAATTAGGAGACAATAATCATTTTCCTCTTGGTGAGAGAGAGAGAGAGAGAGAGAGAGAGAGAGAGGGAGAAATCTGATTTACAAGAAAACACCAAAGTAAAGAAGAAGAAAAATCTAAAGAGGGAAGAAAACAACAACGTTGCCTGGTATAATTTTTGGGATTTTTTTTCTTAAATATATCTAATCTAAATTTCTTGAACTTTTTCTTGGAATCCATCTTTCTTATCCTTTGTTTGTATTTTGATTGTTAAACACTAACTTTTGTTTACTTTCGGAACTTCTTTATGTCATACTATTGCATGGATGTTAATTAGGGAACCAAACAAAACAACACTCCACAAACATTGAATGCAAGGTATTGTTTGCTCATGCATACTAGCTTTTATGTTGATTGAAATTACTACATTCCAAATCAAAATTGCTTTAGATAATTGGAAGATGACTTGAATTTTATATGTATCTTAAATCATTATCCCCCTCCTTTGTCATGTTCATGCTTTAAGATTGGCGTATAGCGAGGTTTCTTTCTCTTTTTATCTTGGTTACACTCCAAGATTGATGTGTGAGTTAAGTTTTCCATCTCTATGTTTCTCCTTATAAAATCATCTGCGTTGATATGACAACATTGATAGGTTTGAATCCACCAACCAATAGCCAACAATGCAGAATAAAGAAAATCACAAAAACAAAATATTAACATGGAAAAATCCTTACAGTAAAAAAAACCACAGGGTAAGCCAAGCACAAATCTTCCATAATCTAGTTACACTTCTCTCGCAATCTCTTACCCAAAGATGTGATATATTCCTAGAACTCTTATAGATCCAAAAGAACAAAAGTAAAGATGCAACACCCATCCTACTAATGAATACAATTAAATACTCACTGAAACCCGAAGAGATGTTGAATCCACGACCATTGTTGACGCATTCTTTTTCTTTGTCCTTTCTATCCGCTGTAGACCGAGTTCCAAACGAAGTCAGTGCTGGTCAGTTCTCTGATTGCTACCTAGATTGGCTCTCTAAAATAACTCTCTAATTTATCTGGTGCTCCACCGAATTTTTATCTATCCCACCCAAAGCTATGGACATATTTATATATAGTTGCTCACAACAACTATATAAATCCTATAAGGAAAAGGAACTTAGTTCTCCTTTCCATATGCATATGAGATTCTTATTCTAATGATAATAGGACAAATCTGATTCTAGTTCAAAATAGGACAAGTACTATTTATAGCTATAGTTTTATGTGGATTTGATTTTGAGTTCTGGTTATAGCTCCAATTTGGGCTGGACCCACAATACTCTCCCCCTTCAGCCAATCAAGGGGGATTGTCTCCACTCCCACCTACGTGGAGACCATGTCGGACGCCTTCTGGCATAATTTGTGCTTCTCCCTCAGTAGACACTTTGTGAACATGTTTGCACCATTCTTGTCGGTATGGATTTTTTCCAACTCTAATTGCTACCCATCCAGAATGTACCGTATCCAGTGATACCTTACATCAACGTGCTTCAACATCGAATAAAAGTATGGATTCTTCCTAAGATGTATAACACTCTGACTGACAATACACGATGTATATATCATAATCCTAACCCAACTCTTTAAAGAATCGCTTTATCCAAAGCATTTCCTTACAAGCCCCTGTAGGCGCAACGTACTCCGCCTTTGTAGATGAAAGTACAACTCATTTTTTTAGTCGGGGCTATCATGACACTACTTCCCCTGCAAAAGTGACCAAGTACCCTGAAGTAGACTTCATAGTGTCCGCATGTCCAACATATCAGAATTTGTATAACCGTCTATATTGGCTTCTAAGCACAAACTTAACTTAGAGGTGCCCATGAGATACTAAGAATCCATTTTATCGCTGCCCAATGGTCCTTTTTTTAGTTCGAGAAAACCTGCTGACCACACCGACTACATGTGGAATATTCGGACACGTGCATATACATGAGACCGCCAACCGCCAAAGCTAAGTGGATCTTCTGCATCTAGGCCTCTCTCACTTCGCTAGTAGGACACGACTTTGCTGTCAGCTTGAAGTGACGTGCTAATGGAGTATCGACTGATTTCGCCTTTCTTATGTTGAATCTCTCCAATACCTTCTCGACATACTTCTCTTACGACAATGAAAGCTTTATTGCTTTTTCTATCGCGAGCTATCCGCATGCCCCATTCGCTTGCCCTAAGTTCTTCATAGCAAGAGACTTAGACTACTTTTTCATCTTCTTAACCCTTTCTTCATCCTTGTCCATTGTCAACCTGTCGTCTACGTAGAGCAAGAGAATAAGAAAGTCGCCATCATACATCTCTATGTGTACACAGTGATCTGAGGTCATTCTTGCATAACCACGATCTGCTATGAAAGAGTTGAATTTCATGTACCATTGTCGAGGTGCTTGTTTCAAGCCGTACAAACTTTTCTTTAATAAGCAAACCATATCTTCTTTGCCTCGAATCTTGAACCCTTCATGTTGCTCCATGTAGATTTCTTCCTGTAGATCACCATACAGGAACACAGTTTTCACGTCCAGCTGCTCTATCTCCAAAACTAAACTTGCAGCTAATCCGCATACTACTCGAATCGAAGACATCTTCATCACAAGCAAAAACATATACCCTCTAGCTAAAACCTTTCACAAGCAACCTTGCTTTTTACCTTGGTTGTGAACTATGGTCTTTAGTCTTCAACTTGAATGCATGTTTGTTTATAAGAGCTTTCCTACCCTTCCACAGCGACACTAGGTCATAAGTGTGATTCGTATGAAGGGAACCCATCTCATCCTTCATCTCCCAAATCTACTCCCTCTAGTGTTTATTTTCTTATGCCTCCTGATCTACTCCCTCTAGTGTTCATTCTCTTATGCCTCCTGAAAATTTTCTGGCTCGCAAAACCTTTCACAAGCATCCGTGAGTGTGACGTACTCATCTGCAGGATATCTCTTGGATGGATGTCGGTCCCTGGTAGACCGTATTTGTTGAGATCTCTCTAGTATCTACTTAGTGGGTTACTCTCCTTGTTATCGTGAACTGTATATCATGCATGGATATCCGTTTCATTTTCCTGGGGCTGAGTTGTTTTTATTGATCTATCTGGTGTAACGGAAGAACCAATATCCAAGTCGACAAGGCCATCCACGTCTAATCTCCCGCCTAACTTTTTGTAAAGGTTGTCAATTGTTTTATTCTTAACAAATACTACATCTTTACTCTGAATAATCTTCTTGTTTTCTAGGTCCTATAACTTTCAAGGTTGTGAAAAGTGCTAGGCGTTAGTCGGACGGGCACCTTCCGTCTAGCGCCTAGCCCGCCTAAGCGGGTGCCTAAGCGGCCGCCTAGATCTAGGCGGTTAAAAAAAAATAAAAATAATCCAAACAAATATACTAAAAATTGTAGAAAAAATCTATAAAATCCCAAAACATGCATAGTCGGACGTCACGAGGACTAGACGGGCACCTAAGCGGGCACCCGGCGCCTAGCACCTACGCGCCGCCTTTTAGAACAGAGATAATTTTAGCCATACAAGTCGTCTCCAAAACTCAAGAAAACACACTCCCTTTTTGCCATCCAACTTCTCTCGCCACTCGAAACGTGTTCGTAAGCTCTACAACCGATAACCCTCAGATGTTGGTAAGAGACTTTCTTCTCTGACCACACCTCAAATATCCACTCCTCTAATACAGGTGAGAGATTTAGCAGATAAGTTACAGTCCTCACAGCCTCTACCCAAAATAGCTTGGCAAGCTTTGGATGCGAGAGCATACATCTGACTTTCTTGATGATGGTGCGATTCATCCATTCCGTCACGTCGTTCTGTTGTGGAGTCCTTGGGACTCTTATTTCATGTATGATCCTATGAATTGTGCAATACTCGTCAAACGGTCTGATGCATTCACCGCCATTATCCGATCGAATACTTTAGAGGTCTTCCAATCTCCCTCTTAACTCTAACATGAAATACTTTGAAGTTCTCCAATATCTAATCCTTGCTCCTAATATCATATGCCCATACTTTTCTGGAGTAGTCGTCTATAAAGGTCACAAAGTAGAGGAACACCTCTAAAAGTCTTCCTCTTCATAGGACTACAGACATCTGGGTGCACCAATTCCAAAACGTCTGTTTTCTTCTTTGAGACGAACTTCAAAAATGAAACACGATGCTGTTTATCAAATAAGCAATTTACACATGAACTCGATCCATTTTCTTTTAGACTTGATAGAAGCATCTTTTGGGCCAAAGTTTATAGGCATTTCTTAATAATGTGACCCAATCGTCTATGCCAAATCCCAAGTGAATCTTCTACACTGCATGTGTCTCTCGTTTCGATACCTTTGCTTGCATACGATATAGAGTACAACATAAACTCTCTCTTGCTGCAACAAGAGCACCCTTTGTGAGCTTCTACTGGCCATTTTGAAGAAGTTGCAATATCCCTCCTTGTCAAGTCTTCCCACTGAAATTAGATTGAGGTGGAACTCAGGTATATACCTCACATCCTTGAGCACCTGCTTGTACTAAGGTTCACAGTATCGTTATCGATATCGGAATTGGTATCGGATCATTCCTATGAGTATCGGGATCGGCAGGATTGGCCGTATCAATGGTTTTGGATCGGAGTATCGGATTGTTTGGTATTAGAAAACAAGTAATTATTAATAAATTATTAATATTTTAGAAAATATATTTTATACATTTAGGCTTCTTCTTTTTTAATTCCAGTGTTGTTGCTTAGTAGTTTTGAAATTGAATGGAATAATAGTCACCCTTGCCGATTTGTTTACATGTGATAGATAAATTTTTTTCTTTTACAATCTTATTATGCTTTTACATCATTGTTGATTGTTCTTTTTCGTTCAATTTTCTTTGCCGAATTGATCGGAAAAGAGACCCCAATGTCTGTATCGGTCAATAACAAGTATCGGTTGATATTGAATCGGGACAAGCTAAATTGTATCAGTATCGACCGATACTGCAAAACTATACACAAGACTCGTCTGGAGAAGTACATCTCCCTTCCTGACGATCTACGATATGCTTTGTTTTCCATCCTCGCTACTCCGAGGCCGCCGTTTTCATATGTTGTGAAGAACTCCCTTCGTGAGGAGCATGGAAGGATGCTCATGTATCGATTACCCAGTCAGCATCATGTGGTGTTAAACTTAGGCACACGACTCTTGATCTCCCATGGTGACTATCAATTCTGCTTCCGTTGTCGTTGCGGTCTTCTTAACTTGATCTTTCTTATTGTTTCCTATATTTTTCTGTTATTGTTTAAATTTCATGCAATCTCACTTGAAGTGGTCCACGATAACAGAGTGATAGTAACCATCCTTCTTGGACTTGGATTTTGACATTGTACGACCTTTAGATCCACTTCTTTCTTCATTTGTTGTTTTTATCTCCCTCGCTTCTCTATAGCTAGGGTATATGCTATGAGGACGACAACCCTAACTCTTTCCTCCTCAACTCCCAGTTCAGTAAAGAATTCATCACCTTTGCCATGGTGATTACACCGTCCTCCGCTGAATTGCCGAGGGAACTCACCGATGTCTCCCATGAGTCTGTTAAATAACTCAAGACTAGTACTTGTAATTTATCTTCCGACACCATTTTATAGTCACTAGCTGGTTGATGATACCCTTAACCTTGATCAGGTGTCCTACAAATGAAGAATCCACCTTGTATTTAAGGTTGACCAACTTCCTCATTAGGAATGCCTTATTGTCCGTTGTCTTCCCTCTCGTACGAATTCTCCAACTTGCTCCAAAGCTCCTTTGCTGTCATCTCTACCAAGATGTGGTGAAATACGTTGTCGTCCAACCATTGCTTGATGAAGCTCATCGTTTTTCGCTCGTTCTTCTTCCAATCTTCAGCGGCCATATCCTTCGGCTTCTTCGAAATATTCTTCAAGAGACCGTGTAGGTCCTTGCAATATAACATGTCCTCCATCCTTGGCTTCCAAATTTGCCAATTGGATCCGGTGAGGGTTATCATACGCGATGTGTTTCCCATGTTGTATGTGGTTGTCATCTTCTTCTCCGAACCTTGGACTCTAATACCCCCTTTGATGGATTTGAATCCACCAACCAACAACCAACAATGCGGAATATAGGAAATCACGAACACAGACAAAGTATTAACGTGGAAAAATCCTTGCAGTAAAAAAAATCACGGGAGAAGCCAAGCACAAATCAATTATAATTTAGTTACTAACTCTCTCGCAGTCTCTTATCCAATGATGCGAGGTATCCCTACAACTCTAATAGATGCAAAAGAATAAAAGCAAAGTTCGCAACACTTACCTTACCCATGAATACAATAAAGCATTCACCGAAACCCGTTGTGATGCCAAATCCACGACCGTTGTCGATGCCTTCTTTCTTTTTGCATCTCTATCGTTGTACACAAAAAAAAACCGCGGGATAAGCCAAGTACAAATCAGTATAATTTAGTTACTAACTCTCTCGCAATTTCTTACCCAAAGATGCGAGGTATCCCTACAACTCTGATAGATCCAAAAGAACAAAAACAAAGCTTGCAACACTCATTCTACCAATGAATAAATAAAACACTCATGAAAACTTGAAGGGGGTGCCGAATCCACGATCGTTGTCGATGTCTTGTTTTCATTTGCATCTCTGTCCATTGTAGGCAGAGTTTCCCGACGAAGTCGCCACTCGTCAATTCTCCTAATTGCTACCAAGATTTGCTCTCCAAAATAACTCTCTACTTTATTTGTGCTCTACTGAATTTTTATCTATTCCCCCAAAAGTTATGGCCATATCTCTACTATTATAAAAGGGCTTCAAAACGGCTCAATCTTGAGCCGTCTAAGACGTGTGTATCCCATCAACCATTTTGTTTTAAAAAAATTACGGAAAATTATAATTTTAACATTTCTCTCATTTTCTTCCGCTAATACCCTCTTTTTTATTTTATTTTTCCGCATAACCGAATACCCTATCTTTTATTTACATATATCCATAAAAAATTATAATTAAATTTCTATAAATCTTAATTAAAATAGAAATATATACCAAATAAATCTTAATTTAAATTTAAATATTTAAATTATATTTTGATAAGATTAGAAAAAAATTATTTTACGTGTGCTTTTACTAGTTTATATATAGTTGCTCACAAGACATCTACAATTGCACCTCTATTCATGGAGTCTGTATCCGTGATAACATAAACAAGAAATAACTACTTTTTTTTACCATAGTTAACTCTTTCCCCCTCCCCCCCCCCCCCCCCCCCCCCCCCCCCCCCCCCCCCCTTTCTTTCTAGGTTCTGATCTACTTCAGCATTTTTAACTATTTTGCTGTACCTGGTTCTCTTGTTGCCATGGTTAACAATTTCAAACATTTTTATGCTAGGGCTAAGTTGTGCTTCTCATGTTTTTGCTGCTGCTCCTGCCCTTGTCGACAACACCCGAACAATTGCTGCTGCGACTGTGAGCAGGTTTTGTACTGCAGGCTGCCGTGCCTCCGGCCAAGCCGCTCGTGCTCTGGATGTTCTTGTGGTTGTACCCGGACATCATGCCCCAGTTGCATGAACCTAAGCCATTGCTGTAGGTGTACTAAATCGTCTTGTTGTAGCAAGCAATGCCTATGTTAGTCCAGTCTTTCTTTCTTTTGTATTATATCCATTTTATTTTCCTTGCTTAGTATTTTAAGAGATGCTTGTCCAAATGATATATAACATAAAGCTGAATGAGATTTTGTTTCTCATATCTGAAATGATAAATGGCCCGCTGGGGTGACCGCGCGCGTGTCAGCACTCCGCGTGTCACCACCCCACAGGCCCCCCTACTGCCTTCGCCCCCCACCCCCCACAATTAAAGGATTACATGTGGCCTGCAGGATGCGGTCTAAACCCACGGACAACGTTGCATCGTCCTTTTCATATATACGAGGTGGTTTGTTCATTGTCATGCTGAAATTACCTTAGCTTTTCGTATATTTTCTTACAAAATATGCTTCTTACTGCCATGCATATTTGGTTATGCACCTTTCATACAAAAAAAAGATGCCTTTGTGAATTTGGGGAACCCCAATTTGTCATTTTAGTTATATTAGAGTTTATACTAATTAGATATTTATGTGATTTCCTCTCCTTTTCTTGTATCTTTTTTCTTCGCAATTTTTTTTCTCTAGCCTCAAGTGTATCATAATCTTTTTGTATATTATGTTGCTCGTCGAATATCACGACATAGCGACTACTCGATTTTTGGTTCCATGATTTTGTCTTCGGATCTCTTTTGACTCCTCGGACCAGATCTCTTCTTCTCTTAGTGAGATCTCGACTACTCGAGTCCTCGAATTTCATCTCTCAGCTCTCTTTAAATTTCTTGGTTCATATCTCGGTTATTCCTCGACATCTTAGACTATGCGGTTCTCGGCTCCTCGAATTTTATCTTCGACTCTCTTTTGACTCCTCGGCCCACATCTCGGTTGTTGGTCATTTTGTTCGTCTCAATGGATGACTATTATCCATCTTCTTCCATCGACTGCTTCTCAAATCTCATTTGTTGACTGTTTACTTTGTACGCGAAGAGGATCGCAAGGTGGTATTTCTGTCTCGTGTTCCCTCAAATTCTCTATTGATTGATATATGGGTCCGACTATACACACCCCAAGAATTACTTAGCACACCCCAAGTAACTTAACTTAAAAATTAGATCAATGTTTTAATATACCCGCAACCTTCCTACCACACCCCACCAGCCTTCCCATACACCCTTCTTTCATTTTCACACCTCCACCATCCTCCTCATTCTTCCTTCTTTCATTTTCATCTTCTTCTCCAACACAACCCCAAAATCCTAGAAAAACCCTAAGTTGAAATTTTGAAGAAGCCATCATGGAAAAAGGTAGTCCATCTGAAAGACATAATGTACGTACTCTCTCCACCTTCTTTCTCGTTTTGAAGTATCAAAATTAGTATGAGAATCGTTCTAACGTAAAAACGAAAAAAAAATTCGCGATAAGCACGACCTGTGTTGGTCGAGCATATCATGCAACGTTCGACTACAAGTTGTCGAACATAAGTATGACGTTCGATCAATGTTGGTCGAACGTAGTTTGGAACGTACAACCTGTAACGGTCGAACAGAAGAATTATGTACGACTAATTGCGATCGAACATTGTGTCTTTAGATTTAATTTTTTTTTTGTTCAACTTAGTAAGGTGTAGGTCTTTTTCTTTTCAGGTAAATACTCCAAATGACACTGAAATGAACAACGAAATGTGCATTGTTAACTATCCCATATATGAACAAGTTGATTTCTCAGAAGAATTTTGGACGGATGAGATATTTGATAATCGTGAATCGTTGTTGAGGTGGGCACAAACGGTAGGAAGACATCATAATATGGTCGTTTTGGTTAAACGGTCCGATAGCGGAGATGGTGGAAGGCGAGCTCGGATAATTTTGGGTTGTGAGCGCGGTGGTAAATATTGGCCTCCCAAGACAAAAGTTGCTGAAGCAAATTCGGCGAACATTAAGAAGAAGCCAAGACGTGAAAAGCTTACGGGGACGAAGAAATGTGACTGTCTGTTTCAATTGAAAGGAGTACAATTCAATGACCTAGGACAATGGTCATTAATGGTTGTATGCGGCTCGCATAATCACCCAATCGGACGGAATTTGGTTGGACACTCATATGTCGGTCGACTAACACCCGCTGAAGATCAACTTGTGAAAGACTTGTCGAAGAACAATACAAGGCCCAAAGATATATTGAGCACGTTGAAGGAATCTTTTAGTATGAATGAGTCGACATTGAAGATAATTTACAATGCTCGGCAAAAGCATAGAGTTGTCGAGCAAGGAGGCCTATCTCAAATGCAGTACTTGTTGGAAAAGTTGGACTCAGAAAAGTACTACTATTTAGATAGGAGATGTGAGCAAACCGATAAAGTGAAGGATCTTTTTTATGCTCACCCGACTAGCGTGGATTTGTTGCATGCTTTTTCTAATATTTTATTGATGGATTGTACCTACAAGACAAACAGGTACAGGATGCCATTTTTGGAAGTAGTAGGGGTCACATTCACAAATATTATATTTTCTGTGGCATGTGTTTATATGGAGGCTGAGCGGGGGAACAATTATATATGGGCGCTTAGTACGCTTAAAGGATTAGTAGATCAATCATGTTTACCGAAGGTGATTGTGACCGATCGTGAGATAGCACTTATGAATGCTATAAGCGTTCCGTTCCCCAGCTCCACACACTTGCTATGTCGGTGGTATAGCCAACTGCAAGAAGTTGTTTCGTACGAAGGAGAAGTGGGATTCTTTTAACAACTCATGGAATTCGTTGGTTCTTGCCGAAGATCAACCGAGATTCAATGAGTTACTTAGAAGATTGGAGCAAGATTTCTATGATTATCCAAAAGCAGTTATTTATTCCATTAAGAATTGGATAGAGCCGTATAAAGAAAGATTTGTTTCGTGTTGGACTAACAATGTGATGCATTTTGAGAACACGACAAATAGCAGGTACGTGTCTTTAACCAATATTTTGTGTATATATATATATATATATATATATATATATATATATATATATATATATATATATATATATGTTAATATGTTAATTACGTTATAATGTACGATTTTGACTGTATGAATTTCATACTCACAGGGCGGAGAGTGCACACGCAAAATTGAAAAAGTAGTTGGGCACTAGTCAATCAAATTTTGAGATCTCATGGAGCAGGATACATGATTTGTTGATCGCTCAACACAACCAAATTAAGGCCTCATTTGAGATGAGCCTTAATGTGGCACCACATCATTATAGTTCTACTCTATTCAAGAATATCCGAGGATTGGTGTCTCATCATGCACTTGGTAGGATTTTCGAGGAGATGAAGGGTATATATATAATACCGGTGTAGATCCCCTCCTTTGTGGTTGTGTGTTGAGGAGGACTTGCGGTTTACCTTGTGCACATGAACTTGCATAGTTGAAACGGGATGGTCAGGTTATCCAGTTAGATATGGTTGACAGATTTTGGACGAAGTTGGATTATGAACTCTCCAAAACGGACAGTGTAGCTGATGCAGATGTCCGAACCCGTTGGGTGGAGACCATGGGTACTATTAATCATATGTTCGATGTGGCTACCGATTCACAAAGGTTGTTGATGCTGAAAAGTTCGTAGTGACCTCATCTAAGAGATCGCAAACTTGGAAGATTTATACGGTAGATGTAACTTGATTAAGGGGTCTCCAAAAAATGTACTTGAATATTTGAATTACTTCGTAGCACCGATTTATGACCGCAAGTATTGGTGGTCATTCCCCGATATGTACTACTTGGCGGCGTCGGCCTACAACATGGCCATCGTACACATGCACGATGATATTAACGTTATGTTTCTACCCATGAGGACAGAAGTTCCAACCAACCCTCGGCTTGTACGCATGGCATTTGTTGATACCAATCATTTCATTGTGGTAAATTTTATTTCCTAATGTAAGTTTTAGGTTGTATCATTTCATCGTGGTAAAAATTATATTGACATGTTATTATTTGTATATATGTAAATTTGGCCAAAGACGCACAGCTACCACCCATTATCGACAAATGGTCTACTTTGCGTCTTCCATGTGCTGTTGGTTGGGGCAAAATTTATAAACAACGAATTGAAAAGTATCTTGAAACTGTACCCTCCAAAAGCTCATTTGTTGTTGGTGATCCGATTAGTTTGGACGATTAGTCCTATTGTAATTTAAATGCGTGTTGTGAAAGACTAGTAAGACTTGTATGTTAATTATGATATTGGACTCAGAAATTGTACTTATTATGAGGAGTTCATTGTATCGGTATTATGAGAAGTTCAATGTAGGTATTATGAGAAGTTTAATGTATTGGTATTATGACTTAGAACTTTGAACTCAGGTTCTGACATGATTAGTGCTTCAAATTGTACTGTTTGACTTGTGCAATCTTCAAACGAACAAATGCTGTAATTTTTGCTTCAAATTGCACTGTTTGACCATTACAGGTCGAACAAGTATTGTGAGACTCGTCTCACAGTATCGGTATTTATATACTGATACGTACTTTTGTACTGTATTTCGTATTTTATTGGTTTTCGGAACATTTTAAATTTTTTCCAACTTATAGATTTTCTCCTTGACCGACATATCGCCAGTGTACCATTGTATGCCGACGGCATGCCTGTCACTCTCGTTTTCTGTTATACGTATTTTCAGTGTTCGTATACGAAATTCTGGCCTTTGTCAGGTGATCCGTGTTTTGACTTGTCTTTCTTAGCCTTGCTTTGGTTTAATTTTGACTTGGTTTAATTTGGTTTGGTTCAACTTGGTTTAATTTGGTTTGGTTCAACTTGGTTTGGCTTGGTTTGGTTTAGTTGACTTCTCTCTCTCTCCTCCATTATTTTATTTCTTTTCATCTTGTTCCTTTTCATTTTCTCCTCCAACCTAAGACAAGTACATTTTGCCAAATGTTATTTTATTTATTCTAAACTCTTCCTTACATAATAATAAGCCTCTTTAGAACTTGGAGTTTTTGATTTTTATGGGTGGATCCTTGTAGATCTAAGTTTGTAACATTTTTTTTTCTTGGTTTTGATCTATTAAACCTTGATATTTTTGAAAACTAATTATCCTATGTTGTAGGAAATTTCGTTCTACCCAATTTTAACCTTTGAAAAGTTAGATTTCGAATTGTTTTGAGAAAGTTATGGACTTTTGAAGTTCATGGGTTCAACCAAGCGTTTTCACGCTGGTTGGAGAAGATGAACAGTGTGTGCGCACACCTTAGCGCTGCGCCACTGTGGGCACATAGTATTTCCCTTTGGGTGCATAGTGTTTCCCTTTGGGCGCATAGTGCTCCTTTGGGCGCATAGTGTTTCCTTTGGGCGCATAGGTTTTTCCTTTGGGCGTATATTTTCCTTTGGGCGCATAGTACTTCCCTTTGGATGCATAGTGTTTCCTTTGGGCGCATCGTGTCCCTTTGGGCACATAGTGTCCCCGTGGGCGCATAGCCACTCCTTTATGTGGCCGCATGGCTTCAAGCGCATAGTATGGATATTTCTATACTTCTACACCACATAGGTTGCGCACATCCCGGCACATCCTGGCCCTGGCGCCTCTTGGCCCAGGCGCCCTTTCATGCTGGCGCATGCTGGCTGAAGCTACCCTGGCCCATGCCAGCTGTCGTCATCCTGACCCTGGCCCCTTCTGGCCCTGGGTACCCTTGTGCGCCTAGGCGTCATTCTGACTTTGGCACCCTTCCTGGCCTAGGCGCCTTCTTGGCCATGGTGCCACCTTGGCCCATGCTGGCTGGCCCTAGCACGAATGACTGTTTTGCTCATTTGAGCTATTCAGCTGTTAGTCTTGAAAAACACTCAGACACGAAGCTTGTAGACATTTGTCTTGGCTTCAGAATTTCTCAGTTCACCTTATTGGAGTTCGTATGCGGCTGTTAATTTAAATCTTAGTTTTGATCTTCTGGCATGTTTTCTGTACTTAGCCTAATATGATATTTCCTTTAACGAAAATGAATTTCCTTAACATGATTAGATGATTTTGTACAGTTAGAGAATAATTGTACACCCTTGTTACACTTGATACTAGCACATATTTTATATTTGATCTATGCCAAGTAGTTACTTTTATTTATTTCCTCTTCCACGCCATGATACCCCTTTTTGGACAAGTTCTTACTTACATGCTATATTTGTTGCCATTTCTCTTCCTTGCTTAGCATGATTGTGGCCCGTCGGGGTGCACTCATGATTTATGTCTTTTCTTTGCTTTACATGATAGTGACCCGTTGTGGTTCACTTATGTTACACGTTACTTCTCTGCTTATACTAGATAGTGACCCATCGTGGTGCACTCTTGAACATGTCTTTTCTTGCTTACATGATAGTGGCCCGTAGAGGCGCACTCTTGACAAGTACTCTTTACATGACAAGTAAACCTAAATATGACATGCTTAATCAAGATGCTGTTGCGACGGCTATTTCCCCTTGCTAATGTAACTCTTTTGGATACCGTGGTTAAATTCTTTGTGTATGCGTGCACAAGCTACATGTCTCGTCTTGCATCATATCTAGGATATGGATCCTTGATTACCATGGTCGGGAATTCATACTGAATCTGACTATGATAACGACTAGATTAATCAAGTAGCTCATAAAGATATTTTTCAGTCATATGCAATCCTGTTATCTGGGCGCTTTAATTGGACTTGTAGCCTGCCGACGAGTAGGGCACATTTCTAGCACGCTGTCATGTGTTGCACCCCAAAGTCACCTAATACAACTCTCTCAACCCGCGGAAGGATAACTCGGATAGTCTGCAGGGCTTGTGACTACTGGAACATCTCATTGCATCTTGTTAGTAATTAGGATTGTGATAACCCTAGTTAGTTAAAGTATCAAGCCGTACCCATTGCTTGGCCGTGATTGATGGATGTAGTCCAGTCCAGTTTAGTTTTGTCTAGGCAGTGTCCGTATGTTTATTTCAGTACATTATTGTTTATGCTTTGCTTTTGTCGATGAATGATCGGAGGCTAAGTTCTGTTCAGGAGAAGGGTTACAACCCCGGTCCTTGTTTGGTTTACGGGTTGTAACTTGGCTTCCGGAATAGTTTTCCAAGTCATTTTATCATTACCGTTCTATATAGTTCTTACCGGCTCTCATGCCCTAGTTACCTCTCATGCTCACAAGTCCAGTTATCCTACAAGTACTACATGATCCCTATGCTGGGTCACCATGTTCTCACGACCTGGCTACCTTACATGCTTACATGACCCGGCTACTTAACATGTTTACATGTCCAGTTTATCTTACATGTTCATATGCTTCCGTCTACTTTACATGTACACAGTGTACTTTATGTCACACATGAATTACTTTATGCTCCAGGTTGCTCTGCTTATTGTCTTTTCCATTCTCGAGATGAGTGCATTGGTAGTGCACGAGTCTCGATCTGCATTTACTTATTGTTTTCCCTAACCATTGCTATGTTAGCTATTGATGGTTTTAGTCCATATATAGTTTGGCTTCCTTTGTGGTACTTGCTATTTGGGGTCTGACCCTACTAGTTTTGTTTGGCCAGATCTGATAGAGGAGCCCAAGGGATCTTTCGCACCATCTACTCGACGGTGACCATCCGAAGCACCAGAGTACCTGAGTGGGTTTCTTATCATTCTTCCATTTGATATATACATTATTCTTTTGTGGCATTTAGCCTCTGAGCACGTGTTTAGCTCTTGTTTTTAGATCTTGACATTTAGCCTACGGGCCAAAACATGATGTGCGTATTCTAGACTATAGCTAGAGCTTATCATGTATGACTATTACTCTTACTAGTTCTTTATTTTGGTATAACTAGCTTCATGATCATCCATGTGTAAATGGTTTGGGACGCTTTACTATTGTATGTCTGATGATCATACTTCTTGTACTTTATATAATTGCCTGTGATTGAGATACCTAGGATTGCTTGACCTAGGATCGACTGTTGGCTTGTAGAAGTAACCCCCATGTCTTGACAGATTATACGTGATTTCAGAGTATTGGCGTACTTTGGTATCACGTAGCTGGCCTTGTCCGTCCCCACATGCCAGTATTCTGGTTCTGGGGTGTGACAAATATCTTCTGTTCGACCATTGCAGGTCGAACATGTGTTGGAAAGTTCGACCTCTATTGGTCGAACATAAGATATTTGTTCGACCTGTAATGGTCGAACAAAAGACATTTGTACGACTAATGATGGTCGAACAGTACAATTTTGAGCAAAAATTACATCAGAACCTGAGTTCAAACTTCGTAGTCATGGTTCATATTCACAATTCACATAACCTGAGTTCAAACTTCATAGTCACGATTCATATTCACAATTCACATAACATGAGCACAGTTATAATTAACAGAGTTCATAACATGAGAACAATTATAATTAACAAACTTCATAACATGAGCACAGTTATAATTAACAGAAAACACTAGACAAAATGACAAAATGACACTAACAAAGTTCAAAGTTCAGTTATAATCTACGACCTGTGACGCCTTTGACTCCTGCTAGTAGACGTCCGCTTCGAAGATTCTGGTGGTTCTTCACGCACGATCTTCAAAGCACGATATGCGCCGACTAAAGTTGGAACTAATATCGATGTGTCTAGTCCCTCTTCATTCTTTACCCATTATCGGTAGATCGGCTCTAAATACACCAAAGCATTTTTGATCCATGGTTGTGGGCCTGTCTGGGTAGATGTAGTGCCGACGGCGGTAGAGATGTTCTCCGGATCCTGGATGGTAGGATATGAAAACGTCCTATACCAATTCATATAATCGTCCGAACACTCCTATGCAGGATTTGCAGCTCTCCTCGGGCTTCAGTCGATAGTACATGGCTGCTCCAGAATCGAAAGTAGCCTCCCAAAACATCCCACGTCAGGTTGTACTTCTGGCCCGTATTTTCCCGATGGACAATACTTGAAATCAAAGAAAAATCATGTATCTTCTGGAGTAAGCCAAATTGTCGAAGCACACGGTCGGGATGATAAGGCTCTACATAGTCAAAGGTACGTATGCATCCATGGTAGAAAATGACATTGTCCTGAGGATAAGAGTCCCTCATCCCATTATAGGGTGTCCAATTGACCTACATCACAAAATAAAGAAATTAGTAATACGTAGAACACATAAATAAATGGCGTAAATGAATGTAATAACACTCACACTATGTACTTAAAGATTGTCCAAAATCTCACTCAAGGCCAAGACCCGGTCGGCAGTTCCTGCAGAATGGAATCTATTGGCCCACCTCAAAGCAAGTGGATCGCCCAACTTATAATTGACATTATGAGTTGGCCTTGTGAAGGAAAAATACTCGTATATCCAGGCCTAAAAAAAATATATACCGGACATATATAAACAGAACATAAATATCAGGCATATAATAACATAAAAATGTGCATATAAGAAGGAGAGATAGCTGTTGGCACATTTTATTTTGAGTAATTAACAGCATCTTCGTAGTTTAGTCTTTTGCTCTTCAGATTCTTATTCTCTCAGAAGATCAAGGACTTTCTGATTTCTTGAAGACTGTGGCGTTCACCGGCATTCCCTGCATAAAGTCGGCGTCTTCATGCTTAGTGTTTTCGAGTCTGTACTGGTCTAGGTATTTCTGTAAAACACTAAAGGATGGATGATAACTTAAAGCACAAATCGAAAATCAAGTTATTCAGAGCGGCATACCGGCGGTATGCTCCGGCATACCGGCGGTATACCGTTCTTTTGTCCAGAAAAGTTTCTGTGACAAAAAGCGGCATACCGACGGCATGCTACGGCATACCGGCGGTATACCGTTTTCGTGTCCAGAAATGTTTCTGTCACAATAAGCGGCATACCGACGGCATGCTTCGGCATACCGGCGGCATACCGCTTTCTGTGTCCAGAAAGTTGCTATCTCGAATTGTCGGCATACCGACGGCATGCTGCGGCATACCGGCGGCATGCCGTTTCCTAGCAACACAATAGATGCTGTGATTTATTGTCGGCATACCGACGGTACGCTACGGCATACCGGCGGCATGCCGTTTCTTATAGCTCTAAAACTTTCTGTGACTTTAGTCGGCATACCGACGGTATGCTCCGGCATACCGGCGGTATACCGAATTTCGAATAATCTGCTTTTCGATTTGGTCTGACATGCATTAATGGCCGCATTTAATGCTCTTGAACGGTCATAAATATGACCGTTACTATTTGGCCGGCATACCGGCGGTATGTCGCGGCATACCGACGGCATGCCGGTCTGCGTACACTCAGAAGCATTAAATGTCACCCACTCTTGGTTTTTCTTATAAAAGGAAGCTCTCTCTCTCTTGAGCTTTATCACCAACTCTTCCATAAATTTTCCAACAACCAAGAGCTCCACCATTAATACTCTCTCAAAGCTTTTCATTGTCATCCTCTCCCAAAGTGCTAGAGTATTAAAGAGTTGTACATTTCGATCTTCACGTGTTAGAAGATCAGCAAGTTCTCATTCTCTTTTGTTTGAAGTTGGCGAGCCTTCGTAAGAAAACTCGTGTGTAGAAGTTGGCGAGTCTTCGGATCCAAACTCGTATTGAAGTTGGCGAGTTCTTCGGATCCAAACTCGTGTGTACTATTTGCATAATAGTGGATTTAAGCCGGAGAGAGTTCCGGGACTGGATTGCCTCAAAAGAGGATACCAGGATACATCCTTGCGTTTGCGTTTGATCTTTCTACTATTTACTCTTTATTGCATCATTTGTTATAGTTTATTTTTTATTTCCCTATTCACCCCCCCTCTAGGGTTCTACAATTGGTATCAGAGCTTTGTTCTCTTGATTTGGATTTACACCCTTGAGTGATCCATGGCCTCTAACCCTAGCATCAACACGTTTCACAATGAGGGACACTCCACAAATAGGCCTCCCCTATTTGATGGTACCAACTATAACTATTGGAAGATTAGGATGGGCATTTATCTCAAGTCCATAGATTTCGATTTATGGGATTGCGTGATAAATGGCATCCCTACTCCTTCCAGAGCTATAGAGGATATTGCTTCTGACACCCTTCGGAAAACACTCACTGAAAACATCAAGAAGCTTGCTTGTCGAGATGCCAAGGCAATGAACGCTCTTTACTGTGCTCTCGACAGTAGTGAATTCAATCGAATCTCTACTTGCAAGACTTCCAATGAAATTTGGAAGTTGCTTGAAGTTACACACGAGGGGACTTCACAAGTGAAGGAATCTAAGATCAGTAGACTCACGCAAGAATATGAGTCTTTTAAAATGAAGCATGATGAATCTATTGCTAGCATGTTTACTCGCTTTGGTGATATTATTAACCCTCTCTCTTCTCTTGGAAAGGAATATCCCGCTCATGAAAAGATAAGGAAGATTCTTAGAGGTTTGACGAAAGCTTGGAGTCCTAAAGCTACCGCAATCATTGAGGGGAACGATCTTACCGTCATGAACCTAGAGACCCTCATGGGTAAGCTGATGACTCACGAGCTTGACATGAAGGATCAAGAGGAATCCTCCATTCAAGAGAAGGAGAAGGAGAAGACCAAAGAAAAGGAAAAGACTCTTGCTCTCAAAGCTTCAAGGTCCTACTCCAAGGATAGCTCCGACGACAATGAGTCGGACAACGATGAAGAAATAGCTCTCACAGCTAAGCACTTCAGGAAGTTCTTAAAGTTCAACAAAGCCAACCGCTCTAGACGGGACAATGAAGATGACCCGGCATGCTATCAATGCAGAAGACCCGGACACATCAAGAGGGATTGTCCGATGGTACGAAAAGATTCAAGCAAGTACGAGAAGCCAAGCAAGGGAAGCTCGTCCTCCAGAAAGTTCGCCAACACTAGCATTTGGTGTGAAAGCGACGCAAGCGACTCCGACAATGACAAGGAGTGCAAACACAATGCCAACGTCTGTCTCATGGCAACCGATGAGGTACTTGATGATTTTTCCTTAAACACTCTTACCTATGATGATTTGGAGAAAGCCATTCTTGAGTTACATGAAGAACACAAAGGTGTTCGGAATAAATACAAGAAATCTCTTAAGGAGGTCGAGGCTCTTCAACTTGAAGTAGAGAGGCTCTCAAGCATCATTAGTGATGTGAAGGGAAAATCTCCTATTTCCGACACGGATGAAGTGGAGTCTTTGAGACTAAAACTTCAAGAATCTCTTGACACCATCAAGAAAAAAGGATGATGAGATTCAATCCATGAGAAGCTCTTATGAGTTTGCCATGCGCAAATGTCAAGATGCAAATAGAAGAGAATATTCCACTTCTATTAAGTATAATGATCTTCTTACACGGAGTAAGAATTCTAGTAATAAGAATTCCACTCACATGCATGCTCCTAGACCTCCCCACACTCATCACAATGCTAGGCATAACCATTACATGAACACTACACACAACTCCTCTTCTAACACTAGAAAAGGACCTTTTGTTAAAAAGAAAACTTCTCATCATGCATTTTTCTATCATCATAACACTCATGGCAGAACATCTCACACTAGAGACTCACATATGCACAACACTCACACTTCTTCTTTTAGATCTTCCTTAATGTGCAATTATTGTGGGTTGCTTGGTCATACTTCTAATTTTTGTTATACAAGAAAACAAGTTGACATGAGAGTTCTTAAATGGGTTCCTAAGACTAACACTCAAGGACCCATAAGATCATGGGTACCAAAATGTTCATCTTCAACTTATGTTGTAGGTGACGAATCCTTCTCATGCTAGAAGCAAGTGGATTCTCGATAGCGGTTGTTCACGGCACATGACCGGTGATGCTTCACTTTTTACAACGCTATCGATGAAGAAGGAAGGACATGTCTCCTTCGGTAACAATCTAAAAGGTTATATTATTGGAAATGGTAATATCGGTTCTCCTCCTTATCCTTGTATCAATAATGTATGTCTTGTTACTAATCTTAAGCATAACCTCCTTAGTATTAGCCATCTCACCGATAATGGCTATGATATCAAGTTTGTTAAACTCAAATGCTACATTACCGATAGCTCCAATGGAACTATTGTGTATGAAGGCATTAGAGAAAACAATATTTATGTTCTTTATCTTGTTGAAGGTACTAACAATGACAGGTGCCTAGTTGCAAAGAACGATGAGAGTTGGCTTTGGCACATGAGGCTTGGACACGCTAACATGGATACCATCTCTCGTCTCGCCTCCAAGAAGCTTGTACGAGGACTTCCTAGCATCCCCTTCAAGAAGGATATGGTTTGTGAAGAATGCGAGAAAAGTAAGTTGACCAAGTCATCTTTCAAATCCATCAACTCTGTGAGTACCACAAAACCCCTTCAACTTATTCATATGGATCTTTTCGGGCCTAGTAGAGTAGCTAGCCTTGGTGGCAAACTCTATGCCTTTGTTTTAGTTGATGATTTTTCAAGATTTACTTGGGTTATTTTTCTTGCTTGCAAAAGTGATACTTTTCGTGAATTTGTTGCTTTTTGTAAACGTGTTCAAAATGAGAAAGGCTTTTCTATTAACAAAATTAGGAGTGATCATGGAGGTGAATTTGATAATGTTGATTTCAAAAGATTTTGTGAAAAGAATGGTTTTGGACATGATTTTGCTTGTCCCCGTACTCCTCAACAAAATGGTGTTGTGGAGAGAAAGAATAGAACCCTTGGCGATATGGCCCGGGTCATGTTAAACCAATATAAGCTCCCTCAATATTTTTGGGCGGAAGCCGTCAATACGGCATGTCATGTAATTAATAGGGTCTTAATTAGACCTATTACTAAGAAGACTCCTTATGAGCTTTGGTTTAACAAAATTCCTTCTATTGAATATTTCAAGGTTTTTGGTTGCAATTGTTTTATTTTGAATACCAAGGATAACCTAGGCAAGTTTGAAGAAAAAGCCTATGAAGGAATATTTCTTGGATACTCTACTCATAGCAAAGGTTTTCGTGTTTTTAATAAAAGAAGTCTTGTTGTCGAAGAGTCAATCAATGTCTCTTTTAATGAACTCAACTCTTCTACATTCTCCTCCTCCGAGGATATTGATGACATCTCGTTTGGATTGGAGAACTCCTCTATTGAGGATCGTCCTTCTTCATCTAACAATGAAGTTGTGACCCCATCAAAAGAGTCTCCTCCTCTCGAGCCTCCTCCAAAGGATCTCCCAAGAGAATGGAGATTTGTCACCAATCATCCTAAGGAGCTCATCATTGGGGATCCTTCCTCAAGTGTTAGCACAAGATCCGCCACTCGTGATCTTTGTGCCAATGTGGCTTTTATTTCTCAAATAGAGCCTAAAAATGTTAATGATGCTTTTCTCGATGAATTTTGGATGATAGCTATGCAAGAGGAGCTTAATCAATTTGAGCGAAGCAAGGTTTGGGAACTTGTCCCAAAACCTAGCAATCATCCCATTATTGGAACTAAATGGGTGTTTCGCAACAAGCTAAATGAAGATGGGTTAGTGACTCGTAACAAAGCCCGATTGGTTGCCCAAGGCTATAACCAAGAGGAAGGCATTGACTACGACGAAACCTATGCTCCGGTTGCACGTCTTGAATCCATTCGTATGCTTTGTGCCTTTGCTTGTTTTAATGACTTTAAGCTATTTCAAATGGATGTTAAGAGTGCTTTTCTTAATGGTATTATTAAGGAGGAAGTTTATGTTAAACAACCTCCCGGTTTTGAAGATTTTCAATTTCCTGACCACGTTTTCAAACTTCATAAAGCCCTTTATGGTCTCAAACAAGCTCCACGTGCTTGGTATGAGCGTCTTAGCTCTTTTCTTGTTTCTCACAATTTTTCAAAGGGAAAAGTTGACACCACACTTTTCATTAAATCCCATGATGGGACTCTCTTATTGGTTCAAATTTATGTGGATGATATTATTTTTGGTTCTACTAACAACACACTTTGTGTAGAATTTGCCAAAGTTATGCAGGAAGAGTTTGAAATAAGTATGATGGGAGAACTCTCCTTCTTCTTGGGGTTACAAATCAAGCAAGGACCTAAAGGAACCTTCATCAATCAAGCAAAATATACAAGGGACCTCCTCAAGCGTTTCGACCTTGACTCATCCAAATCAATGAGGACCCCTATGGCTACAACGACCAAGCTTGACAATGATGAAGATGGCACATCGGTCGACATTCGTAAGTATAGAGGTATGATCGGTAGCTTACTTTATTTAACGGCTAGCCGTCCGGATATCATGTTTAGTGTCTGTTTGTGTGCACGATATCAAGCCAATCCAAAGGAATCACATTTGAGTGCCGTCAAGCGCATTTTTCGTTATCTCAAAGGCACCATTAACATGGGTCTTTGGTATCCGAAATCCTCATCCTTTGAGCTTCACGGCTTTTCGGATGCGGATTTTGCCGGATGCAAGATTGACCGAAAAAGCACTAGTGGCACATGTCAATTCCTCGGGAAGTCCTTGGTATCGTGGTTTAGTAAGAAGCAAAACTCTGTCGCTCTCTCAACCACTGAGGCAGAGTATATTGCGGCTGGTTGTTGTTGTGCACAAATTCTTTGGATATCACAAACACTTTTAGATTATGGTATTTCTCATTCTTGCACCCCTATTAAATGTGATAACACTAGCTCTATCAATCTCACGAAAAACCCGATTTGTCACTCACGCACGAAGCACATTGAAATTAGACACCATTTTCTTCGTGACCATCAACAAAAAGGAGATATCCATCTTGAATTTATTGATACTACCTATCAATTAGCCGATATTTTCACTAAACCTCTCCCGGAAGACCGCTTCTCTTTCCTTTGTCGTGAACTCGGCATTTTATCCTTTGATCCCTAACCGTTTCTCGTTCGGCACACCGACGGTATACTGCGGTATACCGGCGGCATGCCGTTTTTCGAAGCAGAATTCGGTACTGTTTCGATCTTCGGCATACCGTCGGTACACTACGGCATACCGCCGGCATGCCGTTTTTCGAACCAGAATAACGATCTGTTTAGTTCTTCGGCATACCGACGGTATACTACGGTATACCGACGGCATGCCGGACGACTGCGGGCTTTAATGCTGAACTGATTGTGCGGGCCCCTTCTTTATTCCCTCCTCTCTTATTCCTTCCATCCCTTCTTTATTCTCTCTCTTCCATCAAATCCATCATTTATTACCCATCTCCTCAACTTCCCTCCCATTAATTACCCTTCCTCTTTTCTCTCCTCTTTTTACTCCACCCATCTAATCACCTCTTCAACTACCCCATCACCATTCCTCTTTAACCGTTCCCTCCTCCACCTTTTTTCAAACTCACCTCTTCATCTTCCCTCTCTCCTTTATATACCATCCTTTCTTCCTCCTCCTCTCTACTCCTTCCTTCTCCACTACATAGCTCTGCTCCTCTCTCATGGCAAACCCAAAGCGCCCCCGATCCTCCTCCACCATGTTCAACCCGTTCGTTCCGGTGGCGCTTCCCTCCGGCTATGACCAACGCATCTTCTCCAACGCCTTGGCGGCCGAGCTTTGGTTCCAACACTTCGCCAACAACAACGTCTTCAAAGGACGGGCCATCAACTGGAACCTCTTCCCCGGTCACGTCCCTTTGTTTGACGATGCCGGTCTCTCCTCTCTTCTTCGGCGCCAAATCCCTGTCTACCCGGCTGCCGTCCGTCTATTCTACTGCAACATGAGACCGGATGACGACGATCCTTCCGCCATCCAATCTATGGTGAATGACCGCCACTTCCGTCTCACCTCTAAGGAAGTGGGGGCTATCTTGGGCGTCCCGGACAGAGGTGATGCGTTACCTCTTTTGGGAGCTCTCACCTCCTCGGCGGCATCACCCTTCGACGAATTCTGTCGCATCATCTGCAAGGGTCCCAACCCTCCCGCCATTCCGGCACTCTCCGTCCAGCTGGAGCCGTTTTACTACGAGCTCCACCGTATCGTGTGCCACACTCTGTTTCCAAAGGACGGGAACTATGACGCCATCACTGGTGACGCTCTTGTTCTCATGTACCATCTCTATGCCCGGAAGCGTTTCTCCTTCCCCAAGACTCTTCTTCTGCAATTCCGGCGTACCATGCCTACGGGGAAGTAGAACCTCCTCTATGGTTCCTTCATCACCTTACTCATGGAGGCCAAACAAGTTGACTTGTCTCTCTGCTCCTCGGATGGGGTCCCCTCTTTTCTGGCCGTCTCCCGTACCCTTGCTGGCGGCTCTTCTTCCCGTGCTTCCTCCTCTCAGGAGCAACCGGGTTCCACTCCTGCTGCCCCTGCATCTACCCCTCCATCTACGGGCCGTTATATGCCACTTACTCAGCACCACTTTGATCTGAGGATGGCCCAGGCGGAGGAGCAGATGCGGACCCACACTCGTGGTCTTGGCGCCCTCATCCAGTCTCGCTTCCACGATCAGGGCTACTTCATCCAGCGCACTCTCCAAGACCGGGATGCCTTTCTGGATCTTAATCTTCAGGATCCCATGTACACGGCCCCGCGTTTCTCTGACCCCAATGCCTACGGGTTTATGTACCCGGACGGCATTGATCCTTTTGGCGCCCTCCAGCAGGCTCAGGATGATGATGGTGATGATGATCCGGCAGAGGATTAGGGATGGTTCTCCTTTGGTGATGGTCTCAGTGGTTTAGTGGTTCTTGTTTTTATGTGTTGCTTGTTTGTCTTTTGTGGTCCTTCGGGGACCGGTGTGGTTGTTTCTTGCTTTTTGCAGTCCTTCGGGGACTTTATCCATGTTTGTCTCAAGTGTCCGGCTCTCGTAATGGAGAGTCTTTATTTTCTTTATCTCTGCTTTGTATGGGTCAAGCATGTATCTTAACTTTTCCTTCAATATATTCATGCATGCTTTTATCACTCTTCTCGTATTTTTACATTTATATGTGCACTGTTTACTTTAGTTATCCCCATCTTTGAATAAGTGACAAAGGGGGAGAAATCGTATTGAGGGGGAGCTGTCTACCTACGGGGGAGATACTCCCTGAAGATGCTATCTCTCTATTTTGTCAATTATCAAAATGGGGGAGTTTGTTGGCACATTTTATTTTGAGTAATTAACAGCATCTTCGTAGTTTAGTCTTTTGCTCTTCAGATTCTTATTCTCTCAGAAGATCAAGGACTTTCTGATTTCTTGAAGACTGTGGCGTTCACCGGCATTCCCTGCATAAAGTCGGCGTCTTCATGCTTAGTGTTTTCGAGTCTGTATTGGTCTAGGTATTTCTGTAAAACACTAAAGGATGGATGATAACTTAAAGCACAAATCGAAAATCAAGTTATTCAGAGCGGCATACCGGCGGTATGCTCCGGCATACCGGCGGTATACCGTTCTTTTGTCCAGAAAAGTTTCTGTGACAAAAAGCGTCATACCGACGGCATGCTACGGCATACCGGCGGTATACCGTTTTCGTGTCCAGAAATGTTTCTGTCACAATAAGCGGCATACCGACGGCATGCTTCGGCATACCGGCGGCATACCGCTTTCTGTGTCCAGAAAGTTGCTGTCTCGAATTGTCGGCATACCGACGGCATGCTGCGGCATACCGGCGGCATGCCGTTTCCTAGCAACACAATAGATGCTGTGATTTATTGTCGGCATACCGACGGTACGCTACGGCATACCGGCGACATGCCGTTTCTTATAGCTCTAAAACTTTCTGTGACTTTAGTCGGCATACCGACGGTATGCTCCGGCATACCGGCGGTATACCGAATTTCGAATAATCTGCTTTTCGATTTGGTCTGACATGCATTAATGGCCGCATTTAATGCTCTTGAACGGTCATAAATATGACCGTTACTATTTGGCCGGCATACCGACGGCATGCCGCGGCATACCGACGGCATGCCGGTCTGCGTACACTCAGAAGCATTAAATGCCACCCACTCTTGGTTTTTCTTATAAAAGGAAGCTCTCTCTCTCTTGAGCTTTATCACCAACTCTTCCATAAATTTTCCAACAACCAAGAGCTCCACCATTAATACTCTCTCAAAGCTTTTCATTGTCATCCTCTCCCAAAGTGCTAGAGTATTAAAGAGTTGTACATTTCGATCTTCACGTGTTAGAAGATCAGCAAGTTCTCATTCTCTTTTGTTTGAAGTTGGCGAGCCTTCGTAAGAAAACTCGTGTGTAGAAGTTGGCGAGTCTTCGGATCCAAACTCGTGTTGAAGTTGGCGAGTTCTTCGGATCCAAACTCGTGTGTACTATTTGCATAATAGTGGATTTAAGCCGGAGAGAGTTTCGGGACTGGATTGCCTCAAAAGAGGATACCAGGATACATCCTTGCGTTTGCGTTTGATCTTTCTACTATTTACTCTTTATTGCATCATTTGTTATAGTTTATTTTTTATTTCCCTATTCACCCCCCCTCTAGGGTTCTACAATAGCTACCTCCAGTAATGTCAGATATCCACATATTTGTCGCACCCCACTCCGAGATGCTAATCAAGTTGTCGATACAAGTATGCTAGAGCAGCTGCTCCCCAAGCATACTCATGGACGCGGTTGACCGTCTCTAGAAGACTGAGAATTTTTGTGTCAACACGTGTGCCACTTTTGTCGGTAAAAATTATGCATCCAAGCACGAACCATTAATATGCACGGGCTGCACATCTTCTTTTCCTCTCATCCCTACTAGTGACATCTCTACTAAATCGAGAACGGAGCCACTCCAACCGGACCGAACTACCTATCTGGCCCTGAAGGGCATCGACTGCCTCCCTTTCTGTCACCCCCAATAACCTACTAATCATTTTCTTAGGGGCCTCTAGTCCCCTTACCGACTCTGGTGCAACCACAGGTAATCCATTAACCGGGAGTCCTGTAAGATACGTCATCCAACGTAATTGTCATCTCACCGAATGGCATATGGAATGAGTTGGTCTCCGGTTGCCAACGCTCAACAAACGCACAAATCAGATTTTTGTTTGGCATCTTATACGAAATCCATCTCAAGTCTAGAATTTTGGAACGATGAATCAATAGCTTAAAATTATTACCCCATTTACCAAACTTCCATGTTTCCATCTTGGTCGTGTGGCACCAACACCTCAACAAGGGCCTCTCAATCCCATTTCAAATCTGGAACGCCACATGAGTCTTGAAACTTAGGATAAGTCGGGAATCTTTAGGTCCACCGGGACAAGGGCCCGTCAATACATAATCATCATCACCTTCTTCTTCCTCGTCTTTCTTAGCACGTGCTTCCTCTTCTTCCTCAGCACATGCTTCCTCTTCTTTCTCTTCTTCCTCAACACGTTGCTCTGCTTCTTGGGGATTGGTACATACAGCCGCCTCTACTTCCTCAACTTGCATGTTAAAAACATGATGGGGTTCTTTTTCAGCACGTTGCTCGCTAATTTGACTCGGAACAACTGTTGGACTGATACGTGCAGCTGCCGCTTTTTTCTTAGCATGTTGCTCTCTCATTTGAATCGGAGCAACTGTTACTCATTCTTGACGACTGCTACGTGTAGCTGCCAACTCTTCTAACCGACGCCTCCTATTAGAAGCTGTAGGTGGTCGTCTCCTCATATATGTCCTTCCTGCTATATTGATTGAAATAGAAAGAATTAAACAATCTATACAGTCAAAATGAACTGCTCGACCAAAACTAGTCGAACATATGCTTACTGTTCGACATATACAGGTCGAACGTAATAATAAGAAGTTCGACGAAGATTGATCGAACAAGCCATTCTGGTGCTCGACATATACTTGTCAAACGTCTTCACAAACGTTCAACTGTTTTGTGTCGAACGTGCGGTTTGTAGCCCGACCGACCAGGCTCGGGCAGAACCATGAATACCCAAAAAAAAATCGCAACAGAAGCCGTTCGAACAAGAAATGAAGGTATTCGAAACCCTAAAGCAGTGATCCTAAACGAAAGTAATACTTAATTCGAAGTAATACGGTGGTTCGATTTGAAAAACTCACCAAATTGATCTTGGGATTGAGATTGGGATTGGGATTGATCTTGGGAGTGGTCTTCGGATTGGCCCTCCATTGTTACTCCTCGCGACTATGCTAGTGTTCGAACGGGAAAGAATGGGCTCGGAGAATACTTCGGTCCCGGGGGCCGACCGTTTGGAAATAGGAGATTGGAGAGGGGAGAGGGGAGAGTGGTTTGGAAAGAGGAGAGAGTTAAACCCTTAGAATGTTGGGTTGTGCTTAGGAATTATAGTTAGGTTTTGTGTTATATAATAGAAAAGGTTACTTTTGTCATTTCTTGAGGTATACTTAGTATGTATGATAATTTTCTTCAATTAAAACGGGATGTACTTAGCACGTGGGATGTCGTAAGTAAGTCAGGGGTGTGTATAGCCTGACCCTTGGTATATTTAGAAAAACATTGCCACAAGAAAAGCATTGTAAAGGAACTTAAAAAAAATTTCTCTCTCAAAACTTTTGAGTTCTGGACGGTTGGGTAGCCAACTCTAGACTTTGCTTTATCCACCAAGTTGCATATCAAAACATCTGATACAGCACATAGTTTATAGTATTAACAATACCGTCGAGCTGGGGTGTAGCCCATTGGATACACCGAGGGTTCCGAAAAAATGGATACAGTTCGAATTTTCTCCTTGGCATTGCTGGTCCGTCCGATTCAAAATCACCACCGAAACGTGCAAGATATCGATACTGATTAGGATATCAAGAACCTTGATGTAATCGTAGCGGAGAATCATTTAAACCTACGCAAACCCACCTATAGCTGCATTGAGTTTGACATCTTGTCAAGTTTTTAAGATATTATAGATTCTTTCCATTGGAACGCAAGTCAAGACAAGTAGCCATTGCAGTATGGCTCAAATCACACATTAACCAAAGTATCAATGATAAGGTGAAGTTGGAACAAGGTTGTTCCTCCTCAGCTTCCCAATGCACATGAAACTCAGCCACTTCATTCCTTGCTTGATGGGCTAGAGACCTTTCATTCAAAGGAATGACAAATATATGTAAATATCAAGTTATGATTTTTTTTTTTTCACTTCTACTTAAAACCACATACAAATATTGGCCTTGGTTTTTGAGATACTAGTATATATGCACCTAAGTTTCGTATTTATAAATTATTATCTAGACTGAAAGATAGTTACTATAATTATTCTAATTTTTATTAACACTACAGTAGAAACTCTATAAAATAATACACTTGGGACCACCAAAATTTATTAATTAAAAGAGTTATTAATTAATCGATAAATTAATAATTATTAATTTATATATTAATTAATATTTTATTAATTTATAGTAAAATACTTACGTAGTTTACAAACACCTTTCAAGCTTCCACTTAATTATTGTATACAATGCATGTGTATATCAAATGAAGGGCCCAATTTGAAAGAAACCTTCAATCTCCCACCTTATTATGCTTCTTGTGTTCAGTGTATCACTTTATGGACATTAAAAATATTTTCAAGAAACCTTCAATTCTTGAGTCATTTTTCAAGAAACCTTCATAAATCATTCATGTAATATGCTATATATAAGGAATTATTAATTTATATTTTATATGGGGTCTGAAGAAATTATCAAAAATGTATTATCTTATAATTTTAGCGAATTATTAATTTAGCACCCTATCCCCGAGTCGGGACCGGCCAAAAATATTATCTTAGAGAGTTTATTAAATAATCGAGTATTAATTTATAGAGTTTCTACAGTACTTAGAGACTATAGAACAAATGCCTTAATTATCCTCAATTTATTATTATAGATATTATTTTATAGCTACCTATAAGACTATGTATGAAGAATAAACGACAGCTCCCGCAATTACCTAGTTGTCTCTACTAACTTTAATAAATAATTTTAATTATTAAATATATGCAAGGATATATTTGGAAAGAAATTTTTTTATGATGAAACTGATCTTTTCTTATTATATGTTAAGGCCGGGGCACAATTTTTGCGATGGAAAACTGAGAAGATGAAACAATTGTAAAAACAATGTTCCAACGCAACACTTTTAGGAAGGTTGCGCAAGTATAACGAAGATCTAAGAAGATCTCGTTACATCAGCATATGATATTACGAGAATCTAAAAAGATTTCGTAATCCACGACAGCGAAGAAGATGAAGATGACAGGCGATTGATGGATGAATATCCTGCTGGGGTGAATGATCATCGTTGATCAAAGCTAAATTCGCCCCACACGAATAGCTTCCAGGAACCAGCAAGTTCGTCGAAGAACTTTGGAACACTCCTGCTCTTCTGACTCCTCGGATCGTACACGGACTCCCATGCAAAAGCAACGCTGGTGCAACACTTCTCTTTTCTATCAAGACTTCTTTTTTACTTGTGTTAAGAAACACTTGTAAACTTTTGTAACTCTCTGTATATGCATGTATTTTTGCCTATGAGAGAGAAGAGACCTTTTATAGGCCCAAGTAGCAACTATCCGGTTAGCACAACATTCGGGACGTGGTAATAACTACTCCGAACGTGCAGTAACCGCTCAGATCATGCACAGGCACGATCTGAAGCAAGTTGCACACCTCGCGCACCCCGCGCGCCTTGTACACCACACGCTGAACGCGCACTGAGCCACTTGCGCCACCTTGTGCGCCCTGCACACCCTGTGCCGCCCGCGCAACTGGACGCGCAACTGGTTGCGCTACTGGGCGCGTGCACGTCACGCAACCTAGACCGCGCAACCTGGGCCGCGCAACCTGACAACGCACCTGGCCGCGCAACCTGGCAGCGCACCTGGCCGCGCAACATGGCCTGCACAACCTGGCAGCGCGCCTGGCCGCGCAAGTGGCTCGCGTAACTAGCGCAACTTAAGCGCACTATGCGCCTAGCGACGATGCTGACGTGCTAAGTGCAAAGTGCGCCAATAAAATGCCACATTGTGCCTCATGAGCCCGAGTCTGAGTCCGAGTCGCTAAGCCCCTACGGGTAGCTCCTATGAAAATAAATTTCCCAAGAGCAAAAAGCATGAATGCTTTCAATTGTTTATTTAGCCTTTTTTCCATTAGAAAAATAACCCCACATGGCACACCCATGTGCACCTCCACACCACATGTGCATCTTTAAAATAGTATAGCTAATATATAGAGATACAACTCCTTTGTCCTAGCCGATGTGGGACTAAAATTCTAAATAAAAAAGGCCAAAACCCAACAATCCCCCACATATCTCTATATATGGGTATATGTGTTCTCCACAGTAACTGTCCATCATGCATTAGGAGAGATGTCGCTGACGACTTGAATCTTCCCGTATGGGTCAAACAACAAACTATAATACAAGAATAGACTAAGCCTTGAATTCTACATCATAGCTGAAATTCTTTCCACTCACATAATGTAGTTACATGTGCTTCTGGCTTGCACATTAAAGGCCATGTGCCAGCCTGGTTTCAGTGTATAATTTTGGGCGTCTACAAGTTTACCCTCAAGAGACGGCCTGAGATCTCTGTCCATACACTATGGGTAAGTTCTTTGTTAAAGAGACATGGCATGAAGCGCTTTGCGCTTCCCTTGCGGTGCTACGCCGCTATGACATGGCTTAAAGTCGAGGCCTTATCCCGTACCGGGAACCTCATCGTAGTGTCATACTACTATAGCATGAGGCAACCGCCTCTTATTAGTGCCAAACTACCCAGCATGAAGCCTTAGGCTCCCTTGCGATGTTACGTCGCAACGACATGGCTTGCAAGGCCGAGGCTTTATCCCTAACCGGGTACCTCATCGTGGTGTCGTGCTACTGTAACATGAGGAACTCCTCCTCTTTGTAGTGCTGACTATACCCCTCTTTATTTTAACATACAACATTAGGCTAACTACCTATTTACGGTGCTACGCCGCTGTGACTTGGCTAGCAAGGTCGAGGTATTACCCCATGCCTGGGAACCTCATGGTGGAGTCATCCCACAGTAGCATGTTTTACTTCTTGTAGTGTTGTTCTACCGTGCTTCATGTAAAGTACACCAAGCATTCACTCTGCATGAGAACTCATTAAGGCATTTAAGCCAACCTTTCCACAGGATCTATTTTTTCCAGAAAACAACAGTAGACAATAGTGGTTGTAGGTTCGTAACCTCTCCATGCCCAATAGAACATGTACCCACCGTTCCTGATATTCTTCCAATTAGTGGTCCTCCCTTGAACCAAAAGCTAGATTCTTAGTAGATTTCTCTTTGAACTAATAGCATAAAACTTTATGGTAGGAATACAATAATACAATATCAGAATACCTTCAAGCCCATTTTACAAGCTGTGTCGTCAACCAGCTGGCGCTTGAGGCCCTTGGTGAACGGATCCGCCAGGTTCTCCTGACTCCGAATATCAGTCACTGCAATAACACCTCTCTTGATAAGATCGTGTACTGCCATGTACTTCAACCGCACAGTCCTCTTCTTTCAGTTGAAGAGGTCATTTGATGCCACCGTCGCAGTCGCCTGGTTGTCGCAGTATATCGGTATCGTCGATATTTACGCCCCAACCACTAGAAGATCATACATAAGCTCCCAAAGCCATTCTTCTTCCTCGGCTGCGGTATCAAGTAAAGAGAACTCAGATTCCATGGATGACCGTGAGAGCATAGTCTGCTTCTTCGACTTCCACAATATAGCAGCTCTACCCATAGTGAAAATGAATCCACCTGTGGACCTCTTGCTCTCCACCTCTGAGCACCAGCTGGCATCACTGAAGCCTTCCACTACCGGCGGATCTCCGCTGTAGTACAGTACATATGTGTAACCCCACTTTCCAAGTATCAATAACTATAATAATTTATTATGATTTAAAAGAATATTTCTAGATATTTTATCATTTTACATACAAGAATAGTGCATTATTAATTTATAACTATTAGTAATTTCTTTGAATCCAAATTTTTGGCTAATGGGCTTGCCTATAGCCTAGCCCATTTAAATTCTCATGTTGCACTCTTCTATGTATATGTTTACCAAGTGAAACATTCTTCTTCTAGATCATGTGCTCAAATGCTCTGAGTCCATGAACAACAATAAACCAAGTTTGAAATTTGATTACCATAATTTTTCCTCCACCAAACTTTTTCCTCTTTTCAAGTTTCCTAACTGCCTAAACGGCCTATTTAAGCCACCTCTCCTTCACTCTGTTGCCAGGAAATTCTCCACAAGCAAGTAGAGTTCCCACTTGTTCTTCTCTCATTCTTCCCAACTTCCATTTACTTCCGGACCTCTGATCGGCCATGGCAGATTTTAACAGCTCGATGAACCTCTACTCCGATCGACACAGCACGTAGCGGCAGAGACGACGACAACAAGGAGGTGCTGTCCACCGGCAGATATTCGTTCCGGTGAACCAAACGAGAGCACAGGAAGTTTTTGAACGACTCAGCAGAGTGATCCCTTCCTGTTCGACGATTTGTCGTCTTTCTCGATCAATTGAACATGTGGTAAGAATGACCTCACTCTTTTCTCTGGATTCGATTAAGGAATCGAGTTGATCCAATTCGATCGGTTCTTCTTTTCTTTGTGATTGATCGGATCTGGGGTAATAGGTCGATCGTTTGGATTTTCTTCTTCCCTGCATAAGAATGGAAAGAATGTTGATTGATCTCCTTCTCAGGATCCATGAGCATGTCGAAAGCAATTAGCCAATCCGCGCTCATCCAATCTATCCAAAGGAACGTCAAGACTGTAAGTATTCAATTCTGTAAGCTCGTGTTTGGAAATTGGCATGTTCGCGTGAATATCAGAACAACTCCTTGAATTCTTGATTTTTTTTTATCTTCACCCCTGTGTCGATTTCTTCAGAGCTCTGGTTTAGCTGCACAGGCACCCCGTATCGGTTGAGTTGCTGAATTAACAGGAAGGTGACCTGGATCAGATCGGACACAGAGCTCGTATCCAAACTTGGGAGTTGTATCATCGAATTCTAGCCAAGTCTGCTTCCGACATGTACTTCCTAACCATTCTAAATTCGAGTGGTTGATGCGCGTATATACTGGAATACAATATGTAATGTAGAAGCATGTTTCAAAGTATCGGGAGGTGGAATTGGAGTTAACTCTGTCAATACTTAACATTGGATGAATGGATAAGTGGGTTTTAGATTTGTAACAGATTAGCAAGTAGACTAAGCTTGGTGATACCAAGGGAGAAGTATCAGTATATTTCATAAATATTTGGGTTAGGTTTATGTAGCAGCAGGGTGTTTACTTCACTATAGGAAGTTTTATCATTCGAAGTACTATCAGTAAAATGATATCCTCGAGTCACAGAGTATCCGGGTTGCTGATACTTAAGTTAACCAGCTGTAGGAGTGATAAGGACTCTCCAGGTATATATTGGTAAATTTTGTTTAACTTCAGTCTTCCTATATATGGGTTGTTACTCTTAGATCTTGATATATTCAGAGATCGATGCAGGATAGCCTGTGACCAGATTTAGGCGTGTCCAACCCTGGGTTCGTGTCCTGCTGAGCTAGGTGCATCTCTGTGAAGTTGCTGTTATGTTTAGGGAATGCAGAGTCAGTGTTAGTATTTTGGCAATTTCAGTAAGGTGCTAATTTTCATATGGGCATAAGTTATAGGTACCAATTATGCTTTGAAGCCACAGTTCCTTAGTTCTGATGCTTGCAAGTTAAATCGTAGTATAACTTTCATTGGTTCAGCTTCCCTTTTAACTGAGTTGTTGTGCAGTAAATGACTTGGTTAGTTGGCCTGGTGGGTGTTGTTGTTCATGGTTTAGATTGAATGAGTGTCTAGAGTGGCCTGTCAGTAACCTGTAGCTGTAGGTTCAATATGGGTTTAGAGCTAATTGGGAACAAGTCTGGGTTTGGACTTTACTGCAGTTGGTAGAATGGTATTGCCACAACCAAGAAGTCAAGCCAAGGTATATTTAGGCCTGTCAATAGATAGTCGAAAATTCGAATCCGATTCGATTCCGTATCCGAATTTTCGGATATTATTCAAAATTTCGGATATCGGATTCAGATATCCGACTATTTTTCGAATATTTTTTTTTTTTCGGATACGAATTTAGATATTAAGGTATTTGAATCCGTTAATATCCGATCCGATATTAAATTACGAATTTTGGATATCGAATTTCGAATATCAAATTCGGATATCCGAATATATATATATATGGAAAGTTTTATTCTCAAATCTAGAACTTATTTCTCTGTGATTCAAATTTGATTTGAGTGTGACTTTACAAATTCTACTTCTTCTTTTATACGGTTTTATACTTTTATCTATGTATTATAAGGTTATAATATATGTATCACTATCAATGTTTGGTTGGTGGACCCTGGACATAATAATTACAAGAAGATGAAAGGGCCTAGCTAGTCTTGGTCAAGGAGCCTGAATGGAAGCCTAACATTGTAGAAGCATGAAATTTTTTTTTAGCAAATGAAGCCCCATGCACCCCAGCCAGTGAAGCTCCATGCGCCCAAGCCAGTGAAGCTCCATGCGCCCAGTCAGTGAAGCTCCATGCGCCCAGTCAGTAGAACTCCATGCGTCCAGTCAGTAAAGCTCCATGTGCCCAGCCAGTAAAGTTTTATGCGCCCAAGACTAGCTCCTCCAAAATGAGGGCACATAGCCTGAGACTTGGCTATGCACCCAAGCCTGACTCAGTCAAAGCCATGATAAAAACGTGCACCAAAGCGCACGACCACGTCAGTCTCCACGAGCAGTCGTGCACCGAAGCATGCGACCACGTCAACACCACGACCAATCCACGATCTCACAGCCTGTATGCGCCTACATCCTATGCACCCAAAGCAGGACTATGCGCCCACATAAAACCAGCATGTTTATTCATGTGGGCGCATAACATCATTCCAGCTCAAGAACGACTATAAAAGGGGGGCCTCATCCCTCTTCAAAACACAAAACGGAAAGCATTTTCAAGAGCCAAATTGCTGCACTTCTTGCCATTGAGCCGAGAGTTAGCAATTTTCTTAGGTTTTCTCCCACTTTTGTAATCGGAGTGTCAACGGAGTAAAGGAGCAACTGTCGCTCGATCTCCATCGTCCCATTCTCCAGAATTCTTTTTTGTACTCGGGGATCATCAGCGCAGGATCTCTCAAGCGTACTCGATTTGTGGTGCCTTGTGCCAATAAAGAAAAGACGACGTTTTCTTCTTTTTTTTTGTGTGTGTCCACAAAAATGGCGACTCTGCTGGGGACTACTTTTTCCTCTGACGAGAAGGTGGTGACGCAATCCGATACCAACAAAATGGGGAGCACTCAGAAGATGCTGATCGTAAAGTTCGATCAACAGGCGTTCGAAGAGATGCTCTCGAGGGATGGCTCTACTCCCTCAAAATCAGCAAAGCCAAACAAGTCTCGCAAGACTTGGCTTTCGAAGGCTCGCTGTGCATATCCTGCTAGTATCATAGCAGATATACAATTGGAGGACTCTGTCACATGGGCGCATGACTCTGCCACAGAAGTTCCCCAAATGGAGAAGGCTCACACCATTCCGGGCTCTACAAGCCCAGTGACTTCTTCCCTACACAACCAACAACAGGGTGTTCAACACCCGAGACTTGGCAAAGGAAAACACTACGATGCCAAGAATCGGGGTGTACGACACTCTGGCCAAACCCGACGAGGCTCACAAATGAAGGAGACAAAACTGAAAGAAAACAGCGTTGCTCCACCAAGCATGCGCCCAAAGCCATGTGCCCAAGGGAGTGTTTGGGCGCATAGCCCCAACCAGAACACTTCTGTCTTCAGCAGGCTGGGCATCCAAAGCCATGCGCCCAAGGCTATGCGCCCAGGCTCTCCGGATCCATACTATGCGCCAACATCAAGGAGGCTTGCTGTCAAGGAGCATGCGCCCAAGGCCAGTCTCCAAGGCCTATGCGTCCACAACAAAAAGGCAGGCCCCAACGCATATAGCATGGGGCTGTCTTCAAGGACATCACAGAACTTAGGTGTGGGGGTGTAAGCCCACTTCCCAAATTTTTGATTTTTTTATTTTATTTGTTTATGATTAATTTTATGGTCATTGTGAGCCAAGCCAAAGCTTGTAGGTGGGATATGACCATATTAAGGTCATATGACCTCTAGATAGCTTATATATGTATTATTTAGCTATTTTATATTTTTCTATAATTTTTGGATATTTTTAGATATTTAATATTTAAGGTTTTATTATTTTTAAGGAATTTCAGGATTTACTGTAAGGTCATACGGGGGTATTTTTGGACCAAATATTTTTATTTGGGCTCTAAATGACTAAAAATATTTTTTTAGAATATTTTACAATTTTTCTGAATTTATTTAGAATTTTTGGAAATGTTTATATAATTAAAACCTATAAAAATTATATTTTATAGGCTTTGGGAATTTACTGTGAGGTCACACGATGATATTTTGTGTTAAAATATTTTATTTATATTCTAGACACTAAAAAATATTTTCTAGAATTTTTTAGAATTTTTCTGGATTTTTCTGCAATTTATTTTGATTTATTTGGACTTAAAATAATTTTTAAATAATTTTTTGAATTAAATAAATAAATATCCAAAAATCCACCCCGGGGGGCCCGCCTGTCGGCGCCAACTGCAACAGTGACCGCCTCTCTCTCTCTCCTATATATATTATTATATTCGCCCACCCTAATTAAATTCCAGCAGCCTTTTGTGGGAGAACTCATCTAGGGTTTACGACTTTCCGAAGCGATTTCCGCCAACTCCAACGTGTTTTTCGTGCGCCGTTTTTTTTTGTTGAATTCGTATCGAGGTAAGCTTTATGATTATGTAATTTATTTTTGTAGATATTATTCCTAAATTTCTGAAAAATTTGTAGAGTGTCGGTTGTCCAAAACTTGACACGTTTTGGTGTTTTCGAGATTTCGGAAGGACCGGAAATCGAAATCACGAACCGTTTGAAGTTTCGGAAAGCTAACACAGAGATCTACGACATATATTTTTCCAGAAATTAATTCATTCATCTAGTATTTTAGTTATTCTGTTGAACTCAGAATTGATCGGTTGATCACCGTTTTGGTCACGATTAGCCATAACAGAGATATCTTTTGACCAAAGCGTGATTTTGTGGCACGGTTGATTCCAGCGCACTCGTGGCACTGAATCTACCAAGGTGTACTTTTAAACCCTAGAGTTCACAGCGTTTGACTAGATAGTCAACGGCACGTCTCGATTTGCATGCCATGGTTTCCAAAATTAGAAAACACGATTTTGATGGCCAAACTTGCATGTTTAGATTATATTCAGATTATTATTAGGTTAAATTAGGTTTTTAAATGAATTATTCTAGAATTAATTATTATTAAATTAGTAACCCAACTAGCCACTATTCCATGAATTTAGAAATAGAACATTAGAATTGATTTATAGTTTTCGTACACGGTTCATGGTGCGATATGTGTTATAGGTTGACAGATCCTATATCGGCATCCTCTTATCCTCGACTTGTGACTACGGCTTTTGCAAAGACCACAGGCAAGTATACCTTGCCTCCCTCTACAGTTTATTTACATGCATATTTCTATTATTATATAATACTAGTTAATTATTTACATGAGATTTGTATATTGTGTATGCTAGTATAGATATAGTTCTTGTTCATTGTTAATTTTGTAGTTCATATTTGATTAGTTTTTTCGTGTATCGTGATTGGATCGTGTCGTGTCATCACTTGTACTTCGACTGAGTCGTATCGTGTCATAGGATGAATAAGTCATAGCGGAACTGCTGAACCATGAATTCTTGAAGCTAACCTGCGAGTCCACACTAGGGGCGAGGGTTAGTAGTTATCTGTCCACACCTGCGAGTCCACATTAGGGGCGAGGGTGATTCTTGAAGCTAACCTGCGAGTTCACACTAGGGACGAGGGTTAGTAGTTATCTCTTCCGCACCTGCGAGTCCACACTAGGGGCGAGGATTAGTAGTTATATGTTCGCACCTGTGAGTCCATACTAGGGACGAGGGTAGTTTCTTGAAGCTAACCTGGGAGTTCACACTAGGGGCGAGGGTTAGTAGTTGTTCAAACGTGCAAGTCCATACTAGGGGCGAGGGTTTGAGTATTCGATTGGTTATCCATTGACATCGTGACATCGTATTTTCTTATTCTCCTCCAGCAGTTCGTTTATGCGTAGTGGTTATTCCAGTCGTGTATAGTCGTATTTTCGTGTTGATGGTCTTTTTTTGTTTATTTCCTGTATTTTCTTTATTGTATAATAAACTGCTAGATAGGCATATTTTTATGTATCTTGCTATGTCCCCTGAGGACCTGATGATCTCTTCAGGTTAGTGATTGCATGGAGTTAGCTAGTAGTTCTGGACGGCAGATGTGATGATACGCTTAAGGGATTCAGGTATCGTTATTACATTTGTTATCCTTTCGTGCTTTACATTCCTTATCATTAGATATCTTGCTTATTGATTCAGTTTAGAGACTCTTGTTATATTCCTTGGAGTCTCATCAGACATATATGCTAGAGGGCTGCAGACCACGACCCATAGTTGTTCATTCATGCTTATATTACTTTTGTGGATTTGAGATATAGATTACAATGCCATGATTTGGCAGTATACCAAAGCCTTGACAGCGTTTACGTATTCGAGTCGGGCTGGAGTCTGCTTGATGCGTAGCTGGCTTGCTCACGCTCTCACGTCCGAAAAGCGGGTGCGGATCGTGACAAGTTTTTTTGGATGGCCCATGCAGGTCAGAGCATATCGTATCGGTTACGTAACTGTACTGATACGAGCCTGCGACTATAACTAAATCTTAGAAATCTCAATCTACTCTGCCTTGAAAATTCTCCTAGAAACTTCTCTACGTCCTTGAAATTTTATACTTGTTCTCGATTATTCTCCATTGCCTTCCCGTACCATTGATTCTCGTCCCTTCCTATTTCGGGGTGACAAATGAACGTGCTGTCTAGAATCTATCAGAAATTCTTAAATTATAAGTATAATATTGCTTGACTATTGAATATTGGTTGTTTATAGATATGAGAGAATATTGATGCCATACGCCCTAGATATCTGTTGGTAGAATCGTTAGCAACTAGTTAGAAGATTACAAGATTTTAGTGACCGTGTTTTGAGGAGTAGTGTGACCAAAGGTGGGTAGAAGTCCTCAAGTATTCATAGTTATGAAATGACTAGAGAAGGTCATAAAATAATTTTTGAGAAATTAAATTTGAGGAGATTAAGGTAATAGTAAACTTTGATTTTTAGGGGATAGTTATGAATTAGAATTTCGAGGACAAAATTTTTCTAAGGTGGGTAGATTTGCAAGCCCACTTCCCAAATTTTTGATTTTTTTTATTTTTTTGTTTATGATTAATTTTATGGTCATTGTGAGTCATGCCAAAGCTTGTAGGTGGGATATGACCATATTAAGGTCATATGACCTCTAGATAGCTTATATATGTATTATTTAGCTATTTTATTTTTTTTACAATTTTTGGATATTTTTAGGTATTTAATATTTCAGATTTTATTATTTTTAAGGACTTTCAGGATTTACTGTACGGTCATACGGGGGTATTTTTGGACCAAATATTTTTATTTGGGCTCTAAATGGCTAAAAATATTTTCTAGAATATTTTGTAATTTTTCTGGATTTATTTAGAATTTTTGGAAATTTTTATATAAATAAAACCTATAGAAATTATATTTTATAGACTTTGGAAATTTACTGTGAGGTCACACGATGATATTTTGTGTTAAAATATTTTATTTATATTCTAGACACTTAGAAATATTTTCTAGAATCTTCTAGAATTTTTCTGGATTTTTCTGCAATTTATTTTGATTTATTTGGACTTAAAATGATTTTTAAATAATTTTCTGAATTAAATAAATAAATACCCAGAAATCCACCCGGGGGGGGGGGCGGGCCCATCTGTCGGCGCCAACTGCTACAATGACTGCCTCTCTCTCTCCTATATATGTATTATTATATTCGTCCACCCTAATTAAATTTTAGCCGCCTTTTGTGGGAGAACTCATATAGGGTTTACGATTTCCCGAAGCGATTTCCGCAAACTCCGACGTGCTTTTTGTGCACCGTTTTTTTGTTAGATTCGTATCGAGGTAAGCTTTCTGATTATGTAATTTATTTTCGTATATATTATTCCTAAATTTCTGAAAAATTTGTAAAGTGTCGGTTGTCCGAAACTTGACACGTTTCGGTGTTTTCGAGATTTCGGGAGGACCGGAAATCAAAATCATGAACCGTTTGAAGTTCCGAAAAGCTAACACAGAGATCTACGACATATATTTTTTCCAAAAATTAATTCATTCATCTAGTATTTTAGTTATTCTGTTGAACTCAGAATTGATCGGTTGATCACCGTTTTGGTCACGATTAGCCATAACGGCGATATCTTTTGACCAAAGCGTGATTTTGCGGCACGGTTGATTCCAGCACACTCGTGGCGCTGAAATCTACCAAAATGCACTTTCAAAATCTAGAGTTCACAATATTTGACTAGATAGTCAACGGCACGTCTTGATTTGTGTGCCATGGTTTCCAAAATTGGAAAACACGATTTTGATGCTCAAACTTGCATGTTTAGATTATATTCAGATTATTATTAGGTTAAATTCGGTTTTTAAGTGAATTATTCCATAATTAAGTATTATTAGATTAGTAACCCAGCTAAGCACTATTCCATGAATTTAGAACTAGAACATTAGAATTGATTTATAGTTTTCGTGCACGGTTCATGGTGCGATATGTGTTATAGGTTGACAGCTCCTAGATCGACATCCTCTTATCCTCGACTTGTGACTACGATTTATTCAAGGACCCCAGGCAAGTATACCTTGCCTCCCTCTACAGTTTATTTACATACATATTTCTATTATTATATAGTTCTACTAGTTGATTATTTATATGAGATTTGTATATTGTGCATGCTAGTATAGATATAGTTCTTCTTCATAGTTAATTTTGTAGTTCATATTGGATTGGTTTTCTCGTATATCGTGATTGGATCGTGTCGTGTCATCACCTGTACTTCGACTGAGTCGTATAGTGTCATAGGATGAGTAAATCATAGCGAAATTGCTGAACCTTGAATTCTTAAAGCTAACCTGCGAGTCCACATTAGGGGCGAGGGTTAGTAGTTATCTATCCACACCTGCGAGTCCACATTAAGGGCGAGGGTTATTCTTGAAGCTAACCTCCGAGTCCACACTAGGGGCGAGGGTTAGTAGTTATCTGTTCCGCACCTGCGAGTCCACACTAGGGACGAGGGTGATTCTTGATGCTAGCCTGCGAGTCCACACTAGGGGCGAGGGTTAGTAGTTATTTGTTCGTACCTACGAGTCCACACTAGGGGCGAGGGTAATTTCTTGAAGCTAACCTACGAGTCTACACTAGGATGAGGGTTAGTAGTTGTTCAAACCTGCAAGTCCACACTAGGGGCGAGGGTTTGAGTATTCGATTGGTTATCCGTTGACATCGTAATATCGTATTCTCTTGTTCTCCTCCAGCAGTTCGTTTATGCGTAGTGGTTATTACAGTCGTGTATAGTCGTATTTTCGTGTTGATTGGTCTTTTCCCGTTTATTTCCTGTATTTTTTTTATTATGATAAACTGCTAGATAGGCATATTTTTATGTATATTGTTATGTCCCCTGAGGACCTGATGATCTCTTCAGGTTAGTGATTGCATGGAGTTAGCTAGTAGTTCTGGACGGCAGATATGATGATACGCTTGCGGGATTCAGGTATCGTTATTACGTTTGTTATCCTTTCATGCTTTACATTTTTTATCATGAGATATCTTGCTTATTGATTCAGTTTAGAGACTCTTGTTATATTCCTTGGAGTCTCATCGGACATATATACTAAAGGGCTGCAGACCACGACCCATAGTTGTTCATTCATGCTTATATTACTTTTTTGGATTTGAGATATAGATTGCAATGCCATGATTTGGCAGTATACCATAGCCTTGACAGCGTTTACGTATTCGAGTCGGGCTGTAGTCCGTTTGATGCGTAGCTGGCTTGCTCATGCTCTCGCATCCGAAAAATGGGTACGGGTCATGACAGGGGGTTTTCTCTGCATGTGAACTAAGTCTGGATGCGCCTACTCTCCTTGCGAACCCGCAAGCAAAGCTCCGCAATGCATGCAACATGGGTAGTAAGGCAAAAATCCCTTCCACTGACTTGTGTGACATGATAAATCATAAGCGTAAAGCGAGGGAGGACATAACAATTCATAGTGCACATCCGTGCACCAGTATTGTTATCAACATTTGTTGCTCCAAAGTAACAAGAGTGCCTCAGCGAAAATCCGTGTTTCGACGGCTGCACTTCTCTGACGATGAGAAGCCATTGTGTGTTTCATCCAACATGGCTTCATGGGGTCCTCCTTACGGAAGCCCTAATCAAAGACGGTGGAATACGAACCCAACTTTCTCTCTCAGTTCCGCGAGAAGAAGAAGAAGAAGTCTACCAACATATGGCCAGCAGGCTGTCACATCTGAAGGAGTTTATATGGGTACTCGGTCAAAGGCAAGGTTCCGTACGAACGACGAAGAATCCCAAGCTGGGGGTAGTATTCCCTCAGAGTCTGAAGCGAATGACCCTCACACTGGGGGTAGCCTTCCAGAGGACGATGATCCCTCTGAATATGATGGCGACTATCTGCCTCCTCTACCTGAAGATAAAGGTCCACTCGGAGACAGACAGTATCAGCACCAGTTGTATTGTTTCCTCTGTTCTTGCTCGCATGTTATCTACATACATGGCGGACGGAGAAAGACCGGAAGAAGCCAGTGATCAGACCAGCAAACGGCTAGAGGGTCTTGAAACAGTATTCGCCAAGATCACCGATATGCTTACCAGTATCATGGCGGTTCAAGCTGCTGGGGCTGTTCCTCCACCTCAACAAAACATCTCGGCCCACGCTAAGTCCGGCTCACAGCAACAACCCTCCTTCACTGTAAAAGGAGTATCATTCCGTTGCGCCTCCTCCAAATCTTGCAAATGCTGGAGGTGGTCCTTCGCCAACAATGCCTGACAACCGTTCAGCAGTCGTTTTCCAACACCTGCTCAATCAACATGATGCAATTGATTCCCTGGTCGCTCGTCTCGACACCATCTCACACAAAGACGAGCTTCAGAAGATGGGGATATCTCAACCGTATCCCCCTGAGTGGGAGAATGCTAGTTGCCCTCCTAACTACAAGCCGCTGACGCTTAATTCATTTGACGGGTTGACTTCTCCTCGTCAGCACATGACGTACTTCAACACGCAGACTCTGCACTTGTCCAGAGATGATCCGTTCTTGTCGAAGCTGTTTATTAGCACCTTACAAGGGGTAGCTTTTGAATGATTTTGCAGTCTGTCTGACGGATGTATCAATTTATTCAAAGACTTGGAGAGATTGTTCCTCAACAGGTTTTACGAGAGCGACATGCATGTTAGTATGTCCACCCTCATCGAGACCAAGCAAAAGAGGACTGAGTCTGTCATCGCCCTCATCGAACGCTTCAGGCGGCTAGCACTGAAGATGTCCTTCGGCATACCAGATTCAGAACTTATGGATACTTGTTGACATAACTTCCTTCCTACAGTAAAGTTTTGTCTGGGTGTACATAAGTATGATACATGGCCCGTTTTCATTGGGGCCGCTGATGCTGCTGAAAATGACGTTCCTAACTTGGAACTACTGGGGTTGAAAACACCCAAATCCGAAGATAAGGGCAAGCATCCTCAAACTATCCCTGTTCGTGGGGATAAAGGGAAAGAAGTCCTAAAGGTCGACACATCCAAAGGAGCTTCCAATTCTCTGGACGCCTCTGACAAGCCTAAGAAGACCTTCTCCTTTGACGAAGACGATGTCATTACCATCTTTCACACATTGACGAAGGGTAATAAGCTGACATTGCTTCCAACACGACATCTTGCAGAGGCGAGCCAACTCAACGATCCCAAGTACTGTCTCTATCATCAGTACGTGCATCACTCCACCAAGGACTGCATCATCCTGAAGAAGAAGATACAACAGCTTATCGACAGCCAAGTGATCAACCTCGAAGCTGAAGACAAGGTCGTATCTTCTAACATGATCTCTCTTCAGTTTGGTGACTTTCCTCCCACAGAAGTCCCAGACGGCGTGGTCCCGATTCCCAAGACAATAATGGAAGTCGTCAACCTACCGCCAGCTCGCAACTCAACATTGGTCCCGCTCACGACTGAACGTGGTGAGATCATGTGGGTCCATCCGGACCTTGTGCAAGAAGTGACGCAGGGAGTAGTACCTCCCAAAGCAAAAAAGAGAAAGAAGTACAAGTCATGCCATATGGTATCCTCTCCCATCTACGAGGTTCTATCTGGCGTGACGCGTTCGGGGAAGACTTATCTTCGGACGTACGATCCCGCACAAGAAGAAGCAGTACCTCCTCAATCTCCTGCTTCCCCCACAAGCTCAGAAGCCAGCCCGTCTAAACCTCCAACTACGGACAAAGCCAAGCAGAAGGAGACGCGGTTTGACAAGTCTCTGAAGGCGCCAGCTCCCGAAGGCATGGATCGGCCCTACAACTTTGACATACTGGCTCAGCTAGCCAATACACCTGCCAGATTGTCTCTGTACGATCTATTACGACTCTCCAAAGAAATGCGAAAGGCCTTAAGTGAGGCATTACTACATGCCGACTCTTACCTCGCCGAAGTCAAGGCCCCCGCTGAAGATCCTGTCTCCTGTCCCCACTGCCACAGTACCATAGAAGTGGTGCCCAATATCACCTTCTCACAGAAGGACATGCTACTCAAATTCGATCCAGGAGTGGGGCGATCAAGGTGGACCGCATGCACATCGATCCAGGATCCTCCCTCAGCATCATTCCTAGAAGTCTGCTTCAAATTCTGGGAATCCCTCTGCATAAACTATCTGCAACCAACACAACTATCATGGCTTTCAATGCTGGTCGAAGCCATCCGCTGGACAAGATCTGTCTCAAATGCCAGATCGGTGATCTCCGAACGGAGGTTTCCTGCTATGTGATCGATGCCAATGCATCCTACAACGTCTTGTTAGGACGTCCATGGATACACGAGAATATGATCATTTCTTCCACACTTCACCAGTGCTTCAAATACGTCAACAGCGACGGTGTCGTGAAAACGAAGTTTGTCGATGTTGATCCTTTTAAGGGCATCGAAGCTTACTATGGAGATTCGATACTTTACCAATCTCAGCCCCCCAAGGACGATGGCAACGAAGATGACAATGAAGCTGAAGCAAGTCCATCCTCCAATGATGGTCCCCTGATTATCCGAGTCAAAGGACGTACTACTCCAAAAAGTACTCTGAAGCCTCTCACAATTTGGGTGAAAAAGAAGAACCCTGACAAGGTCAAACTATTGACCATCACTCTCAGCAAGACACCCCGAAAAGAACCTGCTGATGCCCGTCCTCCCAATCCTGAAGAATTACCCTACGTGGTGAATCGGCCAAGACTGTGGCTCCTCTTCCAGATGATGATCCTCTCAATGAGTATATTAATACTCATAATAATGTACCTTCAGCGGATGATGTTATCCTGAAGAAGAACTTGCGTATTTCCTTAGTAAAGGTTTATTTTTGAATTACTCCGATGTCTATCAATCTGTAAACCACTACATTGATACGATATACGCCCTAGAAAACGGCATAGGACCACACCTCTGTATGCCGGTCACGACGCCTCACCTGTGGGAAAACGTTTACCCTGAAGATATCCTCTACTTCATCGTTCCAGCCAGAAAGAAGGATGAAGAACTAATCATCTTTGGTCGTATAATTGGCGAGAGAAAGTTCGTTCCAGAATCTACTTCTCCCAAACACAACACAGAAGCTGACTATGATTCTGGAAAAATGTAACTTTTTCGGTATAGTTGGCAGGCCAAGAATATCATCCAGAACATGGGATATGACATCAAAAGCGACAAAGGACTAAATTACGGTTGAGGACGACGGTTGCCAATACGACACTTTGCTCCTCCCGGCAAACCCGAGAACTACTATCAATGAAGCGATGTTGGTTTGGGCTATGTCACTCCTCCAACAACTCCCGAAAGATCAGATGATGAAGCAGATCATTGTTCTCATTCTTCTGATCCCTCCCTCTGGGATTCAGACTCCAGCGTCGGCGACATGTTTAAAGCAACTATGTCCGTCAATATGGTTTTCGTCGACCAAATTACAGACGATGTCCAATCAATTGAGCTTAAACAATGGGCCCAAAAGATGGATACTAGATGGGAGCTGCGCTTCGAACAACGTGAACCACCTATCGAAGACGAAGTCATCCAAGTCAATCTAGGAGATGAAGCATCTTTCAAAACCAATCTTCATTAACAGAAGTCTATCTGGCGATGAACGCCAATCTCTAATACAGCTTATAAGAGAATACATCAACGTCTTCGCATGGAGCTATGAAGACATGCCAGGCTTGGACCCTAAAGTCGCCATGCACCGCCTGAATATTTCGTCTAAAGCCCGTGAAGCAGCAACAACGACGATTCTGACCAGATGTCACGGAAGCCATCAAGAATGAAGTCAAGAAGCTCATTGCCAGTGGATTCATTCGCGAAGAACAACACCCAGACTGGGTTGCCAACATCGTACCAGTCATAAAAAAGAACGATAAAGTTCGAGTCTATATCGACTACCGTGATTTGAACTCTGCATGCCCGAAAGACGAGTTTCCTCTACCGATCACTGACGTAATGATCGACAATACTTGCGGCTTCGAGCGAATATCCTTCATGGATGGGTTCTCAGGCTACAACCAGATCAAGATGTTCCCCGACGACGAGAAGCACACATCTTTTCGAACACCGTTGGGGGTATAGTGCTATACGGTGATGCCCTTCGGATTGAAGAATGCGGGGGCGACATACCAGCAAGCCATGAACATAATTTTTTGCGATCATTTGCGTAAAACTGTGGAGTGCTACGTAGACGATATCGCAGTCAAAAGTCGTCTCAAGGGAAACCACCTCCAAGACTTGAGAACGGTGTTCGAACTAATGCGTGCACACCAACTCAAGATGAATCCAACCAAGTCTTTTCTGGGAGTCTCCAGCGGCAAGTTCCTTGGTTTCGTCATCACTTCAAAGGGTATACATCTGGACCCAGAAAAAGTGAAGGCTATCCTCGACATGCATCCTCCAAGAAACCTCAAAGAGCTACGTGGACTACAAGGAAGGCTAGCCTACATCAGACGATTCATTTCGAACCTCTCTGGAAGGTGTCAACCGTTCACTCAGCTCATGAAGAAAGACGTATCTTTCGTCTGGACTGAACAATATCAACCCGCATTCGACGACATCAAGGCGTACCTTACAAGCCCTCCAATATTAGTAGCTCCAACAATGGGGAAGCCCTTCTTACTATATGTCTGCGCTATGGACCATTCTTTTGGTGCTCTATTGGCTCAGAAGAACGAAGGCGGCCATGAACAGGCAATCTACTACCTCAGTCGCACAATGGTGGGTGCCGAGCACAGATACATACCGGTGGAGAAGGAATATCTTGCACTAGTATTTGCCATCCAGAAGACACGCCACTATGTGTCTGGGCAGACTATCCACATTATATCTAAAGTCAACCCTCTCAGAATACTCATGACAAAATCGGGCTCTCTCAATTCCCGTTTAGCTACATGGGCAATGCTGTTGACTCCATACGATATGATCTTCGTTCCTCAGAAGGCAGTAAAAGGCCAAGCATTAGCTAATTTTCTAGCAGCTCATCCGGTGTCGGAATCGTCCAAACTCTACGACGAAATCTCTGACGAAGTGGTGGAGTCTAACACTACAACTGAAGAAATCCCCATATGGCGAATGTTCTTTGACGGTGCATCAAGAACAGGACCTAAAAGAAATATCGTGGCTGGAGTAGGTATCGTACTCGTATCACCTGATCATCTGGTTATACACCATGTATATTCTCTCATGGAACTATGCACCAACAACGTGGCCGAATATAATGCTCTATTAATCGGCTTACAACTGGCGAAGCAACTGGAAGTTGACTATTTAGAAGCTTACGGCGATTTCAAGCTAATAGTTAGTCAGGTCCGAAGGAATTAAGAAGTTCGTCATGAAGATCTCATCTCCTACCACAGAGCAACAATCGAGCTGGTGTCTACTTTCACTGGATTCTTTATCGGACACGTGCCTCGACTATATAATATAGAAGCAGATGCTCTAGCCGGTCTCGTTGCTTCCTTGACCGTTCCAACCAATACTCAGCAGTCGATCACAGTATCTGGTTGAGAACTATTCTGTGTGAAAGATGCCTTACATATTTATTACAGTTATACAACGGAAACAAGCGTCGATGCTAAAGATTGAAGATTTTCTTTCATAGACTATGCCGTCTATAGAATCCTTCCCGAGGACCCGAAGGAAGCAGTATCCATCCAAAGGCGATCCCTCAGATTTTACTACGACACAGCTACCAAGATGTTGTACCGACGCTCTTACGACGGACTACTGTTACGATGCTTATCAGACACAGAAGCCAAACATGCACTCCGAAAGGCTCACGATGGAGTTTGTGGTGCACATCAACCAGGCCCCAAATTATAAGATCGCCTCAAACGAACGGGTTATTACTGGCCCACAATGATAGCAGATACTATTGAATATGCAAAAAAGTGTAGATCTTGTCAGTTCCACGCCGATTTTATTCATCAACCTTCGGAGTTTCTACACCCGACGACAGCATCTTGGCTGTTTGAAGCCTGGAGCATGGACATTATAGGACCAATCAGTCTGTCATCCTCCAAAGGACATCAGTTCATCCTAGCTATAACCGATTACTTCTCCAAATGGGCGAAAGCTATACCGTTCACCGAAGTGAAGATGTTAAACGTGATCAGTTTCATCAAACATCACGTCATCTACCGCTTCGACCTACCTCGCGGGATCATCCATTATAATGGTCCACAGTTCGCAAGCCATGTATTCTATCGGTTCTGTGATAAGAATCGAATCCAGAACGTAGCCGCTACTGCCTACAATCCAGCGGCTAACGGGCTAGCAGAAGCCTTCAACAAAACCATCATAAAACTTCTCAAGAAGTTCGTGTCTTCAAACAAGCGCGATTGGAACGAGAAGCTCGGTGAATGTCTATGGGCCTATGGTACAACGGTCCGGACTCCAACATGCAGTATGTCATTCTCTCTGGTGTATGGGAGCGAAGCAGTTCTTTCCCTAGAAATCTAGATTCCTTCTCTTCGAGTAGCCCTAGCCAGCGAGCTGACTACCGAAGAAAGCTACCGTTTGCGACTCCAGGAGCTCGAAGCGCTAGACAAAAAATGCTTGTTAGCTCACCAGCGTACTGAGCTATACCAAGCACACCTTTCCAGAGCCTTCAATAAAAAAATGAAGGAACGGATCTTCCAAGTCGACGATCTGGTCTTAGCAGTGAGAAGACCAATGGTCATGACACACAAAATAAAAGAAAAATTCCAGCCTAAATAGGAAGGTCCTTTCATCATAGAATCAGTGTATTCTAACGGTACGTACCGGCTAACCAAACCTGATGGTGACTTGCTCATGATGCCTATCAACGACAAGTTCATGAAGAAATACTATATGTAACCTCTTTTACATAATGTTCACATGTGTTCAGTCATATAAATGTACAGTACGATGTTTATATGATTCAAAAACCTATCTAATTATTATTCGTATTTCAAGAGTCTTGAATACGCCCTGGATAATAGGTCCTTTAAATATTTTCCCAGTGGAATCATTCCCGTTTTTGACTCCGTCCAAACTCGGTTTGACGAAAACAAGTCACGTCCCTATTACCTCTGAATTGTTTTCTGATAATTATCTCCCCAGTGGAATGATTATGTTTTGCCATGTCCATATAACCTCTGAGCAAAGCATTCATCAAGGATAATCACGTTTCTATTACCACTGAATTATCCACTCCCACCTAATGTTATATTGTAACGCCCCAGTTCCAAAATACGTAGGACTAGAAACGTATCATGTCAGCTGTCTACATACGAAGTATACTCCAATATATGGATATCTCGTATATACACATAAGCTGTAAAATATAGTAACCATGAAGCTAATCTCATCCACAAACCAATATACCATAAAATTAACTTATTAAAATCATTTGTACAAACGTTGGGCGGAGACATAGTCCACTACCAACTATCTCAAAATAAAATGTACAAGAAGTGAATCGATAAAATATCAAACGAACCAAACACAATTCTCTTCAAGGAATGGAGAAGATCACGGCCTTGGCTAGAACACCTGCAGTAAATCATGAAAACATACACCTAGAGAGATAACCAGGTCCTTAGAGGGACGTAACAAGATACAGGAAGAACATGCCCTGCATAAGTAAAAAAAATACTATAAACTACAACACAACAGGTTACCTAACTATCTATGTGATATGCACTTTGAGGACATCATTCTACGCAGGGGCTGTAATGGATTCACGCAAGCAAGTAATAAAGAGTGGCCGTCAAGTAGCGCTCATCCTAGACACTATCGGCCAGGCAGCAAGTAGCGCTCATCCGAGTCACTATCACCCACAAATGTGTAAAAAGTAAATGTAGTCCCTATGCTAGTAGCTGTTCCCTCCCCCCAATGATACTATACATGCATCGTAACCACGACACACCAACACGTGTCACTTCCACAACACTGTTTTATACTTAATAACTGTCAAGTCTTCTAACATGCATCTATTGACAGTTATTCCTACGCATGCGCACGGGTGATCAGCCAACACGCAAGTGACTACTACATTATACTCATAACTCACACACAACTCGTGATACAATCGTGACAAGTTAATGACATGTACTCTAGTAACGGTAGTCACTTAACTCTAGGTCCATATGCAAGAAGAAAATAATAAACAAGAAATATAGATACAATAAAATGCAACTAAGTGTAAGCAGTAAATATGACAAGGTATCTTGTCTGATTCCGTACTGTAAATATGAAACGTCGCTCCCGCGTCCACGCCTCCGGAACCCGACGCTCCTAGATAATTAATTAACTAAATTAAGTCACTACTTATGAAACTTACGATACGACTTAATTAGTCAAAGTAATGTGTTAAAATTATATTCAATCTCTCGTGGAACCATTTAGATCCATACAATCATACACAGGTTCCACGAGACATCGAAACACAGTTTTAGGGTTTCTAACTTTTAATTAGTCTGTTATGCCCCTACTTCAATAACATACTTAAAAATTATATAAAAATCATAAAAATAATATTAAACTAATTTTCTACATATTTATCTCTAAAATTCTAGAATTAATATTTCTAAAGATATTTATGACTAGTTGATTAATAAGTCAGCTAATCTACCCGAAACACACCCGGAACATAGTTAATGACTCAAAATTGCTAAAATAACCAAAAATATATTTTAAATAGCAATAAAATAATTTATTTTATAGAATCATATCAGAGGTACAAGGGTTGAGTTATACTACAAGTTTGGAACATTCTAGATCAGCCGGTTACCCGAAATTAGCTAGTTTTGACCTATAATTTTTTTGACCAGATTTGAGTTGCTAAAATCATGGAAAAATACTTAAAAATCTTAATTTATGTATATGAACACACATAAAATTCAGTTTCGAAAATAGGCACCAATAACTCATAGTTCCTTTACAATGAGATTAATTTTGATCCTACCGACACATGAATATTATGCAAATATTTCATGAAACCTTTATGGATGATTATACCTAACAAAAGTCATCAAAATATGATTTCTATAGAATTAATAACATATTTTCTACATAATTTTAGCAAAAGTTTTTAGAGGAAAAGATTTAGGTTCTTACCAAAGATCCTTGCTAGAAAGGGTGATGATGACTTCTCTTCACCAAAGCTCCAATCTTTTCCGCTATCTTCGCTTGCTAATCCTCTATTGGTGAGTATGGGAGAGTTGATAATGGCTATAGGGGATTGGATGGGGGAGATGGAGTTTTTAGGGTTTGTTTTGAGGGGTTTCGGGGATGTATGGTGGAGAAAATGAGTTTTTGTGAAGGATTGAGAGATGTGCAATGGAGGAGATAATGTATAGATGCTATGGGGAGTTTGTTACTACCAAAATTATGGAGAGAAAGAGGAGTTTTGGTCGGCCAAAGGTGAGGGAGAGAAAGATTAGGATTTGGTTAAGGTTTGGGATAAGTTGGTATATTTAAACATATCCTTAAATAAATTTTAAGCAATTTAGGATTTAAATCCTATTTAATTTGATGCATTCGGCCATGGGGGGTTGCTTGGCCAAAATTAGCATGGTGGGGGTCCACTTGGCATGATTTGGTTGTTTGGTGAGTTGGCAAGTTGATTGGATTGAGGATTTAAAAATGGGTTTCCTAATATAGAACTATTTAATTCTATCTATGTAATTACACTACAAAATCTGAATTAAATACAAATACATATAATTATTAATATTTATTAATACCCAACATGCCTACATAGGGTTGGGTTTGGCTTGGAAGAGGTTTGGGAAGGTTTGGTGCAACCGGGTCTCCTAAAAAGTCATAAAGGCTTTCTTAACTAATTAATTAAATAAAAATATAACTTGTGCCATAATTTGAATGGTTAACATACAAGAGATTACAATATGACCATGGCATTCCTAACATGGCTAGCATACTAGTTAAAGCACCAGACTACGCTAGGCATGTCATACTTTCTAGTCGTCTTGCATATTCAAACTCAACCATGACTATAGTTCTTTTATATAATATAAATAAGATAAAAATAAATTAGAATTAAATAAAATCCAAAAATAATTTAAATATTCTTTTAAATTATAAGAGGTTTTACATCCTACCCAACTTATGACAATTTCATCCTCGAAATTAAAAATAATCATAATATCAAGAATTGCGAGATTTTGTATGGAGGGTGAGTAGGTACGTCAAATCTTAGCTCAATTTTTGAAAGGATGGAGGGGTGGTTGTCATAGAAATCCCAATTGACCTCATATTCTACAAGATGGGTATGCTTTCTTCCAGACTCTACCCAACTTATAGAAGTTGGCCACCCGTAAAGATCGTCGTCATTACAAGACCTTGAGGAGGACAATTTCTAGGAAGGGACACGAGAATAATGGACACTTCTGACCGTAGTCTTGGATTCTAAGTGAGCCTCGATAACACCATAACGTTCTTGGTCAATAACAACTATAAGAAAGTTACTACAATCAAACATTGTCACTCTAGGGGTCATGCTTCTGACAAGCTGGTAGGGACCTCTTGTTGGAATATACTAAGGTGCATCGGTTCAGAAGGATTCGTTCTACGTCTAACATGGAAAACTAAGAAGTGAGCTTGAAAACTTAGAGAAGAAGAATTTATGGCCAAGTGATGAGAATCGATAATAATTAAAGAACCCAGACTATAGAATATGATTAGGCAAGTATTTTGAAAACTCTAAGTCAAAACGACTAATATGTGTAGGCTGATGTTTGGTGTTGTGTAGGAGGCATGCGCTTGCTTGTTGGAAGGCATACGTCATAGGTGTGCATCTTGCATAGATCTTGAGTATTCAATTTAGTTAAGGGAATGGGTCGATATTTGCATGGGTAAAATTGAATAGGTCGAATTTTGGTCTTATGGTTTGTTTTGAGGAAACAATGTGTCATACACGTGGTGTAATGTTTAAATGGAGCACTAGAAAGTTCGTTTGCGTGGGACGTGTATGTCATGTGAGTAGCATGACTAGTCTAGTTCGTGAGTGTGAACTTTGTCAAAAGGAAAAGGCTAGCGTTGTGCTTCAATTATCAAAATCACAGTCGAGGGTATCACATGATACGAATATGGGTCGACATTATGAACCATTGAATTATTAGTCTAATTGGAACCAATCATTTCCAACCACTTGTTAATTCCAAAATCTTATGTACCTTAGAGAGGCTTGCGATCTATTTGCCTCAAATAAAAATTTGCTATTGATTTAAACAAAAATAATTCTATGATTGACTTGAAGAATTTAGGTTGCAATCTGTTACCGTAGTTATCTAAACGCACGAACAAAGGAATATAAAATGCAAAATAAAAGATTGTTTCATAAATTCCTTACAGACGGAAGAACAGTCACGATTGTAATCCCATTCTGAGAGGTAGAGTATAATAAGTTCAATGTTCTACCCAACTTATAGATGTTGGTTAATCGGGGGAAAGCACAGTAATAGGGCTTCTAAGAAGGTCAAATTTCAAGGAGGTATAGGAAGTATGAGGTATTTCCAATCATAGTCACAGACTCTATAGGAAGTCTAGGTATTATCTAGGTTAGATCACAACCTATACACCTATAAATCTCCTCAGTTAGATTTAATTGAAACAGACTAAAACCCTATGAGAAATTGATGAGAATATCGACAAAAAACCTGTCTCGTAATAAGAAAACAGGACCGTCGAACACCCATTTTGGAAGGCTAAAATTGGTCAATCCAGTGAGAAAACCCAGAACCTACTTGAACAATCATGTAGACCACCTGTATCACTTTAAAACCCTTTTTGTAGATTTTAATTTCATTTATTGTATGTTGCGAAAACAGTTTTCAAAAAAATAAAAAAAATAAGTTTTAAAATAATAAAATTTTAGAAAATTTTCCTGAAACGACGTTCGCTCCGACAAACTGGGTGACGTGGTCGCAACCCATAAGCATTGAAAGACGCATATGGATGTTGTCGACGTGCGAAATTCGACAGAACTCGATTTCGTTGTGCGTGTGCGACGAAATCGAGGCGTATCGGTCGAGATACCCCGTATCGGCCCTTTTACAAACTATCTCCTAACTTTGTGCATGTTCGTCATCTCAAGACGAAACTTGTGCCAATAGGACCGTATCTTTTTTTTGGTCCTGTATGCCAAGTTTGGTCTGATTCTGAGAAGGTCGACCGGAACGCTATTTTGGCAGGCCTGCGACCCGATCCAATGGACGAATTTGTGCATGGTCCGTCGGAATCTAACTTTGGACATACGGTTGAGTTCGTATTATCAAATCAGACTCGTAGACATATACTTTGTTAATTTTAGAGACTATAGGCTTTGGCACGCTTTTCGGTGTGAAGCAGATCCAACAGCGGACATCATTTTTATCCAAAATTATAATTTTGCCCCTGTGTTAAGAATTAGACTTTTGGGTAAGCATTTTTAGACTTTTTTATACCAAACATGTTGGTAATGTCTATTTTAGCATCCAAAGACAATTGCAGGAGTTGACTTTCGTGGCTCACTAAGGGATTGAGTATTATTAGCATGCTACCCTAGCCGATTGGACGATTCTGAACACAATGGTACTATCTGTTTCACCAGCTAAGAACCTCAGGTGAGTACATTTATTATTTATTTTCAATATTGTTAATTCCTATATCACATTGTTCAGTTATATCATACTTGATTCTTGACACGCTCGTCATACGATGGCACCTCATATTTCCTGCACATGGCATGTTGTTTCTCTCTTGTACTTGGTGTTGGAAAGGGAAAGTACTAAATAGAATATGATCAGACCTTAGCCCATGTTTTATTTTCTGCACAATAGACCTTGTAGACCTTGTTAAATAAAGTAGACCTTGATAGTTAACTTAGACCTTGTGGTGTAACTGCCCAGACCGATCACATATCGAAAGAGTACTTCAAAACACATAGATAGTTATATTCACTTGTTATACTCGTTATATTCTGTCATATTTTTCCTGTCTGGTATTCTTCAAATTTTTTGTACTTTTCTGGATATTCTCACCATGTATTTTATGACTAATCATTGTCTTATAGTCGTTAACGTATACTTGAAACTGCATTCAATAATTTGTACTCGTTCCATTTCTGACTGAAAACCAACATTTTTTAGATAGTCGCGTGCTGCGCTATGCTTGGACCATTGGGGAGACATGTGTATATGCGGAGGCTGAACCTAGAGACTAGTTAGATAGTTGAGTATTTATCTAGTTGTCTTTTTATAATTTTGTGAGACATTGTACTTTGTATTCAAATGTAAAACTTATGAATATTATAATTAATTTAGTTTGTGTATGAGCAAATAAAGTATTTATTTTATGTAATTTTGAGCATTGTGACTAGACAGCGTTTACCGTCGACATTGCGACGTAGGCTGGCTTGGAAACGCACTCGTATTCCGAAAAGCGGGTGCGGGTCGTGACAGTTTTCGTGTCAGCTTTCCAAAAAACTAAATGGATCGTGATTCAGAGTTCTGGATCTCCCGGAATCTCCAAATCATTTAGATGCTAAAAAATAAGACTGTTTTTTGGACGGATTTTGGAACTGTTTTGGACGGAAAAAGTGAGGAGATTCTTAGATGTTAGGAAGAAAAGGGGTGATTAGGTTTATATATAGAAAACCAATTTCTATTAGAATTTTGACAACGGAAGGAATTTTTAAGTTTGTATAGGAGAATAATAGATTTTTCGGATGCAACAAGTACTTAAGCAATCCAATAAGTAAAAAAAATTCACGTATGGATTTAAAGCCACTCATAAGTTAAAAACACTTATAAGTACAAAAATCGATTGAACTTATTTGAACCAAATTAACTTATAAGTGAGGCACCACACAAAATAAGTGAAATTAACTGACAAGTGAAAGGAAAAAAGAAGAAGAACATCCCATAAGCATTCTTTTTTTTAAAGGTTGAATCACTTTGATTTTTGTTGGCACTGGAAGAAATGTTGCTCCATCCATCGAGGTTGAAGCTTCGCTATCATAGAGAATAAATTATTCAACGGGACAGATTGTGACGGACTCACCTCGTGAGATTAGTGAATGATAAATATGTCCAATGATTAGCGACACATGGTAATATTAAAAAAACTAATCAAACAATTGTCAAATATTATTAAAAAATAATTACCAAAACAGTAAAATATTATTATATATTATTATACGAGTTCACCATTGGCACATGATAAGTATGTCTCACCAAATAGAAGAGCCATCACCAAATAAAAAACATGCAAGTACCTGCATAGGAGGAAGCAATGGTCTTGAGAAATAGTAACTAATCATATATATATATATATATATATATATATATATATATATATATATATATATATATATATATATATATATATATAGATATAGATGGCTGGAGCCCCCTTGCTCGCCAACCCCCTCCCCCTTTTCCTGGTGGTCGGGATCCCGGGGCCGGTCGGCTTCCTGGCCGCGTCGCCGGCCGTCTTCCCCCGTGGAGGCCCCCCACCGCCACTCGTCGGTTGGCCGCGCGCCAGCTGTGGCCTGCTCCCCCTTCTTTTGTGGGGAGTCCCCCTTGTCGGAGGGCCCCCATCGGCCTTCCCCCCCTCTTCTTCCCACCCTCCCGCCCCCTTCGGCGTCGCCGTCGCCCTCGACGGCTCCGGCGTCCTCGGGTCCCAAGTCGGAAGTCCGATCCTCCGCCCCTTGGAGGCCCCCCGTCTTCCTCCCTCCTTGGACCCCTGCCGGCGGATCCGTCAGGCCCGCATCCTCCATCGTCCCTCCTGCCAGGCCACCCCCTCCCTCGTCGACGGTCTTCCCCTCCCCGTCGCGCCCCCAGCCGCTCCCCTCCTGCAGCGGTCCCTCCCTCCCCCTCTGGTCGCTCCGGCCCCCGGCGGCCTAGGTGTCGCCTTCACCGCCGGCTCCGCGGTGCCTTCGCTGCTGGCTCCTCCTCTCCCGCCTTCGGCCCCCCTTTCCCTGGCGCTCCCCGGCGCCCTTGCGCCTCCCTCGTCAGCCCCCTCTGGGGCTCTCAAGGATGAGCTGCCGTGGACGCTCGTGGCCCCGCGATGCCCTGCGGAGCGCTCCCCCCCTCCCTTCTCGCTCCCTCCCCCGGCACCGGCGCCCTCGCCGGTCTCGCCGACAGTGGCCCCCCACCCTTCTCCCTCCCTTAGCTTTCCCACCCCCCTCCGGCGCTCCCTCCGTCTGCGGTCGGGGGGCCCCATCCCGTCCGACTGGTAGCCGCCGCATCTGGTTCGCTGCGTCCCCCCGCTCCGGCGACCCACCCCCCTCCCTCTCTCGCCCCTCCCCGCCGGTCCTTCCCGTCCCAGCTCCCCTCCGTCCCTCCTTCGTCTGCGCCGCTTGGGCCTCCCTCGTCGGAGCATTCCCGGAGCTGGGCGCCTCGCCGACCGTCGCCGGTCCGCCCCTAGGGCCGCGCGCTGCCCGTGGGTGGAGGGCAGGGGGCGCCTCGGGCCGTGCACCTCTTCGAGCTGCGTGCCCCCCATCGGGCAGCACACCCCCCCACGCATTCCGAGGTGGACCCCCCGCTTTTCGAGGCTGGCACGTGCCTCTGTCCCCCCTCTCTTCAGTTGATTTGACTTTTCAAATCTCCCGCTAAAAAAAAAAAAAAATCTAATCTCGGGCAGTGTGTCCCACCGCCGTAGGGCCGCGAGCCCACAAGTTCTTTACTTTTCGAATTTTTTTTCGAATTTTAGATAGTTTGCTCTACTCTTTGCATTTTCTACTTTGTATTCCAGGACCATTTTGTATTTTGTGTTTGGGTTCCTGGCACCTGTAATGCTCTTTCCGAGCCACCTCTACTTTTATCAATAAAATGCTTTCTTAAAAAAAAAAAAAATATATATATATATATATATATATATATATATATATATATATATATATATATATATATATATATATATATGGAGACCTCTAGGCAAATAAAAAGAAGAAGAAGAAGATAAATGAAAAAATAGAGAAATCTCTATTGATAATTTTAATGGTTATTATATATACAAGTGACATGCAGCTCTTTATGTAAATAATTTTATGGTTTTATTAATGAATATGCTTTAATCTCTCTCTTGATTGATAAAGTTTAAATTATATTAAAATAATTTAAATATATTTTATTTAAAATATGTTATAAATATATTTTAGAACTTTATATATATATATATATATATATATATATATATATATATATATATATATATATATATATATATAGAGAGAGAGAGATAGATAATATGATATAATTAGTTTAAATATAATTTTAATATATTTTAAAATACATTTCGTATGTAAGAATTTTAGTATGGTCCAACACGGCTTAATATGTCCAACTGGTGAGACTAAACCTAGAAGCCTAAACTTAATTTTTGAACACCAACATATTATATATTGTTAGTGCCGAGGCACAATTTTCGATGGAAAATTCTGAAACTGAAACAATTGTACACACAACGTTTCAAATGCAGCACCTTAAAGAAGATGTGCAACAGAGATCCTGGAGGATTCTGAATTACGAGGATCTAAAAAGATTCTACGTAATACACAAAAATCTAAAGAGACTTTGTGCAAGCAACTATCGGCAGTAGAGCTTCTAAAAAGAAGTTACTGTAAAAGGCAACAGCAGCGATGACAGGCGAGAATGAGATGCTGGGGTGAATGAACCACCGTTGCTCAAAGCTTTATTCGTCCCACACGAGCACGAACAGCTTCCAGGAACCAGCAAGTTCACGAAGAACTTCTAGAACGCTCGTAAGTCAATATTTGAGACTTGAACGGGCTTCCTGGACTTAACAGACTCCCTCAAATCTCTTCTTGGTGCATCTTTCAAAGGAGGCCAAGGGGCTCTATTTATAGAGTGGAGTTGAGACTTCACCTATTCTCCTATCCGATGTGGGACTAAAATACCAATACTCAAAAATAGAGTTTGATATTTTAGATCATCCCACAATCAGCATAGAAGTGTGCCAGTCTACGCCTACCCCCCGAACACTCCCGTGCATGCACGAGACATCCTGGAGTCCGTGTCCGAGTCCGAGTCCGCACAACAAAAATTAACTTGCATCCTTGTTGGATTTAATCCTTTTTTCTTCTAGGAAAATACTTCCACATGGCACAAACTTGTGCCCCACTACACCTCATGTGCACACCTCAACACAAGCAATGCATTATAATGAGATACTCACCATTTGGTGTAGCCGATGTGGGACTATCTTTTCTAGTCCAAAGGCAAAAACACCAACAATCTCCCACATATCTCAATATATGGGTTGAGCGTTCCCCACAGTTACTGCCCATCATGCATTAGGAGAGATGTCGCTATGACTTGAATCTTCCCGCATAGGTTAAATAACAGCATGATACAAGAATGGACTAAGTCTTAAATTTTGCACCATAACTGCAATTCTTTCTACTCACATAATGATATCAACTGTGCTTCTGGCTACACATTGAAGGCCTTGTGCTAGCCTGGTTTCAGTGTATAATTTTTTGGGCGTCTACAAGTTTACCCTCAAGAGACGGCCTGATATCTCTGTCCATACACTATAGGTGAGTTCTTTATAAAGAGTCATGGCATGAAGCATTGCGCTTCTTTGCGATGCTACGCCGCTATGACATGGCTTAAAGCCGAGGCTTTACCCCACCTGGGTACCTCATCGTAGTGTCATACTACTGTAGCATGAGGTCACAGGCCTCTTTGTAGTGCCAAACTACCCAGCATGAAGCCTTGCGCTTCCGTGCGGTGTTACGCCGCTATGACATGGCTCACAAAGCCGAGACTTTACCCTACCTGGTACCTCTTTGTGGTGTCATGCCACTGTAACATGAGGACATCGTCCGCTTTGTAGTGCTGTCTACTTCTCTTTATTACGATTATCATACAGCATTAGGCTACTTGCCTATTTGCGGTGCTACTCCGTTGTGATTTGGCTTGCAAAGCCGAGGCATTACCCCTACCTGGGAACCTCATGGTGGAGTCACCCCACTGTAGCATGGAGTTACACTCCTTGTAGTGCTGCACTACCGTGCTTCCTGTAAAGCACTCCAGGCATTCACTCTGCCTGAGAACCCATTAAGGCATTTAAGCTAACCTTCCCACAGAAACCGTTTTCCGCAGAAAACAATAGTAGACAACAGTGGTTATAGGTCCGTAACCTCTCCATGTCCAATAGAACATGTACCCACCGTTCCTGATATTCTTCCGATTAGTGGTCCTTCCTTGAACCAAAAGCTAGATGCCTAGTAGATAAATATTTGAACTAATAGCATAAAACTTTATGGTAGGAATACAATAATACAATATCAGAATGCCTTCAAGCCCATTTTACAAGTTGTGTCATCGACCAGCTGGCGCTTGAGACCCTTGGTGAACGGATCCGCCAGGTTCTCCTGACTCCGAACATCAATCACTGCAATAACACCTCTCTTGATAAGATCGTGTACTGCTCTGTGCTTCAACCGCACCGTTCTCTTCTTCCCGTTGAAGAGTTCATTTGATGCCACTGCTGCTGCCGCCTGGTTGTCACAGTATATCGGTATTGCCGGTATCTGAGCCCCAACCACCGGAAGATCATACATGAGCTTCCGAAGCCACTCTGCTTTATCTGCAGCAGCATCCAATACAAAAAATTCAGATTCCATGGAGGAGCGAGATAACATAGTCTGCTTCTACGACTTCCACGATATAGCAGCTCCGCCCATGGCGAATACGAATCCACCTGTGGAATACTCGCTCTCCATATCTGAACACCAGCTAGCATCACTGAAGCCTTCCACTACTGACGGATCTCCACTGTAGAAAAGTGCATATGTCTGAGTTTTCCTGAGATATCTCATAACACGCTTCATAGCTTTCCAGTGTACAACGCCTGGATTGCTAGTGAACCGACTCAGCATTCCCACTGCAAAAGCTATATCAGGCCTTATGGCAGTAGTAGCGTACATCAAGCTTCCGATGACGCTAGCGTACTCCAACTGCCTGACGCCTTTCCTCGAATTTGGCTCCAGCTTCTGATCACTCCGGTACGGTGTATCAATAAAAGGAAGATCTTGATACCCGTAGCGAGTGAGGATCTTCTCAATATAATGAGATTGTGACAGCGCTATTCCAGTGCATGTCCGGATGATCTTGAGCCCCAAGATTACGTCGGCATCCCCCAAGTCCTTCATACTGAACTTGGTCGAGAGGAATTTCTTTGTCTCTGTGACGCAGCTTAAATATGTACCTAGGATTAGCATGTCGTCCACGTAAAGACATACGATTACTCCTCTTCCGTCAGCAAACTTCGTATAGACACACTTGTCTGTTTCACTGACCCTGTAGCCAATTGACCTTATCACCTTGTCAAACTTCTCATGCCATATTTTGGGAGCTTGTTTCAAACCATACAGAGACTTCATCAACTTGCAGACTTTGTCTTCCAGACCTCTGATGACAAAACCTTCTGGTTGTTGCATGTAGATCTCTTTGGTCAGCTCGCCATTAAGGAATGTTATTTTTACATCCATCTGATGTATCACCAGCTTGTGTATTGCTGCTAGAGCAATTAACAATCTGATGGTTGTTATCCAAGCTACTGGAGCATAAGTGTCAAAGTAGTCGATCCCCTGCTTCTGAGCAAACCCCTTGGCCACTAGCCTGGCCTTGAACTTGTCAATGGTTCCATCTGCTTTCATCTTCTTCTTGAAGATCCATTTGCATCCGATGGGTCTTGCTCCTTCTGGCAGGTCAACCAATACCCATGTGTTGTTGGAGGTGATTGAGTCAATCTCGTTGTCTATCGCCTCCTTCCAGAATACAGCATCTCTGGTCTTCATCGCCTCATCATAGATAAGCGGATCTGCTTCCACATGATAGGTGACGAAGTCATCTCCGAAGTCTTTCGGCCTTCTCGTTCGCTTAGTTGACGGCTCAGCGAGTTCTGGTTCAGCTGGTGTCTCCTTGACGACAGCTTCATCTTGGACTACTGGTTCATTAAAGACTTCTGTCTGCTTTGCACCCTCATCATTCTCCGGAAGATCCGCGAGAACAATATTCTTGTGTTTTGCAAACTTGTCTTCAAAGTATTCAGCATCGCGAGATTCGATGATATGGTTTGACTCGATATCAAGGAATCTCCGTGTAGCTCCCCTTCCCAAAAATTTTAAAATATTTTATTATTAATTTATTTTACTAAAAGGGTGATTTTTAGACTAGGCGTAAAGAGTATATTCCACCATTATTAGTTTATTGATTCTAGCTATTATTATTATTATTATTATTATTATTATTATTATTATTATTATTATTATTATTATTATTATTATTATCGGGGTTATTTGGATTTCATGAGGTTGTCTTGTAAACATATGTGTGAGTGTACGAATTGTGTACTTATATGTATATAAATATATTATATATGCGTGTACGTATAGATAAATATATACGTAAATGTTGGTAAATGTATATATATATATATATATATATATATATATATATATATATATATATATATATATATATATATATATATATATATATATATATATATATATATAAGTATTTATGTAAATAGGCAGTTATATATAAATATAGGTATATACGGTATATAAATATATACTATAATATGTGTATAGGTGTATATATATATATATATATACAAATATATATATTACCATGTCTATAAATATATGGATATATAGTAGATATTCAAATACATATAGGTATTATATATATAGAAAATATATATATAAAGATATTCAAATGCATATAAGGTATTATATATATAGAAGTATATATAGGTATATATATATATATATATATATATATATATATATATATATATATATACATATAGTATTATTTTTAAAAAGAAAAAAAAAGAAGAAGAAGAGATGTTACTGTAGCTATGCTACAGTAACCATGCGCGTATTCCAAAGTCCAACCGAGAGCTGGGGGGGGTTATATATAGAGTTGTGTATATAAGTAGCAAACCGAAGAAAGAAAGAGTAGAGGAAATCCCAGCTGGGCCGAGCCCAATGCTCTACGAAGTCAAACCAGCAGAGAACCCCATCCCGCGAGTCCCCACAACCAGTAACTTTGAACCGAGATCCGAGTACATATACACATCTGTATATGTAACCGAGAGTAACTCTCGTCCTCGACGCCAAACCCTAAGCATCCACGCCGCCACCCCCAGCGCGACCCCAACCACTGGCGACCACCCCGGCCTCGCGTCGCCGTGAGGCAGTTGCCGGCGGCAGGCCAGGCCGCGTCGCGCGCGCTCAGGCGCACGCGTGAGACGGAGAAGGCAGCAGCAACACCGCGCGGGGCGGTTTTCGTAACGCTGTCACGCCTCGCTCGATCAACCGATTCTCGATCTTCCAACTCTGGTACGAAGCCAACATATACGTCTTTACCTTCTTTCAATTACATTATGCGTGGGTGCGCTAGATCGGCCAGGAAATCGAACCAAAGTTCGATTTAAATCTGTCGAAACAGGACAGTAAAACCAGTCCAAGGACTCGAGTTCACGGGCGGTTTTCTGCCAATCCATGCAAGATTTTGAGATTCTATTTGAAGACAGTTTTAGACAACCTATACGAGTTCGAAACCTCTCTTTTACTTTTATTTTTCATCTATTAAATCTCTGTTAAAACCGTTTCAAAGTTTGACGAAAATTTGTTTTCAAAACATGAAAATTCATCCACACGACGTGCGTCCCGCTATTCCGGGCGACGTGGTCGCGAACCGAAAGCATCGAAAGCTGTGTATCGGCTTCATGGTCGTGTGGACTTTGGCGGAATTCAAATTGGTCGCGTGTGCGCGACGAATTTGATGCGTATCCGTCGAAATTCACCGTATCGTGCACTTTGCAAATTTCTCAATTACTTTGTGCACGCTCGTCAGATCGAGACGAAACTTGTGCCAACAGGACCGTATCATTTTTTTGGTCCTGTATGCCAAGTTTGGTCCAATTCTGAGATAGTTAAATCCGACGTCGTTTGCGGGCCCTACGATCCCACTCAACGGGTGATTTTGTGCACGGCCCGCCGGAATCCAACTTTGGACATACGGTTGGATTTGTATCGGAAAACTGGATCTGTAGACATGTAGTTTGATGACTTTAGAGACCGTTGACTCTGGCACATTTTTCGGTGCAAAGCGGGTCCAACGGCGGACATCGTTTTTGCTCGAAATTACCGTTTTGCCCCTGTATCCAGAATTGGACTTAAGGATAGGCAATTCTAGCTAATTTGACTATTCTGAGATCATTGGTATTGTTTATTTCAGCATCCGGGGACTGTTGTATGGGTTTTGACTATTGTGGCACATTGAGTAGTTCAGATTGTCGGTTTCACCAGCAGAGGACCACAGGCGAGTACAGTTTATTGTCTGCATTTCGATATTGATTTTCACTATATTTTATTGATTGGTCATTGGTTATGTGATTATTTTTCTATTATAAATTGTTGAGTCGGGAATGAGAAGTACCAAGTGTAGAACCCTAGAGGGGGGGTGAATAGGGAAATAAAATATAAACTACAACAATTGATGCAATAAAGGCAATTTAAAGTAAAGAGTAGAAAGATCAAACGCAAACGCAAGGATGTATCCTGGTATCCTCTTTTGAGGCAATCCAGTCCCGGAACTCTCCCGGCTTTAATCCACTATTATCCAAATAGTACACACGAGTTTGGATCCGAAGAACTCGCCAACTTCAACACGAGTTTGGATCCGAAGACTCGCCAACTTCTACACACGAGTTTTCTTACGAAGGCTCGCCAACTTCAAACAAAAGAGAATGAAAGCTTGTTGATCTTCTAACACTTGAAGATCGAAAGTGTACAACTCTTTAATACTCTAGCACTTTGGGAGAGGATGACAATGAAAAGCTTTGGAGAGTATTAATGGTGGAGCTCTTGGTTGTTGGAAAATTTATGAAGGAGTTGGTAAGAAAGCTCAAGAGAGAGAGAGCTTCCTTTTATAAGAAAACCAAGAGTGGGTGGCATTTAATGCTTCTGAGTGTACTCAGACCGGCATGCCGTCGGTATGCCGCGGCATACCGCCGGTATGCCGGCCAAATAGTAACGGTCATATTTATGACCGTTCAAGAGCATTAAATGCGGCCATTAATGCATGTCAGACCAAATAAAAAAACAGATTATTCGAAATTCGGTATACCGCCGGTATGCCGGAGCATACCGTCGGTATGCCGACAGAAGTCACAGAAAGTTTTTAGAGCTACTAGAAACGGCATGCCGCCGGTATGCCGTAGCGTACCGTCGGTATGCCGACAATAAATCACAGCATCTATTGTGTTGCTAGAAAACGGCATGCCGCCGTTATGCCGCAGCATGCCGTCGGTATGCCGACATTTCGAGACAGCAACTTTCTGGACACAGAAAGCGGTAGGCCGCCGGTATGCCGAAGCATGCCGTCGGTATGCCGCTTTTTGTCACAGAAACTTTTCTGGACACGAAAACGGTATACCGCCGGTATGCCGGAGCATACCGCCGGTATGCCGCTCTGAATTACTTGATTTTCGATTTGTGCTTTAAGTTATCATCCATCATTTAGTGTTTACAGATGTACCTAGACCAGTACAGACACGAAGACTCTAAGCAGGAAGACGCCGACTATATGCAGGGAACGCCGGTAACTGCTACGGTCTTCAAGGACGAAGGAGGAAGCTCTTGAAGTGAAGAACTCCATGTAGTACATCTTCTGAGAATATTTGAATCTGAAGAACAGAAGACTAAACTACGAAGATGCTGTTAATTACGCAAAATAAAATGTGCCAACAAACTCCCCCATTTTGATAATTGACAAAATAGAGAGATAGCATCTTCAGGAAGTAGCTCTCCCGTAGGTAGACAGCTCCCCTTCAATACGATTTCTCCCCCTTTGTCACTTAGTCAAAGATGGGGATAACTAAAGGAGACAATGCATTAAAAAAAAACGAGAGTATAGATAGAAGCATGCAGGAATATATTGAAGTAAGAACGATAATACATGCTTGACCCATATATAGCAATAAGATAAAAGACTCTCCATCATGAGAGTCGGACATCAAGGACAACCATAGATAATGTCCCCGAAGGACAGCAAACACTGAAAACAACCATAAACCGGTCCCGGAAGGACCACTAAAGACAACAAACAGAAAACACACATAAAAACTAGAACCACTAAAACACCGTAACCATCACCAAAGGAAAAACCATCCCTAATCCTCTGCCGGATCATCATCACCATCATCATCCTGAGCCTGCTGGAGGGCGCCAAAAGGATCAATGCCGTCCGGGTACATAAACCCATAGGCATTGGGGTCAGAGAAACGCGGGGCCGTGTACATGGGATCCTGAAGATTGAGATCCAGAAAGGCATCCCGGTCTTGCAGAGTGCGCTGGATGAAGTAGCCCTGATCGTGGAAGCGAGACTGGATGAGGGCGCCAAGTCCACGAGTGTGGGTCCGCATCTGCTCCTCCGTCTGGGCCATCCTCAGATCAAAGTGGTGCTGAGTAAGTGGCATATAGCGGCCCGTAGAGGGAGGGGTAGATGCAGGGGCAGCAGGAGTGGAACCCGGTTGCTCTTGGGAAGAGGAAGCACGGGAAGAAGAGGCGCCAGCAAGGTTACGGGAGACAGCAAGAAATGAGGGGACCCCATCCGAGGAGCAGAGAGACAAGTCAACTTGTTTGGCCTCCATAAGCAAAGTGATGAAGGAACCATAGTAGAGGTTCTGCTTCCCCGAAGGCAAGGTACGCCGGAATTGCAGAAGCAGAGTCTTTGGGAAGGAAAAACACTTCCGGGCATAGAGATGATACATGAGGACAAGAGCATCACCGGTGATTGCGTCATAGTTCCCGCCCTTTGGGAACAGAGTGTGGCACACGATACGATAGAGCTCGTAGTAGAATGGCTCCAGCTGGGCTGAGAGGGCCGGGATGGCAGGAGGGTTGGGACCCTTACAGATGATACGGCAGAATTCGTCGAAAGGAGACGCCGCCGATGAGATGAGAGCACCCAAAAGAGGTAACGCATCCCCTCTGTCCGGGATGCCCAAGATGGCCTCCACTTCCTTGGATGTGAGACGGAAGTGGCGGTCATTGACCATGGATTGGATGGCGGTAGGGTCGTCGTCATCCCCTCGCATGTTGCAGTAGAAAAGGCGGACAGCGGCAGAGTAGACAGAAATTTGGCGCCGAAGAAGGGAGGAGAGACCGGCATCGTCAAACAACGGGACGTGACTGGGGAAGAGGTTCCAGTTGATAGCCCGTCCTTTGAACACGTTCTGGTTGACGAAATGTTGGAACCAAAGCTCAGCCGCCAAAGCGTTGGAGAAAACGCGTTGGTCAAAGCCGGAGGGTAGCGCCACCGGGACGAAAGGGTTGAAAGAGGAGGAAGAGGATCGGGGGCGCTTGGGGTTGGCCATGAAGAAGGATTTTGGGCTTTGGTGTGAGAGGAAGAAGTAGTAGAGAGGAGAAGGAAGAAGGAGGGTTTTTAAAGAAGAGGGGAAATATGAAGGGTTGAGTTTGAAAAAGGTTGGGGAGGAGGGAACGGTTAAAGAGAAAGGGTGATGGGGTAGTTGAAAGAGTGATGGGGTGAATTGATGTGTGGAGTAAAAAGAGGAGAGAAAAGGGGAAAGGTGATATGAAGGGTAATTAATAGGAGGGGAGTTGAGGAGATGGGTAAATAATGAGGGATTTGATGGAAGAGAGGGAATAAAGAAAGGATGGAAGGAATAAAGGAGGAGAGATAAAAGAGTGGGCCCGCATCTCATTTCTGGATTCATGTCCGCCGCCATCCGGCATACCGGCGGTATACCGACGTGTACCGACGGTATGCCGAAAATCGAAACAGAACATCATCCTGACTCGAAAAACGGCATGCCGGCGGTATGCCGTAGTGTACCGACGGTATGCCAAAAATCGAAACAGAGCAGAATTCTGCTTTGAAAAACGGAATGCCGTCGGTATACCGAAGTATACCGTCGGTGTGCCGGACGAAAAAGGGTTAGGGATCAAAGGATAAAATGCCCAGTTCACGGCAAAGGAAAGAGAAGCGGTCTTCCGGGAGAGGCTTAGTGAAGATATCGGCTAATTGATAAGTAGTATCAATAAATTCAAGACGGATATCTCCTTTTTGCTGATGGTCACGAAGAAAATGGTGTCTAATTTCTATGTGCTTCGTGCGTGAGTGACAAATCGGGTTTTTCGTGAGATTGATAGAGCTAGTGTTATCACATTTAATAGAGGTACAAGAATGAGAAATGCCGTAATCTAAAAGTATTTGTGACATCCAAAGAATTTGTGCACAACAACAACCAGCCGCAATATACTCTGCCTCAGTGGTGGAGAGAGCGACAGAGTTTTGCTTCTTACTAAACCACGATACCAAGGACTTCCCGAGGAATTGACATGTGCCACTAGTGCTTTTTCGGTCAATCTTGCATCCGGCAAAATCCGCATCCGAAAAGCCTTGAAGCTCAAAGGATGAGGATTTTGGATACCAAAGACCCATGTTAATGGTGCCTTTGAGATATCGAAAAATGCGCTTAACGGCACTCAAATGTGATTCCTTTGGATTGGCTTGATATCGTGCACACAAACAAACACTAAACATGATATCCGGACGGCTAGCAGTTAAATAAAGCAAGCTACCGATCATACCTCTGTACTTACGAGTGTCGACCGATGTACCTTCTTCATCATTGTCAAGCTTGGTCGTTGTAGCCATGGGGGTCCTCATTGATTTGGATGAGTCAAGGTCGAAACGCTTGAGGAGGTCCTTTGTATATTTTGCTTGATTGATGAAGGTTCCTTTAGGTCCTTGTTTGATTTGTAACCCCAAGAAGAAGGAGAGTTCACCCATCATACTCATTTCGAACTCTTCCTGCATAACTTTGGCAAATTCTACACAAAGTGTGTTATTTGTAGAACCAAAGATGATATCATCAACGTAAATTTGAACTAATAAGAGAGTTTCATTATGGGATTTAATAAAAAGTGTGGTGTCAACTTTTCCCTTTGAAAAATCGTGAGAGACAAGAAAAGAGCTAAGACGCTCATACCAAGCACGTGGAGCTTGTTTGAGGCCATAAAGGGCTTTATGGAGTTTGAAAACGTGGTTAGGAAATTGAAAGTCTTCAAAACCGGGAGGTTGTTTAACATAAACTTCCTCCTTAATAATACCATTAAGAAAAGCACTCTTAACATCCATTTGAAATAGCTTAAAGTCATTAAAGCAAGCAAATGCACAAAGCATACGAATGGATTCAAGACGTTCAACCGGAGCATAGGTTTCGTCGTAGTCAATGCCTTCCTCTTGGTTATAGCCTTGAGCAACCAATCGGGCTTTGTTACGAGTCACTAACCCATCTTCATTTAGCTTGTTGCGAAACACCCATTTAGTTCCAATAATAGGATGATTGCTAGGTTTTGGGACAAGTTCCCAAACCTTGCTTCGCTCAAATTGATTAAGCTCCTCTTGCATAGCTATCATCCAAAATTCATCAAGAAAGGCATCATTAACATTTTTAGGCTCTATTTGAGAGATAAAAGCCACATTGGCACAAAGATCACGTGTGGCGGATCTTGTACTAACACTTGAGGAAGGATCCCCAATGATAAGCTCCTTAGGATGATTGGTGACAAATCTCCATTCTCTTGGGAGATCCTTTGGAGGAGGCTCGAGAGGGGAAGACTCTTTTGATGGGGTCACAACTTCATTGTTAGATGAAGAAGGACGATCCTCAATAGAGGAGTTCTCCAATCCAAACGAGATGTCATCAATATCCTCGGAAGAGGAGAATGTAGAAGAGTTGAGCTCATTAAAAGAGACATTGATTGACTCTTCGACAACAAGACTTCTTTTATTAAAAACACGAAAACCTTTGCTATGAGTAGAGTATCCAAGGAATATTCCTTCATAGGCTTTTTCTTCAAACTTGCCTAGGTTATCCTTGGTATTCAAAATAAAACAATTGCAACCAAAAACCTTGAAATATTCAATAGAAGGAATTTTGTTAAACCAAAGCTCATAAGGAGTCTTCTTAGTAATAGGTCTAATTAAGACCCTATTAATAACATGACACGCCGTATTAACGGCTTCCGCCCAAAAATATTGGGGGAGCTTGTATTAGTTTAACATGACCCGGGCCATATCGCCAAGGGTTCTATTCTTTCTCTCCACAACACCATTTTGTTGAGGAGTACGGGGACAAGCAAAATCATGTCCAAAACCATTCTTTTCACAAAATCTTTTGAAATCAACATTATCAAATTCACCTCCATGATCACTCCTAATTTTGTTAATAGAAAAACCTTTATCATTTTGAACACGTTTACAAAAAGCAACAAATTCACGAAAAGTATCACTTTTGCAAGTAAGAAAAATAACCCAAGTAAATCTCGAAAAATCATCAACTAAAACAAAGGCATAAAGTTTGCCACCAAGGCTAGCTACTCTACTAGGCCCGAAAAGATCCATATGAATAAGTTGAAGGGGTCTAGTGGTACTCACAGAGTTGATGGATTTGAAGGATGATTTAGTCAACTTACTTTTCTCGCATTCTTCACATACCATATCCTTCTTGAAAGGGATACTAGGAAGTCCTCGTACAAGCTTCTTGGAGGCTAGGCGAGAGATGGTATCCATGTTGGCGTGTCCAAGCCTCATGTGCCAAAGCCAACTCTCATCGTTCTTTGCAACTAGGCACCTGTCATTGTTAGTACCTTCAACAAGATAAAGAACATAGATATTGTTTTCTCTAATGCCTTCATACACAATAGTTCCATTTGAGCTATCGGTAATGTAGCATTTGAGTTTAACAAACTTGATATCATAACCATTATCGGTAAGATGGCTAATACTTAAAAGATTATGCTTGAGATTAGTAACAAGACAAACATTATTAATACAAGGATAAGGAGGAGAACCGATATTACCATTTCCAATAATATAACCTTTAAGATTGTTACCGAAGGAGACGTGTCCTTCTTTCTTCATCGATAGCGTTGTAAAAAGTGAAGCATCACCGGTCATGTGCCGTGAACAACCGCTATCGAAAATCCATTTGCTTCTAGCATGAGAAGGATTCGTCACCTACAACACAAGTTGAAGATGAACATTTTGGTACCCATGATCTTATGGGTCCATGAGTGTTAGTCTTAGGAACCCACTTAAGAACTCTCATGTCAACTTATTTTCTTGTATAACAAAAGTTAGAAGTGTGACCTACCAAACCACAATAATTGCACATCAAGGAAGATTTAGAAGAAGAAGTGTGAGTGTTGTGCATGTGTGAGTTACTAGTGTGAAAAGTTCTACCATGAGTGTTATGATGATAGTAAAAAGCATGATGAGAGGTGTTCTTCTTGACAAAGGGTCCTTTTCTTGTGTTAGAAAAGGAGTTGTGTGTAGTGTTCATGTAATGATTGTGCCTAGCATTGTGATGAGTGTGAGGGTGTCTTGGAGCATGCATGTGAGTGGTATTCTTATTACCTAAATTCTTACTTCGTGTAAGAAGATCATTATACTTAATAGAGGTGGAAAATTCTCTTCTATTAGCATCTTGACATTTGCGCATGGCAAATTCATAGGAGCTTCTCATGGATTGAATCTCATCATCCTTTTTCTTGATGGTGTCAAGAGATTCTTGAAATTTGAGTCGCAAAGACTCTATTTCATCCGTGTCGGAAATAGGAGATTTTCCCTTCACATCAATGATGATGTTTGAGAGCCTCTCTACTTCAAGTTGAAGAGCCTCAACCTCCTTGAGAGATTTCTTGTATTTATTCCGAACACCTTTGTGTTCTTCATGTAATTCAAGAATGGCTTTCTCCAAATCATCATAGGTAAGAGTGTTTAAAGAAAAATCATCAAGTACCTCATCGGTTGCCATGAGACAGACGTTGGCATTGTGTTTGCACTCCTTGTCGTTGTCGGAGTCGCTTGCGTCGCTTTCACACCAAATGCTAGTGTTGGCGAACTTTCTAGAGGATGAGCTTCCCTTGCTAGGTTTCTCGTACTTGCTTGAGTCTTTTCGTATCATCGGACAATCCCTCTTGATGTGTCCGGGTCTTCTGCATTGATAGCACGTCGGGTCTTCTTCATTGTCCCGTCTAGAGCGGTTGGCCTTGTTGAACTTTAAGAACTTCCGGAAGTGCTTAGCTGTGAGAGCTATTTCTTCATCGTCATCCGACTCATTGTCGTCGGAGCTATCCTTGGAGTAGGACCTTGAAGCTTTGAGAGCGAGAGTCTTCTCCTTTTTTTTGGTCTTCTCCTTCTCCTTCTCTTGAATGGAGGATTCCTCTTGATCCTTCATGTCGAGCTCGTGAGTCATTAGCTTACCCATGAGGGTCTCTAGGTTCATGACGGTTAGATCGTTCCCCTCAATGATTGCGGTAGCTTTAGGACTCCAAGCTTTCGTCAATCCTCTAAGAATTTTCCTTATCTTTTCATGAGCGGGATATTCCTTTCCAAGAGAAGAGAGAGGGTTAATAATGTCACCAAAACGAGTAAACATGCTAGCAATAGATTCATCATGCTTCATTTTAAAAACTCATATTCTTGCGTGAGTCTACTAATCTTGGATTCCTTCACTTGTGAAGTTCCCTCGTGTGTGACTTCAAGTAACTTCCAAATCTCATTGGAAGTCTTGCAAGTAGAGATCCGGTTGAATTCACTACTGTCAAGGGCACAGTAAAGAGCATTCATTGCCTTGGCATCTCGACAAGCAAGCTTCTTAATGTTTTCGGCAAGTGTTTCCCGAAGGGTGTCAGAAGCAATATCCTCAATAGCTCTGGAAGGAGTAGGAAGGCCATTTATCACGCAATCCCATAAGTCAAAATCTATGGACTTGAGATAAATGCCCATCCTAATCTTCCAGTAGTTATAGTTGGTACCATCAAATAGGGGAGGCCTATTTGTGGAGTGTCCCTCATTGTGAAACGTGTTGATGCTAGGGTTAGAGGCCATGGATCACTCAAGGGTGTAAATCCAAATCAAGAGAACGAGGCTCTGATACCAATTGTAGAACCCTAGAGGGGGGTGAATAGGGAAATAAAATATAAACTACAACAATTGATGCAATAAAGACAATTTAAAGTAAAGAGTAGAAAGATCAAACATAAACGCAAGGATGTATCCTGGTATCCTCTTTTGAGGCAATCCAGTCCCGGAACTCTCTCCGGCTTTAATCCACTATTATCCAAATAGTACACACGAGTTTGGATCCGAAGAACTCGCCAACTTCAACACGAGTTTGGATCCGAAGACTCGCCAACTTCTACACACGAGTTTTCTTACGAAGGCTCGCCAACTTCAAACAAAAGAGAATGAAAGCTTGTTGATCTTCTAACACTTGAAGATCGAAAGTGTACAACTCTTTAATACTCTAGCACTTTGGGAGAGGATGACAATGAAAAGCTTTGGAGAGTATTAATGGTGGAGCTCTTGGTTGTTGGAAAATTTATGAAGAAGTTGGTAAGAAAGCTCAAGAGAGAGAGAGCTTCCTTTTATAAGAAAACCAAGAGTGGGTGGCATTTAATGCTTCTGAGTGTACTCAGACCGGCATGCCGTCGGTATGCCGCGGCATACCGCCGGTATGCCGGCCAAATAGTAACGGTCATATTTATGACCGTTCAAGAGCATTAAATACGGCCATTAATGCATGTCAGACCAAATAAAAAAAAACAGATTATTCGAAATTCGGTATACCGCCGGTATGCCGGAGCATACCGTCGGTATGCCGACAGAAGTCACAGAAAGTTTTTAGAGCTACTAGAAACGGCATACCGCCGGTATGCCGTAGCGTACCGTCGGTATGCCGACAATAAATCACAGCATCTATTGTGTTGCTAGAAAACGGCATGCCGCCGTTATGCCGCAGCATGCCGTCGGTATGCCGACATTTCGAGACAGCAACTTTCTGGACACAGAAAGCGGTAGGCCGCCGGTATGCCGAAGCATGCCGTCGGTATGCCGCTTTTTGTCACAGAAACTTTTCTGGACACGAAAACGGTATACCGCCGGTATGCCGGAGCATACCGCCGGTATGCCGCTCTGAATTACTTGATTTTCGATTTGTGCTTTAAGTTATCATCCATCATTTAGTGTTTACAGATGTACCTAGACCAGTACAGACACGAAGACTCTAAGCAGGAAGACGCCGACTATATGCAGGGAACGCCGGTAACTGCTACGGTCTTCAAGGACGAAGGAGGAAGCTCTTGAAGTGAAGAACTCCATGTAGTACATCTTCTGAGAATATTTGAATCTGAAGAACAGAAGACTAAACTACGAAGATGCTGTTAATTACGCAAAATAAAATGTGCCAACACCAAGGATGTGTGATTCGACCGTAGACCTCGTTTACTTTCATGCAGTAGATCTCGTAGACAGTATTTATTTTCATGCAGTAGATCTCGTAGACAGTATTTATTTTCATGCAGTAGATCTCGTAGACATTGTTACTTTTATGCAGTAGATCTCGTAGACCTCGTTTACTTTTATGCAGTAGATCTCGTAGACCTCGTTTACTTTTCTGCAAGTAGATCTCGTAGACATTGTTTACTTTTTATGCAAGTAGATCTCGTAAACCGTGCGGTGTAGTGTTCCAGACTGATCACATATCAAAGGTACTTCTAACGGTGGAAAGTATATTGGTCTATTTATTACTATTGATTTTCTTACGGCTTTACAGTTTATTTTCAAAACTCATGATTGATGTCTAACCTTTGTTTTATAGTCATTTTCTTTATTTGAAATTGCATTCAGTAAATTGTGCTCGTTCCATTCCTGACTGGAAACCAACATTTTCAGGTTAGCCGTAGATTCACTTAGCTTGGGGAGTGACGGGAATACTTGCAGACAAAAGCCTAGAGACTAGCTAGATAGTTGAGTTGTAGTCATTTATTTATCTGTACAAGTTTATATTTTTCTACAAATGTAAAACTTGTGATCAATGTAAGTTAAATTAATTGTGAATGAGCATTATTTGTGATTTTGATCTTCATGGCCGTGACAGCGTTCTACCGCCGACACTGCGGCGTAGGCTGGCTTGGACACGTCTCGTATCCGTAAAAAAAAATGGGTGCAGGTCGTGACACTCCGAGCATCACTCTTCTCGACATACCCCAAGAAGATCGCCTTCGTAGTCCTTGTCCCCAGCTTCTGAATCTTCAGATCCGGGAGCTTCACATAAGCCAGACACCCCCACACTCGAATGACATACAAGTTAGGTCTGACTTTGAACCAGAGTTTATGAGGAGTTATGTCGAAAGTTGCATATGGCACTCTGTTCAGAATGAACGTTGCCGTTAGTGCAGCTTCTCCCCAGTAACACTTTGGAAGACCCGCAGTCAACAGCATGGAGTTCATCATCTCTGTCAACGTTTTGTTCTTCCTTTCTGCTACTCCGTTGGATTGAGGAGAGTACGGAGCCGTTGTCTCATTGATGATTCCATATTCTTTGCAGAATGATAAGAATTCATGAGACCGATACTCCCCGCCTCGATCACTCCTTAACCTCTTGAGTTGTTGTCCAGTTTGCCGCTCAGCCTCGGCCCTGAACTCCTTGAACTTCTCGAATGCTTCGTCTTTAGACTTGAGCAAGTAGACGAAAGCATACTTTGAGAAGTCATCGATGAAAGTAATAAAATACTTCATCCCGGCCTTTGTAGAGAATTGTTTGAAGTCACAGATATCTGAGTGAACCAACTCCAGAAGATCTGGGGTTTCCTTATGATCTTCGTCTGAGCACATACTTCGCATTTCTCTACCTTACCCCCACACTTGGAGATAAGTCCTAGACTAGACATTCTGTTAATCCTTTTACAATGAACATGTCCTAGTCTATTATGCCACAACTCAAGAGAATAATCAGAAAAAGTGATTGTATTTATATTATCATGCTGGGTTACAACAAGCTGAATCTTGTACATTCCTTCAGTTTGGAAAGCTTTTCCGAAGAATGTACCCTTCTTGGACATCACCAACTGGCCAGCATTGATGTCCATCCTCAAGCCTGCATTGCAGAGCAGACTTCCAGAGATCAGGTTCTTAGCAATTACTGGAACATGCTTCACACCTTGAAGCGTCAGAGTGTTCCCCGATGTGAGTTTCAGCTCCACCGTCCCGATCTTCAGTACTTCAGCTTGTGCCTGGTTTGCCATTATGACCTTCTCTGAAGTTGGCTCATAAGAGACGAACCAGTCTTTGTCTGAACAGACATGGCAGGTCACACCAGTGTCTATCCACCAGTCCAAGTCAGCCCCCACAGTTGCAACCTGTGCTATCATGGCAACTAGATTAGTAATCATAGAAACCTTACTAGGCTCACCTTGTTCTTTGGGCTTGGACTTGCATTCGGATTTGTAGTGGCCCTTCTTGCCACAATTGAAGCAAGTCACATAGGACTTGGACTTCTGCTGCTTGAAAGCAGGACCCTTCACTTTCAGATTCGTGAAGTCCTTCTTTTTGCGATGAAAAGCAGTCTGCTTCCCCTGGTACTCTCTGGTTTGGACCAGATTTGCCTTCGCCAGTTATTTGGACAGAGTATCCATCTTCTGTTGAGAGCGCATCTCGTCCTCAACATGGATCTCTTGCAAGAAATCTTCCAAGCTAATTTCCATCTTCTTTCGATGCATCCTTGCATAGAAGTTGCTCCATTCTGTAGGAAGTTTCGCGACGATCCCTCCAACGACAAACTTATCGACGAGGGACATGTTCTCGTCTTCTAGTTTCTGACGTAACTTCAGAAACTCCTTCACTTGGGGCAGCATCGCCTTCTCGTCTTCGAAGGCCCACTTGTGGTATTTTTCTACCATGAAGATCTTGGACCGGTTATCGTCATCTTCAAAGAGCTTTCCCAAGGAGTTCCATATCTCTTTGGCAGATGTCTTCTTGGAGTAGGACTCTGCCAGAGAGTCTTCCATGGAATTGAGTATCAGTAGTTTGCATATACTGTTTTCTCTCTTCCACTTCGCTTGCTTGGTCGTAGCAGCGGCCACAGCCGCAGCAGATCCAGTGGTTGGAACGATCGGTTCTCCTTCTGACAGCACGTGATCAACATTCACGAGTTGAAGATTTAAAGTGACCTTTCGTCTCCATATCTGGAAGTGTTCGCCATCGAATTTTCCAACTTGTTAAAGCCGGTATCGATGAGCGAAGCACGAGAATTATCCATCTTCTCAATAAAGCTTTGAGATTGTTAGTGCCGAGGCACAATTTTCGATGGAAAATTCTGAAACTGAAACAATTGTATACACAACGTTTCAAATGCAGCACCTTAAAGAAGATGTGCAACAGAGATCCTGGAGGATTCTGAATTACGAGGATCTAAAAAGATTCTATGTAATACACAAAAATCTAAAGAGACTTTGTGCAAGCAACTATCGGCAGTAGAGCTTCTAAAAAGAAGTTACTGTAAAAGGCAACAGCAGCGATGACAGGCGAAAATAAGATGCTGGGGTGAATGAACCACCGTTGCTCAAAGCTTTATTCGCCCCACACGAGCACGAACAGCTTCCAGGAACCAGCAAGTTCACGAAGAACTTCTGGAACGCTCGTAAGTTAATATTTGAGACTTGAACGGGCTTCCTGGACTTAACAGACTCCCTCAACTCTCTTCTTGGTGCATCTTTCAAAGGAGGCCAAGGGGCTCTATTTATAGAGTGGAGTTGAGACTTTACCTCTTCTCCTATCCGATGTGGGACTAAAATACCAATACTCAAAAACAAAGTTTGATATTTTAGATCATCCCACAATCAGCATAGAAGTGTGCCAGTCTACGCCTACCCCCCGAACACTGTCGTGCATGCACGAGACATCCTGGAGTCCGTGTCCGAGTCCGAGTCCGCACAACAAAAATTAACTTGCATCCTTGTTGGATTTAATCCTTTTTCCTTCTAGGAAAATACTTCCACATGGCACAAACTTGTGCCCCACTACACCTCATGTCCACACGTCAACACAAGTAATGCATTATATTGAGATACTCACCATTTGGTGTAGCCGATGTGGGACTATCTTTTCTAGTCCAAAGGCAAAAACACCAACATATATTTATTTGTCAAAAATTAAAAAAATACCTAACTTAACCCCTCAAATCAAATTGTCATATACTAAAGCAGTGATGATGGTAGCAATCTGCTTGATGTCATTGCGAGGAGGAAGACTAGCGCTCCTACCATCGCATAAGTGATGATGAAGTTCGCCATTGCCATCACTTCTTTCTATTCGTCAAACCCTAATTTTCTCAACCCCGAATCTTCTTGGCTTCTAATAAACTCTGACAACAACGGAGGTGGCTAGTATCATGGGTGGATGCGCCGTAGGAAGTATTGTTAATATATATATATATATATATATATATATATATATATATATATATATATATATATATATATATATATATATATATAATTGGGGCCACACATGTAATAATTAAATGTGTTAAGCCATTATTTAATTAGCCAAAATCAAAGTGGTCTATTTGGATTAAAGTATTATGGTTAAATGTATAATTGTCATGAAAAATATTGTGTAGATACCAAAAGTCTAATTTCTATTTTTATGATGGGCCAAAATAGAAATAAGAAAAGCATAAGAGTCATGACTTATCATGAAAGAGTATGAATTCAAAGAGACATTACTCTTCATGAAAGGACATGAACTTCTTTTAAATATAAGGGGTTATGGTCCCCAATTGTAGAACAAGACACATTCTTTCTCTTCATCCCATCAGAGGAGAACTAAGGCCCTAAAGAATTCTACAATTGGAAGATCACTACTCTGCAAGAAGATTATTCCTTCCTTCAAGTTCTTATGATTTCTTCAGGTACGCTTTCGCATTTGTTAATCATCTTGAATTGACATGGGATTATATGTATAATTCGGTTTTGGATTTGTGCTTATTGTTTGAGAATTAGAAATATGATAAAGCACGATTGATTAAAAATCTAACAAGTGGTATCAGATCCACCCATGATCAATTCATGTATGATTTAAGGAATTTTAAGGTTTAGAATTTCAGAAATGAATATTTTTTTATTATTTTTTCTGAAATTTTCGTTCTTGATTTTCCATTATTTTTTTTAAAAAAATTTGGACTTGAATTCATTTAGAAACGTCCCATTTTAAATATAAATTATTATAATTCGTTAGTTATAACAAGCAGTTATGTTCTGGTCAGGTGGTTTGAGGGGATGTCTTGTTTTCGAATGGTTGTAGATTCCATTCTCAGAGATGCATTATTCTGATCCTTTTTTTTATTTAGAAAACTATTAAAAAAAAGTGTGGCAAATGCGTCCAGTAGGGATCGAACTAGTGACCTAGAGTTCTGAAACAAGAGTGCCAACCACCAAGCTACCATATCAAGATGTGGATTAATGTTCAAACATTTATTTTTTATTTAAGGAAACAGAATAAATTCAAATAGTTGGCTATATTTTTAGATTATACAATTGTTTAACATTTTTTTTGAACCAATTAAAACAAGAATGCGCCAAAGTGACCTCTCTTGTGTAGATTGCTCATGAGAAATGTTAAATGTTAGTGTATATATGTATCTATGCAAGTATTAATCGGCCCAAAGGAAGGTTATATAATATTTGGCCGGATTACATACATACCTGTGAAGGTAAACATGTGATAATTATAAGGTTGTACATGTGAATGATAAATCAATCCAAAGATGGATTTATTATTTGACATGCGTTATTATCAATGTTTAATCATTACAACAAGAGTACCACTAGCAATTAATATTACTGTCCAAAGACTTGATATTAATGTTGCATTAGGTATCTTTAGATGGGTTACGTCATTATTTGAATTTGTTGATGATTGAATTTTGATTATAATATGAGTATATTTATGTTATTTATTTTGTTCTTTTTACATCTACTATTAATTGCTACTGTATCTGCTAACCTAAATTCGGTTCCGGTCCTTAATGGCCAACTTTAAGGACTGGAAAGAGAACATTTTAATTGTTCTTGGCTGCATGGATCTTGACCTTGCACTAAGGATGGAGCAACCCCCTGCTCCTACAGACTCCAGTACCTTTGAAGAGAGTAAAAAATTATGAGAAGTGGGACCATTTCAATCGCATGAGTCTTATGATCATCAAGCGCGGCATTCCATAGACATTTAGGGGTACCATATCCGAAGGCATAACAAGTGCCAAAGAATTCCTTGTCGAAATTGAGAAACGCTTTGCTAAAAGCGATAAGGCAGAAACAAGCATACTCCTTCAAAGCTTGATTTCTATGAAGTATAAAGGCAAAAGAAACGTAAGGGAGTATATTATGGAAATGTCTAATATTGCTTCCAAACTTAAGGCTCTAAAGCTTGAGTTGTTAGATGACTTACTTGTGCATTTGGTGTTAGTATCTCTTCCTGCACAATTCAGTCAATTTAAGATCAGTTACAACTGTCAAAAGGAGAAATGGTCTCTTAACGAGCTCATTTCATATTGTGTGCAAGAAGAAGAGAGGATGGAGCAAGAAATGACATAAAGTGCTCACTTGGTAAGTGCCTCTAAGAAGGACGAAAAGAGGAAAAATAAGGCAATTAAGAATGAAGATGTTGAAGGTCCAACACAAAAGAAGCAAAATAAGGATATCAACAATTGCTTCTTCTGTGGCAAGACTGGACATGTCAAGAAGGAATGTATCAAGTATCATGCTTGGCGTGCAAAGAAAGGGTTGCTTGAGTTACCGAAGGCCAAATGATGCTGAAAGACGCATTATGGAGGAGATGACAAGTCGGTAGAAGTAGAGGCAATAGGGCATTTTAGGTTGTTGTTAAATACTGGTTATTATTTGGATTTAATGGATACTTTTGCTGTACCGTCATTTAGGCGGAATTTGGTTTCTGTTTCTTGGTTGGACAAATTTTGTTATCATTATTCATTTGGAAATAATCACTTCAGTTGATCTATTAATACAAATATTGTTGGAACTGGTACTCTTATGGTGTATGACAATCTATATTTGCTTGATACTGTTGCTTCTTTGCGCGGTACTAAGCGTAAAGTTGAAAATACGAATTCAGGAGCATTATGACACAGACGCCTAGGTCACATCTCTAGAAATAGAGTTGAGCGACTTGTGTCATATGGGGTCCTAAATTCCATAGACTTTACAGACTTTAATGTTTGTGTTAACTGCATTAAAGGCAAACAGACCAAACAAAAGAAATTGGGAGCATAGAGAGCTACAGATGTCTTAGAATTGATATATACGGACATTTGTGGGCCATTTCCAACACCATCTTGGAATGGTCAACAATATTTTATATCATTCATAGACAATTATTCTAGATATGCATACTTATTTCTTATACACGAGAAGTCCCAATCATTGAATGTGTTCAAATCTTTTAAGGCTGAAGTTGAGAACCAATCCAATAAAAGAATTAAGAAAGTCAAATCTGACCGTGGTGGTGAAAATTATGGTAGATATGACGGTTCAGGTGAACAACGTCCGGGACCATTTGCCAAATACCTAGAGGAATATGGAATCGTCCCACAGTACACTATGCCAGGATCACCTAGCATGAATGGTGTAACTGAAAGATGAAATAGAACTCTTAAGGATATGGTAAGAAGTATGATATATCATTCTAACTTACCAGAGTCACTCTGGGGAGAGGCAATAAAGACTGCAGCTTACATTCTAAACAGAGTACCAACTAAAGCAGTTGCCAAAACACCTTAGAGCTTGGGACGGATAGAAAGCCTTGTCTAAATCACTTTCATGTATGGGGATGTCCAGCTGAGGCAAGGCCTTATAGGCCAAATAAAAGGAAATTGGACCCCCGAACAGTAAGCAGCTACTTTATTGGCTATTCTGAGCGATCTAGGGGCTATAAATTTTATGATCCCAAATTAAAGACAATTTTTGAGACGGGAACTGCCATGTTCTTTGAGGATATTGAGTTTTAGGGGAGAAATAAGGTTAGAGACTTTGTTTTTGAGGAAGAATTGGTTTTAATTCCAGAACCGATTCATACAGTTGCTTCTGATGAAGTAAGTTCGGAACCTTTACAAGACATTGTTGTTCAAACTCCCATACAAGATGAATTAGTTGTTCCTGAAGAGCAAACTCAAGATCCTCAAGAACCAATGCTTCAAGAGCCATTACCTTTGCGACGATCCACTAGGGAAAGGAGAAGTGCTATTCCGGATGATTATATAGTGTTTCTCCACGAACATTAGAAAAATAATGATATGATAAAAAATGATCCAATCAACTTCCGTTAAGACATGCAAGATTCCAACTCGAAAATCTGGATTGAAGCAATGAATGAGTACAAGTCCATGCAAAGACAATAAGGTTTGGGAACTTGTCCCATTACTAGAAGGTACGAAACCCATTGGTTGCAAATGGATATTTAAGACCAAACGAGATTCCAAAGGTAATGTGAAAAGGTATAAGGCTCGGCTTGTAGCTAAGGGCTATACTCAAAAGGAAGGGATTGACTTTAAATAGACTTTCTCTCCCATTTCATCGAAGGACTATTTTAGGACAATCATGGCTCTTGTTGCACATTATGATTTGGAGCTTCATCAGATGGATGTCAAAACGACATTTCTCAATGGCAACATTGAAGAAACGATCTATATGGTGCAACTAGAAAACTTTGTGTCAGGAGATCCAAACAAGATGGTTTGCAAACTAACAAAATCCATCTATGGACTAAAACAAGCGTCTCGTCAGTGGTACCACAAATTTCATCAAGTAATTCTCTCATTTGGTTTTGAGATGAATGCTGTTGACGATTGTGTGTATCACAAATTCAGTGGGAGCAAGTAAATTTTCTTGGTATTGTATGTTGATGACATATTACTTGCCACTAATGATATAAGCATATTGCACAAAACCAAGAGCTTTCTATCAAGAAATTTCGAGATGAAAGATCTTGGTGACGCCTCCTTTGTATTAGGTATCCAAATTCATCGGGACCGATCTCGGGGTACTCTAGGATTATCACAGAGGAGCTATATCGATAAGGTGCTCAAAAGGTTTGGCATGCATGACTGCAAACCAGGAGATACCCAAGTCGCTAAAGGAGACAAATTTAGTCTCGATCAGTACCCAAAAGGAAACCTTGAGATTCAGGAGATGCAGAAGATTTCCTATGCATCGGCAGTAGGAAGTCTAATGTATGCTCAAGTTTGTACTAGGGGTGAGTATTCGGTTTATTCGGTTCCAACCAAACCGAATAACCGAAAATCGAATTGGACCGAAACCGAATAAGCAAAACCGAAACCGAACCGAATTGGTCAATAACCGAACCGAATCGAACCGAATTAAATCGATTCGGTTTTTGGTTTATTCGTTTTTTGGGTTTATTTGTGTTTTTTTTGTTTTTATATATATATATATATATATATAAATAATAGTATATACCTAGAATTAATATATATATATATATATATATATATATATATATATATATATATATATATATATATATAGGTATTAATTCTAGGTATATACTATTATTTATATATATATATATATATATATATATATATATATATATATATATATATATATATATATATATATATATATATATATATATATATATATATATATATATATATATATATATAAACTAAATTTTCTTATTCGGTTTTCGATTTTGGACTGAAACCGAAACCCAAAACCGAAACCGAATAAGAAAATTTAGTATTTTCGAAACCGAAACCGAACCGATTTTTTTTAAAACCGAACAGAATCTCTTATTCGGTTCGGTTCGTTTCGGTTTTCGGTTCAAAACCGAATAATGCTCACCCCTAGTTTGTACGCGTCCGGATATAGCGTACATTGTTGGAGTGTTAGGCAGATACTTAAGCAGTCTAGGAATGGATCATTAGAAAGCAGCCAAAAGAGTTTTGAGGTATTTGAAGAGAACAAAGGATTATATACTCACATATAGGAGGTCAGAACATTTGGAGATCATTGGGTATTCTGACTGTGATTTTGTCGGATGCCAAGATAGTAGAAGATCCACTTCGGGTTATATTTATCTATTAGCTGGTGGTGCAGTTTCTTGGCGCAGTGCCAAGCAAACTCTTACTACTTCGTCCACCATGGCTGCAGAATTTGTAGTATGTTATGAGGCATCAAATCATGAGATTTGGCTGAAGAACTTTGTCACTAGGCTGCGAATTGTGGAAGGAATTGAAAGACCTTTTAAGTTATATTGTGACAATAAATCAGCCGTCTTATACTCCAATAACAATAGGAGCTCGACCAAGTCAAAACACATTGACATCAAGTTCCTAGTTGTCAAGGAGAGGATAAAAAGCAGACAGATTTTCATAGAACACTTAGGGACAAACTCCATGATAGTAGACCCTCTTACGAAGGGCCATCCACCCAAGGTCTTTCATGAGCACACTGCTCACATGGGTGTCTTACAGTTTGAGGATTCTTTGATTTAGTGGGAGTTGGTCATTGATGTCATTTGTGTTATATTTGTATACTTTTGTATTTGGATATTTTTCTGATCAGAAATAAAGATTGGTATTCAGTTTATTACACTTTGGACGATAATGTATTTAAAAGATCTCACTAAAGTAAAGTAGGACCAGTTGAAAATCGACATGTACAGATCACCTTCATGTGATTTTCATGCTACACATTTCATGATTGATCTATGTCATTTAGTTATGTTGATATTAGTGATCATTGATGGGTTCAGTTATGATTGATATAACAAAAACCACTTTGGTCTTATATTGATATAACTAATGGACAAGATTGTTCAGATACGTCTTATGTTTATGATGGCAAAGTTTTGAGCTCATAAAGTATTACACATTTATAAAGGTACATATGTGGCCCAGTGGGAGATTGTTAAATTATATATATATATATATATATATATATATATATATATATAAAATAGGGCCACACATGTAATAATTAAATGTGTTAAGCCATTATTTAATTAGCTAAAATCAAAGTGGTCTATTTGGAATAAAGTATTATGGTTAAATGTATAATTGTCATGAAAAATATTGTGTAGATACCAAAAGTCTAATTTCTATTTTTATGATGGGCCAAAATAAAATAAGAAAATAATAAGAGTCATGACTTATCATGAAAGAGTATGAACTCAAAGAGACATTACTCTTCATGGAAGGACATGCACTTCTTATAAATATAAGGGATTGTGGTCCCCAATTGTAGAACAATACACATTCTTTTTCTTCATCCCATCAGAGGAGGAACTAAGGCCCTAAAGAATTCTACAATTGGAAGATCACTACTCTGCAAGAAGATTATCCCTTCCTTCAAGTTCTCATGGATTCTTCAGGTACGCTTCCGCATTTGTTAATCATCTTGAATTGACATGGGATTATATGTATAATTCGGTTTTGGATTTGTGCTTATTGTTTGAGAATTAGAAATATGATAAAGCACGATTGATTAAAAATCTAACAGTTTGACGATCTTGAACCTTGTGGGCTTCTTATTAGTTTCGTTAGAGAGATGGAATATTTCTTGTTGGATGGTATTAGCACACGGACTTCTCTGTCTGAGACTAATGCTCCCATCGGGAATCGATATCCTGACCACTCGGATCTCATGTCTCACCACTACCATTAGACTAGAGGGTCATTGACTATATATATATATAAGAAATAATATGCTTCCGTAACTCGATTGATCTTGCGTTATCCATCCAGAATTTTTATGCTCTCACGACAAGGGTCACATTCGACATTATATTTATTTGTAAAATAAAAATAAAAATACCTAACCAAACTATCCTATAATAAAGCAGTTTAATTAAGCATCATAACATCGCATGTAATAATTAGTAAGATAATCCAACCATCCCCCCTCCCTCCCCCCAAAACTCTAAACATTCCAGATCTCCCAAATCAACCTAGCATTTCCCATTTTCCCTTCCCCCCAACAGAGGTCTCTCCTCCGAAATTCCCAAAATTTCCCCTTTTCCATTCCAAATCCCTAAAAGTTTTTGCAAATGGACGAGGAGAGCTTCACGCAGGCGGTGGACGAGGGCCTGAACCTCGCCAAGCGGGTCTACGCAGGGAAGGACCGCTCCATGGTGCCCCCGCGCCCCAAGAACGCGTTCGAGGCCCGGCCCGTCTCGCTCCTCCCGTCGGGGCCCACCGTCTACGCCGTCATCTCCGACCCGGCGGTCGTCGACAACCCCGATGTCCCCAGCTACCAGCCGCACGTGTACGGTCGCTGCGAGCCCCCCGCGCTCATCCCGCTCCAGATGAATGGGGTCGACATGCAGGTCGACTGCCACGTAGACACGGCGGTGGTGTCTGTCAGCGGGAGGTGGAGGGTCCACTGCGTCATGAGGAGCCGGAGATGCGACTGCCGGCTCGTGGTGCCCATGGGCGACCAGGTAATTTTCGCGAATTTTGCGGCTTTTTTTTTGAGTTTTCGAGGCAATTTGGAGAACTTTTGAGCGGTCTTGTGGAAAAGGTTCGGGCTTTGATTGGAAGTGTGGATTTATTTTGGTATTATAGTTTATTTCGTAAATTTGTAGCAATTATCCTGCACCAAAATTTCAGTTCTTCGTAATAATTACGATTTCTTAATTTGAGGGGTTTATAGGAATTTGGGAAATTTTGAGGGGTTATGGGGAAAAGGTTTGGGCTTTGATTGTAATGTGGATTTTTTTGGGGGTTATAGTTTAATTCGTAAATTCATAGCAACTACTTATTCCTGCAGAAGAAAGTCAGTTATCTGTGATAATTACTATGTTGATGTTTCTTGGTTTGAGGGTTTTATAGGAATTTGGGAAATTTTGAGGAGATACGTGAAAGGTTGTGGCTTTGATTGGAAACTGTGGATATTTTTTTATGGGGATTATGGTTTTTTTGAGAAATTTTGGAGAAAATTTAAGGGGTTATGTGGAAGGGTCCGACTATTGACACCCCACCCATTTCTAAGTACACCCCCAAAAAAAAAAACAAAAAAAAAAAAAACGTAAAAGTCCTATTCTACCCCCCATTGCTGAGTACACCCCACTCTCCTCCCTCCCCCCTCCTCCTCCTCCCTGCCGCCTCTCCTCCTCCTCCTCCTCCGACGACCCTCCCCAGTCCCCCTCCTCCTCCCCGCCGCCTCTCCTCCCCCTCCGCCGCATCTCCTCCGACCCCCCCCTCATCCCGACCCGCCCCCGCCGCCTCCTCCTCCTCCTCCTCCCCTCCCCCCCCCCCCCCCCCCCCCCCCCGGCTCCTCCTCCTCCGTTCGACCAGTACAGGTCGAACCTACCGCGTCCAAATTTTTTTAAAATTTTTTTTTTTGGGTCGCGGTCGTCGGGGATCGGAGAGGGGGAAGAGGAGGAGGAGGCGGGTCGGGATGAGGGGGGGTCAGAGGAGGAGGAGGTGGGTCCCGGGGGGGGGGAGGGTCGGAGGAGGAGGAGGAGGAGGAGGCGGCGGGTCGGGATGAGGGGGGGGGGTCGGAGGAGATGCGGCGGGGAGGAGGAGGGGGACTGGGGAGGGTCGTCGTCGTCGGAGGAGGGAACTGGTCGGAGGAGGAGGAGAGGCGGCGGGGAGGAGGAGGAGGGGGGAGGGAGGAGAGTGGGGTGTACTCAGCAATGGGGGGTAGAATAGGACTTTTACGTTTTTTTTTTTTTAATTTTTTTTTTGGGGTGTACTTAGAAATGGGTGGGGTGCCAATAGTCGGACCCTATGTGGAAAGGTTCAAGCTTTCATTGGAAATGTGGATTTTTTTGGGGATTATAATTTAATTCGTAATAATTAGTTATTCCTGCACCCAAAGTATGTCTTTGTGATAATTATTATGTGAATGTTTCTTGGTTTGAGGGTTTTTATAGGATTTTGGTGAAAATTTGAGCGGTTGAGTGGAAAAGGTTCGGCTTTGATTGAAAATATGGTTTTTTTATTCTTGGGCATAGTTTAATTCGTAAATTTCTATTGATTAAGATGCTGTTGTTTATACTTTTGAGGGGTATGTAGGAAATTGGGGAAATTTTGGGCGGTTATGTGCAAAGGTTTGGTCTTTGCTTGAAATCTAGAAACTTCTAGGTTATTATAGTTTAATCAGTTAATTAATTATTCATGAATTTGTAATAATTAATTGACAACCCTTGTTTGTGATAACTACCATATTGCCATTTCTGAGTTTGATGGGTTTTCAGGAAATTGGGGAGATTTTTAGGGTGTTGTGCAAAAAAAAGGTTCGGGTTTTGATTCAAGTGTGGAGATTTTTCGGGGTTTATACTTTATAGCTTAATGTGTTAATTTATGATCCGTGAAGTGTATTAATAAGTTAATCCCGCGCCAACATCAGCCTTGCATTTATTTGCATATTGATCAGAAGTTTCTGGTTTCAAAGGGCTTTATAGGAAATTGGGGAGATTTGTGGAGGTTATATGAAAAAGGTTCAGGCTTTGATTAAAGCATGGGCAACTATAGCTTAAGCAGTTTAATTAATGAGTCACATTTTGTAGTAATTAGTTAACCTGCACCAGGGTCAGTTACTTGTACTAATTATGATGTTAGATCTCAAGTTGCTATTATATGTATTTACTTGATTATTGGGACTTCGTTTCTAGGTTTCAGGGGTCTATAGGAAATTTGCGATATTTCGAGGGGGTTAGTGAGAAAGGTTCCTCCTTGGAAATATGCATGACTTTCGGGGTCATAGCTTAAATTGTCAATTAATAAAGCCCCCTTGTTGTCGACTAATTGATCATTTCCTATGTTCGTCATTTCAAGATGAAAATTTTCATCTACTTTATTCCACCAGTAGTGATGAGTTCGACCAACCAAGTAATTTCACCTACATTCACCATGATTGAGAGTTCGATGTTTATAGTTTTGAGGGACTTATAGGAAACTAGGAAATCATGGGGATTTTGAGTTGTGTAAAACTTTCTGCCTTTGATTTGGAACTGTTACGGCTCTCAATGAGTCGGGTCTGGGTGGGGTTTATAGAACCCAAACCCAAACCCAAACCCTATGAACTTGTTGGTTTGGACTCGGGTTAAATTCCTTCCCTTCTAACAGGATTAGGGTCGGGTTGCGGATTTTATGTAAGACATTTTATTATTTACTTCAGAATATTTGTTGACTTTTTTACTTTTTTGACGGTAATTTAGATGATTTTCACATGTGATACTTACTCTGTTGTTGAGTCTGCTTTTGTCTAGAATTGATAATGTTTCAATCAAATATATATATGGTAAACTTGATCTTTGCTATATGTAAATCGGTTTCGGATTTCTGATCGGTTTTCAGGTTCAGATAATGCTGTTTCCAAACCCTAATCATCAAGGGTTTCAGGTTTAATTTTGGAGTCCAAACTCTATAATTCTAAAATAATCGAGTCAGGTTATCGGGTTATTGGTTACCACTTAACATTGACAGCCCTATGAACTTTTATGTTTGCGTCAACTTGTTTGTGGATATGCAAAATGTTGGGGATTATAGCTTAATCAGGTAATTAATAATGCATTATAGATCATTCTTCCCTAATTTTGTAGGAATTAGTCAGTCATGCATCAAAATAAGGTGCATGCGGTGATTACGAGGTTTTTCTAAAATTTAAGAATGCATTTTTTTTCGTGTTGAGGGTTTATAGGAAATTGGGTGGATTTCAAGGGGTTATATATTAAAGGGTTGTGCTTTGATTTGAAAAACATGCATGGTGTATTATGGTGTTGTCAGTTAATGAAGCCCTATTGTTGTCTTCTTTGGTAGTGAACTTGGATTAAGTAGCTAATTAATGATGTATTGTTTGTTCATAAATTCCTAGTAAAGATATAATCCAGCGTGAAAATCACTTACAGGTAATAATTATGTCCTTTTCCTATTAAGATGAAATCTTTCAATTTGTTTTTCTTAATGATGAATCAATTAACATAAAATTACTACTACATAAGGCCAATATTAACACCATAAATTAGCTAAGGCCAATATTAACACCATAAATTAGCTACCAAATCAGAATTAGCTTAACCTTGTTAACTAGCTTAGCTTGTGAACAAGAGGGGGCTTTTCTTCAATTTACCTTTTTCTTTCTAACACCCCTCATTGTTTCTATTGTTGTTGGGTTTATATGAAATTAGGAAGATTTCAAGGGGTTATACGAAAATGGTTCGACCCTTCGATCCTTGACTAGGAACTGTTATGTTTTCCTTTACATCCCCATGTAAGCAGTTATAGGTGCTTTGATTTGAAAATATGCATTTTTGACATATATTTCTGTCTGATTAGTGAATTAGGCCCTCTTGTCTTCTGCTGTAGTAGAGATTAGTAGTAGACTTGGATTAATTTGCTAATTAAAGATTTTGTATAGGTTTACTTGTTCTAAGTAATTAGGTAACCTGCACTCTGCAGCAAAATCTGTTCCGTGAAACATGTGTTTTTTTTGCTATGGGGAAAGTTATAAGAGTTCTCTGAAAGCAAGGTGTGAATTTCAGAAAATCCTCTGCAAGTTTGATATTTCACACTTCATTGTCTTGTTCTTTAGAAAATTTGGAAAACCCTCTCATACTATTACAAGAGTTCTAAATAGCCGAACAGTTCTTAGTTGAGGGGTGAAAACCAGACTTTTGGACCCTTTGGAGGGTTATCCTATTATCAAGGTAGGGGAACCATCATAGACAATTAAATTTGTTATAGTAGTTGTACTTACTACTTATACATCCAATCCAGTTATTAAAAATATATTAAGCTTTGTATGGTGCATAGTTAACGAAGCTTGAACCTAATATATTACTTTATTATTATTATTGAATCATTAAGTACATATTACTTCAACTCAATAAATTTAATCCGCTCTATATGCTCCCTGGTGTTGTTGATTTAAAATTGGGGTTTTTTTTTTGTTTTGGGGGGGGGGGGGGGGGGAATCCTTTTTATATAATACTTTTCTTCACGTTGTACCTCTTTAAAAAAATACCCTTGTGTGGATGAGTGGCAATGCATTAAAAGATACGATAAGAAATGAGTGTATTAGCTGGAAGTTAGAGGTGCCGTCCCTTGAGGACATGATGAGAGAACCTCGTCTTAGGTAGTTTGAACATGTTCAACGTGGACTAATACATGCTCTTGTAAGGAGCAATAAGATAGTACTTAAAGGAGTTGCAAGGACTAGAGGTAGGCCTAAATAGAGCGGAACTGAAGAAAAAGATTCAAACATCTGGCCCCAAGAATTTGGGATGAAGTCTTTGTTTTTGTTGTATAATTTAACATTTTATCCCTTTTGTCTAAAACCTAGCTGACCCCCTTTAATGGCTAGATGCATATTGACGGTTCTTTCTTTATGTGAATGGAATAGTAGGAAAAGGGTTTAAGCGGTGAGAATAAATTGGTCATAATATTGGTTGTAGGACCTTCATGTGATTAATGGCTACAAACAAGGTTCTAACTGGTAGTGACATAATGTAGGATGGTAACATATTAAAAGAAAACGCAAAGCACAATGGACAATATTTGTCTCTTGACTAAACACGAGGTTTTTTTGTTTGTTAATTGACCCAATCGTTTTCCTAGATGACAGTTTTCCTAGATGACAATTGTGGATGAGATATCTACGTAGTTTGCTTGCTGAAACATGGTTTTCCTAGATTTAGCCTTGTAGGGATGCTTGGACTTGGCATGGGAATATCAAAAAAGCTTTGATGTTGTCGTAATATATGATTAAAAATGCTCACCCTTCAGTTTTTTTGTGTGGTTGTTTTTGTAAAACAAAGTGAAGTAGATTTTTGAGCTTGAATTGTCTATTCACATTTATAGAAGTACTTGGAAGTCATATTTTCATTGTCTTTCCATAATAACACTTGTTTGTAAACCATACTTGTCTATAATTGTTTGGTACTTGTCAAGCATCACTCATAATCATAATATTTTTAACTGCCATACTGCTATTTCACAAGAAAGATGATACACATAATGATGATCAAGGCGGAATCTGCCTTAGTACTGAGCCTTTGATTTAATTAGACATTCTTCTTATGCCTTTAATTCTTATTTATTCTAATACGGACATAGGAGTTTTTAGTGGCATTTACTTCTTTTTTTTGGAAAGTCTCTGTATATTCAATTAAATATATCAATTCTTATTGGTTGTCCTCAAGCTAAGAATGGTTTGGCTAACAGGGTTCAATTCTAGGTGTCGAGGTTGATGTTGCTAGAAGATCATACTCTACTCGGGTGGTCCAAATAGACGAGGACCAAAAAATTTATAAAATTGACAAGAGTAATGGGGGATTCTTGAAACCCCATTTATTTTTCATTACGATACCTCAGGTGACTTTGTTCGCTATTTAAATGTCTGCCTTATTGTTGTTCTTTGTTGTCGTGATTTTTATATTTTAACAGTACATTCTTTTCTTGTTTACCTTGAAGGTTGATGGAGGATGTGAGATATCCCTTAAAGTTAGTTGGTCTCAGAAGTTATTATATAAAGATGGCCAGTTTGCAGTTAACGTCCCTTTTAATTTCCCGGATTACGTCAATCCATTTGTGAAGATATTCTCAAAACGAGAGAAAATACAGTTGAATGTGAATAGTTGTACTGGAAAGGAAGTTGTGCTCCAAAGAACCAGCCACCCTTTGAAGGTGAGCAAATCTCAGCTATCTGTAAATCAACTTAGGAACATATCATTCCACAGTTTTATTTTTTTTTCCATTTCAGGAGAAAGGTCGACATGTAGGGAGTATGTCTTTTTTGTATGAAGCTGATGTTGAACATTGGTCGAAAAAAGATTTCCATTTCTCATACAGTGTATGTCTACAACTCTTCTGGTGTTTCTATTTAGTAGTTCTTGTTTCAGACATAGTGTACAATGAACTGAACAGAAAGTTCATGTGTTTCTTGGGTCGTATTATAATTTATGCTAATGATACGACATGAAGTGGTATGCTAAATGACAAACAATATCCAAAGAAGCGAGAGCTTCCCACTGGAAGATAAATTCCTATCCAGCCCTTATGGGAATTACGGAAAATTAACTTTTGAAATAGAAAGCAATTTATACTGGATTCTAGGTCGTACTTTGACTTCCTCACCCATATACTTATGTTTCACAGATTTACTCAAACAATCTGTTTGGAGGCGTGCTATTGCAATCACCGTCTATGCAGGACTATGATCAAAGAGAGATGTTTTACCTGTATCTTTTTCCTGGAAATAGCCAGAACAGAAAGGTGCATTGATTTTTTCCTCTATTCTTAGCAAGCTCATACTTTATCTAGTAGATGGTTCTCTATTTACTTTATTATTTGATTGTCAAAGGTCATCCTTGAATTAGTCCCTCAGTGTATGTATTAACTAAAATTAAGCTGCCATTTTTCCTATTCTACTGCAGCTGTCTATGACTGAACTTGTAATATGTTTATCACCATCAGAAATTCGCATCACATAAGCTAGTCTATTGCAATTTTTTAATTTATTTTGTATATTACTTTTTAACAAGATCCTTTAAGAGAAGTTGCTCATATAAAGCCCCTAACATTGATTAGGCTGAGCTACTCTATTGCAATTTTTTAATTTATTTTGTATATTACTGTTCAACAAGATCCTTTAAGGGTTTCCTTGGCAATTGTTGGGGTAGCGGTTATGAGGTATTTTTAAAATACCGCTTATGAGCGGTTATGAGGGGTCCGAATTTGGACGGTTTTAAGTAGCGGCTTTTAAACCAATTTAATCCATACTTAAGTAATTCATTAACGAGCATCTCTGAAAGTTTTTTAAAACAATAAAAGTATTTATATGTTCATATATAAACAAAAGGTCTAAAAAAAGAAGAAGATTATATCATTGTCCTCCCAAACAATAGCTTATACACTCATATAACTTGTAAGCATAAAATGGTTTGGCTAGGAAATCATAAATGTTGAGAGAAAACGTTCACTACCACATCAAATGGACCGCAAAATTTTAAAAACTCACATTTAGAGGAAGTAGCCGTCAGATGGGATCTCATGAAAAACAAAGATGAGCAAGAAGAAGTATGGTAGGGTATTAGTAGTTGTAGTTATGATTTTTTGATAAGGATAAAACGGAAGAAAAAATAGAAATCCTAAAAAATACCCCGATTTGGGTGTTTATATATAATCCAAATTACATTGCACTTGTTTTGGAGGTTTTTGAGCCGACCAAAACCAGTGACTCAAAAAAATTGTCAAGAAAGTTTTTTTTTAAGCACTTCATAAACGATCAGCGGCTTAAAAACCCTCTAAAACCGATAAAAATATCATTGCCATGCAGACCCTAAGAGAAGTTGTTCATATAAAGCCCCTAAGAAGTTGTTCATATAAAGCCCCTAACATTGATGAGGTTGGAACATAAGCTAATAGTTCCACCCTAATCCTGATGCTTCAATTGTCATGACTATGTCCATCAACAACAACACAACAAAGCCTTTATCCCAAGCTTTTGGGGTTTGATTGTTTGGATAATTTTCTTCCATTGAACTCTCCATGTCTTCTTTAAAACTTCAACCCATGTTTTTTGAGCCTACCTCTAGTCATAGAATCTCTTGGTTGAATATGGACCCACCAAAGACAATTTTTTTTTATCTTATCCTCAATGATGGCGCCACCTCTAACTTACCAAAAATACACTCATTTCTTGTCGTATATTTTTTATGTATTTTCACTCATCCATCTTAACATTCTCATTTTGTCTACACTAATTTTCTAGACATGTTTTGATTGACCAACACTTTAATCCATAAAGCATCGCTAGTCTTTTAGTAGTTTTATAGAACTTTCCTTTGAACTTCAAGGTATCCTTGGATTACAAAGTACTCCAACAACACACCTTTATTTAAAATATCCCATTTTAATTTTACTTGTAGGTATCTCTTGTCCATCTATATATAGTCGCCTTCCATTTTTCTTTTGACTTTTGGTTGCACTTACATTGCACATACATTCTTTTTGTTCTACTATTCTAAAGTTTTTTACAATACTTCTATTTAGTATCTAACCCTTCTATACTCACATTGACTAACAAAATTTAGTCAACAAACATCATACACCATGAAATCTCCTCCTGGATATGTCTAGTAATTTCATTCATAAATAGCGCAAAAGAGTAATGACTTATTGCTGATCCTTGATATAAAGTAATGTTGATAGGAAATGATTTTCTCTATCCTCCAATGATTCGCGACACAATCATCATAATTCCATTAGGACAAAACCCAAAACACAACTAAGTCGATTGGCTAGCGACTACGACCGTTAACCCTCCTATTTCAATGGAAGCATGCGACTATTTACTCAAAGTCTTTGATTCACTAGCACCAATCAGGTGATCCTAGTTTTCTATTGTGCCCCTAGAGTCATAGAGCTACTGTGTGTAGTTGTGGGTCCATTCTGTCTGGCCTCATCGTGTTGAAGATGAGTTCAACCAATGACAGTTGGCTCGACCCCAGTAAGTGATAGAACTGGGGATTCCCGGGACCCTGGACGTAATTTTTCTAAGGAAGGTAGAGATATCACTTCCCGTTTCCAGAATACGTATTTTAAATGCATGTACTGCTTAAAATGTATTTATTTAATATTTATCATGTATTGTTCTGTATTTAAATTCCTTTAATTTTTCGCTAATTAATTTTCTGCATTTTACTTTCAGCATTTTAATTTCTGCTTTGCTTTTGGGTTCGACCTGAGTTGGTTTATTTTTTCGGCCATTTGGATGGTTCATTAAACCCACCTACCACCACCCCTTTCATTTAAAACCCCAAAACCCTTCTCTCTTCATTACTCCTTCTCCATTACTCTTCTTCTTCCTCCATAACTCTCTCCACCTACCCAGCCGTATAGGCAAGTGCCAACTTGCTTCTTGATGAATCTCCGTTTTTGCTGTTCCATTGTCTTCCTCTCAAGATTCTTAGATACTTTAGTACTTAGTATTTTCAATTTCCATGGCTCACTTCATGTAGATCTAAGTTTAATGCATTTTCGGATTTTTTAGGTTTTGATCTAGCTAACTTTGTTATTTCTAAGTTTTGATGGTTCCATGTTGTAGAGAATTTCGTTCTACCCTATTTTGACCTATGGAAATCCAGATTTGGGCTTGGAATGAAGGATTTAGAGAGCTTGGAAACAAAGACTTCCATGGTTCTGTTCTTGGAATTGGAGAAGAAGAACAGTGCTTGACCGCATGAGTTTTCATGCGGCAAGTCTTCCTTGGCCGCATGGCATTCCTGGCCGCATACCATTCCTTAGCCGCATGGAGTTCTGGCCGCATGAAGTGCTGGCCGCAGGGAGTCCCGGCCACGTGGCATTGACTTATTAGTTCTCAGCCGCATAAGCGCTTATTAGTTCTCAGCCGCATAGGCTTGGTGATTCGCAGCCGCATATGCATTCAGTCATTCTCAGCCGCATAAGGATAAGTTCCTTTAGCCGCATAGGTCTGATGTTTCTCAGCCGCTTGAAGCTCATTAGCCGCATGAGAACATGATCTTCTCAGCCGCATAAGCGCTTAACTTTCTCAGCCGCATAAGGCTTGTTAATTCTGACCGCATGACTTGTTAGTTTCTTAGCCGCATAGGCATCCAGTCCATTCATCCGCATAGGCTTGTTTTTCTGAGCCGCATGCGACTTTTTATTCTCAGCCACATGTGACTTGTTATTCTCAGCCGCATGTGACTTGTTATTCTCAGCTGCATGAGACTTGAATCCCAGCCGCATGAGTTCGAGACCCGAGCCGCATAGGGTCCCTATCCCCAGCCGCATATGTATGTTTTAATCAGCCGCATGAACTCTAGCCCATAATGCTTTTTGGCTGACTCTGTCCCGAATTGACATTAATTAACATGTATTGTTATCTTGATGAATAATTGATCATGCGTTCCTAGTTGGAACTGAGAGACTGGCTAGTCGTCTTATTAAATTGAATGAATGATACACGTTCATATTAAACTATGAACTATTGTAATCGACTGGCTGATCCCGAATATTGGTGTACAGGCACATGCAGGCTTCAATTTATTTATTTATTTATTTATTTATTTTACAGAAGCAGCATGTGTACTTTATGGTCAAGGCATGATTATTCCGTGGCTAGTTTTGATTGTTGCATTACGCTATGTAAGACCTACAACCTAACCGCACGGGTATCGTTGTTGAGTTGGGCATATCGTACCTTGTACGGAAGTACTCATTTTGAATGACCATGATCCACGACATGGGATTTCTCTTAACATAGAGGCTATTAAGTTAAATAAAATAATGATTGCATGGAGAGAATGGATTCCCGAGTTCTTACATGGCAGTCCTCTTTGGGACTATTAGTGTCCGACAGGCCGGCTGGTTCCCACAGATACTGCAAATCTGTCACACGGACAGGGAGCGGTATCTGCTTATATTATTTATTGTACATTGTATATTGATGACGGCCGCCCCGCTGGGACTCGTCTAATTCATGATTGGCGCAATTGATTGACTGGATAGACTAGCCTTGCTTGCACATAGTAAGAACTGAGGAATCCTCATTGCATGATTCCAGGGTAACTTGGAACTCACAGTAGCAAGCCGTAGTAGTTGCATGGCCGTTTAAGTTGACTTGTTTGTGTATTGTACCTACTCTGTTGACTAACTGAGATGATCAGAATGTCAGGACATGACGGGCCAACTTCTGTCCTTGTTTGATTGGGAGGTTGGTTCGAAGTGTCGTGATGTTATGTGAATCCTAGTAGCGAGCAGAGATCTATTTATCATATTTCTTTTTACTGGTTTTATTCCTCATATCGTGCTTCCTTGCGGTACTTGCTATTAGAGGTCTAACCTCTCTGGTTTTGCATGGCCAGATTTAGAACTGGTCTCCGAGGACTCGGCTTACTTCTACCTCCAAGATGATCAATACTAGAGGGATGATCGCAGGAGGACTCGAGTGGGTTCCTTACCTCCCCGCTCGTTTTGTTATTTACTTTATACTTGCCGTTTGACACCGACATGTTAGTCGGATTGTCTTGTAATTACTTTTGCATAATTGTAACTAAAGTCAGACTGCAGCTGATAAACAATTGTGTATACTTTGCTACATCATCTGGCTATGTTTTGTAAAGCCAGATATCAAGAACATTTTGACTGAGCGTTTGGGACGTCTTACTGCTTTATCTTACACGTTCTCTATTTCTGTTTCTTGTTTGAATGATTGAGACAATAGATGTGAAGTGACCATAGTGAGACTTTCATGTAGTATGCACCCCCTTGTCTTTTTAGACAGCATTGATCGTATTATACGGTATTCACCTACCCGTAATACGTAGCTGGCTGAGTCATTCCCCCGCTCTCCAGTATTCTGGTTCTGGGGCGTAACAGATCTATTCCTTCTTCCGGCTACACCATTCTGCTGTGGCGTTCCAGGTGCAGTCAATTGGGATGTAATCCCAGCCTCTGATAAATAATCCCTAAACTCTCCAAAGAGGTACTCGCCACCACGATCTGATTGTAATGACTTGATGTATTTTTCATGACATTTCTCCGTTTCAGTCTTGTACTCTTTGAATTTCTTAAAGCACTCAGACTTACGGCGCATCAAATAAATGTATCCATACCTTAAATAATCGTCAATAAATGTGACAAAATATTCAAAGCCACCTTTAGCTTGTATAGTCATGGGTCTACACAAATCAGAATGAACCAATTCCAATACATCTTTGGCCCTATACCCCTTTGTCGTAAAGGGCTTTTTGGTCATTTTACCTTCCAAGCAGGATTCACAGACTGGTAGTGCCTCCACTTCCAATGAACTCAAAGGTCCATCTTCAACTAGTCTTTGAATCCTTCTTAGGTTAATATTCCCCAATCGCAAGTGCCAAAGATATATTTGGTTCATATAAGAAGGTTCCTTTCTCTTATTTAAGTAGATGACATATTATTCATTTCCATAAGTTGCATTGTGGGCGAAATAGGATTACTGACATACAGATTATCAACTAATGTACCAGAACAGATAAAATGTTTATTCTTTCTAATAACAATATTGTCATTAAAATAAACTGAATATCCATCCTTAACTAACATAGAAACATAAATTAAATTTCTTCTAAGTGAAGGTGCATAAAGACAATCTCTTAATGTCAAAGACTTATTTCTACCAAAAGATAAAGTAACATCTCCTAATGCAACGACCGTTATTTTTGTAGCGTCACCCATGAACACGCATATCTCTCCATCACTGAGTCGCCTGGTTTCCTGGAACCCCTGCAATGTATTGCAGACATGATTAGTGGCTCCTGTATCTACACACCAGGTGCCGGTAGATAACACCGCTAAACATGTTTCAACTACTAGTAAATGAGATATACCTTCTTTGTTCCCTTGTTTGAGAAGTGGACAGTCAGTCTTCCAATGTCCTGTCCCTTTGCACTTAAAACATATGTCTTTCGGCTTTTTCACAGCGCCTTGAGGTCCCATGCCCTTCTTTGCTGAGTTTGCCTGTTTCTGAATGTTATTCTTCTTCTTACCGCCTTTTGGCTTAGAAGTAGAAGTTTTTTCAGAAACAAAAATATGACCACTCTGTCTAAAGAGAGATTCAGCATCCTGTAGCTCTTTTGCAAGTTCTGCCAAACTATACAACCTTTTGTTCATGTTGTAATTAAGGCAGAAATTGTCAAAACATTTAGGCAGAGTCCCGAGAATGATATCGATCTGGGATTTCCCATCGATTTCAGCTCTAAGGATCTCCATCTCATTCAGATGATCCATCATCTTGAGAACATGATCCCTTACTGGTATACCCTCAGTCATTTTTGTATTCATCAAATACTTCATAGCAAACTGTCTAGCTGCTCTACTCTGATGTCCGAAGAGTTCCTTGAGGTTATACATCATGTCATAAGCTGTGGCCATGGTCTGATGCTGATGTTGCAGTACATTTGACATAGATGCCAGAATGTCACACCGCGCTATCTCATCTGCCTTTTTCCACTTCTTATAGGCCTCTTTGACCTCTTCATCAGAGTTAACATCAGGCTTAGGTGGACATTCGTCAACAAGTACATATTTGTACTCCTCAGCAGTCATGACAATGTCCAAATTACGTTTTCAGTCAATATAATTAGGTCCAGTAAGCTTGTTTTCTTTAAGAATTACCATAAGTGGACTGAAAGAACCCATTTTTGAAATCTTGAGAATAAAATAAATAAAAATTATGTAGGGCACAAAACTTTTTGAATTAATTAAATATTGATTCCCTCAAAACAATAATAAGAAATTCACCAACACCTTGAACATCATGAATTTAGCATGCCACGATAGTGTGGACGTATACAAATTCAACTTTGTTCAAGTAGGTACTTCCTATTAATATTACTATCATGTCAACATAACTTTATGACAAATAAAATTAATCTGTTGGTTTTGCTCTGGTCATACAAATAATAGCAGTAACTCCGATGGGGAGGATACCATTATTTGTATCTAAGTGTATACCATTACTTAATACTAAGTTCATTACCTTGTAATGAGTTCCTTCAGATGGAGAACTGTACACATACTAGGTAACTTTCTACAATTATCCCTAAGGAAGTTTGTACTGGTGATCCATAATTATACTCATCCGATATGGAGGAAAACACTAAAGCCAACACGCAAGTATAATTACATCACCTACAAACCAGTAATGGAGACCATAGGATTTATGCTAAATAAATTTTCTCTCCCACTTAGTTATTTAACAATGAGGGTTTTTCTACTAGTTGATATTATGTCCATGTTGTCCATTATTAATGTAGGCTTAGTTTTTTAAAAAAAACATCCACATAATAATAAACATGCATAATCAGAAAAAGCAAAATGACAACAAACAACAGAAAAATATCCAACTATTATGGTCATCTTTCCTGCTCCGTCCTCAACTATCCGAATCCAAAATCTGGCGCTGCGCAGATCTATTCGGGGTCCGAATCCAAAATCCAAAATGACAACAACTATAATGTAGGCTTAGTTTTTTTTTAAAGGTTTTGGCTGTCGATTCCTTCATCGAAAATCATTCGTCTGCTTCTGGACTGCTTAAAACTAGCATCTCGTCCGGCGTCAGAAACAGCCATCACGATTGATAAAAAATAATTAAAATTACATCAATCCTATGCCTCCCGAAGGAGTTCACACATAATCTAGATTGAAAAATTAAAATAGTAAGCACGATCAACCCTCATGATTTTAATTACATCCAGAATAACAACAACATCCACGACATGTCCGTGGTTTAAAACAACACAAACAAAAACATGCATTGGACCATAATAGTTGGATCTAAGATGCCTGCAAAATCGAGTTAGAACATATCCACATCTACCGACTATTACACAGCGCAAGTTTTATTGGACAACATGGACGTATCAAGCAATACGCAGATCCAAAGTGGCTCTGATACCAATTGATGGAACTGGGGATTCCAGGTCCCTAGTTTGGTGTGCGTATTGATTGATAGAAAGTTAAACAGATATAAACGTGTTCTAACCCTTTATAGGCGGAAACTAGGGTTCACGAATTATACCTGCGGCGGGAAGAAGACAACAGTTCCTAGTAATCTCAAGCAGTCACGACCCCAAGATCTTCTGCACGTATTCCTTCCTCGGGTTGGAAATTGTGTGGACGACGATCTTCCAACCTTTTCTTCTCCTTGGCAGCCCCTTCTTTCTCTCCTTACATGGATCACGAATTTAGAGAAAGCTTCTTAGTTCTAATGATCATTTGGCGGCCAGAGAAAAGAGGATATATATAAGGCTACGACAAGGACCATGAGGAGAAATTAGGGTTAGGTCTCCTAACGGATATGGGTGTCCTGTGTTCAGTCCGAACACACAATCCAGGCCCATTAACAGTAGCTCGGTCCACTAATGAGCTATTGTTGCACTACCTTCCTAATCCCGAATTATGATTGTGGACTCCTTCTATTATATGCTCGTTTGGCTCCCCATGTTAAGATATCGAATGTCCGTCGATCAGATTACTGACAACTATATTGGTCGACATCTTTTATCCTTAAGTAGTACCACTCAACTTTATTTGTCATGTCGGATATAATCCACCTGCAGGGTTTACATGACAATCCTTATGAGCTCCTTAAGGGGACATCATCAACCTGACGTATCGGGACATGGATTCCTTTTTATAATCAACAGCCCATCATACATACAATGTTATTACCCAATTCATAGAGGTTGTTGACCCATAATGAATCTCGTAATGCACACTGCATATACATGTCTGTTATTATATCCGGATTAAGAGCACAAGCATCCATAATAACTGAGGTGTCTGTTCTCTTATGTAGTCAGTACAAAAAGAACAACCTCAAGTGGTCATGTTCAATACACACAAAGTGTACTAGTGTAAACCTATAGTCAAGATAGACTAATACCAGATTATACTACAACCTTTCCAATAGATTGTCCAAGTCCACTAGGTTGTGAACCATTTATATATTCCATAGGGAACTGATAATATAATCTTCTGTGTGACACCATACACCATATTATCTATAATATAGAGTATCAGACACTTGCATCAACACTTGTAACAAATACAATATGCAAACATTGTCCATATGATTCTCATTCAAAATTTAAGAAAATAAAGTTAATACAAAAGTGATGCTTTTAGTATATAACCCTAACAGTAAGAAGCACATATCAGATGTATAATAGTCTCAATGTAGCTACTAGCTTTTCCAAAGCCCACCACATTATCTCCCTGGCAACTCCGTTAGCAACTCTGTTATAACTTATAAGTTCACTCTACGACAATACAAACAATATGTAAATTCCTGCTTTCTCCCTAAAATTTTCATTAATCTTATTAATAAGTAAATGGCCTCCATAATATTTTTCCCCATCATAAAAACCTAAATTGGTTATATGAAATTTTAGTTTTTCTTGTTGATCTTTTCTCAGTTATTTGTCCATAGTTTCATGTTATGGCTCATGAGTGTGCTCTAACGAGAGGAATAATCAGAAAAACAATAAAAAGTGACAGCCACCATCAAACACGAGATATATGCATATACAGATTTTCTATGAGAAATATTCCTAAGTTCTTTGCTTTATTCCTCTAGTAAAATAGTCTAATTTGATGTTAAGATATATTTTTGGCTTTTTCCATTTCTCTATTTTGAGACCTTTCTTGTTAAAGTTATAGCCTTTTTAAGTAGGAATAAGTAAAATCCAACCCACCGTATGCTTAGTGCATACGCAAGGTGTGTCAAAAATATTAGCAAACTCTGTTTGGCAAGTAGTGTCTCAGAATCCAAAAATAAAAATATGTTGTAAAATTGGGGAGGCTTCTAGCCAAGGGTTCTACTTGCTCAGGAGTGTCACCATCCTTTCTGACACGGACATGGACACAGCTCCACGACAGAAATTTCTGTTCTATATTGTTTATAATGCAAATGCTTTTACTGTCAGTATATGGTATAAACATAAAGTTTCTAAATTATTTTAATTGTTTCAACTATGCGAAAGATGTTTCTTGTGGTCTATGCAAGGGGCTTTCAGAAAGCTTATTGAGTTTACTGTTAACGTTGCTCATATCATGTTATCCATGCTATAGGTTTTTAGGAGGGAAGTGGTCTTTCTAGTTGACATCAGTGGAAGCATGAGAGGGAAGCCTCTTGAGAATGTTAAAAATGCACTATCAGCAGCCATCTTAGAGCTCACCCCGACAGATTCTTTTAACATAATAGCTTTCAATGAAGAGTTATATTCGTTCTCATCATCTATGGAGCCAGCAACAGAAGATATGATAGAGAATGCCACTCAGTGGATAAGCAAAAATTTTGTTGCAGAGGGTGGGACCAACATCATGCAGCCCTTAAATGAGGTAAGTTTATTGGTATTACTCTGTGCACATTGCGTAGTACTCGGGAAGAGGTTTGCGAATTTGTATGTTGTTGACTGTAATAATAGCTGGAATATCACTTTAACTTCGTGAAACATCGAAAGATCTGTAACTTGCATTTGCTATTCTTCATATTTGTTCTTTTCGAATGTAAATTATAGCATGCCATACAATTACTTTCATGCTTTTGTTCCTATTAGGCGATGGAGTTACTATCAAAAACTCAAGATTCACTCCCACATATTTTTCTGATCACTGATGGATCTGTGGAAGATGAAAGGGATATTTGTGGTGCTATGAGAACACAAGTAGCAAATAGAGGATCTATGGCCCCACGTATTTCCTCCTTCGGGATCGGTAATAAATCTGGTTCATATAAGCTTGAGTTTTAATCATTAATTTTCAGTTTTTTTATTTTGCACATCTATAAGGTTCATTCAGTTGCATATGATATTTATATGTGAAAACTAGTTGGTTTTTTACTACTTTCCGGATGGGTATAAACATATGTTGTGGCTTACAAATCGACTTACTTTCTCGATTTGTTCAGGATATTCTCAATGTGTTCAAATAACACACATGTACATTTAAATGGATAATAGGGGCGAGTTACCAAATCATTGGATGTTTCATGGAAGCATGTGCAACTCCCAAAAGTTCTTTGAACCTTTTGTACTCTTCTCCCTTCCCCTACATGACCCATTAACTCTAAAACATGTATTATATGTTTTTCCTATGGTACAAAAGAAACAAAAATGAAAAAATGAAGAAGAAATTATACATTTTTTCCCTCTCGATCCCTATCAGCCCATCTTTCTCGTCACCAAATAGTAAAGCCGTCGAAGGTCATTCCTCCTCCTCCTCCTCCTCTCTCTCCACCACCACCACCACCACCACCTCTCCCTCTCTCTCTCTCTCTCTCTCTCTCTCTCTCTCTCTCTCTCCACACCTATTACAAGCTACAAGCTCCCCGACCACTTGCTACCATCCCACTCCCCGACTTGTATTGATGCCACTCTTTCTCTCTCTCCTCCCTCACCTAATGCCCAACCCCTCCCCTATGCCCCACCTTTAGCTAGCATCAACCAAATCTACAATCGGCTACTTCAGGCCGGAGGTAGTGGCAAAGGGAATGATAGTTGGTTGAGGGAGGAGAGAAAAGAGAGACAGAAATAGAGGGAGGACAGGAGCAGCTTAAAGCAATATGGATTGGGCATGGTTGCATGTGGTCTGGAGGGTGTGGTTGGGGTTAGGGATGGAGGAAATGATAAAGAGGGAGGGTGAGGTTGGCGACAGAAAGTGAACGGAAGTGGGTTTTTACAAAATCTATATTTGTTTTATTATATATATTTTTTTCATTTACCTTATTTCTTGCAAGAAATGGGTATTCATATTTCAACACTAGGACGGTCAATCTTGAAGGCAGAGGGCAAATGGATCAACATTAAATTTTCAGGGGGTTACCCACCTGTTAAACATTTGGGACGGTTTTGGTAATATACCTGGATAATATCAATGACTTCTATCATTTTCTTTGATTGATTTACGAATTTCACTTCCCTTGCATATAACAACCATACCTTTGCACTTCCAAAGTTAAAAAAATGACTTGTGGAATATATGCGCAAGATGTTAAAATTGCTTTCATTCACAACTTCATCAGAGCAGTCTTTGTGGACTGTATACTAAAGAATTAGAGATGTCCTTATTTAAAACTTCACTGGCTTTGACATTAACGTTTTCTGAATAGCAGAGCAATTGCTGCCTGATTTAGAGACAAGGGTAGTTTTGTCTGGTCTATCTATCTATTTGTCCATACATACCACACACACAAACATGAAAATATCTATTTGTCGACTAATTGCTCTTAGTCAATGCAAATTTACTATTATTTGTGGTATGTTGGCATTCTGATACTCTAAGAAGCATGAAAAATGATAATAGATAAACAATCGTGAATTGACTAATTGGGCATAATTGCAGTACTTAAAACACATAAACACAACGCACATATAAGTACATCAAAGCTTGGTTTGATGTTTTCAAGCCATGAATTTCATCATATGTGACTCCTTTGGTTTTTAAAGAAAACTTTTCCTGTTCCGAATAATCAATGGACCGGTCATTAATCATCATCATCATCCAAGCCTTCTCACATCAAAATGGGTCAGCTATGGAGCATAAAAAAGCTCCATAGAAGATTTGACAAAGTTTTTTGTCCGACCGTCGGAATGATATGAGCCCTCTATATTGGTGCCAAATTCCTAACAAATGTAGCTATGAGCATGAGAGGGTTTTGCTAAAACTTAGGTGGCCAGTTGGCATATAGGTATACCTACCTTTTGGGTTGCAGTTTAAGCTCATGCAACCAAGGAGCACCCTCCAAGTTTCTCTAGACCATAAAGAATCTAAATGAAGAGGTAAGATGATACAATTTGCTATAGGAATTACATTCATCTCTATGACACATTAAATCAAAGAGTGAAGGAATTGCAATCCCACATGGACAGGTCATTAATATCTAATAAATTAAAATTTCACTTTTCCTAAGTGGTCTTATGAAGATGAGTGAATTTGAGTGGGAAGTTAATTGGATCATCATTATGTTTATGTTGGTAGGGTAAGTTCAAATCCACTGGAAGCACAAAGAACTTCTCTCTCTAAATGTTCACATAAATGTTGTACAACTATATTATATACAATTTAGCAACAACTGATTGATTCCTCGTCAAACATATATATTTTTTAATATATATCATGCACATAAAAAGGCATATGCAATGACACAATTAGGTTTCAGGTTTCTTTTGTTCCAATATTAACAAAGTTGATATCCTTATGCTAGACATATGGAGGATGAAGAGAAAGAAGGAGAAGAGGACATTATATTTTTTTTCTTATTAACACAATCATGACAAGGATTCAGTTATTAGTTATGCTGGCTATGAGTGAAACAAGAACATCATATTTGACCCTTGTCTTTATCTGCTTCAGATTTGTCCATGCATATGCTAGTTTTAGACTAATTGCTAGCTGTTACTGTAGCAGAGTACATAATTGTGAAAGTATCTCTCTTACAGATCTTGCGAAAAAATTGAAAAAGCTCTGCTGAATGATTGTCGGACTATCTGGTAGAGTTTATGAGAACACAGGCTTAAATATGATTTAAGAAGTTGTTTACCTGAATATCATGCCAATTTTACTCTTGTGGGTTACATATATGTTATAAGTAAACAAACAAGTTAGAAACCTAGTTTGACTGTTTGAGCAAGTTCTTAAGTGTTAGCTAAAGAAAAATGCAACATTTATGTACTTTTTGAAAACTGACAACGTACACCACACTTCTCTGAACTTGTTTATTGTATGGCACATTTACCTGTAAAACCATTATATGATCAGCCAGTTTCATGGGACAAATGATTACGATTCTTTAGTTGACCCAACACTATTTTGTTTCTAAATATGCTGTTACTTCTACTTGATAGCTTTCTATATATTTTTATATAGTAAGCAATTTCTTTTAGTTTCTAATTTGCTCTGTTTTTATCATGTATATTGGAATGTCTATTAGGTACATTTTGCAATCACTACTTCTTGCAAATGCTATCATTAATTGGTAAGGGGCACTATGAAGCTTCATATGATCCAGGTGAGTTATTTTCTTCTGAACTTTTTGTTGGTCCTTAACTACTCCAAACATAGTGCATTCGTTCATTGGACGTCTTCATGAAATAATCTAATGTTAGCGAACGGTGATTTTGTGTACTTATTACATAGTAAAACTGGACTGATTTGAGTAAGCATTTCTGTACCAGAGCAAGATTAGAAAATTGCATTCCATGTCAGACCAATTGGAATAGTTTGGGCACATGTAAGATAGCACCAAATCCCATCTCCATTTCCTTGAAAAGAATTCATTCCAAAGTTTTCCTATCTTTGATCAGTGTTGGTACCTTTTAATTAACATAATACACCATGCCATATGCAAATGATGCAAAAATTGTGGACCTTTACACTTGTGGCTAATTAGCATAATTCACATCGTCATATGTCAATAATTTAATTACACTGTTATTTTTTATGCATAACTTTCTGTTTGTTACTGTGTGGTTTTTCTATGGTGACTGCACTTTATATATAAGAATTTTGGAGTACTTATGATGGAATGACAGATTATTTCCATTATATTCCTCACTTTTTTCTTTTTTATGGTGACTGCACTTCATGTATAAGAATTTTGGAGTACTTATGATGGAATGACAGATTATTGCCATTATATTCCTCACATTTTTCTTAGTTATAAATTATAAACATATGTACCACACTACCTCTCAGTTCTCTTGAAGTATTTCTGAGTTATATGTCAAATGTATGCATGTACATATTTTTAATTACTGAAGGATATATTTTTAATTGCCACGGCTGGATATGGCCACCTGGTATAGTCTTTATATATGTGCATCACATTTCAGTCAAATATGCCAACGAGACACCATTAATAAGTATTCTTTGTAAAAATACAAATACATTTTTCTCTTCATTTTCTTTGGCCTTTTATTTAAAGCAATTACCTACAGCTGCTGGAAATTAGGTGGAGATAGATGGGAACTCCTGTGAGTAAGCCAATATTTCTTCAACTTTTTATTTGAAGAAATTGCTGGACTGTTACACCTGATAATAATATTTCCACTAATCCTGGAATGGTCCCTCACTGAAACTGGGCTTTATGGCTCATTTATTTAGTATCATTAGTGTCACATCCTGAGATCTGAATTAGTCATAGAAACCCCAAATGAGACCGACAATAGAATGATCATTTGCTATAATCCATCAATTATATTTCTGCTTATATCATCTGAACATGAACATACTAGTATACAATTTGGGACAATTGATACCTGTGATCCACTTCAAACTTCCATAGACAATTAACTACATTCATAATTCCATATCCATAACCTTCATGCACACACAATTGTTCTCCTTTCCAACATGGCCATTTAAGTCTTCTTCGTTATTTAACTTTTCTCCTCTAGGTAGTCCTCGTCTCTTTTCACCTGTATACTGAAGTCTAATCCAACATTTTCTTGATACCTCACCTATATACTTAGTTTCATGTACACAAACTATATTGATCTTCCTCCTACCACGGTTATGAACAAACTTTATTCACTTTCCCGTTAGTGTTCGTATGTTCCGAGTAGCTAATCTGATAATATCTTCATGCACCAAGTACTTATCACGTTACTTCCGATACCTATAACCACTTGTCTATTTGTCACCATATTGGATTAGCGATGTAACGTTTCGCCTTTGTGGAAGCATCTTAACCCAACCTTGCTCAATTGACATTGCATCGGTGTCGTAGCAATGCAGTGTGTCACTTACGAACACGACCTAGCAATCCATCGTTGTGCTGGGTTAAGAAGCAATTCTACGCATCGCTATTGAGGCACGACGCAACGTGTCTTCTGTAGGATTTGTTTTATAGATATTCGACAACTGTTTTACGCTAGTCACCGGCTGATTGCAACCCTCCACCTTTATCTTGACTTGGGACCGAGAACAAAAATATAAGACACTAAGAACAAAATAGGTGGAGTTATGCTAATCAATTACAATGAACATTAAAAAATTAATGTTTAGTACTAATATTAGTATAATTATTCATAAGTATCAATAATTATGGATCACTAATAATGTAAAAAATGGAAAATGTTAATGTTTGAAGTACTACTCTAATTAATATATAATATAAATTATGAATAAATAGTAGTAGGTTGTTATTCGTCGTCATCGAAGCCTTCTTCATCAAAATGGGGTCGGCTATAGAGTCTAAGAAAGCTTTATACAAGATTTGATAGTTTCTGCTACCGATTGTTGCCCTGACTCAACCGTCTGTGGTGGTGCCAAATATCCTAGCCAAGGTAATTATGAGAATGAGAGGGTCATATCATAAAACCTAGACATAGGTAGACCCACCTTTTGGATATAAAGTTTGAAATCAGTAAGAAACAAAAGGGTTATGGACATTCTATAAACCCCTTAAGAAAATATTTTTTTGTTATGAAATCAATAAGAAACGATATTTGATAAATCTTGTCCCTTCTAAAGGAGTTCTTCCACAATCCCCTTTTCTTTTTGTCTCTCATTATCTTCTCTATGTTGGAGAGAAATATAGGAGTGTGGCACATGTTGTGTAAAAACAATCTTCGTGTGTGGTACGTGTAGTGTAGATTTATGATTCTAAAGCCCTATGCATCATAAGTCCATCATGGCACATATAATTCTGTGTCATAAACCAATATGACTCTTCATTTTGCACTAAACCTGTCACCTGCAACATCTTTTATTTCTAGGTCTAACTAAAAATATAACCCTTATATATAATATAATTTAAGTAAATTCCATAATTATCCATCAGTCAAAAAGCCAACATATTAACTCAATAGCATGATTAATCCAAAATGTAATTCGAAGACATTAATCATTTATGGCATTACGAGAGATTCATTTTCTTGAGGGTTGTTACAATGAAGTACTTAATGCACATATTAAATGCTGGACTAAACATATATGAGTTCCCTGTCTTTGGAATTGCTAATAATTTGTTTGGAACTTTATAGTGAGACTATAGTGATGTTCTTTCCTTGGGTTTTACTATGTCAAACTGTTCTCTAAGTGATGGTATATTTTTGTCATTAACTAGATTCTACTGATGTTAGAATGCGAAGATGGTTCAGAAGGGGTTTGTCTCCAGTACTTGCAGATATATCTGTTGACATATTTGATCATCTCAATGAAAACGAGGTATGGTACTAATATTTGTTTGCTAACTTCGGCGGCAAAATTGAATGGATGTTTCATATGGCATGCTACTTCTATTTGTTTGCTAACTAACCTGGCCAAAATTGATTGGTTGTTTTATGTGGCATGCTATATTTGCAATTTTCTCTTATTTCCCTAAGACTTTATTAGCTGACAGGGTAACGGATCTATTTTCCGTCAATGACCTTCTCTTTCTCCTAGTTACCTTGGTCAAGAGTTTAGTATCTATTTTATAAAAGATGGCATCTAGATGTAGTTGCAGTACTGCTTAAGTTTGATTGAAACCATCATTCTAGATGTAGTTGCAGTACTGCTTTTTAGTTTTTACTAGATGTTTAGGCTGCTTGCTAAGCAGCAGTAGAAATGCTATAAAAGAATTCAATGTTACGTCAGTTTGCCCCTATCAACTGAAAAAGCGAACTTAAATTTGGAACTATGAATTAAATACATATGTGACGGGCGAAGGGGGAAGCTTGCCATGCTTCGCTTTTCCATGACAGTTCTTAGACAGATGTCGATTCATTTTCATGTAACAAACAGATGAAATTTGCAGGTCTTGTTAGTGAATTTTACTGTCTAATAACTGTTTGTATTCCTTTTAGGTGTTTCCTTCCCATATACCAGATCTGTCTGTTGGATGCCCGTTGATAATATCTGGAAGGTTCGAAGGCAAGTTTCCAGATTCTGTCAAAGCTAAAGGTCGCGTGGCTGACATGAGCAACATCGTTGTAGACTTGAAAGTGAAAAATACCAAGGATATCCCTCTTGAAAAAGTAAGGTGCTGATTTTGTAAGGGGTTATATATTTAATTGTCTGATTACACCTTTTAAACTGCAGTGCTAAATATGTTTCTGTCTGTTGTTCTTTCGTGCATTCAAGATAGCTATTGTGTGTGTGTGTGCGCGCGCGCGTGTGTATATATATATATATATATATATATATATATATATATTTTTTTTTTTTGGAAAAAGGGTAAATTTTATTCCAAAATCAAATCATATAATCTTACAATCATGGATAGTCCCACACCCAATTAGGGTGCCATGGCAGTTACATCAAATTCTATATTATGTAGAATGCCTATAGGAGGGGTGGTTAGTCCCTCGAAAATGCGACGATTCCGTTCTCTCAAAACATGCCAGACGGAGGCTGCAAGCCGTAATCTGACAGTCTTGAACCATATCTGCCCCCTTCCTCTGCGGGCTCGAATTCCGGTAATGATGTCTTCGATCTCTCTACCTGTGTCACATCCTCCCAACGTTCTGCGGCACTGCTCAGTCCAGATATACCAGGACACCTCGCACTCAAAGAACAAGTGTCTCATAGACTCATCTTCCACCTCACACAGTGTACACTTCGGGTTGAGAACTTAGATCCCAAAGGAGATGAGCCTGTCCCTTGTCAGCAGACGACCAAGCAGTAACCGGTAAACACACAACTGCATTTTGCGGGCCAATCCCTTGCACCAGAAGAAGTCATAGTCCGCACTAGTAGGAGAAGTACGGCGCACAAGATTGTAGCAGCTATTAAACCAGAACTCCTCGGTACCTCCAGTAGCTCCCGACAGATCCCAGGTCCAACAGTCTGTTGGCTGACTCGGATCAATATCAACCGTGAGGATATCCTCTTCAAGCTCTAAAGTATGACGGTATACCTCTGGTCTCCACACTCCATTTCTAATAATATGCTGGCAAGTCAACCTCCTACCAGCCTCCCTGTCTGTCCGGTCCCCCAGTATATCTATCAGAGATTGACGTCTTAACCATGGATCTCGTCAGAGGTCAGTCCCAGCTCCATCTCTCGTAATCCTCCGGATGGATGATTTGAGTACAGCTCTGTGTCGCAGACTATGCTTGAAAGTGACAGAGTGGTTGTTGTTGAGGGAGCATGTCCAGAAGTTGTCCCCCTTCACATACCTACTGGACATCCAATCAGCCCATAACGACCCACCTTTGATGAATCTCCATGCCAGCTTCAGACCAGAGGCCTCCCTGACAGACAACATGGGTCTTAAGTCCCACCCCTCCCTCCTCCCAAGGGCAGCAGAGCTGCTCCCAAGAGATCGCATGCACGTCCCCTCTCCAGATGAAGTTGGCGCAAATGCTCTCTACTTTTCGGATGGTGGCGACAGGGACTAGAATAGACTGGAGCCAAAACAGGGCCAGTGTCGAGATGACCGATCTAACTAGCTCAATGCGTCAACCAAACGACATGTCGGCAGCCTGTCACCCTTCGACCCTCCTATGGGCATACTCCACCAGACTGTGATAGTTCAGATTCCTCACATAATTTGACTGTCAGAGGCACCCCTAGATATTTTACTGGGAGGATGCCTCTATCAACGTCCAGAGCTTCCGCACGTTCCTCCTTCAGTGAGCAGAGGGAGCTGAAGTAGACACGGCTCTTCTCGCGATTCAACCCGGAGAGTTTATCCATTTCTTCCATAATCCCAGAGATCGTGGTCATTCCTTCCATAGAGGGCTGGAGGAAGACCAGGAGATCATCAGCATAGATGAGATGAGTGACAAGGGGCTCGATCCTCTTGAACAACGGGACTAGCCTCCCATTGTGAACCGCCATATCCATCAGGCAGGTGAAGTACTCCATGACGAATGTGAACATGTAAAGGGACAGAGGGTCGCCTTGCCGGAGTCCTCTGTTGCTGTGGAAGAACCCATACGGAGTACCCTGGATGAGGACAAAGAAGGTAGGAGTCGAGATGCACTCTCTAATCCTTGCTATCCACCGCTCGTCGAATCCTATGGCTAACATCAGGTGGCACAGAAAGTCCCTATTGATCATGTCATAGGCCTTCCTCAGATATATATATATATGGTAAAAAATCCTAGATGATACGGAAAGGCGACGGTGTGGTCCCTAAGGGTGGGCAAACTTCGAGAGAGGAGCCTATCCCTCTTGACCTGGTCGGCTCTAAGACGTCTGCAACAGATACTAGGTCGTTCCAAGGGGATGAGGCGGTGGTGGATGGATTGGAGGGGGGGGGGGGGGGGAGGCGGTGGAAGGGAAAGATGGTTTAAAGTATCGGCCGATACCGATCCGATACGGCCGATACCGATATGGTTTGGCATGTCCCGATCCGATACCAACCGATACCCGATACTGACCGACACTGACATTGGGGGTCTCTTTTACCGTCAATTCGGCAAAGAAAATTAAACGAAAAAGATAAATCAGTAAGGGTTTAAAACAAAATAAGGTTGTAAAAGCATGTAAAAGAAGAAAATTAATCTACTATATGTAAACCAATCGGTAAGGGTGACTACTATTTCATTTAATTTCAAAACTACTAAGAAATAACACTGAAAATATTTAAAATTATACCTAAATGTATAAAATATATGTTTTTAAATGTAAATAATTTATTAATGATTATTTGTTTTCCGATACCAAAAAATCCGATACTTCGATCCGAAAACTGCCGATACTACTGTTATCGACGATATCAATACTCATAGGAATAGTCCGATTCCGATACCGATACTGTGAACCTTGGGAAAGACGTTAACTATGATGGACGACGAGCGATAGGTAAGGACCTGAAAATGGAAGGAGGACAAACACACAATAATCCTGGTAAGCCAAACCTAGAAGGCAAGACGGGAATCCCGAAGACGGTGCGAGTAAGAGAAGGGGAGCGCTTAGGCTCCTAGAGGCTCCTTTTCTAGAAATTAGGAGAGAGAGCCTAAGTATTTGCTAATATGCGACATACATACCCGATCAAACTTTCCGAGGATGTCCCAAAATCATGGACAGATATGTGTAAGCATGGCGTGATCAGTGAAAAGTTGAAACTTGAATATATCGAGCCAAAGATGATGAAACGGAAGGAAGTTGGTGGAAATCACTAGAGATGATCTCATAGAGACTGTGGAATTCTAGAGAAACACTATCGTTCTATATGTTATGGGGGCCGGTCCTTACTTTGGCCAATACGAGGCTTTGCCCTCAGGATGCGGCATACGAAGGGAAGAATGTAAATCTTTTCATGTGAAAACGACTTTTACTTTATTAAATTTGGATTATCGGAGGATCTGGATAGGGTGTTGGAACATGGTCTATAGACGTTAGATGGACGGTTGGTGGTGATGAGGCGATAAGATCCTTCAACGAATTTTGAACGAGATCGATTGACAACTATCCCAATATGGATACGGCTTCCATGGCTATCCCTACAATTGTGGAGTTCTCCAGCTATCATGAAGATGGCTAGTGCCATCGAAAAGCCTATAAAATATGATACTTCAACGGCGAGAAGGGAAAGGTTGACCTATTCTAGATTTTTTGTTGAAATGAATGCCACTGATAGTCTTCCAACAATTCTAGAAACCGAACTTCCAAATGGGGAGCTTATGTATCAAAGAGTTGAGTATGAATGGGTACCTCCAAGTTGCCAGAATTGCAAGTGCTTTGGACATATTAGCTCCCAATGCTCAGAAGATCGGACAAAGGATAACGGAGGACAGAAAGAGGGTGATGGCCAGGGATATCAGTTCGAGCGGCTTCCTGAGATAAAGACACAAAAGTTGACGTAGTGGTCAATATGGATATGAGGTGGGTGCAGGAAGTGAAGTCAGGAAGTCAGATGCAAGTGGATTGTCACATTCAATTTCGCTATTGGGCAAGTGTGCAGAACCTATTGATCGGCCAGCTGTTGCAGTAGATTTGGTTTATACTAGCCAGCCAGGATAGAAAGGACAGTGGAGCGGGGACAGTGAAGAACTGCAAACAGAACAACATGCTTTTGTGGTTTTTGGGATGAGAAATCATACTCAACACTTATAGAATGGGGGTCAATCATCAGACAAGGAGGATAATAATGAAGCCGTATTCCTATCTTAGGCACTCTTGAGAGTGAAGGACGACCATGTTCGGGTTAGAAGGAGAACATGGGGGATGGGGAATGCGAAATGTTCCATTAGAGGACATCTCCAATAAGGGAGATCTGACAAGTACTAAGGGAAATCTAGCTAGTCCTAATTCCTTATGGTTGGCTAAGGTGGATAATAAACAAGGTAGTGTGAAAAGTGGAAATACGCATCACGATGGTCTGTATGCCTCTCCTAGAGAGAGTCCACAAATTAATAAGTTGTGAATCACCATATTTTATGATGACATTCATGTGGAATGTGCGAGAACGAATTTGATTGGTCGATGGTGAGATATTTTGGAGTATGCGAAGAAATCTCAATGTTCAATTGTTAGTATTATTGAATCTAAAATCAAATCTCCTATGAAAATTCTGAGGACTCCAACACACTGGGTTTCTGAACATAACCTTATTTTTGGAGATATAGCTCAGATTGGGTGATGTGGGATTCAAATGTCTAGAAAGGGGTAGTTTTGCTTCGATCATACCAGCTCCTCGGTGTTAAATTTCAAAATAAAGGAGGGTCTCAAATGGTAGTAGGGGTTGTGTATGGTCTCAATGACCGTAGGAGGAGGTTGGCTTTGTGGTATAATATCATTTATATAAGTATGATAGTTGGTGATCGGTGGCCTATGTCGTTGGTTGGAGATTTTAACACCACTCTTTATGCCCATGGAAAGGAGGGTGGTTGTTCGGTTCAAGATACAATTTTGGTTGAATTTCAGAGGTGTCTTCTTAGCTCGGACTTGTTATGCGTGGCTAAGGTGGGGCATATCTGGACGTGGAATAATAGGACAATGGTGAACATAAATATGTGTTAGCTTGATCTGGCTCTGTGTAATAGAAATTGTTTGGAGATGCTTCCTCATACACAGGTGGAATGTCTTGCTTTTGCTACTAGCGATCGTTCTCCTTTCGTCATACGTCTTACTGAGGCTGCAACTATAAAAGGAAGACCATTCAGATACAATAATGCATGGATGGAAATGGAGGGTTATGAAGAAGCGGTTAAACGTGATCTTTAGGTAACACCTGTTATTCAATTATGGCTTTGGCTTACGCAACGACTGAAGGCAATCAAGAGTGAGCTTAAAAAGTAGAATATAGCTAGGCCAAAGCCTATCTCCATGAACTCAAAGAGAAGATGCGAAAATTACAAGTGCAATTGGTTCCTGGAAATGCAGAGCTTACAAGCGAGGAAGTGGGTGCGTAAAGAAAGATTCAGAGATGAAGTCCAAATTCGACAAAGAGCCAAATGCTCGTCCTAAAGGATGGTGACCGGTGTTCTAAATTCCTTCATTTTATGGTCAGGGCGCAACAACACATAAATGGTTTATATGGGCTGATTGATCGACATTGGGATATGATCACAAAACCCAATGGGATCAGAGAGGAGACCGTGTGGTTCTATCAGGAGTTGTACAATTAGGATAATTATGTATCCGAGTTTTCGTGGTTTGTCTGCAAAATACTTATCACTGAAGAAGGTTATGCAATTCTAAGACAACCGGTTTCTTTAACTGAAGTTGAGACTATAGTAAAGAGGGTTGACCCTAATAAGACCCCAATTACGGATGTTCGACGCATTGTTCTATAAAAATCGTAGGAATGTCCTGAAAGAGGATGTTCTTAAGGTGGTACGAGACTTTTTTTTTCTCACTGTACGCATTTTGAAGGAACCCAACCATACGTTTATTTCCTTGATTGCCAAAGTGGAGGGTGCTATTGCATTGGGGGATTTTCGACCAATTGCTTGCTGCAACTCTCTATAAAATTATTACGCATCTTATGTGTCAGAGAATGCATGGATTATATAGGAGCTTATTTCTCCAAATCAAACAACATTCGTGAAGGGGCGGTCCATGGCGGAGAACTGCTTAGTTGCTCACGAGTTGGTTCGGGATTTCAACAAACAAGGCGGAAACAAAGCTTGTCTGAAGCTGGACCTAAGAAAGGCTTATGATATGGTAAATCGAGATTTCTTATGTCACATTATGTTATGCATGAGGTTCGATAAATGGTGGGTGGACAGGGTTCGCGAGTGTGTGGCTTCTCCTTTATTCTAGATTTTGGTTAGAGGCCAGCTTGCGGGTTTATTCTCAAGTAATCGTGGTCTACGACAAGGTGATCCTTTATCGCTTTACCTTTTTGATATAATCCTGGAATGGATGAAACAATATTGGATGGGTATATATCGCCACTTTTCAAAAGAGTTCGTCCAGTGGTCTCCCACCTTATGTACGCAGACGACCTACTCGTGTTTGTAGAACCGTCAGAGAGATCCTTATCCGCACTCGAGGAGGTTTTAGCTACCCTTGAGCTTTGGCCTGGGATGCAATTATACAAAAATAAGAGCCAAACAAATGTTTTTGAATCAGACTTGCATCAACAAGGATAATATCAAGTATAACCGGCATCCAGAATAATATCGAGTGCGATATTAGGATAATCCTATGCAAATGAAATAAATGAGTGTCGAGGATAGTAATTTATTGGTTGTAACCCATTCTTCTTTTATATAATTGCATCAATCACCTCGGATTGTGTCTGGTTCTTGGTTCTCAGCACGTCAATCCTTGATTTTTTTTTCTCTAATGCAACCTTCCATAGTCCACTGCTTGGGCCACTCTCTATTGCATGTTGTACCTGGAATGATCATCAGTACTACAATTCTATACCATGGTATACCATTCCTCTAGTTCCTCCAGGTTTGGATCTCAATCAACTGGTATATGAATATCTCGGTTCATCCCCTCTTTAATATCTAAGGGCATAGTCCGTCTAGGAGGATTCGACTCCCAGACCTGGTTTTCTAGGTCTTGTGTCTTCAAGTCATGACTACTTGGCCAATCAACAAGCATTGGCTTAGTTGGTCAAGTCTTGGATACATAGGAATCCGGAAAAGCGGTTTGGAGGTTCGAATCATCCTGGACGTGCTATGCGCTTAATTAAAAGAGGGGAGGAACCGTGATGTTCAAGTAGAGGCTGATTGAGATTCGGACCTAGAGGAGTGTCTCCCCGATACGAGGATCATGGTAGTGACGGACAATTGGAGTAGAGCGTGCAAAGGATCTCGACCCGAGCGGTGGATCGAGAAAGGATACAACAACAACAAACAATGTGGAGTAATATGCAGAGAACTAGACCCGGACACAATCCAAGAAAATTAACGTAATAAAGATCCGAGCTTAAGCCGAACAGTAGTGTAGACTTACCATTAAAAAATAAAATACATCATCATCCAAGTCTTATCAGGATCAGTTGCTGAGCACAAGAATATAAAAAAAACAATTTAATGCCTACTGTTGACCTGACATCAGATCTCTATGTTCGTGTGAAATTCCTAGGTTCGGTCATTGAGTTTAATCTCATGCAAGCAAGTGTGGGTGAAAAGGGGGGGCGGGTATATGTATATGAGAAGATGGGGTATGGACTGCCACCCTGCACATAATCCAGACTCGCGGTCTTGTGGAGATCCATGGACCATCCAAATGCATGATATGCACTGCTCAAAATGGTCTACATATATTAAAATATCGAAAGAACCAAAAGTCTAGCTGTAAATCATTCGTCACACAGTGGGGATAATTGTTTTCAAGTAACAGCAAGCTGTTTATTTGTCATTCATTGTTGTCAAGTAACAGCAAGCTGTTTATTTGTCATTCATTGTTGGATGCATTTGAAAATGCCGAATTCACAATATTTTTAATATATAACTTATCTATCACATTTAGATCACCTTGAATGGTGTGAACCATGCATTAGGATGGGCTATAGGCTGCTACATGTGTGTCATTCTGGATTGGAGCTATGGGTGGAACTCGTGGCATTGGGATGCCATGTATGTATCATCATTACAAGAAGTTATCCATTTTCATCGGTTTATTCTGAACCATATTCCCTGTATCAAAGGGGATACAGGGTCCATTTATAAGGTAGATATGAGAGAATTTCAATATGAGGATGCCATGTATGTATCATCATTACAAGAAGTTATCCATTTTCATCGGTTTATTCTGAACCATATTCCCTGTATCTAACATTTTCCTCTAAATTCCTATATGAGAGAATTTCAATATCTTCCACTAGTGTCCATTTATAAGGTAGATATGTGAATCCACGGGATTGGTACAATAAATGTTGAGAGGTTTTCCATTGTTGTATGATCTTAGACTCATCATGGTATAATTAGTCCTAGTGTTCTAAATTTCGGTCTAGGCGGCCGCTGGCCGCACCGTAAACCCCCTAGGCGGCAGTCCTAGGCAGATTTCGGCCTAGGCGGCCTGTTCGGCATTTATATATATATATATATATATATATATATATATATATATATATATATATATATATATAATTTTTTGAAGATTTCCAAAAAAATTCATATTTGAAATTTGAAATTTAAAAGAAAAATAATAAAGTTTAGTTTCGTACCTCCTGCTGCTGCTGCGGCTACTGATGATGATGTGCTGTTGTTGTTGTTGTTGCTGGAAAGTGGGTTTGGAGTGGAGAGGAGTGGTGGAGAGAGGAGTGGGTGTGGAGAGAGGAGAGGAGTGGGTTTGGAGTTGAGTGCATTTATATGGCTAGGCGGTCGAATTAGAAGCTGGACCCGCACCCAAACCCGCAATCAAATGTAATTTTTTTTAAAAACATAATGCTTCATCAGGATTCAAACTCAAGACCATCAGTTCCCCCAAAAGGAGTTAAACACATCCCCACTAGCCACGAGAACACAAACTCGTGTGTCATTATTATACATACAAACTACTTGTGTCTATTATACGTAAAAAAAAATTTAAAAATAAATAAATTCAGTTTGGCCGCCTAGGCGCTAGGCGCCCCTTTGGCGCACCGAACCCGCCTAGCGAAATTTATAACATTGGATAGACCTACCTATCTGGATCTAGCCTTTGTTATCTTCTTCTGAAGGCCTATCTTGTATGTACTCGCTTTGGCTGCCAACTTAAGAGGGTTTGTGTAGGTAGATATCAAATGGGAAAACTTGTGAATTGTTTTGTTTAGATTTTGTCTGCAACCATTCTGGTAGGAAAGGTTTGGATGCTTATGCTGATGATAAATCTATGCATTAGTTCTTTTGCAAAATTGGTAGACAACTGAACTGATCGTTGCATTCGGTCAGCAACCCTGCTTACCTCATAGCTCTTGCTAGCTACAACTGGACAGCTAGCAACTACTGGACTAACGAGTTGGCGCGACTCCACTGTCACGCTTTCCCTCCCTTGGTACCTTATTGCTTCCCCGGACGAGCTTAATGGCACATGTTTAGTTTTTGTGAAAGCAGAAGTATTTTATTTATTCTCATGATTAGTTTTCTTATGTTATTACTAAAGCAAGTAATAATGATACCACATAAATACATCCTCTCAACTATTTATGTGATTAAATGGTCTGGTGACAGCATGGTGCTGAAGCCCATGATGCCAATCAAGCACTGGAATCTGGCTAAGGCCTCATTTTCTGTTCTATTAGCTGTGAGATCACATGACATGTGCCATCAGTTGTAAAGGCACAATTTATAGAGAAATTGATCCTTTTGGATTTGGAGGGTAATTGTAGGTTACCAAACCATGATGAAAATAATGTTGGTCTGGATTATTCAAATCTGAACTGTAAGTTTGGGATCGTAGGTGGAGTAGGTGAGGGGTGGGAGAGGGACATGCCGACTTCACTTTTTACCGTCATATGCTTCACACAGCTTTAACTATGCTTTGTTCTAGTGCCTTTTCTTCTCCGTAGCCCCAAACTGATCACAAAAAAAATACCATCCTTATGGAGCATGCATTTCGTTAGTCCCTGGTCCACAATCACTATAAGAAGTTGAGTCAAATAGGAAAGGGTTAAGGGAGGGGTCCTATAATAAGAAATCCAAATTGTTTTTATATATTATTTTTTAAGTTCCAAACCTTCAGGTCTGAGATTAAATTGGTTGGACCTGATTGCTGTGCACCAGGGACTAACGAAATGCATGCTCTCCCTGGTCCACAATCACTATAAGAAGTTGAGTCAAATAGGAAAGGGTCCTATAATAAGAAATCCAAAAAAAAAAAAAATACCATCCTTCTAATTTAAACAGATCTGGATCATTTTTGCCCAAATTTGTCAGGTGCCAAATAATTGGTCTTATTGCTGTGCAAACACACTTCGGATCTGCTTAAAGCTCCTAATAAACTCAAACATGCAGATTTCAGCACAAAAACACAACTATCTGTTGTCAACTTTACAAACGTTTCTGCTCTGGGAGGGAGTGGAATAAATAACCATCGAGACTTTTTTCCAACTGTTTGGCCTGTTTTAGAGGTATTTTTCGTGTCCATCGTGTACAAGTATTTGCTTGTAGGAGTTTATCTAATACTTTCGTTTGGGTTCAATTACAAGTTCCTATGTAACACATTGATATTATTTTGGCACACTTAGGAATCTGGTTATGTTTGTTAACGATTTTCTGGCCATACTACCTTCTGAGGCAAGTGGTTGGCAAAAAAGTTTTGCAACTAAAAGAAGTTTTATTTTTTCATTACCTTTATTGAATACAATATACTTTAGGATTTTATAAAATTATATAATTCCAAAAACTTGATTCATGATCATTGTGCCACCAAAACCAGAACTCAAAAGAGTGTCTTAAACCAGACCAAATGCACTGAACCCTAATTTATGTAATATGATTTAGTCCAACCATCTTTTAGTGTGGGACGATAACCTATTTACCAAATCATGCTTTATTCTTTTGCATTTTTTAAGTTTCCAGAAGGAATAGTAAAATAAACACCAACACTTGTGTTTGAAGTTAGGAACATGATCTGTTCTTGTATTTATCTAAGAATTCTCTCTTTCTTTTTTGCAGGTGTGTGCAAAGCAACAAATTGATCTGCTAACTGCCCAGGCATGGTTTTCTGGGAGCAAACAACTAGAGGACAAGGTTAGCTCTTTGACGCTAGATAATTTTTCCTCTGATTTTAAAATGAATATTACTCGAGTACTTTTACCATCATGCCTATTTCTAACATGCCTAATCCAAGGTTTCTCTTCTTTCTTCCTGAATTTAGTAAAGTTAAATCCTCAATGTTCAAGTTTTTTCTGGAGGATAATACAGTTCTCAAAAATGTTTATCCCAAATTATGAGGTTGTCTACATGAATCCATACCTTCCATCCGCTCTGTTAAGGGCTATCTGCCCTCTAGAATTAGCAAATGTCATATCAGATGGGAGCAATTTTTTACATTTGTGCTTTTGAGACTAAAGTGATTTCTTATGATCTTGCATAAAATTTTCCCCTTTCATAGCCCCTGCATTCTTTCTTAACTGCACTGATGCTGCTAAGTAAAATGTTTCTTTGTCATTACAGAATTTTAGTTTAGTGTTCAGCTTGAAGACATACTGCATATAATTTTCATGGCAAGAGACTATATAATCTTAAATTTTGTAGGTCGTCAAACTGAGCGTACAAACTGGCATCCCATCCGAGTATACCTATATGATCTTACTTGAGGATGAGGAAGAAAAGCAGGATACGCTTAAACAGGTACATCTATGAGTTTGACAAATTTCTTTGAATGCATTTTCTCCCTGCTATCTTTATACTTCAGTGCCTATGTAGTGTGTTATATTGTATCTGTATTATGTGGGTAACCCTAGTCAGCTCTTTGCACAAGAAAAAGTCTCCTACTAGTGAAGGCAGTTGGGAAACAAGAGTATAAAGTTTAACTGCAGTCTTCTACACGAAAGATGTAAACTAGCCATCTTCCTGTTTGCAGCCTCATGAAACCTGAAGACACTTGTAGGATGTAATAGGTCTGTATATCGAAACCAACCTTCCACCCCATATCATGCAGAGGATGCTACACCATGTCTTTGTTCCAAGAACAATATTGAGATATTGATTACATCAAATATAACTCGATTCCAGGGCTGATGGTTATGAGGCAATGGCCCTCCAAATACAATCCATCATGACACTTGGCAACCTTCGCTGGATTAGTCCCTGGAACCAATGTTTTAACATCCGGTCCAACCATTGACCCGATAAAATCAAACCGTACCCGTCGAACCGGTTGAAGTATTCGGTTTGAAGACGACGACATAATAACTATTTTTAAAATTATTAAAAATATATTTACTATTTATATGTTGTATTTTAAATCTATAACCTTAGTAGCATTTTAGATTTTGCATATAATTAGATGAGGTGGATAACCAAATATATTTTCCAAAGAGATTGAATTTGGGAAGTTATTGGAATCGTAATAGTTACCTTACTATTTAATAAATGTAAAAGTAACATGTAGATTTGGACAATATATCATTTGGATCTATGTTGTACTAGGCGCTAGACGAGGCGAGGTGACAGGCCACCCGTCTCGCCTAGGCGCCCGTCCAGGATCCACTGCTTTCAATAAAAAAAATTCTACAATTATGCATACAACAAATATGTAGTATAACTAATAAGCAATAATTATTAAACAATAAGCATAAAAAGTAATATAAGAAGCAACAAATATGAAATAATCAATATTCAACATCAAGTAATGATAGTAAGCATAATTGGACGACCCTAGGCGTGCCTTTTTTTTTTTTCCCTGGGCGACCCTAGACGGATGCCTAGGCGCGCCTAGGCGAGCAAAACCTCACCCAGGAATTTTTTTTCCACAGGTCGAGGCGAGACCTCTCCAACCCGCACGCCTAGGAGTCGCTTGTGACAACATAGGTTTGGATACTAATTAAAAGCACGCCAAAAAGTCGGCATGAACAGTTACTCAAAGTGCTTTGCATATATATATATATATATATATATATATATATATATAAAGATGCATGTCCTTTAGCAAGTAAAAGTCGCTCAGTGGTTGGTATATTGTTCTACAATTATGGTGGTCAGTAGTTCGAATCTCTGCAACCCCATTTTTTTTTCCTAAAAATTGAACGAGTATTTTGGTGAACTAACCGGTTTAGTCGAACAATGACTTGGTCGGACAGTTTGAACGGTCCGATCCGGTTCGGGGAGGTTAGAACGGTTCGATCCGGTTCAGGACCGTTCAACTGCTGAGTGGTCCATCAAGTTGGACCGACCTGGAAAAACCACCGGGTCATGGTCCAGCCGGTGGAATCGCCCGGTTCGAACTGGTTTTTAAAACACTGCCTGGACCATCCTAAGAGGACGTGTGGACGGAACTGTAGTTTTTTATAACTTATGAAATACTTTAGCGTATGGAACCCCCAACACGCACACGCACACACATTGCACAGTGCTTCAAGCTATAATTCCTTAAGCTACTTCTAGTAATGTTAGTATAATAAGAAGCTAATCCTTTTTGTCCACAGCCCAAGAAGGACAAGCGGAAGCGTAGTAAAAGCAGAGAGCAGGTAACTATACAAGCGCACGAGATGACAGTTGGATTTGGCAGTATAATTGCGACTGCAGAAAACCTACCTACAGGATACGGAGAGCCAAAACCTCCTCCAGAGACCTTTGCTGTCCTCAACAAGGCCGTTGGATGCTGCAGCAGCATGTGTGACTGCTGCTGCTGTATGTGCGTCATCAAGACTTGCTCCAAGCTAAATGATCAGTGTGTGATTGCACTGACTCAACTCTGCACTGCCCTTTCGTGCTTTGGCTGTTTCGAATGCTGCTCAGAATTATGCTGCAGTGACGAATAGCCTTAGGATATCGCAAACTTTTCGGTGTATAGCCTTTGTGTGATAATTGTATGTATTCCTCGGCTTTTGCTAATTTGTATCTAATGACTGTATCTTGTGATAGTTCATCTGCTTGATATTAAGATTTGGCATTACAAGATATATTCCTCTTTTAGCATATACTGAGAGCTTCGGTGATGCATCCTGCTCGAGTGGCGCTTTCTTGAAAGGACAAGTGAGATACCGCTCTTTCACATACCTGTATCGGTTAATTTTTTCTAGTATCCTTCGGTAATACTCGATCTGTTCTCTCAATCGAATTCATATCCCCTCGAGTCGAAATGGATGTTGGTTCATATATTTGAATGGTACTTGTATCTTCAGTTGCAAGAAAATGATACCTAGATCTGCTCTGTTTACACCTTCGCAAGGGGGAATCTAAATGGCAGCAAGAAGATTTTCGGCTTTTCACGCTAAGATCACGAGAAGTTGTTTACTATTGATTTCTTCATATTTATTGCACGTCGCTACATTTAGGCCTCGTTTGGTTCACGGAATGGAAGGGAAAGGAAATCAATTCCTTGTCATTTCCTTTCCTTTGGGAAATTTTATTTTCCATTGATTTTTCTTTCCGATGTTTGGAAATACCAAGGAATGTGGAAATGAAAGTGATTACTTTGATGTGGGAAAGTGATTCCTTGCTTGGATGGATGTAATTACTTTTTGAAAAATTTTGAGTGGCACCCCACTTATATTACCCATATTCGTAGTGCATCCCACATTGTTCCACATATACATAAGTCACCCCACTTCTAACAGAAAACGTCAAATAATAACGTTGGTGGCCTTTAAAATACTTTTCATGACCGTAATATCCCTCCTCCTTTCCTGTGAGGCTTCTTGTACGGCGGCAGCCTCTGGTCCTCTGGGGAGCCCAGCTGGCCCTACCACTCCTCCTCTCCGTTAGGCCACCACGGGGGAGGCACCCCTCTCTCCAGCGGGAACCTCCTGGGCCTTGCAGACCTCCATCATCTTCAGCATGTACTTGAGGATCCCGTCCTGAGCACGCGACATCTTCTTCCGCCGCGCCAGCTCCTGGGACTGCCTCTGCTTCAGCGCGTCGACCGGGACCGCGCTTCGGCCAGGCTGCAGCTGCTGCTGCTCCTTCAAGCGCTTGAGCTTCATCCTGTCGCGCCACATGCGACGTTCCAGCTCTTCCACGTCCATGTCCTCGTCGCTCTCCTCGTCGTCGTCGGGGAAGCCCTCTGGCGCAGGGTCCGCCGCATCTCTGTCCGCCACGGGGGGACAGCGGGCGGCGGGGGGCTGTTCGAGGGGCGAACGGGACGACGCGAAGGCGGCGCTGGTCTTGTCGTAGGAATTGGGCACCGAGTGGAGATAGTCGAGGTTCCGAGCATATCCCATGCCTTCCATTGTCAACCCAGCCATCGGCCACAAGCTTCAGATCGATGAGTAAACACCTACAATTCAAGGATCCAACGCTTAGAATTGATACAAAAAGAAAATAGCAGGATTTGCTATTGTGGTCAAACAATCAAACACTTCATGGGCTACATAGAGGAGGCAATACTAAATCAAATAGCACATTTAATAGTGATTATTTTCTTCGTATTCACAAACAAAAACTCACAGGAAAAAAAAAGGGTCCGACTATTGACACCCCATCTATTTCTAAGTTGACCCCAATTTCTTTTCATAACTTAAGTTGTATTATGAAAGGACTGTTTTATCCTTTTCCTATTTCTAATTCTACCCAAACCCAAACAGCCATAGGACCCCACCCCTTCACTAACCCCACCCCTTCAATAACTAATTCAAAAACCCTAGAAGACATTATTTGAAGCTTGAAGAAATTACAATGGAGGGCCAAAGTAATGATAGAAGATCTCCCGTACCCAATGTAAGTCCTACCAATGTTTTTTTTCAAGTATTGATTCGGCTGTTTCGATTTTCAGAAAAAAACAAAATTCGCGGACTGTTCGACCATAACAAGTCGGACAAGTCTACACTGTTCGACGAGGGGAGGTCAAACGTTTTTTGAACTGTCCGACCTGTACTTGTCGAACAGTGTGGATTTATCCGGAATATGTAGGTCGAACAGTACTTTTTTTGAGTTAAATTTAAAAATTTTATTTTCCAACCTAATCCGATATTTGTATTTATCTTCATAGGAAAACACTTCAGATGACATTGCGGTTAACACTGAGATGAGTATTGTCACGCACCCGATGTACGAACAACAACTTGATTTCACTGAAGAATTTCAAACTGATCAATTATTTGTTAGTCGAGAGTCATTGGTGAATTGGGTACGATCGATAGGAAACCTTCATAATATAGTAGTTTTGGTTAAACGGTCGGATAAAGGAGAAGGAAGACGAGCTCGAGTAATCCTGGGTTGCGAGCGAGGGGGTAAATATGTGCGACGGAAGGTAAAAGTTGATGAAGCAAATTTGGCTAATATTGCGAAGAAGCGAAGACCTGAACGGCTTACGGGCACGAAAAAATGTGATTGTCCGTTTCAGTTGAAAGGAGTACAATGCAATGATGTTGGGCAATGGTCACTTAAGGTTATGTGCGGCACACATAATCACCCAATGGGTCGAAATTTGGTTGGGCACTCCTATGTTGGTCGACTAACAGCAGCCGAAGACCAACTCGTCAAAGATTTGACGAAAAATAATACAAGGCCAAAAGATATATTGAGCACGTTGAAGGAATCCTTTGGGGAGAATGAATCGACATTGAACTGTTATGGTCGAACATTATGCAATTGTTCGACATATGTTTGCCGAACAGCACTGGTACAGGCAATTCACAAGACAAGATATCTAGCGTCGATGACGCATTCGAGTATATCACAAAATATCACAAAACATAACAAGATATCTAGCGTCGATGACGCATTCGAGTATATCACAAAATATCACAAAACATAACAAGATATCTAGCGTCGATGACGCATTCGAGTATATCACAAAATATCACAAAACATAACATGATATCTAGCGTCGATGACGCATTCGAGTATATCACAAAATATCACAAAACATAACAAGATATCTAGCGTCGATGACGCATTAGAGTATATCACAAAATATCACAAAACATAACATGATATCTAGCGTCGATGACGCATTCGAGTATATCACAAAATATCACAAAACATAACAAGATATCTAGCGTCGATGACGCATTCGAGTATATCACAAAATATCACAAAACAAGATATCACAAATCTACGATCTACGTCGCCTACGTCTACCAGTCTCCCTCGTTGAAGATTCAGGTTCCTCTGGAGACTGTAGCTTCAATGCTCGATATGCTCCGATCATTGCCGTCTCATAGGTCGGAATGTCTAGCGCCTCTCGGTTTGAGATCCATGTCTGGTAGACTGGTTCCAGATATCCCAAAGCATTCCCAATCATGTCCCATGGTTGTGGCCCTGTCTGTGTAGATGTAGTCCCCGCAGCACTAGAGACGTTCTCCGGATTCTGGACAATAGGATGTGAAAACTTTTTGTACCAGTCCATATAATCAGGTGAACACTCCCATGCAGGGTTTGCAGTTCCCCCACGGGCTTCGGCAGACAGTACATGGCTGCGCCAGTATTGGAAGTAGCCTCCTAGAACATGGAACGCCAGCTTGTACTTCTGGCTCGTGTTTCCCCGTCGAACCTCATTTGGAAACAACGGAGGATAAGGAACTTTCTGCCGTAGTCCAAATTGTCGAAGGACACGGTCGGGATGATATGGCTCTACATTGTCAAATGCACGTATACATCCATGAAAAAAAGTCACCTCGTCCCGAGGAAAATTGTCCCTCATCCCGTTATAGGGTGTCCAATTCACCTACAATAAAAATTTAAGCAATTATAGAACACATATATAGCGACAGTAAAAATTTAAGCGAAATTACACTCACATTGTGGACTTGAAGATTGTCCAATACCTCCCTGATGGATGAGATCAGGTTGGTACCTCCTCCAGCATGGGGCCTATTGGCCCACCTCATAGCAAGTGGTTCCCCCATCCGATAATTGACGTTATGGGTAGGCCTCGTGAACGGAAAGTACTCGAAGATCCAGGCCTACAAAAAAAAATATGAAGCATATTGGTCGGATGTATAACATTAAATTAAAACATATAAGTAGGAGATATAGTTACCTCCAGTAAAGTCAGGTATCCACAAATTTGCCGCACCCCACTCCGAGATGCTACTCCAAGCTGTCGATACAAGAAAGCTAAAGCAGCTGCTCCCCAAGCGTAGTCATCGACGTTGTTGACATTCTCCAGAAGGGCTAGAATTTTTGTGTCAACCCGTGTCCCACTTTTGTCAGCAAAAATGGTGCATCCAAGCACATACCATAAGTACGCACGGGCAGCACGTCTTCTTTTCGACGAATCCGTGCTACTCACATCCGACTCAAATCTAGCCCGGAGCCACTCCATCCGGACCGAGCTACCTCTTTGACTCAATAGCTCATCCTGTGCCTCAATTTCTGACACCCCCAACAATCTACGAATCATCTTCTTAGGGTCCTCCGATCCCCTTGCTGACACTGGTTCCACCACCGGTAAGCCACTTACCGGTAGTCCGGTAAGACAAAAAACATCATCTAATGTAATTGTCATCTCTCCGAACGGCATGTGAAATGTGTTGGTCTCCGGTTGCCAACGCTCAACAAACGCACAAATTAGATTCTTATTTGGCGTCTTGTACGAAAACGACCTTATGTTGGCTATACGAGAATTTTGAAGGACAGGATTTATGTTACCTTCCAACTTCCATGCGTACAGCTTGGTTGTGTGGCACCAACACCTTAACACGTCCCTCTCAATGCCATTCCAAATCTCGTACGCCACATGTGTCTTGAAACTTGGAATAAGTTGTGGATCTTCGGGTCCACCGGGACAAGGCCCTGTCAAAATGTCAGGATCCTCATCCTCTTCTTCATCAGTTTGGCGCTCTTCATCAGTGTGGCGCTCTTCATCAGTGTGGCGTTCTTCATCAGTGTGGCGTTCTTGCTCCTGCTCTTGGTCGGCCGTTTGAGTCGAAGCAACAAGTGCTTGTTGTTGAAGACGTACAAGTTCCTCCTCTTCAGCCCGACGTCTCCTAGCTGAAGCATGAGTCGTTTCCCTCCTACTAGTTTGCTTTCCTACAAGTTCCACCAAAATAACATGGCTTAAAGAAATATTTTTAAATTGTATTGTTCGGTCCCTATATGTCGAACTAACCCACACTGTTCGACCATAACAGGTCGAACAAATCTGTACTGTTCGACTGAAACAGGTCGAACAGTAAGCAAGGTGTTCGACTATCGTGAGTCGAACACATTGCTGTATGTCCGACCGACCAGAGTCGAACAGATCCGTAAATTTTGGGAAAAAATTCGATCTGTTCTTTCGTTCTAACCCTAAATGGTCGACAAAACAATGGGGTTCTAACCCTAAATGCTCGACAAAACAATAGGAGAGAATGTAGTTTGGATTGAAATGTTTGATACTCACCTCGATCCATGGTGAAGAGACTTCTCGGAGTGGGGTGAACAATGGGGGACTTCTCCGACTCAAATCTGGTGTTGGAGAGATGGGGAAGAGAGTAGTGTGGAGGAAGAGAGTAGTTAGGGTTAGGGTTAGGGTTTGATGGGGAAGAGAGTAGAGTGGAGGTGTATGTAGGGAGAGAGGAGAGTGGGGTGAATATAGAATTTTGTGTATAGAGAGGAATGGGGTGTACTTAGAAATTGGGATATGGGGGTTGTACACTATGGTTTAAGTCATAAGGGTATTTTTGTCAACATTTGGGGTGTACTTAGTATTTTTATAAGTTATTTTATTTTTAGGTGGGGTGTACTTAGAAATTGGGGTCAACTTAGAAATAGATGGGGTGTCAATAGTCGGACCCAAAAAAAAAGCTTCAATTTTTTCCTTAAAAAACAGATAGAACACATGTTCATGTAGCAAAGATCCGAACTTTTTCACAAACATCGATTCTTAATAGCAAAACTAATGACCCACCAGCTAAAAAAACCCACCAACTTAAAAGGAAAGAGTCTTTTTTAAGCACAGAATGAACTCGAACACAACTTCAAAATGGGTTTTTTCCGCTTTTCTCATCAACATAGTGTTCAACATCAAAGCAACCTTCATAAACAAAAGTTCCAATATTTTTTTTTCTTAAATAAAAAGATCAAACACCTGTTTATGTAGCAAAGATGCAAACTTTTCCACAAAAAATTGCATCTTTATACGAAACTAAGCTCCAACTACAAAAACTCATCAATTTAAACCGGAAAAAGAACTTTTTAGCACAGAAGAAAAACTCTGACGCACCTTCAAAATGGGTTCTTCCTCCTTTCTCACATGAAAGCTTCACTTCAGAAAAGTTCCTCTTTATTTCCCTCCCTCTCCCTCTCTCTCCATGCGGTCTCTCATCGACTCATGAATCAGATGGCTGAAGGGTGGCTATGAACATGAGAGATGCAACATGCAACTGGTGTTGGCTTTGGTAGCAGTACGAACGATTTCCACATATAGAAGAAAGGGGAGGCGGTGGGAATTATGGAGCGGCGTTGTCTGGTGGTGAGGATGAGGTCGGTTGTATTGGTCGGAGGGTCCGTTGGGGGGAGCTAGGTCGATGGCTGGGGCTGCCGGGAATGGCCGGAAATGGTAGGTTGGTAGGCTCGGGAAGAGGGTGGGGGTTACGACAGAAGGGCTGTAGATGGTGCGGTGGTCAAAGGGGTCGGCTCCGGCGATGGCCGGAGAGGCCGAGGCAGGACAGGTCGAGAGCACCACAGGAAAGGGAGGAGGGGTATTACGGTCATGGAAAGTGTTTTAAAGGCCACCAACGTTATTATTTGACGTTTTCTGTTAGAAGTGGGGTGACTTATGTATATGTGGAACAATGTGGGATGCGCTACGAATATGGGTAATATAAGTGGGGTGCCACTCAAAATTTTTCTTACTTTTTTTCCTAATTTTTCTTCCATTGGGAATCACTTTCTTTTCCTCCTCAATTTCTTTGGCACCCAAACATAGAAAAGTAATCACTTTCCTTTTCCAACTCGGAGATTTCGCGAACCAAACGAGACCTTATGTCCACATGTCATGTTAGCTAAAGAGTTTTTTAAGATGCGAACTCACCTTCGAAGTACAATATTTGACCTATATCTGAATGGAAAGTTGTAACTGTCTGTTCCATCGATTCTTTTGCTCTTGGGCCATTTTGGTTTGTGGAGTCAGGACGGCATTGGAAAAGTAAAGCCCATTTATTTTTATTTTGTGTGTTGGGATGCCAAAGGAAATAAGCAGAAAAGAAAAATGGTTTGGAAAAAAAAAAGGATAAAAAATGGTTCTTTCACCAACTCTAATGATGCACTTTTTTTTTTCTTTTACCCTTTTGGCATTTATTACAAAATTTTAGTACTAAACTATCCATGTTCAAGAGTTATATTTTTGACCTTTTCAAATACCGAACGGTAAAATTCATGAAAATTATAATTTTTCATATCCATGAATTTTTTTTTTTTTTTCTTCTTTTCATTCCTTTCGGTGAACCAAACAAGTGATTGCTCGTTTGTGCTCGATATTACTGGTTCTGCTCTAGCCTACATATCTAAGTTCAGTTTGAAGTGGTAGACAACAATTCTTGCTTCAAACAAATTCCCATTCACCGAGTAGTCAATTTAAGGGGGCGTTTAGTTCAAATTTTAGAAGCTTGAGAATGAGTTTTGAATTCCCTATCTATGTTTGATATGTCTAAGATTGAAAATTAGAGGAGAATACGAGGGATATCATATTCTTATTGATGTGGAAAAGCTATTTCCAAGCCCCTCCTTGGAAATAGTTTTGCATTCCTAGGAATGTTGTTTGGGTATTTGTTTGGACGCTAATACCCTCCCTTTATTTTTCCAAACATATAAATTTAGGTAATAGTAGCATCATTAAATTAATAAAACGGTATTTATGAAAATTTAACAAATTAAGATTCCTGTCCCTGTGTGAACCAAACATGAAAATGAAATAATTTAATTTTTTGGACTTCATATTCCTAACCCAACCAAACATGGGTATAAAAACGTTGAATTCATTTCCCATAAAAAAAGAGTATATATATACTAAGAATACAAAAACTCCATCCAAACGAGTCACACAAGACAGTTGTAGAGACACAACAGTTGTTAAAGGTATCACAAATCAGTTCAGTTGTCCCAATTTTTTCTATATTAATTATGTTCCTCTTCTATATATCATGTGACACGTGTCTTCAGTGCATGGTGCTTGAAATGGTTGCTTTTTTAATTTAGAAAAAGAAATATACATATGGTGAACAAAATTCGTACAAAAGAAACTGGGACGGCAGATCTCCTCCCCGGAAATCCAGAACACAGTTTCCAGTTATTGTCTGATGGCCAAATGTACAATTCTTATTGGCAGACTACAATGTACATGATATTTGTAAGTCATCCACCCTTCTTGCAATTTAATAACGAAAATAATATTTTGTCCGTCCTGAGGTTGACCGCCATTGATCCCCCCCGAAAATTCAGAATGCAGTTTCCAATCATCGTCTCATGGCCAAATGTATAATTCTTATTGGTAGACTACAATGTACATGGTATTTGTAAGTCACATGGTATTTGTAAGTCATTCACCCTTCTTGCAATTTAATAACAAAAATAATATTTTGTCCGTCCCCCGAGGTTGACCGCGATTGACCCTCCTGCTAGTGCTAGCACGGGTCCATTCCGGACCAGGGGCCAATGGCAGCGCGCCATGTGGCCGCGGACAGGTGCAACATAGTAGTGTTGTTTAATAAAGCTTTTGCATCTCATTGGTCCATATATTGTTGCCGACAGACATACAGCCTGTGTGGTTCTTCCTCTTCTCCTATTTATTTCTCGTTCCTGCGCTCTTCTTGCCATTTAGTGGAGTCTTTGAATCAAACCCCACTGACAACCAACAATGTAAGATATCCTCTTCTCTACCATCATCTTCTTTATTGTCTTCATTTGAATTATCAGTATATGACGAGTAACGTTTGACTATTAGGTATTTGATCTTAATATCAACATTTTTTTGGATTGGGACTATATATTTCAGAGATCGTGTGAGGATTGATCCTTTGACTTTATATAAGTTTCCTAACATGTCATTTTATAATGCAAATTCGTATTATTATGCGAAGAAAATTAGGTTGCTATGTATAGGTTTCGGTTATTTAGTTTTGGGGTCTCGTATAATATTCCAAAATTTACATCTAGATCTTCATATTGTCCACAATAGGATTTGGATCTCGTTCTGACGGATGGCTTGGACTGACCGTTAGATCTCGTTTATGTCTCCATAATATTTGAAATTTGCGTTTAGTTTTATATGATATTCGAAATTTATGTTTATGTCTCCATTTTGGACGGCCGGTCCAAATCAACAGTCAAGACGAGACCCAAACCCTCTTTTGTACAATATTGAGACCTAAACGTAAATTTCGAATATTATATATATATATATATATATATATATATATATATATATATATACACCATTTCCTATTTAATTATAACTACTAATACCCTTTCCTATTTAATTTTACTGGAAATTGCTGAGAAACCCAATTTCGGGGTGGACTTTTATGAAATGCCCACCCGCTGGATGAGTTTTATGAAATACCCAGAATTAAGTATTTTCACGTTAAATATTCCAAGATTCCCTTTTAGATGCCACCCGCTGGAAACTGCTATTTTTATAATACCGAAACTATCCCTCCGCGCAAATTGGTTATCTATATGTATTTGAATTCAAAATACTCAGATCTGGATTGCGATTTTCGTTTTCTTCTTCTTCACGGAAAATCTGAATTCCATTGCTCTCATCTTCAGCAGAGATCGCAAAGATCGTTCGTAGTTCGGTGTACTTTTCTTCGGTCGAACTCAGATCATCGCTCGTCATCATCATCACCATCATCATCATCTTCATCGTGGAGACATTTGAAGTTTTTCGACGATTAGGTCAATTGTGGAGAGAAGATCGTTCTTCTTCTTTTCCATAAGAATTATCATCGCTTTGAAAGAAGAACGAAACTCTTTATTTCTGAAAAAACTAAATTACAAGGAGAATGGCCATTCTCCTACGTGTTAACACTGGAAATGGCCATTCTCCGTGTAAATTAACACGGAGAATGCCATTCTCCATTTTATTTAAAACGGAGAATGACATTCTCCGTGTTTCTAACACGGAGAATGACCATTCTCCTGCATTTTAACACTGGAATGATCATTCTCCGTGCTAAATTACACGGAGAATGACAATTCTCCGTTTTATTTAACACGGAGAATGTCATTCTCCGTGTTTCTAACACGGAGAATGGCCATTCTCCTGCGTTTTAACACTGAAATGACCATTCTCCGTGCTAAATTACACGGAGAATGACCATTCTCCGTTTTATTTAACACGGAGAATGACCATTCTCCGTTTTATTTAACACGGAGAACGTCATTCTCCGTTTTATTTAACACGGAGAATGACATTCTCCGTGTTTCTAGCACGGAGAATGGCCATTCTCCTGCGTTTTAACACTGAAATAACCATTCTCCGTACTAAATTACACGGAGAATGCTATTCTCCGTTTTATTTAACACGGAGAATAACATTCTCCGTTTTATTTAACACGGAGAATGGCATTCTCCGTGTTTCTAACACGAAGAATGGTCATTCTCCTGTGTTTTAACACTGGAATGACCATTCTCCGTGATAAACTCCATTCTCCGTGTAAATTAAGACGGAGAATGACATTCTCCGTGTTTCTAGCACGGAGAATGGCCATTCTCCTGCGTTTTAACACTGAAATAACCATTCTCCGTACTAAATTACACGGAGAATGCTATTCTCCGTTTTATTTAACACGGAGAATAACATTCTCCGTTTTATTTAACACGGAGAATGGCATTCTCCGTGTTTCTAACACGGAGAATGGTCATTCTCCTGTGTTTTAACACTGGAATGACCATTCTCCGTGATAAACTACACGGAGAATGGCATTCTCCGTGTAAATTAAGACGGAGAATAGTCATTCTCCGTGTAATTTAGCACGGAGAATGGTCATTCTCCGTGTAAATTAAGACGAAGAATGCCATTCTCCGTGTTACTAAAACAGAGAATGACTATTCTCCGTGTAAATTAAGACGGAGAATGACATTCTCCGTGTCACTAACACGGAGAATGACCACCCTCATGCGAAATTAACATTTTTCGTGTTCTAACACGGAGAATGACCATTCTCCTGCATTTTATGGTCAGCTGAAACTTTGGAGGGCCATAACTTTTGACTGGGAGGTCGAAACGAGGTCCCGTTTGTCGCAAAATGAGCGTATCGTCGAGGAGACTGAAAGTAACCGCCTCACCGTTAGACGGCCTTTCAAAATTTTAGAATCGCAAAAAAAAATGATGTTTGGACCTCCGTTTTAGCACTTTTGCCGTTTGTCCCGGTCTTTCCGAAATTTTTCGACGAGTTTTTGAAGATTTTTGAGGAGAAAACCTAGATTCGAAAGTGAGCAGCGTATGGAAGAAGATGAAGTATCGAAACGTTTTTTTAAGAACAGTTTCGTGGGTGTTTTCATTAAATTAAAAGGAAGGGCAAATGGTCATTTGGAACCCGCTTTGGATAAGTTTCTCTAATTCTGGGCACGCGATGAAAGTTTTTTTAGCGGTGGGTTTTACATAAAACTTTTTTAGTTTTTGGGCATTTCATAAATTGTCCCATATCAACAGTCAAGACGAGACCCAAACCCTCTTTTGTACAATATTGAGACCTAAACGTAAATTTCGAATATTATATATATATATATTTTTGGAATAAGGATGAATTTATTTCTCGCATATAGCGGAAAAGGTATTAAAGTACAACATCACTATTCTCCATGCCCCCAGAATTTATGGGCCCATTACAGATACATCCCTCGAATATTATATATATATATATATATATATATATATATATATATATATATATATATATATATATATACACCATTTCCTATTTAATTATAACTACTAATACCCTTTCCTATTTAATTTTATTGGTGTAAAAAAAAAACTTCTAGAACCGCTCGTTAGTGAATTACCAAACATGAATTAGACTGGTTTAAAAATCGCTATTTAAAAACCACCCAAAACCGGACCACTCATAACCGCTCTCAACCGGTATTCTAAAAACACCTCATAACTGCTACTCTACAATTGCCAAGCACACCTAAACGTAAATAACACTATAGGTTTCATGTATAGAAAAAAAAAGGTTTTTATGTATAAGTTGGCATTTGATCCTGCGAATCTGACATTTTTGTTCCTCCCTTAGCTGCATTAACTCCCCTGGTTCTTTCTTGGTCCGTAGGTTTGATCCTGTTCAAAAGAGTAACATTTTATAAAATCAAAGTTTAGAAAATAGGTTGATCTCATACACAGTGTCTTGGTTTGAGCCTAGTCAATCCAAACCTAATGATATATAGAAAGTTCTGTCCAATTTGGGTTATTTATGGCAAAGGATTGGCTTGAGCATAGGTTTGAAATTATGTTTGACGGATAAAAATAAGATGGATACAATAATATCAAACTGATTTTGTTGTGTCCAGTGCATTTTAGAGCGTTCTTGTTGTATCGGATATGCATCCGACACGGATACAATATGACAGTACGACACTGAGTTTGAGCACTCGTGCTTCCTAGGTTGAAACTTTTGAGTTTGTCCTTAAGTTACCAAAGTTGACAGAATTGGCTGACGATTGCCATGTTTTATAGAGATTAAGTTTAGCTTTCCAAATCAAGGACAAAATTTTGGGCGAACATGTTGGATTTTGTATTCATTTTCATACTTAAGAAAAAACTCATACCATATAGTGCATGTTGCTTATTACCACGGAGCTAGTTTTGGTTGCCCCTTGGCCCTTATGCAAGCTGCTCCTGGAGGGCCACCGGCGACCCTGACCTCTATTGGGATCACACTAAGCCTAGGGGTTGCCCTAAGCAAAGGGGGGTTGTCCAAGCCTGAAGTCTTGTCTGACTTACCCCTGGGTATTACTATATTAGACAGCAGTCAAATTTGAAACCTCCTCGCCAGTTTCCAAGTTTCTGATCAGGCTGTGTTGATGTAAATAATGAATATATTACTTTGAATCTTTTTCCGCAGCCAAGAAAAGGACAAGTAGGAAACTAGCACAAGGATTCTCATTTGAATTTTGAAAGTTCACAGGGAGTGGATAATTTTTCAAAAATCCTAGAGGAACTAATGAGTTCTTAATTTTTAAAACTCGGCAATGAAAAATCGTTGGATTTCATGCATCTCATCCTTGATATTTTTCAAGGGACTAAAGAGAAAAATAAATACACTTTCAACCAAGGTTGTCAGTAACGCTATCGGAATCGACATTAGAACGTTCGTATGAGTAGTATCTGGATAAGCGATATCGGTAGTATCGACGGTTTCGGATTGGAGTTCGGATTTTTTTGGTATCGGAAAGCTAATAATTATTAACAAATTATTAATATTTTAGAATTTTTTTTTTATTTAGGCATAATTTTAAGTATTTCCAGTGTTGTTGCTTAACATTTTTGAAATTGAATGAAATAGTAGTCACCCTTGCCAACTGGTTTACATGCGATAGATAAGTTTTCTTCTTTTACATGTTTTTACAACTTTACTATGATTTTACATCCTTGCTGATTGGTTTTTTTGTTCAATTTTCTTTGTCGAATTGACTGGAAAATGACCCCCCAATGTTGGTATCAGGGTATCGGTCGGTATCGGTCAGTATCAGTTATAGGTGGGTATCGGATCTGGACATGCCAAACCGTATCGGTTTCGATCGATATCGGCTATGCTTTCAACGTGTCACATCCATATCTTAATTTGAGTTCTTATTTTGAGTTTCTGTAGGCTGAACTCATAAATTTACCTTCAGAATTTGGAGAGCCTCAATTTCAGAGACCTTTGGGGTACTAAAAAAAGGTGACATCGCTTCTTAGCAAGATGTGTGACTGCTGCCCCTGCAGAGGTATGTGGTGCTTTCAGGTGTGCTTCAAGCTCCCTGATAAGTTGTACTCTGCAGTTTCCCAGTGCTGCAATGCGCTCTGTTGCATGGCCTGCTTCGAGGTCTGTTATAATAGTTGCAATTAGGCTATGGATTTTTGCGAAGATGTTTTATGTACGTATGTCTAAATTTGTCGTCTGATGGGTTTGATATGACCATTTCTGAGTTTGGACAAGATTTCTAATTGTATCTAAACATATTTTTAATTTCCAAATATATCCTGCTGGTGCAAATTGCTGCATCAGTTTCTTAATGACTGATGATAAAATAATTCAATTAGATTTTTCTGGTGCAAACTCTCCCATGATAAAATAATTCAGTTCAGAGATTTTTCTTGAGTCCAAACAATCATCAACAACATGATTTCCATGCAACAAAATCACTAGGAATCATAATGTAAGCAAGTCTTCGGTGCAGAATCTGTAACTCAATTAGAGGGCAAAAGGATTATTATGCAGCAAAATATCGGCATCTTGAAAAGTAAAATGCAAATTCATGGTTAAAGTGTATACCTCCTACACTTTTTTTTCTTTTTCCAAGCACGTGCGGACTCAGTTAAATCGTGTGTCCCCCACACGATTTTTAGCCGGTTGTCATATCATTTCGGATTTTTTGTGCGGATCTTGTCCGCACTGATTTTGTCATCATCGCCCCACACGCACACCCCGCGCGCTCCAGAGCTCCACAAGATGGCGTGACGTCTTTCAACGCTTGCAACTCAACGTCTCGCTTCGCCCACGACGCCGAAGGCGTCCCCGACGTCTTCACGACACCTACGACAGCCGATGCTGCCCAGCCACCCACTCTATGCTCACGACGTCCTTACGACGTCTTTTCGACGTCCTTACGGCACCACACGACGGGCAGCGTGGTCGGCCGGCGTTTATACTCGTGGTAGAATGGTGCCGGTCCTCGACCGTCCGCGCGGCGCCCTAGTGTTGAGAACTAATAAGGGATTTAGTCCCACATTGGAAAATATAATATGAAGAGGAGCTAGACTCCCTATAAGTAGTGGAGTAGTCCATCAATAAAAAACACACAACTATTATTCTCTATATGGTATCAGAGCCATAACCACAAAAAAAAAAAAAATTCCAACCCGCCCAAAGCCACCCCCCCCTCCCAAGCCGACGCCCCCCCCCCCCTCCAAGCCGACGCCCCCCCCCCCCATAAACCCTAATTTGCAAGCGCGATTATGTGGACAATTATTCGAAGACGGATGGCTGTCAAATACTTTATTTGCACCTTCTGTTCCTAGATTACGTCCTCCGGAACAACAAATGCTTTATTTGTTTTCCGTTCTCGTTCTGCAAATTAAGATCTACATGCGTGTGCCAGTGTTGGCCACGTTAGCAACGCTTTCGTAAGGTCTCTGTTGTAGACTTTACATAAAGACGAAGACGACGAAGCCGACGGAGACGACGACGACGACGAAGCCGACGAAGACGACGAAGCCGCCGACGACGATGAAGCCGACGAAGACGACGACGACGACGAATCATAGTTGAAGTCGCCATGGATTCAATCCATGGTAAACTGACAGCAGAAGAGATGAAGGCCTTGGTTGATGATATCTTATCAAAAAAATTAACCGAGGCAACCCCACGTGTGATCCATACTGATGTGGATCCGTCACCCTACAAAATGGGAAAGCTGGACAAACTGGAGACGAAGTTGGAAGGCACGTCCAACTACTTGAAATGGTCACGACAGGCACTGCGGACGCTCAAGGGACGAGGCTTGGTTGGCTACGTCAATGGCCAAACCAAGGCGCCCGATGATCCCACCTCAAAGGAGTTTGCTATTTAGAAAATTGTCAACAATGTTGTGGCTGGATGGTTGACAGCCTCCTTGACCGACCAGGTGTCGGGCAATGTAGAGGCAATGGAGGCTGCTGCTGATATATGGCGGACTTTGAAAGATATGTACTCAGGCTCCGGCAATCCTATGCGGGTCTTCCAACTACATGATGAACTTGATAGGGTGGCCCAGGACGACCGTACCATCTCTGAGTACGCCGCACTGTTGAAGAAATACTGGTCTGATCTGGATCACTATGATCCTCTTGGGATGGAAGATGCACAGGTCGAACCAGCATTTGCGAAACATTTCCAAAAGTTCTTGGATTATATTTCGCGACAACGGATGATGAAGTTCTTGAAGGGTCTTCACCCTGCGTTTGAGCATAGAAGAAATGTGCTCCTAGCACAGCCCATGCTCCCAACCTTGGAAGAAGCCATAGCTGCCATGGCACAAGAAGAGGCTCGATTGCAATTGATGCCCAACAAGGGCTCTTTTCAGGGGGAGCAAGCCGCTGTTGACAAGTCTGCCCTTGTCGCCTTCAATCAGCCTACCTCTCCGCTGTTGACAAGTTCTTGGATTATATTTCGGACGTATGGGGCCCTTGTCCTACAACCGGTATTAACGGTTTCCGATGGTTCGTCACTTTTATTGATTGTTATACTCGCGTAACATGGGTCTACCGTATGAAGAATAAAAGTGACGTCTTTGAGGCGTTTCGAGACTTTCATCGCCGGGTAGAAACACAATATGGCACTAAAATTAAGTGCTTACGGTCTGACAATGGGACGGAGTATACAAATAAGAAGGTTGCTGAGTACTTATCCACTCATGGAATACTACACCAAACTTCATGTGCCTATACACCGGCACAAAATGGTGTGGCCGAACGGAAGAACAGACACCTGCTGGAGGTCGCACGGATGATGATGCTGGCTATGAATGTCCCGAAACACTTATGGGGGCAGGCGGTGTTAACGGCCTCTTACCTCATCAACAGAATGCCATCTCAGGTATTGGACTGGAAGACACCGTTGGAGATGCTTACTGGTGCAACCACGTACACTGTTCTACCGAAAGTATTTGGGTGTATATGTTTTGTCCAAGATAATAGGCTAGGAGTTGGCAAACTGGATCCTAGAGCGGTTAAATGTGTCTTTGTCGGCTATACGGCAACTCAGAAGGGATACGCATATTGGAGCCCAGTTGAGCAGAAGATGTTTGTAAGCATGGACGTTACATTCAGAGAACTGGAACCATATTATGGTTCGGATGACGGTTCAGCTTTTGGTGACATACCTAACACAGAGGGTGTTAGATGTGAGGGGGAGAAAATAAGCCCATCTGTGGTGGTCGGATCGGTCCCATGCCCGGTCGTAGAAAACTGGACGAAATGGGGAGAAAGCAGTGACTCCGATACAGAAGATGAAGAAGATACATATGTTAAACAGGGGGAGCAGTAGACAATGGAAAAGGAGCTCCAAGTCTACAGAAGGAGACATCAGAAGTCCAGTACTGTGCCTGTACCGTGCCCTGTGCCTACTGTACCAAGTTCCTCGTCCACTCCTGCTCTAACTCTTGAAGATGTTGCCCCCGCACAGAATCAATCTGATTCTGATGCGGATCTCTCTGACTCTGATGGTATGATCTTTCCACCACCTATTGCTCCCTTAAGGAGATCTTCTCGCATCAATGCGGATAAGGCTCCTAGTCCGCATTGATGATTATGAACATGATATTGCCAACTACCTGTCTTATTCTAACATTTCTTCGAATTATCGAGCCTTCATTGCATCATTAGACTCTACTTCGTTGTCCAAAAGTTGGCAGGAAGCAAAGAAAGATCCAAGGTGGAAAGCTGCAATGATGGAAGAACTTGGGGCACTGGAGAAAAATAAGACGTGGGAGCTGGTTCCATTACCCAAAGAGAAGAAAACTGTGGGATGCAAATGGGTGTACACAGTAAAGGAGACGTCAGAAGGAAATGTGGAACGATACAAGGCGAGGTTGGTGGCAAAGGGATACACACAATCATATGACATCGACTATGATGAGACGTTTGCTCCAGTAGCAAAAATGAGCACCGTAAGAACTCTGGTCTCTATTGCAGCAAACTATGGGTGGAAGCTATACCAATTAGATGTGAAGAATGCTTTTCTCCATGGGGATCTACAAGAAGAAGTGTACATGGAACTCCCGCCAGGGTGCTACGCTACAGAATCAGACGGAGGGACGTCGCATGGAAAAGTGTACAAACTAAAGAAGTCGCTATATGGGCTCAAGCAATCTCCTCGAGCCTGGTTTGACAGATTCAGAAAGGCTGTTACAAGCATGGGATACCATCAAGCAAATGCAGATCATACGATCTTTCTTCAGCATGCAAGAGGCCACATCACTATACTTGCTGTATACGTGGATGATATAGTAATCACAGGTAATGATAAAGCCGAGATCGCTAAACTGAAGTCAAAACTCGCGAAGGAGTTTGAAGTGAAGGATTTAGGAGCGATGAGGTACTTTCTAGGTATCGAGGTGTGTGAAGGCGAACAAGGAATTGTTCTCTCACAGAGAAAATACACACTAGATCTGCTGAAGGAGACAGGGATGCTGGGATGCAAAGCAGCAGTCACTCCAATTGACCAAAAGTGCAAGTTGGGAGCAGAAGCAGGAGAGCCAGTTGATCGTGAAAGATATCAACGACTTGTAGGGAGATTGATTTATCTGGGACACACTCGCCCTGATATCTCATTTGCGGTGAGTGTAGTAAGTCGCTACATGCATGATCCAAGAACGGGTCATATGGATGCAGTATTTCAGATCTTGAGATATCTGAAAGGGACACCGGAGAAAGGGCTATGGTTCAAGAAGAATGGATGTATAGAAGTCGAGGGATACTGCGATGCAGACTGGGCAAGCTGCATAGACGATAGGTCTACCACGGGATATTGTGTCTTTGTAGGAGGAAACTTGGTCTCATGGAGAAGCAAAAAACAGTCTGTGGTAGCACGGTCTACAGCTGAAGCAGAATACAGAGCAATGGCTTTAGGAGTGTCGGAGTTGCTGTGGGTGAAAGTGTTGCTGACAGAGTTGAAGCTGGACAAGGGAGCACCGTTACTTCTTCTGAGCGATAATCAAGCTGCAATAAGTATAGCTAACAATCCAGTTCAGCACGACAGAACGACGCACATCGAGATCGATCGATTCTTCATCAAAGAAAAGCTGGAACAAGGGATACTGAAGATTGATCATGTTCGCTCAGAAGAAAACAAGTGACAGACTGTCTGACTAAGGGTCTTAGTTCAGTAAGTCTGTCGAAGCTATGTAACAAGATGGGAATGATTAATATCTATCGTCCATCTTGAGGGGGAGTGTTGAGAACTAATAAGGGATTTAGTCCCACATTGGAAAATGTAATATGAAGAGGAGCTAGACTCCCTATAAGTAGTGGAGTAGTCCATCAATAAAAAAACATACAACTATTATTCTCTACACCTAGCCATTAAGTTTTCATGCACGGACATCCCATTCTGTTCCATGCCAGCTCAGATCGTGGCCATTTTTCGTCAGTCCTCCGATGCCATGTAGCGGTTGCGCAGCAAAGAGTTAACTACCAAAAAACGAAGGTCTATAAGACACAACTGCAAGACAGTGATCGCCAGAAAACGTTTCCATTGAGGCCTCGTTTGGTTTGCAGAAAAAAAGGGAAATAAAATCAATTCTTTGTTCTTTCATTTATTTTAGATTTTATTTTAACTTAGGAGAAAAAGTGAATCAGGTGGGAAAGTGAATGCTTGGATAGATAGAGTGAACCACTTTTTCTATATTTTTTGGGAATTATTTTCTTTTCTCCTATTTTTCTTTGGCATCCAAACACAGAAAATAAATGACTTTCTTTTCCGGAGGTCATGATTCCGTGAGACCTAAATGCTACAAAGATACCCTGATTCACCTGGAAATAAGCATCCTGAAGGTGACCGGGCCATTAGTTTTCTTGCAAGAGCAGTTCAATACAAAACCAAGTGAAGAAACAGTACTCATATAGATTCCTACGGCTGTGTTTGGTAGGAAGGATGAAAAAATAGAATGAAAAAAAATCAGAAAGATTTATTTTCCATCCATATGGAAAGAAAAAACTATTTTCTTCTTTTGTGTTTGGTAGGATGGAAGGAAAATGGAAGTGATATATTTTTCTTTATTTGGTATGGAAAAAATAGTGGAATGAAGGAAAATTAAAAAAATATAGACTTTACCAATTATATCCTCAACTAATAGCATTTATTTACCATTTGACTTTATTGAACTACTTTAAAATAATATAATTTCTATAGGGTATAATTGTAAATTAAGATGAGTATGCACTTTTCCTTCCACTTTTTCTCCCACTTTTGGGATGATTGATTTTCTTAGGTTATGAAGGAAAACCAATTCCTCCACTTTTTCTTCCATCCACTTTTTTTCTCATACCAAATAAGAGAAAATGTTTCTTTCCTCCTACTTTTTTCTCATATATTTTCCTTCTTTCTACTTTTTCCTCCTACCAAACACACCCTACAACTCCAGAAATCGCAAACAAACATGCAACAAGGGTTACTAAGTCCTCTATAAGCCAAAAGAAAAAAAAACAGGAGTGAAGGTGGTATCTGCTAAGGAGGAGAGATGGTTGACAACATCGTCGAGAAGTCGGTCGAGAATGAGACATGAACGACTTCATCGACTTGGACACTGGTTATCCCTGTTGGAAAATAAATTTGATTTTTTTAGTCCATGTTGTAGGAAGTTCTATACCTAGAATATTGTAGGAAGTTCTATACCTAGAATATTGATAAAAAATATTTATGTTCATTTTAGTTTATCGACTTGGGCTTTGTAGGCTCATTTTAGTTTTGAGTTTAGTCCATGTTGTAGAAAGTTCTATACCTAGAATATTGATAAAAAATATTTATGTTCTAGAGAGATCCTAATATTAATTGTAAAAGAGTCTAGAATGATTCTGTACTATATTTAAAAAGTGTGTAGACCCTTACAAGAGTCCTATAAAAGGGCTGCTCTTCCATTGTTTTGTACACGACAAAAAATTAAAAAAAGCTTAGTGCTAATATAAAAAGGGGAAATTTATGAAATGCCCAAAAACTAAAAAAGTTTCATGAAAAACCCACCGCTAAAAAAACTTTCATCGCATGACCAGAATTAGAGAAACTTATCCAAAGCGGATTCCAAATGACCCTTTTATCCTTCTAATTTATTGAAAACACCCACGAAACTACTCTTAAAAAAAATGTTTCGATACTTCATCTTCTTCCATACGCTGCTCACTTTCGAATCTAGGTTTTCTCCTCAAAAATCTTCAAAAACTCGTCGAAAAATTTCGGAAAGACCGAGACAAACGACAAAAGTGCTAAAATGGAGGTTCAAACATCATTTTTTTGCGATTCTAAAATTTCGAAAGGCCGTCTAACGATGAAACTGTTACTTTCAGTCTCCTCAAAGATACGCTCGTTTTGCGACAAACGGGACCTCGTTTCGACCTCCCAATCAAAAGTTATGGCCCTCCAAAGTTTCAACTGAACATAAAATGTAGGAGAATGGGCATTCTCCGTGTTAGAACACGAAAAATGTTAATTTTGCATGAGGGTGGCCATTCTCCGTGTTAGTAACACGGAGAATGGCATTCTCCATCTTAATTTACACGGAGAATGACCACTCTCTATGTTAGTAACACGGAGAATGACATTCTCCGTCTTAATTTATACGGAGAATGGTCATTCCAGTGTTAAAACGCAGGAGAATGGCCATTCTCCGTGTTAGAATGCCATTCTCCGTGTTAAATAAAACGGAGAATGACATTCTCCGTGTTAAGTAAAACGGAGAATGTTCATTCTCCGTGTAATTTAGCACAGAGAATGGTCATTCCAGTGTTAAAACGCAGGAGAATGGCCATTCTCCGTGTTAGAAACACGGAGAATGCCATTCTCCGTGTTAAATAAAACAGAGAATTCCATTCTCCGTGTTAAATAAAACGGAGAATGGTCATTCTCCGTGTAATTTAGCACGGAGAATGGTCATTCCAGTGTTAAAACGCAGGAGAATGTCATTCTCCGTGTTAAATAAAACGGAGAATGCCATTCTCCGTCTTAAATAAAATGGAGAATGACATTCTCCGTGTTAATTTATACGGAGAATGACATTCTCCGTTCTAAATTACACGGAGAATGGCCATTCTCCGTGCTAAATTACACGGAGAATGGTCATTCAAATGTTAAAACACGGGAGAATGGCCATTCTCCGTGTTAAACGGAAATTTTTGCGATGATGATGATGGTGATGATGATGACGAGCGATGATCTGAGTTCGACTGAAGAAAAGCACCCCGAACTACGAACGATCTTTGCGATCTCTGCTGAAGATGAGAGCAATGGAATTCAGATTTTCCGTGAAGAAGACGAAAATCGCAATCCAGATCTGAGTTTTTTGAATTCAAATACATATAGATGACCAATTCGCACGGAGGGGTAGTTTCGGTATTATAAAAATAACAGTTTCCAGCGGGTGGCATCTAAAAGGAAATCTTGGAATATTTAACGTGAAAAAACATAATTCTGGATATTTCATAAAACTCATCCAGCGGGTGGGCATTTCATAAAAGCCCACCCCGAAATTGGGTTTCTCCGCAATTTTCAGATATAAAAATTCTTTTCTCCCATTCTTTTCTTCCACCAAATCTTTTTTCTATAATTTTCTTCCACTACAAATTTGTTCCTCCTGGTTAGTTAGCCAACGATAATTCCAACAATCCCGACGTAACACAAGGGACTTAGGAGCCTTACGAGGATGAAATGAAGATTCATGCAGGACATGGCAACGATAACCAGAGGGAGTAGTCCACTTAGGAGATACCATGGTAACAACTCAGAAATATCCTGCAAATTTCAAAGTCATGCTAACGAATGTAGAAGAGCCAGAAAGATTTCAAGAAACACAAGAGAATTAACACGATATGGAGTGAAGATCAGACGATGAAGAACGAGATGGATTTCCTTCTTACGAATCACACACACATATATAAGTTGAGGCGAAACTAGGATTAAAATTATGGAGGGCCGTGCTACTACATATAGAAATCCTTAAAGTTGTAACCTCTAAATTGAAAGTCCAAAGCACTATCACTTGCGCTAGCTTATTCTTTGTACATTAGAGGGTCGAATTAATATATATTTAAAATGGTAAAAAATAAAGTTCGATACAGTAATAAAAAAAAAATTCAAAAATTGGGGGCTGGTGGCCCCCCTTGGACCCTATATAGATCCGCCCATAGCCTAGTGTCGTTGTTGAAAGGTAGGAAACCTCTAACAAAAATGCTATTTGGCTTCCCAAATTTTTGGATGATACCATCTCCCATCTCCCATGTCCCATTATGTGACATATGACATGACTGATGACATGACAGTTGACATGAAAAATCTAAACATTAAAACTAATATTAAAATTAATATCAAATTAACATGGACATTAATATTAGAATTAACATTAACATTAATATTAAAATTAACATTAATATCAATATTAACTTTAACATTAAAATTAATATTAACAATAAATTAAAATTAGCATTAGCATTAACATTAACATTAACATTAACATTAACATTAAAACTAATATTAAAATTAATATTAATATCAAATTAACATGAATATTAATATTAATATTAAATTAAAATTAGCATTAATATTAACATTAACAATATTTTTTTTTGGATAATTAATTTTTTGGGTTAAAAAAATGACATGTCAGCTGCCATGTCACTTGCCATGTCAGATGGGGAGATGGCATCACCCAAAAATTTTGGTAGCCAAATAGCATAACCTCTAAATAATAAAAGGGTACTCAAGGTGAAGACTGAAGATCATGACCAAGATACAATGCAAGGTTGGTTGTAAAGGACTTTGGTCAAATAAAAGGCATCGTCTTTAAGGAGATATTTTCATCTGCAATGAAAATAATAAAAATACGAAATCCATCTTCTTGTTACTTCCCCAAGGATCTACATGGAGCAACTCGACGAACTCTTATAATCGAGGAAGAGTTTGTACGGAACACATTGACAATGGTTACAAAATTTTTGATTCATTCATGGAAATTGGAAGATCATGGCTATACAAGACCAACCTCTGAATCATTCGGTACGGAAAAAAAGAGTATGATAAGTATTTTCTTATTTTCTTGCCTTAAATTAATGACATATTGATATTCAGGAAGGATAGAGGAACAATTCCGATCCTAAAATGAGAGTTGAGCAAGTCCTTTGCTATAAAATACTTAAGACTTTCCCTATCGCAAAACAAGTACGTCACTAAGGTGTTGGAGAGATTCATCATGAAAAAGGTATGGCCGGTCGGTATCCCACTAGCAAGTCACTCAAGCAATATCTAGCGAAAACATAAAATGTGGAGATGCAGAAGATCCCCCACATTTTGGTATTGACAATCTTATGTATTCCATATATTAAACACATAATTAGACATTTAGAACACAATCTATATGTTTAGTAGGTTTCTCTCGGGGCTCAAGGAAACAACAAAAGTGGATTCTTAGATATCTCATGGACACGTTCAAGTTGGCTTTGTACTCATGGGGAGCAGATCGCTAGCATTGGAGGCATACCCAGATTCCGACATGGCAGGAGATGCAGACACTAAGAAGTCGATTTCCAGGTACTCAACACACTTTCGCAAAGTGTGTTGCATTTTTTTCTCCGAAACGGAGTACTTTGCTATGATCGTAACTTGTAAGAAGATACTCAAATGAAAAGGTTAAGGAGTTGTGTCATGAACAAATAAGATATACAATTTCTTTTCCAGTCATAGTGTCGTTCCTGTTAGCAAAAGATGAGCATATTGACATACGGAGTTATTAGAGATGTTCTAGATGGGTGTAGATCTGTTGTTCTCAAAATGGACATTTCAATTTTGTCCCTTCTCGTATGCATGCAACGCAAATATTTTTATTTAAAGAACTACATAATTGTGGATACCAAAAGTTGCATGCATATGAAAGGATTCAGAATTGGGACACCCATTTTTGGGACAACATATCTGCTCTCGTTCTAGATAGGAAGAAATTGTAGTTGAAAAATATCCTATACCAGCAGGAATTGTGTGGAAAATACTCACGAAGTGTAATATTCCGCTTCGCATGGAGGCATGTTGTTGGCTTATTGGATTTGATTAGACCGTGGAACTGTAAGTTGTGTTGGAATAGAGAGATTTAAAGAATGATACAGTTGTTCTAAATTGGCCGAATTGGATAATTTATGGAACGTAGCTCACTAATATGATTATGCCAAGTAAGAAGATAATGCATTGCGTCAAATCATCTCTTGAGGACCGGTTGAGCATATATATGTGATCGAAGCAGGAAGACTAATTGTATAGGTCGATGGATATGTCCCTTCTTCTACTCCTCCATGTTTAATAAAATGAAGTATTATGTTGCTTTGCTATGTCCCTAAAATGGTCAATGCATTTGTTGATGTAAAGATAGTGATGTCCGTGTTTAATGTTGTTGAAATGATCGAGACACATGAATAATGAACTGCATGAGTAATTGACACAAATATTGCTATGTTGTAAGATCACATCAGAAATGATGCGATACTATGAAACGTTTAGACTGAATCGATAGATCACCAAGAGAATGAGAAATGTTGAAATGATGAAATATAAGTGAAATAATAGAAATGATGGGATTGATAAGTTTCTGAATGCGAATTGGAATGAAATGAGATAGATGAAATGTTGGTTCCATCTATTGTCAGTATTTTACCATACAATTTATGCTTATAATTGAGTCCTATATGCATTCACATACTCATGGACAACTTGTGCACAAGATTTGAGTGACTTTCCTCGAACGAAAGGACACTAGGATTGATTCGACCTAGGAGGAAACATTGGTTGTGCTATAGTGTCACGAGATATTGCGGGACATTCATTGAGGCTAGCTACCTGCTCTGGAATGGTACGTTACAACCCTTTGTGGATGCCCTTTATGGTGCAGTTTTTACTAATGACCATGTGGTCAGAATGATGGACGGTAAGTATATTATATCATGTATCTTATGCATGGATGGTAAAGTCGATCGTTGATAAAAAAATTACTGAAAAGTGATACAAATGTCTTATATATTATTCAACTTATACTGCTTAATATGTAAACACGAGTATGCTACCCTTTGCTTCAAATATATATATATATATACAGAAATGTTTCAAAACCAGCCGGTTGGTTTTGTATTATAGAACCATCCTATGTTTTATGGATTGGATTGAAATTTAGTGATTGAGATTAAAAGGTGTAGACCCCACCACCTTTTTAAGTCATTTAATTTTAACCATGCAATTCCAATCCAACGTGTATAACATATGTTGGTTTCATAATACAAAACTACCCGGTTGGTTCTTGAGCACTTCTCTCTCTCTCACTCTATATATATATATATATATATATATATATATATATATATATATATATATATATATATATATATATATATTTTTGGAACCAGGTAAATTATTTCTGGAATCGCTCCCACTGGGATTCGAACTCCTGACCACTCGGGCCGCATACATCTCTCTTAACCACTAGGCTAGAGGTCATTTGCCTATATATATATATATATATATATATATATATATATATATATATATATATATATATATCACATTGTGATTTCAATTTGTCTGTTTATTCTGCTGAATGTGTTTGTTTTGTAATCCATTATTATCTGCACACCTTTATGTCTTGTACATGTACAATTTAGACTTGTACAATAATACGTTCATTTGATGATTTTTTTTGGTTCTGTGGAACCGAAACGGACACCAAATGTCTACAGCAAATACAAGTTTTTACAGCCTTATATTGGAGTAATCCAACTCTCGGCCCATAAAAATTGAGATTATGAAAAGTACATTGACCTGCACGAAATGTACATAAAAATATAGCCCTCAAACTTTCACCACAAATTTGTAGAGTTGAGATGGAGCATTTTTATCTAATTTCGGCTCCAAGTTTCTATGTCATCCAATTATCTTCCCCAGATGATCCTAGAATTCACAGTCCAATTCTTTAACTTATCTTAGAATTGATAGTACGAAATCTGTATATATCATTTGCTCTTAATTTGTTAATGTAAGGTCTTTGTTATTAAAGTGGAAACTCGGTTTGCCATTGTGTAACACTAACGCTTTTAGTAATCAAACTGTAACATGCATTAGCTATAGAGTTAGTTAACTGTAATAGGGAGACTAAATTAAACCATGCACTTAGATCTAACTCGAGTGGCTCTCGTGGTTATCGAGAAGATAGAGGTATAAGACACCGGTTGGATGGTAAAAAATCAGTAGATCGAACTACGAAGATATATTAGTCTATCTATTTATTCTTTGCATATCGCCATGAACTCTAATCCCACATATCAAAGCAGGAAGAATTTACTTGGAATAAAAGCTCGCTCGCTCGCTAATCCAGGCCCGGAGAGTGATTAATTAGGCTTCGACAGCTAATTACTCTTCGCTCGATCGAACACGCGTCAATCCGACACGATTCGCTGCGTCGATCACGGTCCTGCGGGGACCGACACTTGTCTCTCCCCGGGATGGGACGCGTACTTCCCGTCCCGCAACGTTCTCCACTGGCTAGATCCCCCATGGGAGGGGCTAGAAAAGAGCTTAGGGTTTAATTAAGAGACGCATGCAGTGGTATGCGTGAGTGATGCGAGATGGCAAATTATTATCAATATAGGACTGTACGTAGGATCTTGTGCTTTCTAACACCATAGAGGTATTATTATATAGGGAAAAAATTTGATACAGTAGGAGATATCAACCTTTTGATATTTCCTGTGTATGACAAATGGACTCCTCTTATTTCGTACAATATGCACACACACACACACACACACACACACACACACACACACACATATATATATATATAAATTCTACAATACATCCGCTGGAAATGGATGTATCGATACATCCGAAATCTGGACCGTTGGATGTTAATCCATCGGTTCAGGTTTAATTCAGATAAAATAATACAGAAGACATCATTTAATGCTGATTTAGACTTTTGACCTGTTGGTAACTTGCTTTAGCAGGTCATTCTTCACTTTAATTTTTTCAATGAACACCCTAAATTAACTCATATTTACTCTCTCAAAAGTCCATCCAATTTAATCTGAACATTTTTTTTTTTTGGTTACAGGCCATGGTAGTCGTGGTGGTGTTGGTGGTGGTGGAAAGAGAAACGGAGATGAAGAAGGAAATAAGAAACGGTTCGGATCGCGTCGAACGTCGTCGAGCACCCCTAGAACAACGAGGAGTACCAGCTGCGCCGAGAAGAATCGGTCCGCTTCGCGTTGGACGTCGTCGAGGCCTCCTCGAACAAGGAGAAGTACCAGCGGCGCCGCTCTAATTTTACTGCCCATGCCATTGTCTGAAATTTTATTTTTCATTTAACAATTTAATATTTTGTTAATAAAGCTACATGTCATGGTGGTGGTGGTGAACTGAGGAAACCTGCTTCTGAGGTCGGACGGATTATTTTTTTAACTTTTCTAAAGATAATATTTTCGAGAAGAATATTTTTTTGGACAGAGAATGGCCATTCTCTTTGCTTTTAACACGGAGAATGGTACATTTAGGACGGAGAATGGTACATTTAGGACGGAGAATACGGCGAATGGTCATTCTCTTTGCTTTTAATATGGCGAATGGACGGTGAATACGGCGAATGGACGGAGAATGGCCATTCTCTTTGCTTTTATTATGGCGAATGGACGGTGAATACGGCGAGTGGACGGAGAATGGCCATTCTCTTTGCTTTTAGTACGACGAATGGAAGGAGAATGGTACATTTAGGACGGAGAATGGACGGAGAATACGGTGAATGGCCATTCTCTTTGCTTTTATTATGGCGAATGGATGGTGAATACGGTGAATGGACGGAGAATGGCCATTCTCTTTGCTTTTAATACGGCGAATGGAAGGAGAATGGTACATTTAGGACGGAGAATGGACGGAGAATACAACGAATGGCCATTCTCTTTGCTTTTAATACGGCGAATGGACAGTGAATACGGCGAATGGACGGAGAATGGCCATTCTCTTTGCTTTTAACACGGAGAATGGCCATTCTCTTTGCTTTTAATATGGCGAATGGCCGTTTGAATGGTACATTTAGGACGGAGAATGGTACATTTAGGAAGCCGACAAAAGCTCGTTCTCTCAAATCTCTTCTTTGTGTAAATTAAATCCAAGGAGGACACATTCCCCAATTTTAGTTATTGCTTAGCAGAGTCTGCTTAGTTGTTGTAAAATTGTGGTGTTGCTTCTGTGACACTTTCATCATTAGTCTCATGTTTTCTATGAATATGTGTTCTGTTTGATTTTGATTTAGTAATCTTTCCGTAATTAGTTTTTTTGTTTCATCTAACAATTTAATATTTTTGTTATAAAGCTACAGGGCATGGTGGTGGTGGTAGAAGGAGAAAAGGAGATGAAGAAAAAAAGAAGAAGAAGTTCCGGTTCGCGGCGGACTTCGTCGAGTTCCTCAATCAAGCGGAATTAAACCTCTTATAGATTTCCTTAATTGAAGTTGATCACGATAACCTTTTTTGTAATTTTCAAACGGATAGTAGAATCTTCCTCGAGCCCTCCTTAATCAAACGGCTAGTAGATTGTTTGTTAGTCTCGAAATTTATTTGTCTTTCCATCTTCCTCACTTTTTGTACTTCTCTCTTGCTATATATACAATAGTTTTCTTATTTCATAGTACTATTATTCATTCTGAAATACATAGAATAGTTTTCTGAAATACAATAGTTTTCTTGTTCTCAAGATGTCTACTCGTGTGGGGGGAAATGTAGAAGACGTAGAAGATTGGATGCCAAATCCAAATGAAACCTTCATTCCGCGTTTGTTGCGCAAGATTGAAGAACATCTGTCGACGATTTCAGCTGATGTTGCAAAGATAAAAATTGAACAATTGAAGATATCTCGACGTTTGGATAAGATTGAAGAATCTTCAACTTTGAAGGAGGCATCTTCATCTCGAGCATTTAATAATGTGAAGGTGGTTTCCGTTGTATCTTCTTCCGAAGAGGAGGACGTGGAGCTACAGTCTCGTAGTAAAGCAATGGACCGACTTCTCGCATTGGACGCTATAGAAGAAGAAGAATCTGACTTTAGCAGTCCTTCTAAAAGAATGCGTAGAAATTTACATCCGGTCACACCATCGAAAAATTTAATAAGGGGTTCATCCTCGAAGCCTAGCAATTGTACTAGTGTTTCTTCGAGATATTACGACTATATTTTTTGCAGATGATAGACCTGACGAGTAAGTAATATGAGTTTTTATTTAATTCCAACAGTTTTTTCTCCTAACTTATTCGTTTCTTTTCTTAGTGAAATAATATCATCTTGCAACAAAAACTATGTGTCTCGGTGGGAGATGAAGACCTTAGCTCCTTTAACTAAAATTACCAATGGAGTATGTATAAATAGTATATTTCTTCTTAGATGCCATCTATGTTTACTTCGATTCCATCGCTGACATTTTTAATGATTTATTCAGATTGTAGGTATTGTCTCTGCTCTTCTCACCGCGGAGGAACGGAGAAGAACCTCCAATAAAGCTAATGTATGGTTTTTACCAATAAGGATGTCGGTGAGTGAGCATTTTATTCTTCAATGCATATGCATTAACAATTTTCTCGTTTGTTTGTCCTTCGTAATGTATTAATTGATGTGTATGTAGAAAGCCACGTTACCTCCATCGGTCAAAAATTCTTATGAATTATGGAAGAAGTTTAAATATTTTCAGGATTACATGGCATCTTTAAGCACTTGTAAAGAGGTATTAATGTATTTATGTTTAAATATTAATCCTAATTTTCTGAAAATTTACTAATTTGTTTTACCTAATTATCCTGATTCAGATATACATACCCATTCATTTGGGCGAACACTATACTCTTGCAAGAGTTCTGGTTAAAAAAAAGGACTGTTGAAATTTGGGACTCACTTACATCTAAAGATGATCCGATTCAAAGCAGAACAGTCATAAAAGAAATAGTAAGCTCATATTCATCAATTTTTATGAATTAGGTACAAGATACGCGGTATACTAATACATATTGTATTCTGGTAATTGTAGCTTTCAAATTTGGATCTCTTTCTCGAAGAAGAGATTTTGAAGTTGAGAGATGCTAAGTTCAGCTTTTCTATTTTTGCAATAAAACGTCCTTCTTATGTTCCCCGCCAAGGCAATTTAGTTGATTGTGGGATTTTTGTAATATCATTCATGAAAGACCGATGTAGTCTAGACTACCATTTTCTCGATGTAAGTCTGAAAATATGTCGTCAAAAACTTCTACTTTTTAGAGCAATATTTTTGATGTTATGTTTGTTATATGCAGTTTGATGCGGGAAAGGAAAGACGCAGAGCTGCTGAATGGATTACAACTTCAGAGCACAATGAAGAGCTAAAAAAGAAGTCCAATCTGAAAATGTTTGAATATGGAAGACGATGATTTTTTTTCCTCTTCTTTTATATCTAATGTATGGAGACCCCTAATGTATTATGTTCATTTATTTTGTTGAGTTGTAATGACATTTTTGTCAAATGGCTTCGATTCTTTTTGGATTAAGCAGAATCATTTTTGTCCTTCAAATTAATATAATTAAGCAGAAAGGAGTCTTTTGCCCTTCCATCGAATGACATTTTTGTCCTTCTAATTAATTCAAAACACCCCCGAACCCTTTTATTCAAAAAAGAAAAGGAAAAAAGAAAACCGTTTCGGAGCCTCCTCTTCTTCCATACTCCACTCTGTACTCAAACCTAGGTCATTCTCCTCCAAAATCTTTAAACCTTCCTCCCCATTCGCAATATTCACACCATGTCGGCATCAGCGGCAGAATCATCACCGGCCGTATTACCAAATAGAGAAGATGCACCAGTTACAGAAAATCTAAAAGCGACAGACGGAGAACAACGGAAACCCTATTCTAAGAAAGTTGCAAAAAAAAAAAGGAAAAAGTTGCTAAACAAAAAGAAGTGCAAGAAGAAGTGCAAACAGAAGGTATAACTTTGATTTTATGTTTTCAAATTCTGTATATATTTCAAGGAAAATGACATTCTCCGTCATAAAACGCATTTGAATGTTAAATTCTATTCGCCATTTAATTTGGAACGGATAATGTTATTCTCCGTCTAACTTGAAACGGAGAATGCCGTTCCCAGTGTTAAAACCCATAAGAATGGCCATTCTCCGACCTAATTTTTGGTTTTTTTTTTGTTTTGCAGAAAGAAAATCTGTCAGGAATAAGGATTTAAGACTTTTCCGTTCTACCTTCAAGCCAATGCTAAATCTTATGGAGGAGGTCAATCGAGATGCTGGCCGTTTACCTGAGCCAGTTATTGGTTCCTTGAAGAATACCGGTTTCTGAAATTTTGTCGAGATTTTCTACCAAAACAGAGTCCACGTCTCCGAAATGGCCGAGGTAACGGAAGGGCTTGAGAATTTAATTGCAAGTTACACAGAAGAAAAAGATGGCGTCGGGTGCTTTGAATTGAGCACCACTGTTAAAATCGCGCCAAGCGTCAAGGATATGGCAGTCATATTCGGTCTACCGCTGAATGAAGAAAGCGTTGATGATGTTTCTTACAGAAGATTGATAAAGAAAAAACAACAGCAGTCCACACCACCAGCATCATTGAGCCTGTGCAGAGATCATTTCACAAGATTGCTGGCTAATACTAAGGGCAAACACTCAGAAGTCATGAATAAGGAAGTGAGAGACAAGTTCTTTGAATTGTTACGACGGCTTCGTGGCAGAGATAACGCTGTTAATCCAGATAATTTGACCAAGCTAATAATCTTCCACTTGTGCCAAACAGTATTCTTCACAAAGTCTGGCGGTTCAAATTTGCCGTACAGATTCTTGGCCTTGGTAGACAGTGTGGACGTCATCAACAATATATGCTGGCCAAGGTTAATCCTGGCATATGTAATGGATAGCATAAAGAGGAGTAGAAGCAAAACTGAACAAGGAGATTACTCAATGGCTTTCCACAAATTGGAAGGTTGTACAATATACTTCCTCTATTGGTTTGCAGAACATAGTAAATTTGTGGAAAGAAAGTTCGCCCCAATTCCTGATTACCCAAGATTTTTCACATGGAATGGGTACGATATCTCAAACTTCCTCAAGACCGAATATCACAACAAAATGAGATCGAAGATGATATTAGAAGATCTGGTTATACCTGTTGGAGAAGAAGAAGGGCACAAAGAAGATGAGCCACCTATAGAAGAAGTTAAAAAAGAGGGAGAGGAAGAACACCAAGAAGCAGGTGGGGATAATTTTGATGAACAACGGATACCACCGCATCATGAAATGGGCGCTGTGATGGACGCCTCAGCAAAGGAATTGGAGGATTTGAGAAGACATCATTCTGATATTCTTGCGCAGAATGAAGAACTGAAAGAAAAGTTGAAAGAGATGGAGGCACAAGGAGCGCAGTTACGTGCAACCAACTTTGAGAATGCCATACTCAAAGAAAAGCTGAAAGAGCTCCAGGCAGAAGAAGAGCAACAACGTGCAGTCAACGTTGTGATGGAGGGCCCTGTGCATGAACTGGAGGATTTGAGAAGACATTATTCTGATATTCTTGCGCAGAATGAAGAACTCAAAGAAAAGTTAAAAGAGATGGAGGCACAAGGAGCGCAGTTACGTGCAGCCAACCTTGAGAACGAGAATCTCAAAGAAAAGCTGAAAGAGCTCGAGGCACAAGAATCACAACAACGTGCAATCAACGTTGTGATGGAGGGCTCTGTGCATGAACTGGAGGATTTGAGAAAGCAGAATTCTGTTTTTAAATCAGATCTACATGCACAAGGTAAAATCTTTTCTATTTCAAATTTCTGATTTGTAATCTTCCAGAAGAATGACTATTCTCCGTGTACTATAACACGGAGAATAGTCATTCTCCGTATTATTTGGAACGGATAATTGCTATTCCCTATCATTTCGATACTGGAAAGGTTATTCTTCGTGTAATTCCAAACGGAGAATTCTATTCTCCGTATTATATTACACGGAGAATGTCATTCTCCGTGTTAGGTTCACATCATACATTTCATTGTTGTTTGTTTTATTTCAGTGCGAACAACCAAACAACTCAGAGAAACAAATGAAAGGCTCGTTGAGGAGAAAAGGGAGCTTCAAAATAAAGTTGAATCGTTTAATATTGAAGCCAATGAAAAGGATTGGAAAATTAAAGATCTCCAAGCCATGGTTGAAGTACTTCAGGATGAGGAGTTTCAAGCAGCTGCTGAACCTGCTGCTCTAAGAGAAGTCAGAAGAAGAGGAGGATCGAGGGGAAAGAGGTTAATAAAAAGCAATACAGTTGGAGAGGCTAATAAAAAACGGAAGGTTAATGCCGCTCCGAAATCCCGGGAAGACGCCAAAATGGCTGAATTAAAGAAGAACCACGTCATACTAAGGGAATGCGATGAACTCTTACTTTGGAAATATGCGGATGAAGAGCTGAAGAAACAATACATCGACATCGTAATTCCCAGAAAGAATTCTCCAAAGTATGTATTCTGAACCCTTTTTTTCGTTCGTTTTTTCTAGACTTTTTTCACAATTATGTAATGAGAATCTATATTTATTAATTTAATGTAAACTAAATTTATGTGCAGTGATATGGTATACGAATTTTTTTCGAAAAAGGATGAAAATGAAGTTTCAGTCCAGCTGTCGGCAGTAGACATGCAAGACATACTCAACTATGACGACATGGAGGCTGGCATACTGGACATAATAATAAGGAAGATGAGAGAAATTCAAGGCAGTAAAAGGTGTGCCCCGTCTAGTTCGAAGGAGGTGCCATTGATCCAGAAAAAAAAGCCGGCGCCCCAATCACATAAGTGGTCTGCATTCATGACGGCCCACACATTGGTAAGTATTCAAACAGAAAATTCCATATTCATGTGTACACCGATGAAAAATGACAGAAAAAAATTACTCATGATATTGTGTATTGTTTTTGGGAAACAGACCGTCGTTCAACGTGTCAATGAAAAAACTGCAAAACCCGGCGCCTGTGAAGACATCCAAACAGTAGTAGACTTCGTCATGGGTTTGGAGGACGATATAGAGTTGTTATTCATCCCACTTTTTAATGCAACCATCAAACACTATACTCTGCTCACATTCAACTTTATCTCCTACGACTGGACACACTACAACTCCTTGAGGCAAACCACGTACGATATGTGCAAGGTGGATGCAGAATTAACGAAGAAAACCTTAGAGCCTATCGTCAGGAGAAAAGTTGATATGATGAGGGAGAGATGCCCGGCGAAGAAGGAGTATGAGAGCAAAGTGCTGAATTGTTCTCTAAATTGCCCACAACAACGGGCACCCAACTGCCTCTTGTACACGACGTATTATATGAATATGTTGACGACTCCTCCCTTCGAAATACCGGAAGGAAATGACAATGAAACTCACCAGAAGATTACAAAGATGAGGTTGTCATGGGCTAAGGAGTTGCTTTCAAGCAAATATGTAAAATGAACCTAGCAATGACATTGTAAAATAACAATGTAATTATGATGTAATTGGGCAGAACGGGCAGTCATTTTTATAATATGATCTCCCAAATTCTGCCATTTATTGGCAAAATTTAACAACTCGAAATCATGCGCCAAGCTGCAGTCACTTTTATTGTCATTAATACCAATGAATCTGCCATTTATATGCCATTAATACCAATGAATTCTTCCATTTATATGCCATTTATTCCTAATGAATCTGCCCCTTCGGATTATATTCTCCGTTTTAGTTGGAACGGAGAATGTAATTCTTCGTTTACTTGAAACGGAGAATAACTTTCCCATTTAAATTAAATCGTTTGAGTATTCTATTCACCGTTTATGTCTGCTCTTCTGTCTTTTGTAATAAAATCCTTTTTGAGTTACATTTACATTGTGATAACCACGAAAAGTCTGACTTTTTGAGTTACATGTACATTATAAAAGTCTGAAATACTACATAAAATCCTACTATCTAGAAAAAAGTTGAATGTGAGCTGCGTGCGGACATCGCAGAGCAATGGAACTCCTTGAGGCAAAGGAATTCCTTGAGGCAGTGAGTTCCTTTGCCTCGGTGAATTCCTTTGCTCGGAGGATGCACGATAAAGTGGCTTGCCTCAAGGAGTCATCCAACGGTTCCTATGCTCTGACGATGCACGATGAATACCATCTACCACACGGACAAGAACTAAAAGACGACAGAGAACAACACTCCTTGACAAATGAAGCTTTCAATTGAATTCCTTGAGGCAAATCACTTCATCGTGCATCGTCAGAGCAATGGAACTCCCTGAACAAAGGAACTCCGTGCATAGTCAGAGCAATGAAACTCCATGAACAAAGGAACTCCGTGCATCGTCAGAGCGAATCAAAGTGCGAGCGCAATAAATCCAAACCCACACTCTGTCGGAGCGCTCGCACTTTGATTCGCTCTGACTATGCACGGAGTTTCTTTGTTCATGGAGTTCCATTGCTCTGACTATGCACGGAGTTCCTTTGTTCAGGGTGTTCCATTGCTCTGACGATGCAGGATAAAGTGATTTGCCTCAAGGAATTCAATTGAAAGCTTCATCTGTCAAGGAGTGTTGTTCTCTGTCGTCTTTCAGTTCGTGTCCGCGTGGTAGATGGTATTCATCGTGTATCATCATAGGATAGGAACCGTTGGATGACACCTTGAGGCAAGCCACTTCATCGTGTATCCTCCGAGCAAAGGAACTTACTGAGGCAAAGGAACCCACTGCCTCAAGGAATTCCTTGAGGCAGAGCACCGTGCAAAGCCATCCTTCTTCAACAAGGTACATGTAGAAGAGATAGACTCCTGGCTGGCGCTTCGACAGAGCGTGGAACGATAATAAACTCCAAACTCATGCACATCTCAGTCTTCTGAAGGACTTCACCACCGTGCATCGTCGGACCAATGGAACACGTTGAAGAGATGAACTCCTGGCGGCAAAGGAACACCGTGCATAGTCCGAGCCAATCAACGTGTGGGAGCTTCGACAGAGCGTGGAATGGCAATAAATCCAAACCCAGGCACATGTCAGTCTTCTAAAGGACTTCACCACCAAAGCTTCTTCGAACGAGGAGATCGACAACCAAGAGGAAAGAGTCTTGCCAAGGCGGGGGATCGGTAGAGTCCATCGCCACAAGAAAAGCTAAGTGAGATGAGAACAAACTCTCTCTACACTACTGGCATTTATAGGCATGGAACAACTCGGACTCATGCGCCAAAAAGGCAGCCACTTCGAATTCAATTCAATTAATTTCCATCAATACCAATGCATCTGCCCCTTCTCAATTAAAGCTAAGTAAGACTTCCAACTACGGCCATCTATATGCCATTAATACCAATGAATCTGCCCCTTCGAATTCTGCCAACTTTGATACCCCCTACTGTATCAAAGTTTTGATACCCCCTATGTATGACATGTGGGCCCTTCCTGCTTTATAAAATGTGTACACATATATATATATATACATAAATTTTAATAGGGCCCACAAAACTCTTTTCTAACAAAACTCTTTTCAAAGTTTTGATACCCCGATGTATAACATGTGGTCCCCTCTTGCTTTGTAAAACGTGTAATCATATATATACACATTAATTTTTGAGATGGCCCACATATCATACATAGGTGCCTGTATCAAAGTTTTTTCCCTTTTAAATGGGCCCCATAATTAACTTACAAAAAAAGTATAAATAAAACAAAATTTTGTTATAGTCAAGATTTGAACCAATGACCTCTTGAATACAAGTCTAGCAGTCTAACCACGACACCACAATAGCATTCTTCGTGTTTTATTAAACGGAGAATAACATTCTCCGTTTTGAATTAAACGGAGAATAGCATTCACAGTGTTAAAAACAAATTAGAATGTTCATTCTCCGTTTTAATTTAAAACGGAGAATGATATTCTCCGTTTCATTTGTAACGGAGAATTATATTCTCCGTTTTGAACTTTACGGAGAATGTCGTTCCCAGTATTAAAACGATTGAGGATACTATTTGCCGTTTAATTTGGAACGGAGAACGGTATTCGTCGTTTATTTTGAAACGGAGAATAAGATTCCCAGTGTTAAAAACACATTAGAATGTACCATTCTCCGTTTTAATTTGAATCGGAGAATGAAATTCACCGTGTCATTTGAAACGGAGAATGTTATTCTCCGTTTTGAACTGCACGGAGAACATATTTTTTCCATTTTTGATGTACTACGTTTTGAAATTGGAATTTAATGTTCTCCATTTTTATCTAATTGTCTTCTCAAACTTTTGCATTGGAGAACATATTTTTTATCTAATTGTCTCGTGTGAATGACATCATGCCACATAAGAAAGATATTATCTTAAGTCAATGACGTTTCATTTTATTCCATTTGCTTATTGTCACTATTTCGCTTTCGTACTTTACAATTACGATAATCGTGACCCGTTTTTTTACAAAATCTACATATTCTAGCCTTCGGGATAGATTGACTTTCTGTAGGCTGGCTTGATTTCCCTTGAGAAGGCCTTCCTTTTGTTGCTACCGGATTTGGCTCTTTTAAAGCTTCATGCACTCCTTGAACTGCATCAGCTACCATTTGTTCTTCTTCGCCAATATCGGTCACCATTTCTTTCAACTCCATCAGAACAGACGACATCAACTCCGTTCCCCTCTCTTGAACTTTGCTTGATTTTTTACAATAGTATGTAAACAGATTAACTTGTTCATTAATAGCACCATACCTTCTGCTCTCAATAATGTCTGGGTGGATGAATCTTCTTTCTGAGCCAGGTCCGGAGAGATAACTCTCTTTGCAATCCTTGAGCCAACGAGATTTTATCAAGTTATTTGGAATATCTCCAATTTGCAATCTCTTCATTGCTGCAAAAATATGCCTACAAGGAATCCCCTTGGTCTCCATCCACATGCATTCACATTTTATGATGTTGTCGGCCGGAAGAAATGTAACCTTACGGTTGACACTGTTTGGCGACAAATACTTTTGGACAGTGCAAACTTCTGTCTCTCTTACGATGTAATGATGGGGAACAATATATGCATCAGAACGTGTGATTTCCTTCCTTACATCTATAAACACCATTTTAGTATAAATTGCGGCAAATTTACCTTCTATTACGGCCATGCTAGTTTGATTCACAACTGGTGTTGAGAATTTATCATTGACATGCTTACCCATCTGGCCGTAACGTAAGGCCGCCAAACCGTGGTCACAATTTTGAAGGGCCTTCCAAAGTGGCAGCTTCTCATTCAAAAACTTTTTCAGAAATGCGTTCATAGATTCACATCTATTTGTTGCAGTAGAACCGCCAAAATAATTACCACGTAGGAATGTGTCCGCCCATCGCTCACTCGTTCTGTACAATGCAGTGGTCCACTCATTGTTTTCTAAATTATAATCTGTTAGCATCTGCTGCCAACGGTTTTCAAATTCTTCGACTGAATAGTACCTGTTTAGAAAACATGGACATTAACTAAAGTTGTGATATTGTAACAACAACATACTTCAAAGTAAAGTAGCAAGTGTGCTATGTACCTTTTAATCAGAAGACTCAGTTTATTGTGAAAACCCTCTCGGTGTACATTTTTGGCAGCATTGTTAAGGATATGCCATGAGCACGTTCGATGAACTACGCTGGGCATTAAATCCTCAATTGCTTTATTCATGGATCTGCAACCATCCGTGAGAACTGTCAATGGTAATTTGCCATTCATACACTCTAGAAATTTTTGCAGAACCCAGGAATAAGTCTCCGCAGTCTCATTGTGGATCATTGCAAACCCAAACACACAAGTCATCACATGATTGTTTGTACCCACTAGAACCACCAACGGCATTTGACTTCTATTTGTTTTATATGTAGAATCGAATGCTAGTGAATCTCCAAATAGTTCGTAATCGAATCGACAAGAACCGTCAGCCCAAAAGAGATGGGTCAATCTGGAATCTTCGTCTACCTTGTAGTCGTAGAAGAAATCTGGGTCACTGTTCTCCTTTGATTGAAGAAATGTAAGTGTTGTCGAAGCATGAACATCGTCGAGTGCTCTACTATCTTGAGCTAGAGCGTTGTATAAATCCTTTCTCGTCCACCCAACATTATCCCAGCCACCTTTCTTCTCGACAAGTAAATTCCATATCTCTCCAGTCCCCATCCCTGATTGCTTCATAATCTTAATTTCTTCCAACTCTGCGGGTGTTATATTACGATGGGATCTCAAAAAAGCTGATTCATAATTACTCGCCAGGTTATGGTTGTGATGTACATAAAATTTTTTGACGGACCACATCTTTGTTTTATGGGTGTACCCAATACGAAAAATTGCTTTACAACCACTTCTGCTTTCACTTCTTGGCTCACGAACCCTGTTTGGAGCTTCCTTGTATTTCTTGTGTCTGTATCCCGCATTCGAACAACACCAACTACGGATCGTCACCATACCAGATTTGTTTTTCTTTACCTCGTTCTTTCTAATACTGAAACCATATGCTTTTGAATAAATCCGGTAGAATGTCCCTGCTTCTTCAATAGAGTTGAACTGTAGGCCAACAATATCTTCTTCTAAGAGGTTGGTTGGATCTTTATTAATGTTGGCAGATTGCAATATTTTTTTCATCGTCGCTGCATCGAAATCCAATGGAGATTCATCGGCGTCCCTAAGAACAGAATAAAACAAAATAAACATGAGAAATAGATGTAAAAATATAATGCATTTCTTAAATCCATTAGAAAGGGTGATACGAAATAACATTTCGTTGTTTGAGTTGATGTCTTCATCTTGTTCTTTACTGTCTCCTAAGCTAACATCTTCCAAACTTTGCTCATCATCCAAATCATCTGACAGTCCTCTTGAAAGGAGGCTTTCTTCATCAACTAAATCTTCCACACGACGATCACTTTCTCCATGTGACGTCGACATTGAAGAAAATAGTGTGTGTTAGAAACCAGCAGAAGAAACGAAGGACAAGAAATAATAGAATAAGAAAGAGTAATGATATTATCGTACCTCCATATTGACCCTCTATATATATCCCTCCCATCTGATGTGGCAAGTTAAATAAATGAGCTTCTTAGCATTTTCCTAAATTAATAGTGTGTCATCTGACATGACTGATGACATGGCAAATTTTAATCCAAAAAGTTAACAACCCAATTTTTTCCATAATAATTTAACGTTAATATCAAAGTTATTTTAGTGTTAATATTAATTTATGTTAATATTAATGTTAAGGTTAATGTTAATATTAATATTATTGTTAATGTTAACGATAATATTAATATTAATGTTAATGTTAATCTGGAATATTAACTTTAATGTTAATTTTTATTTTTAGTTTTATTTACAAAAAAAATTGCCACGTCAGCTGCCACGTAAGGATGGACAGTTTGAAAGTGCAATTTGGAGGTACAAAAAACATTATTCAGGAAGAAACAACTTCCAGCAAGGCAACAACACAACCTTTTCGTCTTTATTGTAACTCCGCCACGTGGCCCTCTTTTGATGGCTCATGAAAAATCTTGAGTGATTCTAGGAGCAAGCATAATTTTAAGGAAACAACTTCCAACAAAACTTTCTCGTCTTCTGGGTACGTGCCTTATTAAAATGTGTAGCTAATAACGCATGAGGAAGCATGCAACAGCAATCTCCACGTGGCCCTCTTTTGTAGGATAACACATGCAGCAGCATTTAATGCTACGAAACCCTATTGTCTTGTTATGTATTGTGTATCTTATGTGGCATGAGGCAGAGCCGCAGAAGACAATAACTTGCATAGGCGGCTATATTCACAAATGACAAGAAGTTTAAAAAGTCATCTCCAATGCAAAAAAGTATTGAAAAGACAATATAAAGTAATTTTTTACGACTTCCAAGACAACCTTTGCTCTTCTAATGATATGGTATCAGTGTTTATTATTAAATTGTGTAGAATAACGCATGCAGAGCATTTAATGCTATGGGACCTGTTGCGTTAAGGAACACAACATGTGAGAAAGAACCCGAGAGAGATAGAGAGAGAGAAAGAGAGTGTGGGAGATGGGATAAAGAGGAAGGATCGAGCTCGACTAGATTTTAAACTTAAAATTCAATTTTTGGTTATCATTACTAATAACTAGTTGGCACGTACTAGTTTAGACGAACACTAACCGAGCCCCGAGCAACGTGACATCAGCTAGCTAGGTTTCTAATTCCGTGGCATTCATGTTAATTTAAACATTTACAATATTATTGAAACTAATATGACTACTAAAATTAAAAATAGTTTTGGATTTAACATTTACTTCAAACTAGTTAAAGTTAAAATTGCATTCTTTTTTATTTAAAATATAATTGGAACTACAATTAATACTAACATTCGCTTGTCCCGTAGTTTAAGTCGTATTTCCCTCGATGCTAGGCTTGACGTAGCCCTTGCTTGTCAAGTCGTTGCACGAACACATTAGAAAAGAGTTTTGTTGGGCTATCGAAGTATAGCAAGCACCGTCCCGTGTCACGTGCATTTGTTAAGCAGTGAAAGGGTGTGAAGGCCACTGGCAATGTCAAGACATCACGGACTATAGCTGGGTTAGACGACGACCCTTTTGCTGCGGGCCGAATCGGTCCTTTGGCCTAGGAATGGATTGGTTGAAGGAGCAATACACAAGAATAGACTGTCATAGCTGGGTTAGACGACGACCCTTGATTCTCGACAGGTTGTAATATCTAACTGTTGTTAGATAGTAGAACTAAACAGCGTTCTACGTCGTTTCTGCGGTGTAGGCTGGGACGATGTTACGTTATGGAATGCCTTTACTCCGGGTGCGGGTCGTGATAGGGTGCGCGAGAAAGGAACACTGTCGCTATTGATTCGGTCGGGACCGATAGGTCGGGATCGATTGACTCGATCGAACGGGAACGGTTGAATTAAGATCCATTCTCTCGCCTGAAGTAAACTCAATGTGAGTGGCTGACCCTCCTCTTCTCGACCCCCTTCCTAGGTAAATTGATAATGTTGTTGCGAATGAAAGGATAAATGCAAGGGCACAAACACGGAAAAGGGATTGAGTTTTCAAAGATAATGTAGGCTATGTCTTAATAACTAAAAGGAAAATATGTCTTCGCACGGTTATGGACAACTTGTCGACAACGTAGTTTCCTTGATCAGCACAGGTTTAGCGGGGACTTGCATCGGAGCTAGCTACTTGCGTTGAAAGGACCCCGATTAACAAAACTATACGTCCAGGATGGTTCTAGAGAAGCCATTCCATAACGTGACAGCGTCCCAGCCTACACCGCAGAAACGATGTAGAACACTGTCTAGTTCTACTATTTAACAACATATATAATATCAAAACCTGTCGAGAACGATCAACTACGAATGGAGGACAAGCAATGTCAATATAATATACTCAATAAGCTATGATATTGTTGCGACCGTCCAGTGTAGGTATTTATGTATGGTATTTATGGTGCACATCATCTTAATTCAACCTAGTAGTTCAAAGGAGGGAATTATGTATGGTATTTATGGTACACATCATTAGGACGGGTTGCGACCGTCAAGTGTTGTGATAAGCTATGATATAAGTAGGTTTGGGATCCTTCGGATATTGGTCTAGCAACCCGTATCGAAACGATCATAGTCTTACACATAAGGATGCCAAAGATGCATTACGGTGCGAACCGTCCATGGTCATTGCGTGATGACAGGCCATGGTCATTGCTGCGATAGACCATGGAGAACTTGCATCAGCTAGCTATGGCAGCAGTGGAGCACCATGACTCCCTAGCAGATCACATATCGCTCTAATAATTCAAATCACATTTTACATTTATTGTCGTATCTTATATTCCAGTTCAGCTTTACTTTCCGTATTTCTCACCATGCTATGTTTCCATTACTCACATGCTCTACCTGTTTTTATACTATACCATGATTTGAGACTAAGTTCTATTTGTAAGAAGGGTTACAATCCCGGTCCTTGTTTGGTCCAAGGGTTGTAACTCGGCTTCAAATGGTTTCCAAGTCGCCTATATCTTTGTCTTGTATTTCATTATAATGTCTCTTATAGTATTTGTCAATTCATATGGAACTGCTGTTGGTGTTTGTACTTGCTCATTTTTCTGACAGGATACCGTTGACCACGTACTCGTGCCCCTAATCAGGGTGCGGGTCGTGACAGAAACACCATGACCTTCATATAGATAGGGCCGGTGGGCTGAGATTAGCGCTGGGTGCAGGCGCAGGGACTGCCACCCTTATGCATATATTTAAGTTTATGGTTGGTTGGTTGAGTGAAATGATATGATTTCTTATGTAAAGTTCTAACCTTGCAGGCTAGGCGAAATGGGATATAGATGAGCACGATCACAATGTTTATATTAAGATTATGTCCAACTGTATCTGTCGCAGGGACACGGTGATGGACAAGTTCATGATAGGTTCGGCTCGAGGCTGGACGTAACCACGTAACCACGTACTCGTGCCCCTAATCAGGGTGCGGGTCGTGACAGAAACACCGTGACCTTCATATAGATAGGGCGTAACCACGTACTCGTGCCCCTAATCAGGGTGGACGTAACCACGTACTCGTGCCCCTAATCAGGGTGCGAGTCGTGACAGAAACACCGTGACCTTCATATAGATAGGGCCGGTGGGCTGAGATTAGCGCTGGGTGCAGGCGCAGGGCCTGCCACCCTTATGCATATGTTTAAGTTTACGGTTGGTTGGTTGAGTGAAATGATATGATTTCTTATGTAAAGTTCTAACCTTGCAGGCTAGGCGAAATGGGACATAGATGAGCACGATCACAATATTTATGTTAAGATTATGTCTAACTGTATCTGCCGCAGGGACACGGTGGTGGACAAGTTCATGATAGGTTCAGCTCGAGGCTGGACGTAACCACGTAACCACGTACTCGTGCCCCTAATCAGGGTGCGGGTCGTGACAGAAACACCGTGACCTTCATATAGATAGGGCGTAACCACGTACTCGTGCCCCTAATCAGGGTGGACGTAACCACGTACACGTGCCCCTAATCAGGGTGCGGGTCGTGACATAAACACCGTGACCTTCATATAGATAGGGTCGGTGGGCTGAGATTAGCGCTGGGTGCAGGCGCAGGGCCTGCCACCCTTATGCATATGTTTAAGTTTACGGTTGGTTGGTTGAGTGAAATGATATGATTTCTTATGTAAAGTTATAACCTTGCAGGCTAGGCGAAATGGGACATAGATGAGCACGATCACAATGTTTATGTTAAGATTATGTCTAACTGTATCTGCCGCAGGGACACGGTGGTGGACAAGTTCATGATAGGTTCGGCTCGAGGCTGGACGTAACCACGTAACCACGTACTCGTGCCCCTAATCAGGGTGCGGGTCGTGACAGAAATACCGTGACCTTCATATAGATAGGGCGTAACCACGTACTCGTGCCCCTAATCAGGGTGGACGTAACCACGTACTCGTGCCCCTAATCAGGGTGCGGGTCGTGACAGAAACACCGTGACCTTCATATAGATAGGGCCGGTGGGCTGAGATTAGCGCTGGGTGCAGGCGCAGGGCCTGCCACCCTTATGCATATGTTTAAGTTTACGGTTGGTTGGTTGAGTGAAATGATATAATTTCTTATGTAAAGTTATAACCTTGCAGGCTAGGCGAAATGGGACATAGATGAGCACGATCACAATGTTTATGTTAAGATTATGTCTAACTGTATCTGTCGCAGGGACACGGTGGTGGACAAGTTCATGATAGGTTCGGCTCGAGGCTGGACGTAACCACGTAACCACGTACTCGTGCCCCTAATCAGGGTGCGGGTCATGACAGAAACACCGTGACCTTCATATAGATAGGGCGTAACCATGTACTCGTGCCTCTAATCAGGGTGGACGTAACCACGTACTCGTGCCCCTAATCAGGATGCGGGTCGTGACAGAAACACCGTGACCTTCATATAGATAGGGCCGGTGGGCTGAGATTAGCGCTGGGTGCAGGCGCAGGGCCTGCCACCCTTATGCATATGTTTAAGTTTACGGTTGGTTGGTTGAGTGAAATGATATGATTTCTTATGTAAAGTTCTAACCTTGCAGGCTAGGCGAAATGGGACATAGATGAGCACGATCACAATGTTTATGTTAAGATTATGTCTAACTGTATCTGCCGCAAGGACACGGTGGTGGACAAGTTCAGGATATGTTCGGCTCGAGGCGGGGCTCGACTTGGACTTCCATATGCATGGAGTCCTTAGCGTTCAAGAGGAGCTACCGCATTGGCGTTCGGACTTGCGAGATGTTCAGCCGAAGACTACTTGTTGGCTATAAAGAGGCATAATGTATGGAACAATGTACTCCTTTGTGAGCTAGAGAGATCATGAGCGTTGTAGCCAATTGGCATGATGAGTTGGGCTATTCAGAGCCATTGTAACGTTTTCCTTCCGCTGCTTATGTTATCAATTTGAGCTATAAACACTATTGTGAATCTGTTATCTTGTCTTGCACGAGCGCAACTCCAGGCTCGTACGGCATCATGCCCCAGCGATGACGATGATTCGGGTGAAAACTTGATAATGATGAAGACGGTAACTCGGTCGACAAACGTAAGTATCGAGGTATGATCGAAATTTTTTTACAGTAGCATTAATATTAAATCTACATTGGCTTTTCTGTTAATTTAAAATTTATAATATAATTAAAACTAATATTACAAAAATGCTATTTGCTCCCAAAAAATTTGGGTGATACCATCTTCCATTATGTGGCATATGACTTGGTTGCTAACATGACAGCTGACATGGCAAAATTTAACAATAAAATTAATATTAAAATGAATATTAATAGTAAATAAATAATTTAATATTAAATTAACATTGATTAATATTAACATTAATATTAACATTAACATTAGCATTAGCATTAACATTAATATTAACATTGACATTAACATTAACATTAAAAAAATTTGGGTAATTAATTTTTGGGGTTAAAATTTGCCATGTCAGCTGTTATGTCATCTGCCATGTCAGATGCCACATAATGGGAGATGGCATCACCCAAATATGTTGGGAGCCCAAACGACTAATTGCTAATATTAATACAATGGCATTACCGTTATTTTCCAATAGATTCGTGACTTGTTCGGTCACACTCCTCCACGAGCGGGTTACATACACCCGCGTAAACGAGGGTTAAATAGCCTTTTCCAAAGAAGAGAACCCATCCGACTAGAGAGAAACAAATGAAAGAAGAAGAAGAACAGTCGCAATGGAGAGGAGCAAGATCAACTGCAGCGGATGGGCCGTCATCCCTACCGAGATTCTCTCAATGATACTGGTACTGTCGGGGATGCCGGCGGACGAGGTAATGTGCAACGTGGCCCCAGTTTACCGTTCATGGTGGAAGGCGCTCAACGGTCCCTTAGACTATTGGTCCAACGTCGACTTGGTATAGTGGTGCCGGAGGACCCAGCAAACCGCTGAGATTAGTTTGACCGTAATGAAGCTCGTGGCTCGCAGTGAGGGACATCTAGGGTCCCTCTTCGCGTACAAGCTCGACGAAGCAGCCTTCTCTTTTGCATGTTTAAGGCCAGTGCAAAATTTTATTTGGTCTTATTCTAATACTTTATTTTTTCTATTACAAAATTTTACGTATACTTTTGTTAATTTCTATTGATGTTTTTCCATTTTTATAATACAGTGGGAAATTTCTAAGGGTTCTGCACATTCCGAAGTGCGACGTGAGTGATGAAACTTTCGTGAGACACTTGGAGTTTCTTCCTGTGCTGGAAGAACTCGACATTAGCTACTGCCTCTACATCACGTCGACTGGAATAATTTCTGCCGGAAACTATTGCCGCCGTCTGGTCAAGCTGAGTAGGGACATGCCCCCTCCATCTTACATGCTCAGGAACAGATTCGTGAAGAACACGAAAAATGAGACGGAGGGAAAGGCCGTGGCTGATTCGATGCCGCATCTCGAGCACCTACATATGGGATTCGGCATGTTCAATGGAGACACGCTGCGATCTATCATATGCAACTGCAAGGGTCTTCGCCTGCTCGACATACGTGGGTGCTTCAACGTGATCTTCGACGACGAACTCTGGAAAATTTGTTATTCAATTCAGACGTTTAAAAAACCCTTTGATAATGTAATCCCAGTACCAGGAGAACCTGTGTACGAGTGGTATAATGATTTAGATACGATCTATTATTCCTGGGGTGAATGGTGAAAACATTAGCATGCATGCATGCATGCATTTCTTTATACTCCCTCCATCCCAAAATATAGTCCTATTTCTATTTTCACCAAGATTAAGAAAATCCAATTAATATGTCCAACAAAACAAAATCTCACCAATTTGCCCCTTATAGAAGTTTTGAATTTTGCTTTTGTACTTATTGTGATCTCTAATTGGGTTAATGAATGCCATTAAATCTCTATTTGGATTTATTTAATGATATCACATTCTACTATGTAAATTAAACTTTGGAGACAATATTTTTGCAAATTTTAGTTTGAATTTTGGAGGCAATATAAACTAAAGTGTCTTTTCAGTATCCATCATTAGAGCTCAAGTATATTTTCAAAATACAACTCTTAAATGCATAGAGAATTGTAGAGTTTATCTTGATATAATTGCAGTTTAAATAAGGCTAAAATTGTAAATTACTCCACAAACATCTATTATATAAAAAGAAATGGGCTATAATATGGGACAAACCAAAAAGGAAAGTGAGACTATATTTTTGGGACGGAGGGAGTATATATTTTTCACTAGTCTACATACAAGATATTTTTTATGAGTTCGATTCTCCATTTTGAGCAAATTTTACTTTTGTCAATACTAATTTTTAACATGATTATTTTTTATATAAATAAAATGGACTGTGATATAATGACGCCTAAGACGGCTCACTTCTGAGATTTCGACATTTCCCAACACAGATTTTACCATTAATACAACATCTCAGTGTAATCATATCCAAGAGATTTTGCCATTTTCCAACACAGATTTTACCTTATTCAAAATGAATTCTCCGTCCTATATGGACCATTCTCCGTCCTACATGTATCATTCTCCGTCCAACATTCCGCATTCTCCGTCCTAATGTACCATTCGTCGTCCTAAATGTACAATTCTCCGTCCTAAATGTACCATTCTCCGTGTTAGAGGAACGGAGAATGGCTATTAACAGCCAAACAGCCAAACTAATTCATAGCCTTCAAAACCAATTTATATAGATTCAAAACAAAACTAAACAGCCAAACTATTTAAAATTCACAACCCTACAGAACAGTCCTAAATGTACCATTCTTCGTCCTATATGGACCATTCTCCATCCTACATCTATCATTCTCCGTCCTACATTTACCATTCTCCGTCCTAATGTACCATTCGCCGTCCTAAATGTACAATTCTCCGTCCTAAATTTACCATTCTCCGTGTTAGAGGAACGGAGAATGATCATTAACAGCCAAACTAATTCATCTTCACGAGCCTTCAAAACCAATTTATATAGATTCAAAACAAAACTAAACAGTCAAACTATTTAAAATTCACAACCCTACAGAATATTCCTAAATGTACCATTCTCCGTCCTAAATGTACCATTCGACGTCCTAAATGTACAATTCTCCGTCCTACCTCCGTCCTAAATGTACCATTCTCCGTGTTAGAGGAACGGAGAATGGCCATTAACAGTCCCAAAAATTGTTCCATACTAAGTTAAAAGCATATAATAGCACCCAAAAAATGTTAACAATAGAAAAATTCTACAGAACCCAAACACCAGACTCGAACCTAGGCCTTCCATGTAAAAGCCAAATAGCACAACCAACTAAGCCTGGAATAAGACATCAATAATGCTAAGTCTACTACCAAATGCTTGCTTACAACACTCTTACAACCTTCACCCATTGATGACATGTGGGCCATGGCCCACATGTCAGCAATGGGTGAAGGTTGTAAGAGTGTTGTAAGCATTTGGTTGTAACTTTAACATTATATTCCAACTTCCAATAAGGAATAAGAAGAGTCGGTTAGGAACGTGTATATATATACATAGGGGTCCCCATTCATCTGAGTAGGTTGCACATTTAACATGGCTCCAAAAAGATCATCTGGTTGGGAACCATTGCCAGAGCCTTCTTCCATTCGTCGCCGAGCCTCTTCGCATGGAGCACCCTCTGCGCCGCCTCCGGCCCATGACTGGCTGGCAGTGCTGCGAACTTTCTGACCTCCTGCGGGTTGTCACTGGAGGTCATCGCTCGACCTCTTCATCCGGCGCCAAACTTTGACCTGTTGCCGATCACTCCGGAGGAACGGAATTCTCTGGAGAAGAGGGAAGCGTTTCGTCGCCTGTGCCATAGGGCGGGTGTGTGCACCCTGCAGGACTTTGCGGATATCCTCCGGGAGGCCAGTGAGGGCTAGACCCTTTTTTTTTCCGTTTTTTACAGTTTTTTGTCCTCCTCTTGTATACTTCTCTGGAGAATGTTCCGGCGACGAAGCTGGGATTTAATGAAATATAATATTTTGTTAACTCAATTTGGTTTCGGCTACAATCAAACTTTTACAACCTTCTTACAACTTACACCCATTTGCTAACTATAGCATTGCTCTTTATAATTAACAAATCTTGTTACGTCAAATCAATATATCAGCGACGATATCTCCATCAATGACTTGTTACGTCATAGAATTGATTATGCTGCCAGCGTCAATCTTGCCGTCAAATCCATCTTAAATATGATTACAAAGTAAAATAGAGGACAACATTGAGTGTTTCAATTTTACTCTTTTCAAGTACATAGTCTTCTTATTTTCAAAACTTTAATCAAATATTCGTAAAATGGAAATATTGAGTCTTAAACTTCACATTCTTAAATATGTTGTCAAATTTTTTTAAATAAATATGTTTCCACCACGTTTTTCTGCCAAATTTTTCAATAATTTATACGGAACACGTGGATATATACTAGTAATAATAGCAATAAATTTAATTTTGGAAAAGAATTTTTAAAATTAAGGTCTCAAAATCCCAAAGGTTTATGTAGTGATTTCACATGGATATATACTAGTAATAATAGTAATAAATTTAATTTTGGAAAGTAGTTTTTTAAATTTAATAGTAATAAATTCGACCGTCTTATACTAGTAATAATAGTAATAAATTTAATTTAAGACTCAAAACTATTCTAATTTTTTCCACTTTCCAAGGTCATATAAGACGGTCGAATTTTCCCTCTTCTTCTCTCAAACCCTCTTCCTTCTCCCAAACCCTCTCCCAAACCCTCTTCTAATCAAAATGCCGCCGAAGAAACAACGACCGTCGCCGAAGGGGAAGGATCCACGAAGGGATGCGATACAGGCCCGAAGGGCAGAACTTGCAAGGGCGACGAAAACCAAGATTATGGTCGCTAGGACAGAGGCCGAAAGGGCAACGGCGGAAGCAGCGGCGGCGGCAGCGACAATAAAAGTGGAGGCGGCGGCCAAGCCACGTGCAAAAAAGGCTAAAAACACTCATTGCTCGACAAAGACCAGAAAATCTATCTTCGATACAGAGTCGTCGGAAGACTCAACTTATGAAATCGAAGACGTACTCAAGCGAAGGCTAAGGTGGCAAACAGAGTCATCAGCGTACTCTGTGGATTTTGAATCCTCATCAGAAGAGGAAAATAAAGAGGAAGAGCAATCATCAAATAAGTCCCAGGCTGGAGAGGAGGTAAAAAAATTTAAAGACTCTAAAACTAAGAAGATATACATTAAATATTTTAAGAAAAAGGCTGTTATGCCTGAAAGATCAATTAAGATGGATGATGTCGAAGACGAAGCTTTCCTGGATATATTGAAATTCTATCAATTGAAGAAACTGAACAAATCCTGTCTTGAGAAAATCTCCCAAACAATAGTAAGAGAATTTTACTCAAATCTTCCGGCTGAAATTAAAGAAAAAGAAGAGGATCAACCACTGGTGTTTCTGAGAGGGAAACTGATTAGGGTAAATACTGCTGTCATCAACGAATTTTATGGATTTGATCCAGTTCCTGAGTTTGATATGAAAGATATTGATAATGTTTCCATGACGGATGCAATTCATGAGATTACAGGTGTTTCAATGGGTGCCAAGACCCCTCAAAATGTATACAAAGATCAATTAAAAACTTTGTATAAATTGTTGCATGCCTACGTATCTCAAACACTCAACCCTACTGGACATGAGTTTTCCATCCATCCCGAGAGAGTAAAATTTATTTATTATATGGGGAAGAAAAAAATGATGGATATAGGTTCCTACATGTTCAGTAGAATAATGCATCTCGTGGGAAAACCAACTGCAAGGACAGCTCTCCCTTTCGGAGGATTTGTATGCTCGATGACTAATAAACATTCTGTCCCAAGCTTAGCAGGGGATGTTTATATTAAAAACAAAGGCCCCATGAGAAAACTAACCTTCACTCGAATGTTTGGAAAACGGGCAGCAGCTGCAAGCAAACCATCAACATCTGGAAAACTATCAACTTATGGAATCAAAAACACTAAGGACAGGGTTGATGATCTATACAATTTTGTTGCTGCAAACTTTGAGAATGTCTTCAAAGAGATGAAGACTATATCCGACAACCAGAAATTGATTCTGGATAAGATTAACCAGATAGAGGTTGAATTTGCTGATCAAGAATAAGATTTTCCTTCCCTCGTGAAGAAGGTAAATGGGGCTAGCCCAAAATCTTATGTAAAAATACACACTGTGCACATTGACACTTTAATGCTAGCCATCACTTTGATACTTCTATTTATGTTTCTGGATGTCATTTCTACCTATAAAGTGAGTCAATACTGACTATAATTTTTCTTCATCCGTCCCTCAAGGTGTAGGTGAAGGATATTTTGAGAAAGAAGAAGAAGTAGGAAAAAAAAACAAGAAGAAGAAGATGGAGACGGCTATGAAGATTCATCTTTTGAGTTTTGAATGTCTCTTATTTCAATGTGGAAGTAATATTTGACTTGTAATATTGTTCTGAATATTTGTTGGTCATGGCGGACAAACTAAATTTTGTGTTTGAAATATTGTAAGACTAAACTTTTCGCTTATACTCAGTGCATAGTTCGTAATTTGTTTTGAAAATGTAATATGGTCTTGAATTTAGAGTAGGTCTGATATTTATTTGGATTATTGTATTGTGAATTATGCAGGTTCTATGTTGAATTACTAACGTGGATTGGGCAGATTACTGTAACGTGAATTATGTAGTTTATTGGACTTGAAATGAAGTATACTTAATTTGATTATAATTTTTTGGTTGAAGCGTTTATTTGGTTGGCAGTTGGCCTTCATAGATGATATTGATATTTTGGTGTATTCCTTTGATTTGCAGATGCCTATCACAGATTTCGTGAGTCCTGGGTGCATTGCTAGGGTTTACAGGTGGCCTCATTACGGATGCATTCCTGGGATCACTGAAACTTTTGATTGTAATGTGTTTTACTTTCTGTAAAAAATCATTACATCGATGCCATCAGTATGAATTCGATGCCAGTGCCTGTTCATCCCTTGTTATTGCTGAAGTAAAATTGTAATCCTGCGTTCATCCCTTGTTATTGCGGAAACATAATTGTAATCCTGCATGTTCATCCTTTGTTATTGCCATCAGTACATCGATGCCATCAGTATGAAGTCGATGCCAGTGTAAGGCATAATGTAATGTAAGAAAAATTCTCTTTGATAGTAGGTTAATTATATTCAAACATTCGTAAGAAATTTTGTTCAGCCATACAGTGGAAGCCTGATAAAATGATATTCGGATTATCTTGAAAATGATTTAATATAAAATGAATGTACTATGGTAAATGATATTAAAAATACTGTAAATATTTGGTGAAAAAAATATGAGATACTTGAACATTTCCAGTCCTAAATGTACCATACTTTGTTAAAAGCACAGAGAGTGTCCGTTCTCCGTTTTCAAAGAACGGAGAATGGCCATTCTCCATGTTAAAGTAACGAAGAATGGCCATTCTCCTTGAGCATGGCCATTCTCCGTGTTAAAAACAAAGAGAACAGCCATCCTCCGTCCATTCGCCGTGTGAAAAGCAGAGAGAATGGCCATTCTTCGTCCATTCGCCGTGTTAAAAGCAAAGAGAATGGCCATTCTCCGTCCATTCGTCGTGTTAAAAGCAAAGAGAATGGCCATTCTCCGTGTTAAAAGTAAAGAGAATGGCCATTCACCGTCCAAATAAAATATTCTCTTCGAAAATATTATCATTAGAAAAGTAAAAAAAATTCGTCCGATCAATACAGATTTTTTTTTAAAATATGTGACAAGATGATCCGCCCGACCTCAGAAGCAGGTTTCCTCAGTTCACCACCACCACCGTGACATGTAGCTTTATTAACAAAATATTAAATTATTAGATGAAAAATAAGATTTCTGACAATGGCATGGACAGTAAAATTAGAGCGGCGCCGCTAGTACTTCTTGTTCGAGGAGGTTTCGACTATGTCCGACGCGAAGCGAACCGATTCTTCACGGCGCAGCTGGTACTCCTCATTGTTCTAGGAGGGCTCGACGACGTTCGACGCGATCCGGACCGATTCTTATTTCCATCTTCATCTCTGTTTCTCTTTCCACCACAACCACCAACACCACCACCACGACGGCCTGTAACCAAAAAAAAATACGAAATATTAAATTGGATGGACTTTTGAGAGAGTAAATATGAGTTAATTTAGGGTGTTCATTGAAAAAATTAAAGTGAAGAATGACCTGCTAAAGCAAGTTACCAACAGGTCAAAAGTCTAAATCAGCATTAAATGATGTTTCTACACTATTATTCAATCCGAACCATTGGATCAACATCCAACGGTCCAGATTTCGGATGTATCGATACATCCATTTCCAGCGGATGTATTGTAGAACGACCCATATATATATATATATATATATATATATATATATATATATATATATATATATATATATATATATATATATATATATATATATCATACCAAATTAATCGTGGTTGTTGGATGAAAATCCAATGACTCAAAATCACATGCAAAATCACTATTCCCACTCATAACAGTCTACACAGTATACTGTCAATATAAATAAAAAAAATACAGAGAAACGATATACTGTCAGTATACTCTATTATACTGTATGCATGGAATAATTTAGAAAATCATAATTTTATGGGTCTCTACAAGTCTCAAGCAGGCTACAAGTTGACATGATTCTCAAAATAAAAATCTAATTTATTACATAAGTCATTAATAGCTTTTTCGAAAATAGAGTATCACACGAGAGTGCCCGTGCGATCCTCGATGCACGCATGACGAGACAATTTCGAAAATTAGTAAATCCATAACTACCACCATAGCACGATATCAACAGTAGAGGACTCGCATCAAAAAAATCCACTATCCTTAATCACGATACCAAAATTACGAAAAACAAAATATACGATACGAGATAAACACAAACGTATCAGTATACGAATACCGATATTGTGAGGCGAGCCTCACAATATTTACTTTTTGTTCCTATTATCATACAAGATATATTTTATAGTTAAGCTACATACGCATTCGTACATGGTAGGATAACTTTTTCCATTATATAGTAGTATAGGTAAGATAAAGGTTATGCAAATCCTCTCCAGACGCAATTCAGGCAACAACAAAATTTAGAGAACTATAGGAATCTTAAGAATGTAATGTATTTTTAAATTAGATTATATTGAATACCTGAAACCAATCCGAATATTATTGTGAAGAGGGCGCGAACCTTTTCCTCTTCTTGTGCTTCTTCCTTTCTCTACTTAGTGAAGTTATGGAAGTCTAGTCAATAAATGAGCTAATGGGTCCTACTACATGGTAAGATTGCTAGAAAATATCAAATAGAGGAGTACTGAGCAGAACTTTCAACAAGAACCAAACCTGCAATTCACTTGTATTTTTTATGGGAATGGAAAAGTATGATTCCTTTCACATTTTCTTTTCGTTGTTTGGTAAAACAAGAAAACTATTTAGGAAAGACTGTTTGATTTTCATTACAGTGTTTGGTTGGTGCATGAAAGAAAAGCAAAAATATAGCAATGTTCCAATAATATCCTTACCTTTTTAAAATAAAATTAACATTATAAAAATAACATTAATGGTAAAATAAGCAATAACACATGGTTCCTTTTGTCATAAATTTTGTAATAAATATTGGGAATGGAGGGAAAATCAATCTCATGGGTCATGAGTGAAACCATATTCCCCCTAATTTACCCTCTTGTCAGGAAATTGATTTCCAAGTTTGTGGCTAACAAACAAAGGAAATGAACAACTTTTCTTTCCTGGTTCCTTAAATTCGTGAATCAAACGAGACCTTAGGTCTCGTTTGGTTCGCGGAATGGAAAGTAAAGAAAATCAATTCCTTGTCATTTCCTTTCCTTTGGAAAATTTTAATTCCTATTGATTTTCCTTTCCGATGTTTGGCAATGTCAAAGAATTTAGAAAGAAAAGTGAACACTTCAATGTGGGAAAGTGATTCCTTGCTTGGATGGATGGAATTACTTTCCCCCTAATTTTCCTTCCATTGGAAATCACTTTCCTTTCCTCCTCAATTGCTTTGGTATCCAAACATAGAAAAGTAATCACTTTCCTTTCCCAAGTCAGAGATTCCGCGAACCAAACGAGGCTTTAGAGTATCCACAGTGGAAACACTTTAAACACATATTCCAAATTATTAGAAACTAGTATATGTGCACGTGCGTTGTACGTATTTTATGCTAGTTGAAAAGTGCAAATAATAGTAGTATATTATTAGTAGGAAGACTAAAAGTCATCAGTATTAATTATTCTAAACTTATTATTATATTATTTTATATATGCATGTAAGACTATTTAGAAAGACCAAAAGACACCTCTCGTAATTACCTAGTTACCCCTATTAACTTTAAGTAATCTTTTTAATTATTAAATATAAGTAAGGGTATTTTTGGAAAGAAAACTTCCATGGTGAAGTATAACTTTTGGCATTATATAGTAGTATAGATAACTTTAAGTAATCTTTTTAATTATTAAATATAAGTAAGGGCATTTTTGGAAAGAAAATTTCTACGGTGAAGCCCAACTTTTGGCATTATATAGTAGTATAGATAACTTTAAGTAATCTTTTTAATTATTAAATATAAGTAAGGGTATTTTTGGAAAGAAAACTTCCACGGTGGAGCCTAACTTTTGGCATTATATATATATATATATATATATATATATATATATATATATATATATATATATATATATATATATATATATATATATATATATTATTATTAATTTTGGAGTATCTCTTTCATATTGGCACACAATGTTATACTCCAAACAAATACTCCAAATTAACCTCCTCCCTCTTTTTTCTTTTTATTTTCTTCCATGTTTGGTAAGATTTTTCTTCCCTCTTTTTTCTCTTTATTTTTCTTCCTTGTTTGGCAAAAATGACTAATATTTGTGGGCCCAAAAATTAATGTAGATGAACTACAACATGCTCCAAATCTGGAGTGTCTCTTAGCTTTCTAGCAATTTTCAAGTATGGACAAGTGACCATTGGAACATTCAAGTGCTACAAAATTTGACTAAAATCAAAATGTAGTACTTGAAATCTCTCCCACTATTGATGTTCTTTGTTTCATATAGTTTGCTCTCTCTCACTTGTATGAAAGTATAATGCAGCCGGGTCACCACTTTAGAAGGACCCGTTACACCACGTTCGAAATCTTAGAAGAAGTTTGCTAAACTATAGTGGCCCACGGTCCATGTAGCAATGTCCTTTCTATTGACCACGGTCCATGTAGCAATGCCCTTTCTCCTATCATAACCTAACATTAACCTTACATGGGTTTGACTCGGGTCCAAAACTTGGACAGTAGCAGTTATGGGTCCGTGTACTATTAAGGTATATATCCAAGCAAGAAGAAACAAAATTGCTCTATGGCTAGCTTAGTACTAGCTCGCTACTAGCAAATGGTGATATGGCAGAGAGAGGTACTAGCCAAGTTTACAGGTTTAGCTGGTTAAAATTAACATTAATATTAAAATTAACATTAATATTAGAATTAACATTAATATTAACTTTAACATTAACATTAAAACTAATATTAACATTAAATTAAAATTAGTATTAACATTAACATTAAAACTAATACTAAAATTAATATTAACTTCATATTAACATGAATATTAATATTAACATTAATTAGCATTAATATTAATTTTAACATTAAAATTAATATTAACATTAAATTAAAATTAGCATTAGCTTTAACGTTAACAATAAAAAAATTTGGGTAATTAATTTTTTGGGTTAAAACATGACATATCAGCCGCCATGTCACTTTCCATGTCAGATGCCACATAATGGAAGATGTCATCATCCAAAAATTTTGGGAGCCAATTAACGTAAGAGAAATGTTTAAAAAAATATTTTCCAAAATCTGTTGACCAGCTAAACCTGTAAATTTGGTTAGCTCTTTCCGCCACATCAGCATTTGCTAGTAGTGAGCTGCTACTAAGCTAACCATACAACAAGATTGATGAAGAAAAGGTGCCATAGAAATGTAATGATCTATATGCTTAGGGAACTTAAAACCTTGGGATCTTCATCCCTCCAACTTGCTAACCCTAACTAGCTTAGGTTCCTCCTTTTGCTCTTATATAATCGGTTTTCCTCCACCATGTCCCTTGCTATAACTGCTCTTATGTTGGTGAGGACCATCTCCTGTGTGAGCGAGCACTAAGGACCACAAAAGGAAATTGGAGGATCATAATTGGTTACGTACCATCTAATTGATTATCCAAGCATGAAGGTTAGTACTTAACTGCACACAATTCATTAGTAATTAGATATTACATATATATATATAGGTCTCTTTTGGTCCACTGTAATGTAACTGTAATCACAATGTAATCAAATAAAAAATTATATTTTTTTCTTCATTTGATTACATTGCGATTACGATTAGTCCTCCTACTCAGTTGACTTCTTGCTGATACCTATCGATGACCGACGATGATGTTCCGATTATGTAGATCTTCAGCTGGATGCAAACTAAGCTTGACCGGAGGCGGGAGAAGCAGAAAGCCGGCCGGTCGAGTTCAGGTTCAGTTCAATGCAGGCCACCGTCGGACGGTCGCGAAGACGAGTTCGGAGACTGGCCCGCAACCCTGCTCGCGATCGGGACGTTCGGCTACAAGAAAGTAGAGGAGGAAGCACAAGCACAAGATGATGATGATGATGATGATGATATCAGGGTCGAGGAAGACGACGACGAGCTGACTAAAGAGCTCATAGAGCTACTTCCCCGTGAGCCCGGAACCGACACCGGTGGATCGGAGAGAGGAACAGCAGCAGACGGCGAAGTTGAGGTTTCCGCAGACACCAAGATTGTGTTGAACAAAGCCAACAGAGGTGGAGTTAGGGAGAGACCACTCTCATTTCTACTCAGGAAGATGTTTGTATGCCATGGCGCCTTTGCTCCTGCACCAAGCTTGAAGGACCCCCTCACAGAAACAGGGACAGAGAAGGTATGTACATATATATATACGTATGCAAATTCGTGTAGAACTTCATATCAAGTCAAAAATTGTTCAGCATGTAAACTAACCTTTTAGATTCTGTCATTAAAAAGATTCTGAGAACATTACTCCGCAAGAAAATATACCCCCAGAGCAATCTGCAGCCACTGGCGAAGAAGATGCTGGAGAAGCAGACGACGTCGAGGAAGAGGTTTATCGGGAGGAGACACGAAGTGTCGTCGGAGGAGGAGGCGGGGAGAGACGACGATCACCGAAATAAATGGGTGAGGACGGATTCCGAGTGTAAGTGAACCACAAGTAACTAAATTCATTACGATAAAGAGAATGACTTTTAGGGGACGTTTGCTTCAAGTTTTTTGGCTTGGGAATGTGTTTTAAATTTCTTACCAATGTTTGGTATGTTTAGGATTGGAAATGAGAAAATAGGAGGGGCTTAGGAGGGAAAGCTATTCCCATGAACTTGGAAAAACTATTCCCAAGCCTCCCCTTGGAATAGATTTGCTTTCCTATGAATGATACTTGGCTATTTTGTTTGGACGGTTATACCATCTTTTTATTTTCAAATTTTTAACTTCTATCCCAAACATGTAAATTATCATAAAATTAATGAAAGGGTATTAAAGGAAAACTAAATAAATTAATATTTATATCCCTTTGTAAACCAAACATGGAGATAAAAATTTTAAATTTTTTGAATTACCTATTCCCATCCTAACCAAACATGGGTATGAGAATGTTGAATTACTTTCCCATGGGAAAGGAATTGAAAACCTATTCCTAGGAATACAAAAACTTGATCCAAACGAGCCCTTAGGGTCTGCTTGGGAACAGTATTTTCACCGGTTCTGAAGTATTTTTGAACCGATCGTTTATGAAAACTTTTGCTTGTTAATTTTTTGAGGCACTGGTTTTGGTCGGCTCAAAAAGTCCCCAAAACCGGTGCAATATAATTTTGGGTGGCTTTATAAACACCCCAAATCGATGGATTTTGAACAGCTTAATTATTTTATTCCATTTATACCCTCACAAAAAATATATAATTATGCTATTTGGCTTCCAAAATTTTTGGATGATATCATCTCCCATTATGTGGCACCTGACATGACAACTGACATGGCAGCTGACATGTCATGTTTTAACCCAAAAAATTAATTATCCAAAAATATTTTTTGTTAATGTTAATGCTAATGCTAATTTTAATTTAATATTAATAGCATTAACATTAAAATTAATGATAATTATGTTAACGTTAATTAATATTATTATAATATTAATATTAATATTAATATTTATGTTAATTTAATATTAATTATAATTATAATATTAATTTTAATGTTAATATTCTTAATTTAATGTTAATATTAAATTTAAATTTAAATTAATATTTATTTCAATGTTTAATATTTACTTTTGTCATGTTAGTTGTCATGTCATCAGCCATGTCATATACCACATAATGGAAGATGATATCATCCAACTTTTTTGAAAGCCAAATAGCATTTTTGAAAAAATATATAACTATAACTACTGATACCCTTCTCCTATTTAATTTTATTCGTGTAAAAAAATTTCAGAACCGCTCGTTAGTGAATTACCAAGCATGTATTGGACTGGTTTAAAAGTCGCTACTTAAAAACAATCCAAAATCGGACTCCTCATAATCGCTCACAATCGATACTCTAAAAATACCTCATAATTGTTATTCCTATAATTGCCAAGCAGACCCTTAAGTAGGCGCTAACTACTTGTCTGTTGCATTATTTATGGATGCAGATATTGTACTAGAGATCTGAAGAACAATATTGCCATTACATAGTTCTTGGTACGACTTGATCAATATTTCAGGAGGAAAGTTTCTTTATTGGTGCTTGTTCTTAAGCTCGTGTCCTAAACTTCTGCAGGAGATGAATTTTACAGAGGACAAATAAAGCTCTTTCCAGCCTATAGTACCATATATATATATATATATATATATATATATATATATATATATATATATATATATATATATATATGCACTTGCAACATTTAGCAGAGTTGAGAATCTACAGGACATCCAAGAATTGCTGGATCGCCGGAATCTATATACAATTGGATACTTGTGGTCTTCATATATAATATCTGCTATGGCAACAGAAATAAGACTAGTCTTTTGATAATTTGAGCTTTGCAAGTACTTAACAGAGAGTTTTTCTTTTCAGAAAATTACGCGCATGTTTCTCAACTTTGGAAATATTAGAAGAGAGGTGTACGAATTTCCAAAATTATAAATGTAGATACATGATTTCGTCCAGGCTAACGACGATATGAGTGGCACACAAACGACCAATAGGTTTGGCAAGATGCATCCATACCGCCATGCATATTTAATTTTAGGATAATTAAGAGCTGTCATTCTTTCTTCAAACAAAAAAAAATACACCCATCCCAAATAAATAAACCCATAACGTCTAAGTTATTGACGGTCTCGTCTCCATACCGTAGAAGCTATTGGCGATCTCGCATCCACAGTGCCAAACCTATTGGGAGTATAGGAACAACATTCATACCGTAATTATCTTTGATGTTACGTATTTATTCTTTCTTTCTTTTTTAATTTAGCACCCCTAATTAGAACATTTTCAAACTTTAGAATCATGATCCTAAATTTTTGTTTTCTTTTATAATTAAACAAATGTACTCATATAGTAGGTTACTTTCTATATATAATGAAGGTTGACTGAAGAAAAATAATGCTACTTTCAATTGGATGATTTTTGAACAAAAAGTAGAGGGGGGACAGAAAAATGGACAGTATAACCATGACAGCAAATCTGGTCCCGTTCGTTGCTAAATTGTGAACTATTAAATAATTTTTGAGGAAGTCACGATTCTGAATTTCTCGGTGCTCAAATGAAGACAGTGTTGGTATATTTAGTATGAAAATATGTTATATTTAGTATGAAAATATCCTGAGGACATATTTGGGATGTCAGAATATGCCACATGATATTCCATTTGATATTCCATCATGTAAAGGCTATATAAAGCCTATAAGACTCAATCAATAAAATCACTCAATTACAACATGATATCAGAGCCACAAAAAATTATAGCCGTCACCCCCTCCCCAAAACCCTAACCATAGCGGTCATCAACGCCGCCACCACCACCACCACCGACACCGCCACCACTACCGACACCACCACCACTACCGTCACCACCGCCGCTGCCGTCACCACCGCCGACATCACCACCACCTCTACCGTCCCCACCGTCGACATCACCGCCGACATCACCGTTCGTCACAGAAATGAGAGGGCAATCCAAATGTGTCACTCCCGTTTTCCGTTATACGTATTTTTCAGGATACGTATACGAATTACTGACAATTGTCAAGTGGCCCGTATTTTGACTTATCTTGCTTAGCTTAGCCTTGGTTTAAATTTTGACTTAATTGGTTCAACTTGGTTCAACATGACTTGGCTTGGCTTGGTTTGGTATATTTAGGGTTGAGATGGGAGGGATTGCTATATAAGTCAACTTCTTCTCTCTCCACCATTATTTGTATTTACTTCTTCATCTTCTTCATTTACTCCTCCCACCTTCCAAGCCTAGGCAAGTGCAACTTGCTTCATAATGGATCTTAAGTTTTATTGTTCCATTCTCTTCCTTACTTGATTCTAGGCCTCTTTGGAACTTGGCATTTTTCGATTTGATGAATGTATTCTTGTAGATCAGAGTTTGTAACTTTTAGGTTTTTTTTGGTTTTGATCTCTAAAACTTGGTTATTTTTGAAATCTAATGGTTCCATGTTGTAGGAAATTCAATTCTACCCAATTTTGGCTTTTGAAGCGCTAGATGTTGACTTCGTATGAGAAATTTATGCCATTTTCGAGTTCATGGGTTCCCCACACCTTTTGGTGCTGTCGGGACGATGAACAGTGCCGCGCGCAGTGTTCTCGCTGCCGCGCGCCCGCGTGCCGCACTTCCGCACAACGTGCGCCGTGGGCGATTTTGCCCGCGCGCAATGCGCAACTTGTGTGCCGCGCGCCCGCGCACTTCTCTACCGCGCGCCCGCGGGCCGCGCTTGCGCGCAATGTGCGCCGTAGGCGATTTTGCCCGCACGCAATGCGCAACATGCGTGACGCGCGCCCGTGAGCCGCGCTTGCATGCAACGTGCTCCGTGGACGATTTTGCACGCGCGCAATGCGCAACTTGCACGTCGCGCGCCCGCGCACTTCTCTGCCGTGCGCCCGCGCGCCGTACTTGCGCACAACATGCGCCGTGGGCGATTATGCCCGCGCGTAATACGCAACTTGCGCAGCCGCGCGCCCGCGCACTTCTCTGCCGTGCGCCCGTGCGTCGTGCTTGCTCGTAACGTGCACCGTGGGCGATTTTTCCCGCGCAACTTGCACGCAGGTTACTCCAAATTACTGTTTTTGCCCGTTTGGGCTATTTTGTAGCTAAAATCTTGAAAACTCAAAACATAAATGTTTTAGATCTTTTCCTTGGCTTCAAGATTATGTCACTAGTTATTTTATGCAAGTTTCTCTCATTCATAATAATGTAAGAATAAAATACGATAGTGGCCTGTTAAGGCGCACTCTTAACAAGTATCAAGTAACATGATAATTCTTAATGGTGACCCATCGTGGTACACTCTTGACAAGTAACTTGACATGATAATTCTTGATGGTGGTCCGTTGTGACGCACTCTTGACTTGATAAAGTAACCTAACATGATAATCTCGATATGCCTTGCTAAGTAAATCTTGTCTTGACACCGTGGGTATTTGTGCTTGTATAATTAAGCTACATGTCTCGTCTTGCATCATGTCTAGGATATGAATTCCTGATTTCCACGGTCGGGGATATACTGAATCTGACTAGGATAATGACTAGAGTGATCAAGTAGTTCATGAAGAGATTTTCCAGCTACAGGCAGTCCCGTTATTTGGGCGCTTTTAATTGGACTTGTAGCTTGCCGTCGAGTAGGGCAAATTTCCAGCACACTTTCATGTGTTGCACTTTAAGTCACCTAATCCAACTCTTTCAACGTGTGACCGGATAACCTGGATTAAGACTGCAGGGCTTGTGGCTGTTGGAACATCTCGATGCATCTTGCTAGTAACTAGGCTTGTGATAACCCTAGTTACTTAAAGTATCAAGCCGTACTCATTGTTTGACCGTGAATAATGAATGGAGTCCAGTCTAGTCTTATCTAAGCAATGCTAGTCTATGATTACTTCAGCACTTTACTGTTTATGTTTACTCTTGTCGATAATTGGTCGGAGACTAAACTCTATTCAGGTGAAGGGTTACAACCCCGGTCCTTGTTTGGTTTACGAGTTGTAACTTGGCTACCGGAACAGTCCCTTAGTTGTCTTATCATTTATCACTTTGTTTTCTTTAACTCATGTCTTTTGTTATCCTTTATGTATCATGTGCTAATATGCTGATTTTAGTTATTAAGTGAAGCCTCCCTTGTGGCACTTGCTCTTTCTGGTGTCTGACCCAGCTGGTTTTGTATGGCCAAATTTCGGAGTAGCTTCCGAGGATCTCTCTGTCTTCCAGCCAGATGGTGACTACTAGGTGCAACCCTGGCAACGAGTGGGTTCTTATTTTGCTCTCCCACTCCCTTGTAAATTTATTCTTTTGAGGCGTTTAGCCGCCGAGCAAGTGTTAGCTCGTTTGCAACTTTACTTACAGTCTGTCTACGGGCTGTAACATGATTGACAAATCCTAGGGTTGATCATGTATGACTGAAACGCTTGCTAGTCTTCACATTTTGTATGACTAGCTTCATGATCATCTGAATATGCGATGTTTGGGACGCCTTACTTTGTATGTCTGATAATCTAACATCTTGTAACATTTACTTACTTGCTTGAGATTGAGACACTAGGCTTGTTCATGACCATAAGAGACTGTTGGCTTGTAGATAAACCCTCATGCATCTATACAGCCGTGACCGTATATCGAGGTAGATTATACTTCAATGTACGTAGCTGGCTGTGTCTATCCCCCGCTCTCCAGTATTCTGGTTCTGGGGCATGACACGATTTAAGTGGTGGCCCATGCAGGTCTTGTAAATCAAGATGTGTGAGGGTTTTATTGAATAGATGTCTCAATCAATACTCGCCCTTGATCTCTACTCGTGTCTTCTAATCTTTCCGAAATTTTGACCTGATCACATGTTTATATCCTCGATCTATCATGGTCCTTCCTTATTGTTCCCTATGTCGTTTCTTCAGCGATATTTTTCCTGGTCCTACCGATCAGCAAGGCGGAGCACCTCCAGTGGACCAGCAGCAAACTGGAGACCAAGCCCAGCACTCTGGAGCGGCCTTCCGAGTCATGCATTCTGGGATCCAGAGCCCCCAGTTCCGCCAGTCCAGCATGCAGAGCATGATAATGGAACCCTCGTGGATATCATCAGAGAATTGCTTGCATCTCAAAATCGTCGGGGCGATGTCCTGCACCAGACAGTATAAGATGCCATGGGCAGAGTTGGTTACCGAGGGAACAACGCGGCCAATAGCTTCAAGCGTCTGAACCCTCCTTTCTTTGACGGTACTGAAGATGCTATTACTGCTGATGCATGGCTTCAGGACACAGAGGTTATCCTGGAAGCAGCTAGGATTCCTGAGAATGAGAAGGTGGCCGTTGTGCGCCTATAATTATTAGACTTAGCCCGCAGCTGGTGGGCAATGCTAGCAGTTGGATTACCGATTCCTGTCTCATGGGCGGTGTTCAGCAACAAGTTCCAGACCAAGTACTTCGATGTAGTAGCTCGGTATGATCTGCAGACGAGATTCACCAATCTTAAGCATATGGAAAGGACGGTCGATGGATATACGGCCGAGTTTTCTAGACTTAGTCGGTTTGCTTCCACCTTGGTGGCAACCGAATTGGATCGAGCCCAGCGATTCCAGCAGGGGCTCCACATAGAGATTATTATATCAGGCGCACAACGGCCACCTTCAAGCGTCTTAACCCTCCTTTCTTTGATGGCACTGAAGATACTATTACTGCTGATGCATGGCTTCAGGACACAGAGGTTAATCTGGAAGCAGCTAGGATTCCTGAGAATGAGAAGGTGGTCGTTGTGCGCCTACAGTTATTAGACTTAGCCCCCAGTTGGTGGGCGATGCTAGCAGTTGGATTACCGACGACTGTCTCATGGGCTGTGTTCAGCAACAAGTTCCAGACCAAGTACTTCGATGCAGTAGCTCGGTATGATCTACAGACGAGATTCACCAATCTTAAGCAGATGAGAAGGACGGTCGATGGATATACGGTCGAGTTTTCTAGACTTAGTCAGTTTGCTTCCACCTTGGTGGCAACCGAATTGGATCGAGTCCAGCGATTCCAGCAGGGGATCTACCTAGAGATTATCATATCAGTGGAGCAGTTTGAGCACTAGACGTTTGATGTCGTCTTGCGAGCAGTAAAGAGGCATGAGTATACTTTACAGAGGATTATAGATAGAAGCGGAGGACGGAAGAGATCTTATAGGCAGATGTCCCAGTCATTAATACCATCCCCGGCATTTAGGGCTTTAATCATTGGAGCTCCTAGGAGGACGACCACAGTTTCGTCGGATCAACACTCGACACCGACGTATCCTCAGCAGCAGAAGCAGTCTTCCGCAATGGACTGCACTCATTGTGGGAAGCCATGGCACATAGTATCAGAGTGTCATAGAGCACAGGGATTGTGCTTGGCATGTGGGGAACCTAATCACAAGATAGGGTTCTGTCCGAATAGAGCCAGTTCATCATCGTCAAACCTAACCAGTCCATCAGTTAGGGGTCCAGCACCAGTGCAACAGTAGTACCAGCCTCCGAGGCCATTGCCGTCTCAGGCTCAGCAGTATGCCCAGGTTCAGATTCAGAATAGGCAGAGAGGTCACCAGCAGAGGGGACCAGCACTAAGAGGACAAGGTCAGGCTATGGATCTGACCGTTCCAGAACAATTGGCATCAGGTGAGGTGGTGGCAGGTACCATTCTCGTCAACTCTTTTCTAGCATCAGTATTATTTGATTCGGGTGCATCGCATTCATTTATGTCTGTACGATTCGCAACACGAATAGGACTGGAGCCCGAGTCATTATCAATAAGACTCAATATACTTACTGGTAATGGTCTTGTGGGGGTAGATAGAGTCTATTCCTCGTGTCGAATCGTAGTTAGCTGTAGAGAGTTTTTCGCTAGATTGATAGAATTTTCGATGGCCGACTATGATGTGGTCCTAGGAATGGATTGGTTGAAGGATCAATACGCAAGAATAGACTACCATATCAGCAGGATTATTTTTGGTATTCCAGGCGAACCAGAGTTTTTATTTTCTAGAGGCAAAGTAGAATCTTCTCCACCAGTATTGCGGATGGCAGTAACATAAGCAATTCAATTTTCCAGAGTAGTAAAAGAGTTTCCTGATGTGTTTTCCGAAGAGCTTCCAAGTATGCCACCGGAGAGAGAGATAGAGTTCACTATCGACTTGATTCCAGGGACGGCACCAGTATCAGAGAGAGTCTACAGAATGACACCTTTAGAATTAGAGATCTTGTACAAGATGATTGAAGAACTCAGAACCAAGGGGTTCATTCGTGCTAGTGGATCGCCTTGGGGAGCCCCGATGCTTCTTGTGAAAAAGAAGGATGGTACGTCAAGATTATGTGTTGATTATCGTACCTTGAAGTCTGTGACAATCAAGAACAGATATCCTTTACCAAGGATCGATGATTTATTTGATCAACTCAGTGGGGAAGCAGTATTTTCGAAGATTGACTTACGGTCAGGGTACCATCAAATCAGAGTCAGAGAGCAAGACATTTTGAAGACAGCGTTCAGATCAAGATATGGACATTAGGAGTTTCTTGTCATGCCATTTGGAGCGACCAATACGCCGACCGTATTCATGGATCTCATGAATCGTATCTTCATGCCCTATTTGGATCAGTTCGTGATAGCGTTCATAGACGACATCTTAGTCTATAGCAAGAACGAGGCAGAGCATGAGCATCATCTTCGTGTAGTTCTTCAAATTCTTATAGAGCACCAGTTGTACGCGAAGTTCAGTAAGTACAAATTTTGGCTTGATCGCATTTCGTACTTAGGTCATATCATCACCAGAGGTGGAGTGGAAGTTGACCCCCAGAAGATAGTGGCTATAGAGACATGGCCAGTACCTAGCACCGTCGCAGAAGTTCGGAGTTTCCTGGGATTGGCCGGCTATTACCAGCGATTTGTGTCAGACTTTGCTCGGATTTCAGCACCATTGACGCAGTTGGCCCGCAAGGAAGTGCAATTTGCTTGGACATCAGAGTGTCAGAGTTCCTTCGAGAAGTTGAAGCGAAGATTGATGACGGCTCCCATTTCTACGCTTCCAGATAGGACTGAAGGATTTTCAGTTTATTGTGATGCTTCCGGCAGAGGATTGGGATGCGTCTTGATGCAGCATGGTAAGGTAGTAGCTTATGCGTCACGTCGCTTCGTGATCATGAGAGAAATTACCCAACCCATGACTTGGAATTAGCAGCGGCGGTTTTCGCACTCAAGTTGTGGAGGCATTATTTGTATGGAGATCCGGTGGAGATTTTCACCGACCATAAGAGTCTTAAGTATATGTTTACCCAGAAGGATCTCAATATGCGTTAGAGAAGATGGCTAGAGTTACTGGTGGATTATGACATCAACCTGCAGTATCATCCTGGGAAGGCCAATGTAGTTGCAGACGCGTTGAGCAGAAGAGCAGAAGCTTATTTTCTAACAGCACAGCCAGAGTTATTAGCAGATCTTCAGAAGATGGGAATAGAAGTAGTTCTTCCTACCAATGTGGCATTGATGGCCAACATACAAGTTCAGTCCAGCATAGTTGAGAGGATCAAGATGGCGCAATCAACAAATTTTAAGCTTCAGCGGCTTAGAGCAGAATGTGAAGCAGGACGAAGACCCGAGTTATGCATTCACGAAGACGGTACACTCCGACATGGAAGGCGTCTTTGTGTATCTAGTGGTGATATCAGACAGGGGATCATGGCAGAGGCTCACAGTTCTCAGTATTCAATTCATCCCGGCGGTACGAAGATGTACCGAGACATCCGTCAGCATTTTTGGTGGAATGGCATGAAGAGGGAGATAGCCCGGTTTGTCTCTCGTTGTTTAGTTTGCCAATAAGTTAAAGCTGAACATCAGAGGCCAGTTGGACTTCTTCAACCTTTACCGATCCCAGAATGGAAATAGGAGCACATTACCATAGATTTTGTAACTGGGTTACCTAAATATCCAACTGGGAGAGATGCTATCTGGGTTATCGTTGATCGTCTCACGAAGGAAGCTCATTTTCTCCCTTTTCGGATTGGTCAGTCGACGGATCAGCTAGCAGAGATGTACCTCAGACATATAGACATGTCGCATGGAGTACCAGTTAGTATTGTATCCGACAGAGATTCAAGATTCACATTGCACTTTTGGTAGAGTCTTCAAGAGAGCTTGGGGACTCGTCTCAAGTTCAGTTCAGCTTATCATCCGCAGACAGATGGTCAGTCAGAACGCACGATACAAACTCTTGAATGATGTCGGTGAGAGATAGATGCTTGTACACTCGACTTCGGTGGTTCGTGGAAAGATCACCTGTATCTCGTGGAGTTCTCCTGTAACAACAGTTTCCAGGCCAGTATCCTGATGGCATCCTTTGAAGCACTGTATGACAGGAAGTGCAGATCACCTTTAGCTTGGAATGATGTCGGTGAGAGATAGATGCTTGGTCCAGAGATGGTTATGCAGACAATCGAGGTGGTCAGAAAAGTCAGAGATCATCTTCGAGTTGCACAAGACCGTCAGCGCCATTGGGCCGATTCTCATCGACGTCCGCTTGAATTTTCTATCGGCGACCATGTATTCCTTAGGATCTCGCCTACCCGTGGCGTCATTCGATTCAGCGTACGAGGAAAGCTTACTCCTAGGTATATAGGACCGTTTGATATTCTCGAGCGAGTAGGTGTAGTTCCCCGTCCCGCTCAGTCAATCGGAGGAATCGAAACGCCGACGACGTTCGGAGTTAGCCCTGCAACGGCTGCTCAAAGATATCGTTCGGTCGAGGCGATCGCTCGCTCAGGTAGGGAAGTTTCGGTAAACTTGCCTCATCTTAGCCTTCACATAATAAATCGCATGTTTTTAACTTGCACAAGTAGGCTTGATAATAAAAGAGACGAATCAACATAGATAAGAGAATAATCCCGACGGGTCGAATTGAGTTAGAATATGGAAAGGTCCAACGGTCGGCATAGAGTTGGTGCACGTCGTGCTTTGAAAATGACTCTCGATCCTTCGTCCCGTGGCTTGGGAGAAGAAAAGTTGGTTGTGTTGGCGAAGTTATGATCGTAGCCTAAGTCATGGGCGTCGCCCGCATGAATGCTTCATAAAGCATGCACGGTCCCATCACCCAAGGCTTGGCATAGCCTTGGCTTGCCCATGAGTTAAGTTGTATTGAGCGGCTTGTGATCTAAGTCTAGGCACCCGATTGACTTGGTCGTTCAAGTCGAAAGCGTGCATGACACGATCCGTAAAGGCAAAGCTTGACGCAGCCTTTGCTCGTTAAGTTGTTGCGAAATTAAGTTAGGCAAAGTTATGTTGGTCGACCTAAGACGTTACAAGTACCGTCCCGCTCTTTCGCGGTTTGTCAAAGTTAAGTAGTCCCACGATCTCAAGCCCCGTCGACTTGGGCATGAGTGTCGCGTAGAGCACGATGGGCCTAAGGCACGATGTACGGACTTAGTATTTAAGACAAGGACCACACTTGATTCAAGTGAGTTTTGGAGAAAGGACTATCAAATAGGCATTCATGAGTTGAATGAAATGATATAGTAATATGGAAAGAATGCTCGCGACCGTGGGTCGTCGAGGGGTCTCAAGGATAGAAGTCCTGAACGTAGTTTTGAAAGAGAGGGTAACACTGAAGGAATAATGACTGTGTGAGACGTCAGTTTGAGTCGGGTCTTGCACAGTCATTGGACAACTTGTCAACAAGTTAGAGTTTCCCCGTAACGGCAACCCAGGGCCATAGGACCGTTTCGGCCTAAGGAAATATGGTGATAGCTGTGCTGAATCGATAGCATCGGGTTAGTCGAAGATTTCTAGGGGGCTAGCTACCTTGCGCTGGAAGGGTCCCGTCCAACCGCAAGCGATGAGTCCAGGTATAGCTTGTTATGCTAGTGACCTCATATAGATGAGTCGGTATGGGCGGCGATCCGCGTATATGCCTTTGGACTGAGTCAAGTATCAGGTTAAGTGAATCAAGAGTCGAAAAGAATGCGTACATGATAAACACAATGTTAGGCCTAAGATTTGGCTGCAGCGTAGACACTGTGCTTTAGCACGAGATGTGGCGTTGAGCCTTGAGTTATCGGCATATAAGTTGCATAAGTTGGTTTGAGTTGTCTTGAGTTTAAGTCAGGAAACGCCACAAGGCAAAGTCGCACTACCAAAATTTATCGTTTTAGCGACGGCCACATCTGTTGCTAAACCGACGGTAATTACTATTAGCGATCGATAACCGACGAATTTTGGCCAAAAATTTCCGTCGGCAATCAGCTCGTCGCTAATAACGTTCCGTCGCTAAGTTGTCGTCACATGACTGAATAGCGACGGATTTTCGACGTCACAATACAAAGTATTAGCGACGCATTTTCGACGGACTTTCGTCCATTTCAACTATTAAGTACTGAAATGTGTAGACAATAGCGACGTAAAATTCCGTCGGTAACCCGTCGTGACAACGTATCAGATCGTATCATTCCGTCGCTAATCCGTCGACACCTTCGATAACAAATGACGGATTAGCGACGGTTTTCTGACGAAAAATCCGTCGATTAGCTTCTGGAAATTCATGTCATTTCCAGTAATATGGCGACGGATAAGTCGTCGCTATTCCGTCGACATAGATCGACGGAATAGCGACGGAATAACCGTCGGTCTTGTTCTGGAAATTCTTGTTATTTCCAGAAAACGGGCGACGGATAGGTCATCGCGAGTCCGTCGAACATTTTTCTATGCCGATTGATAATCCGTCGACCATCCGTCGCTACCTGGGAACATTTCCAAATATCCAGTTAGCGACGAAATAACCGTCGAAAAGTCGTCGGAAACTGATGGTGAGCGTCGCAAAACGGTCACCAGTCCGTCGCTAACTGAGAATATTTTGAAAAAAAATTACAGCGCTTTTCCTGTTCGCAAAAATTTGCATAAAACCAAACCAATATATAATGCACACCAATTATCCAACAATCACATAGACCAAATATATTATGCATACCAATTATCCAAGAATCACATAGACCAAATATGCACAAATATTCTAAAACACATAGGAAAGAGTTGGCCAGTTACAGTAACCTAATATCCAATCCTGGCGACTGATCATAACACAAATATTCCAAAATTTTCACAAATATTCCAAAACACATAGGAAAATCAACTTTCGCCTCAACAATGACCACAAGTCAGACGATAAATTCTCACAGCCAGGGATGATAGTTGCGTTGAGGCATGTACCATTCTATCAGCCACTTTGCATACGAAGGCTCAATCTGGTTGAGGTCTTCTGTAGGGACAGGAGGGTCGGTCCCGATGCTACTACTCTCTGACGGTGGCTCCTCCTTAGCTTCAAGCTTGGGAGCAATCTCTTTCCTAATGGTCATCGATTCTTCCTTGACCTCGACCTTTGGTAACACCTTCTCCTTAACAGTCACCGGCTCTTGTTTGACGACGGAGACTTCCTCCGTGTCGACCTCCAAGGGTTTTTTGCCTCGACCCCTTCCTCGACTAGCAGCACCACCTCGACGAGTCCTAGGAGCCATCTTTCTGACAACAGAAATTTTCATATAGGGTAAAGAAATTTACTCAAGTTATAAAAGTTGTGACGTTGGTTTTTTGCATTCATCATCATTAGAGGGAGCAGCACTGGAAAAGTTATGACGTTGGTAGCATGAGAGAGTAAAAATCTGTATCACAAGACTAACAGAATTACTATGTAATCATGTACTCACCAATAACTGGATGTAACTGGAGTCGTTGGGCCTATCGTGCAGTAATTTGTGGATCCGCTGGTATAGGCCAGATGTACTTAGTATTTAGTGTATCAGATTAGTATCGGTCTATCGGTTTGGTATAGGAACTATCATATTGGTATTGGCCTTAACAAATTGGTATCGTCCTATATCCGATATGTACATGTATCGGCCGAATAGCTAGGATTCATATTGGCCTTATCGATTTGGTATCGGTCATATCCGATAGGTATCGGCCGTATTGGATAAGTATAGACTATTTCGGATTAGTATCGTGGAAGGTTTAGTAACAACTGTACTTGGATTTCTCTCTTCTCGAGCTAGAATACCATTGCAAGAGAATCACCAGATCGTGATTGGCCAGTTACAGTAACATACATACTTCCTTTTCCATCTGGAAAAGCGAGATTGAAAAGAAAGTATGTATGTTCTGTAACTGGCCATTTACGCTCTCATGACTCTCTTGCAATGGTAATCTAGCTCTAGAAGAGAGAAATCCAAGTACAGTTGTTACTAAACCTTCCACGAAACTAATCCGAAATGGTATATAACAATCCAACACGACCGATACCTATCGGATATGACCGATACCAAATCGATAAGGCCAATATGAATCATAGCTTACGGCCGATACATATCGGATAGGACGATACCAATTTGCTAAGACCAATACCGACCGATACGGCCCATACCAAAACGATAGATCGATACTAATCCGATACGGTCAATACTTATAAGTACCTACGGTCCAGGAGGTTAATCCGTCTATAGTACACCCATGTATGATCAACGAAGTAACGATCCATTTCAATTTGGATGTGAAAATCTGTATCGTAAGACAAACTAAACATAATCAGTTCTATTTCACATGCTTAATTGCCAAGTATGGGAACGAATGGCTCAGAACACAACCCAAAATTCATTCTAGCATACATTAGTGTGAATCATCTACGTTCTGTACATATAGTGTAGTATATGTTCTTATCGTATCTAGTATCTGAAAGATGTAACAGAATCAAGATGAACTCACATAGATTACAGGTGCCCCACATTTGAGTGCTACACCAAGACTCACCGTGATAAGGTTAGTGATTTATTTAACCTAATATAGTAATCTTGTAATTTAAAGTTGGAAGAACATGCAAGTAGCCTTATAGTTTCTGCCTCGCCAGTCGAATGGCTTAATTGCCAAGTATCGGAACGAATGGCTCAGAACACAACCCGAGATTCATTCTAGCATACATTAGTGATTCATCTTGATTCTGTTACGTCCTTCAGATACTAGATACGATAAGAACATATACTACACCATATGTACAGAACATAGATGATTCACACTAATGTATGCTAGAATGAATCTTGGATTGAGTTCTGAGCCATCCATTCTGATCAAGCATCTTCCTTCTCCTCTCTTCCACCATGGCTCTGAATAAATCTGCTCCTCCCTCTACTTTCCTTCTTCTTATTTGACTCTCTCAGCAACATATGACATCGAGCTCAAGTGTAGAGTCGGGGAAGAAGAAGTGGGCAGAAAGAAGAGGGGGAAGCAGCACAGTCGGCGACATGACCCGGAGGAAGTACAGAGGTTTTCTTCAACAGACGTAGAAGAACTATAAGGATATATCTTTTCACAACATATCACCTTGTCAAAGACCCTTAATGTGACAATCATGTTACCGCGGTGTCGGAAGACTAACATGTCATAATTTTCTAAGCCGTGTGTTTTGACATAATCCTCAAAACTCTTTCCTGCTATGTAATAATGCAAGATTACTACATAGGAGGAAAGAGTTGGGAAGATTATATCAAAACACATGACTTAAAAACTTATGACATGTTAGTCTTCCGACACCGCGGTAGATATTCACATGAAGGGTCTTTGACAAGATGACATGTTGTGAAAAGATATATCCTTATAGTTCTCCTACGACTGTTGAAGAAAACCTCTGTACTTCCTCCGGATCATGCCGCCGGCTGTGCTGCTTCCCCCTCCTCTTCCTGTCCACTTCTTCTCCCCCGACTCTACACTTGAGCTGCATGTCATATGTGGCTGAGAGAGTCAAATAAGAAGAAGGGAAGTAGAGGGAGGAGCAGATTTGTTCAGAGCCATGGTGGAGGAGAGGAGAAGGAAGATGCTTGATCAGAACGGATGGCTCAGAACACAAGCCAAGATTCATTCTAGCATACATTAGTATGAATCATCTATGTTTTGTACATATAGTGTAGTATATGTTCTTATCGTATCTAGTATCTGAAGGACGTAACAGAATCAAGATGAACTCACTAATGTAATACTAAGACATCATCTACTACTATATAAGATATAGTGATAGGTTGTCGTATCATCATTGCCGAGGGATGAGGGTCGGAGGACAGTCAACTTTATCTAAGGCTACTTGCATAGTTTCTGCCTCGCCAGTCGAATGGCTGCAGGGACTATGTCCTGATCACCATGGCGTACCGTAGACTAATGCAAATGGAACTGGAAATATCCGTCGCTAACCGGTCACTAGTCTGTCGGTAACTGAGAATTTTTTTGAAAAAAAATTGCAGCACTTTCCCTGTTCACAAAAATATGCATAAACCAAACCAATATATAATGCACACCAATTATCCAAAAATCACATAGACCAAATATGCACATACGAATTTAATGCACACCAATTATCGTATCTACGGCTACATAGTTTCTGCCTCGCCAGTCGAATGGCTGCAGGGACTATGTCCTGATCACCATGTCGTACCGTAGATTAATGCAAATGGAGCTGGAGCCAAAATACAGAAACCAAAATACAAAATACAGAAACCAAAATACAAAATACAGAAACCAAAATACAAAATACAGAAACCAAAATACAAAATATAGAATCCAAAATAGGACCCTCTGTGAGAACGGATGGCTCAGAACACAACCCAACCGGAGAGAATACTCTGAGAGATCCATCTGTGTAGGACGTATACTCTGAGAGATCACCTTTACAAGAATTATATCAGTAGTGGGATCGAGTGTTGGAGGAGATACTATCAGAGTATATGTCCTACTCAGATGGGTCTCTCACCGTTTCTATTTTTTTTTGACAGCATGGTGGATTTGCTCCGTCCACATATTCTTGCTTCGAGCCAAAATTTTGTCCCGGAGCTCAAGTGGACATCCTTGGTGTAGAGCTCGAGTGAGAGGTTCCTGACAGCATGGTGGTCTCCTTTGTTAAAGTATCCGTGTTCGTCCCACAACCAATGTTGGATGAGCACGGATACTTTGACAAAGGAGGCCACTATGCTGTCAGGAACCTCTCACTCGAGCTCTACACGAAGGATGTTCACTTAAGCTCCGGGGCAAAGTTTTGGCTCGAAGAAAGAATCTGTTGACGGAGCACATCCACCTTGCTGTCAGAAAAAATAGTAACGGTGAGAGACCCATATGAGTAGTACGTATACTCTGATAGTATCTCCTCCAACACTCGATCCCACTACTGATATCATTCTTATAAAGGTGATATCTCTGAGTATACGTCCTACACAGATGGATCTCTCAGAGTATCCTCTCGTGATAGGTTGTCGTATCATCACTGCCGAGGGATGAGGGTCGGAGAACAGTCAACTTTATCTACGGATACATAGTTTCTGCCTCGCCAGTCGAATGGCTGCAGGGACTATATATGTCCTGATCACCATGTCGTAGTCCAATACAATCCAGAGATTGACACAGTTCTAGTTTATATATGTAGTCCAATACAAATAGTCTAATACAAAAACAACTCAATACAAATAGTCTAATACAAATAAGTACTAATAGCTAATGAGAACCACGCTGCTCACGCAAACGCTCAGTGATACGTTCACGCAACCACCTCGAAAAAGCGAGATTTTTGGCGCGAGGAGAGTTGTCGTCCCTTGCAAGGACTGCATGAAGAGTCCTCTCGGTCTCACTAGCTACCGGTGCTGGATGAATAGAACTCCCGGTCTCACTAGTAACCGGTGCCACTTCCTCCTTAACTGTAGGAGGAGCCACCTCAGCTTTCACTGTTTTCCTCAAACGACGTGCCGCTCCTCGGGTCATGGGTGCCATCTGGTAAGATTGATAGTCACAAATAATATAATTGTAACATAAGCAAGCTAACTAAAGGAACCATCATATAATTTGAGTACATTTTCGAAAGCCGATAAAGTATAAAAAATTCGATTTTTTGCCAAGTGTGAGAACGGATGGCTCAGAAGACAACCCAAGATTCATTCAAGCATACATTAGTGTGAATCATCTATGTTCTGTACATATGGTGTAGTATATGTTCTTATCGTATCTAGTATCTGAAGAACGTAACAGAATCAAGATGAACTCACATAATGTAATACTAAGACATCATCTACTACTATATAAGATATAGTGATAGGTTGTCGTATCATCATTGCCGAGGGATGAGGTTCGGAAGACAGTCAACTTTATCTACGGCTACATAGTTTCTGCCTCGCCAGTCGAATGGCTGCAGGTACTATGTCCTGATCACCATGTCGTACCGTAGATCAAATGGAGCTGGAACTGGAGCCAAAATACAATACTACTTCACCATGTCGTACCATTTTACTCTCTCTCTCCTCCCTCCCTTCCGACGCTCTCACTCTCTCCGGCGCTGTCACACTACTAATTCCTATGTGTTTTAAGTGTGAGAACGGATGGCTCAGAACACAACCCAAGATTCATTCTAGCATACATTAGTGTGAATCATCTATATTCTGTATACATATCGTGTAGTATATGTTAACCTTATCGTATCTAGTATCTGAAGGACGCACGTAACAGAATCAAGATGAACTCACTAATGTAATACTAAGACATCATCTACTACTATATAAGATATAGTGATAGGTTGTCGTATCATCATTGCCGAGGGATGAGGGTCGGAGGACAGGCAACTTTATCTACGGCAACATAGTTTCTGCCTCGTTAGTCGAATGGCTGCAGGGACAATGTCCTGATCACCATGTCGTACCGTAGATTAATGTAATTAATGGAGCTGGAAATATCCGTCGCTAACCGGTAACTAGTCCGTCGCTAACTGAGATTGTCACATACACATATGTATATCACAGCTAGATGTATAGATATATACATTTATACAGAAGCACACAACTGATAGAACTCGCACTGTCCTTGAGACAGTGAACATATATATACACCATGAATCCAAACCCCATATATATTCACATTTACTAATCCAAACACCACCAAACTAATGGAACACCCAATATGGATAACACATTATTTAGCCAATATATAAACTCAGATGAATTTGAGAAGCAAAGCCACCCGCCGCCCCCGACCAAAGCCCGCCGCCTCAAGTCCGCCGCCCAGTAGTTCGGTTGCATATATATATGAAGAGTGCTCATGGGTGTGCGTCGGATGCAAATAGCCCCGACGCACCCGCCCCAAGCCAGCCGCCCAGCCCCCGACGCCCCCGCCCCAAGCCAGCCGCCCAGCCCCCGACGCCGCCGTCCCAAGCCCACCGCCCAGACCCCGGCCCAAGCCAGCCGCCCAGCCCCCGACGCCCCAACCCCAAGCCCGTCTCCCAGACCCCGACGCCCCCGCCCCAAGCCCACCGCCCAGACCCCGGCCCAAGCAAGCCGCCCAGCCCCCGACGCCCCAACCCCAAGCCCGCCTCCCAGACCCCGACGCCCCCGCCCCAACCCCACCGCCCAGACCCCGACCCAAGCAAGCCGTCCAGACCCCGACGCCCCAACCCCAAGCCCGCCTCCCAGACCCCGACGCCCCCGCCCCAAGCCCACCGCCCAGACCCCGACCCAAGCCAGCCGCCCAGCCCCCGACGCCCCAACCCCAAGCCCGCCTCCCAGACCCCGACGCCCCCGCCCAGCCCCCGACACCCCAACCCCAAGCCCGTCGCCCAGCCCCCGACGCCCCCGCCCCAAGCCCATCGCGCAGCCCCCGACCCAAGCCAGCCGCCAAGCCCCGGACGGCCCAGCCCCAAGCGCGCTGCCCAGCCCCTATACCGCGAGAGAGAGAGAGAGAGAGAGAGAGAGAGAGAGAGAGAGAGAGGGGGGGTTACCTTCGGAAGAGAGAGAGGAGAGGACACGCCGACGAAGACACCGACGCCGATCACCGAAGCCGACACCGGCGAGAGAGAGAGAGAGAGAGAGAGAGAGAGAGAGAGAGAGAGAGAGAGAAGAGAGTGAATTTGGAGGGAATGCGAAAAGTTCCCTCCGCCGTTTCATTTAAAGTCTGGTACGTTTATATAACGACGGACTAGCGACTGGTAAAAGACCGTCGCCCAGCAGTCGCCTATTTTGGTAAGTGCCGACTGAATATCCGTCGCTAAGTCGTCGAAAATATGTCCCGCCAATTTTCTACACAATTTCCGCCAAATAATCGACTGTGTAGCGACGACGGAAACTCCGTCGCTACAACACCGACACTCTAGCGACGGATGTGCGACCTTTCCTCCCCCTAAAATTAAAATAAAAATGACAAAGGCATGTATTCAGTAATCAGTCGCTGAGCGGCCATGAAACCGTCGCTAATACCGACGGAATAATTCCATCGCTAATAATCTGTCGCTAAATGAGCGTATTTTGGTAGTGTCGGTCGAGTGACACTTAACCCTCAAGTCTTGATTGGGTCAGTTGGTGATCAAAGTAGCAAGGGCCGCAGGGCGGCGATATGGTTAAGTCACACTGAGTTGCGAGGCACGGCCTCAATAAGGACTTATAGTACGGTCACACGGAAATGGAGTCTTATCGCGTAGTTGCGTCTCCGATTTTAAGCCGTAAGGCAAGCACGACTTGATATGTTAACGTTGTTGAGTTGACATTGCGTTGCTAGCACGAAATGGTCTTGAGACACAAAATAGGCCAAGGCATCTGTCCTAAAACCGATCCTAAGAAAAGAGTAGAAAGACAGTCATAAAGGGACTATGTTACACACAAAGTAAATTAACGTGTTGGTTTTGTATGGGTGGGCGAGGAGCTCATTCCACCAGTACAGTTGAGTACTGAAAATCACATAGTTTTTATGTGCAGGCACAGGTAGAAGCTCGTGGTACGGAGCTCGCTTGGATGCGTCGAGGCACGGAGTTTCTTGGCGATTCGAAGCGTGCGACCGCATGGAGTCAAGACTTATACGGGACATAATGTATGGACGTCGTCTTATAAAGCATTCGCTGGCTCAAGACATGTATTGAGAGATGAGAGAGAGCTGAGTGACTTGTAATATGAGATGAGTGAGCTTGAGAGACTTGTAATCTTGGCCTTGCGCCATATTGTAACCTTTGTTTCAATATCAATAAAAGAGTGTTTTGAAATGACTTATGTTTTGCTTCAAATTTTGCTGCTATTATTCAATGTCTCTGCTTGGGACTTCTATGCGACGACCCCGTCGCAGCCGCTGAAATTGGCCGTTATGGAACCCGTCTTGTACGAGCACAATCTAGGCTCTGCCGTGCGCTCGCGCGCCGTGCTTGCGCGCAACGTGCGCCGTGGACAATTTTGCCTGCGCAACTTGCGTGCAGGTCACTCTGAATTACTGTTTTTTCTCGTTTGGGCTATTTTGTAGCTAAAATCTTAAAAAACTCAAAACATGAAAGTTGTAGATTTTTTCTTGGCTTCAAGAATATGTCACTAGTTATTCTATGCAAGTTTCTCTCATTCAAAATAATGTAAGAATAAAACACGATAGTGGCCTGTTAAGGCGCACACTTAACAAGTATCAAGTAACATGATAATTCTTAATAGTGACCCATCGTGGTACACTCTTGACAAGTAACTTGACATAATAATTCTTGATGGTGGTCCGTTGTGACGCACTCTTGACTTTATAAAGTAACCTAACATGATAATCTCGATATGCCTTGCTAAGTAAATCTTATCTTGATACCGTAGATGTTTGTGCTTGTATAAGCTACATGTCTCGTCTTGCATCATGTCTAGGATATGAATTCCTGATTTTCACGGTCAGGGATCATACTGAATCTGACTAGGATAATGACTAGAGTGATCGAGTAGTTCAAGAAGAGATTTTTCAGCTACAGGCAGTCCCGTTATCTGGACGCTTTTAATTGGACTTGTAGCCTGTCGTTGAGTCGGGCACATTTCCAGTACACTGTCATGTGTTGCACCTCTAAGTCACTTAATCCACCTCTCTCAACTTGTGACCGAATAACAGGGATTAAGACTGCAGGGCTTGTGGCTGTTGGAACATCTCGATGTATCTTGCTAGTAACTAGGTTTGTGATAACCCTAGTTAGTTAAAGTATCAAGGCGTACTCATTGTTTGGCCGTAATGATGAATGGAGTCCAGTCTAGTCTTATCTAAGTAATGCCAGTATATGATTACTTCAGCACTTTACTGTTTAAATTTACTCTTAACGATAATTGGTCGGAGACTAAGCTCTGTTCAGGTGAAGGGTTACAACCCCGGTCCTTGTTTGGTTTACGGGTTGTAACTTGGTTACCGGAACATTCCCTTAGTGTCTTATCATTTATCACCTTATTTTCTCTAACTCATGTTTTTTGTTATCCTTTATGTATCATGTGTAAGCCCCCTGAATTTTTGGATTTTTTTTTGAATTTTCTAAATGATCTATTCTCGATAATTTATTTTTAATTGATTAATTTTGACCATTAAATTCTCTTTACCGTGACTTTGATTTCTAGAGCATCAGGGATGCCAGTCTTTGGAAACTTTCTTCTCTATGTTTGTAGTAGATGAGATTATATTCATGTTGATACATCGTGTTCCACTCAAACTTGTTCCCTTGTGCTCCATTTACTTCGTGCAACTTTTGGCTCAATTTAGACCAATTTATCGTGTGTCGTAATTCGTGACTTAATTTCCAACTTTTTGGGGCCGACGTCGGTCCAATCCAGTCGACCCAATATATGGTCCTGGCCTGTTTTGAGTTTACTATGCATGTGCCACTTGCGTGCCACTGATTTGATCTCTCTTGTGCTCCTATTTTATCCATAATTTTAATTGGTTTGAAATTGCCCCAAGCTTGTCCAACTTGACCCAATACCCAACCCAAATTGGTGTGACCCTACCATGTCTACCTATACACCCCACTGATATTTTTTCTTATTTTTCTACTCAGAAATATCCTTATCTTTACACAAATATCTCTATTTCTCTCTCTTATGTATATATATATATATATATATATATATATATATATATAACTTTCTCTCTCTCCCCTATTAAACACAAACACACCCTACCTCACTCCCCTCACAGCCGACACCCCTCCCCCACTCTCTCTTAACTTTCTCTCTCCTATCTCTCTCTTTTATATGTACATATATAATATATATATACACACTCATATACTAATCCCTCTCTCTCTATCTCTCTTTTGTCATCCCCACACACCAACTCCCATCTCCCATCAGCACTTCCCCCCCACCCATACGACAGCCCCTCTCCCATTCTTTTTCTTTTCTTCACTCTTCTTCTTCAACTTCTCCTTCATGTTCTTCTTCATTTCCTTCTCCTTATTCTTTATCATCACTTTCATCATCATCCTTACCACTATCTCACCAATACCACACCACTTCAGCACCATCAAAACCGCCACCACCACTCCATCTTCCTCATCCCCACCTCCGACCGGCCGACGCCGTGGCTGCACCGCCGTGCTAGGCCAGCGCAGACCCTCGCAGCATAACAGTACAGCACGTGAGCGCCAGCAGCAGTGAGGCACTACCAGCAGCAGTGGCGCGCACGGCAGCAGCCGCTGCCGGCCAACCGTGCGCCGCCGCGGTCGTGGTCGCTGTCGACGAGCCCCCCCGGCTGGGCGCATCCTCCAGCACCTTTCCATGGCGGCAACCGTCCTCCGGGATGCGCTGTATAGGCGATTCGTGCATTTTGCACGGAATCCCGTCGACGCGCGCGCGAACGAGATCCAGAAAAGACGCTTCGAAGCAGCAACTTCGCACACGTTTTTCGAGAAATTCGACCGTTGGATCTACGATTTATTTGCCCCGTCTTATTCTCGGTATATCCATCTTCACTCCCCTCAATTTTAGTCTATTAATTTTGTCGTTTGATACATCAAAACCAGCCACAAAGTTGACGCATTAAATTGTATAATTTTTGGACAGTTTTGTGGAGCCAACTTCGTCGGTTCGTATCTCCTCCATCGTACCTCCGTCTGGCGTGCCATTGGTTCCTATGCATAGCTGGTATAACCCTCTTCCTGCCCCTTAAGTTTCGTTTCATTATGAGCATGTTTGATTGGTTGAATTCGACGCCAAAGTTGCTCGTCCGAATTCGTTATTTCCAAGTTGTAAAATTCTATTTTTGAACCCGGAACTCCAAATTCAATTTCTGACACCACCATAGACTCGTGGCATCGTTCTGGCACATTTTTATATAAATTTTGTTAGATTTGGAGGACGTAGACCCTGGCACGCATTTCGGTGCAAAGTGGGCCCTACAGTCCTGGTCAACGGGTCATTTTGAGATCGGCTCATCGGAATCCAATTCTATATATATACGTTGAGTTCGTATAGTCATTCTAGACTCGTTGACATATAATTTTCTAGGTTTTAATGGACATTGGTTCCGACATGCATTTCGGTGCAAGTCGGATACCAATATCCGGGTCAACGAGTCATTTTGAGATCGGCTCATCGAAATCCAATTCTGGATATACCGTTGAGTTTGTATCATCATTCTAGACTCGTTGACATATAATTTGCTGAGTTTTGAGAACATTGACTCTGACACGCTTTTTTGTGCAAATCGGAATTTTAATGTCCTCGTCAACGGACAAATTTGAGATCGGGTCAACGGAATCCAATTATGGATATATCGTTGGGTTCGTATCGTCATTCTGAATTCGTGGACATATACTTTTTTAGATTTAGTGGACTAGTATTCTTGCACATTTTTTGGTGCAAAGCGGGTCCGACACGGACACTGTTTTGATCCAAAATTACTTTTTTGCCCCTGTGTCTAAATTGGACTTATGGATAGGCTATTCTAGCTATTTCGACCATTCTGGACACGTTGGTGATGGTTATTTTCCCATCCGACAACATCTATAGATTTTTATCTCATTATTATAATCTTTCTCCTTTTGTTGTATTTTGAGATCCATCGATTCCAGTGATTTCACAACCACTGAAATTGAATGTGTTGACCCTGTAGATGTTTCTAGAGACTAGCTTTGACCCAGTTTGACCTAATTTGACTTGGTTTGACTTTCTGTGACCTAACTTGACTTAGTAGACTGGGATTGACCTATATAATCATGCCTAACACAGTTGAACCCTAATTAGCATATACATATATCTCATCTTTAGGTCTGTGATTTCACTCTGAGCCAGATTACACAATTGATATATTCTACCAGATCACAAATGAGTACATTCTCTGATAATGTTTCTGTTTTATGATATCGTCTATGTTTCTTGTATTTAGTGTAGATATTCTTTTTCTCTTGACACATTGTTCACACGGATTGGTATTTTTCTGGATTCCGTTATGAGATGTTATTCTTTGCTTTCCTTGGTATATCTTGTGCAAGTCTTTCTTGTTCCTTGTGTATTGTATAGACACGATTCTTGCGAAGGCTAGCTACCCTCTCAGAGAATTGTGTGTCATGATGTGTCATGGTTGGATCCACTATACTAGTCGGGGACAAAAATATTAGTGTAGATGTATGATCATTATCCACCTTGTTTATTCTTGTAGACCTTGTTTAATAGCTAATCCTACACTCCATGTATGATTGGTCGGATCATTAGACCTTGTGCAGACCCAAGCCGGCCACATGTCGTAGCTAGTATTCACTCACGTAGATGGTATGATTCTCGACTCTTGTACATGATATAATTGATTTTTCTTGCCTTGTTCTAGCTCTAGATTAATGCTTACCTTGCCATTATACACACATTTACATTTTGTGATTCCTTGTATATTCTCTCTATTTACTGCTATATTTTTAATATCGTCTAATTATAACTGTTATTTGAGATTTGTGCTCGTTCCATCCTGACTGTATATATTGACAATATTTTAGGAGTAGTTGTGCCCTCCGTATTGGACTACAGGATGTTGCTAGCTGGGGTGGTTCTCGGTATTCTTCACCGTGAGTTATTTCTCAGGAGTTCTAGGTCTGGTAGTTATTTAGTTTTGTTATTGTTTCCCTCTGTTTTATTCTTATCTCATATGATCCTTGTAGATTCTAGTTGTTCTAGTGATATTGTTATTATTTCTTGTCTTATCTTACTTAGTTTTTGTGATGTGATACGAGTACCTTTATAGTTATGGATCTTTAGAAGTTGTAGTTAGTATCGGGTACTTGACAACGCTCTACCGCCGATACTGCGAAGTAGGCTGGGTGTGACCCACGTATTCGTACCCGTATATCCGGGTGCGGGTCGTGACACATTTTTGTGGTGGTCCATGCAGGTCTGTCTTTGCAATTAATGCGAAGTCATGGTGGTACTTGAGCTTATCTGTACTACTACGAACCTGCCCTAGGATTAAGGTTGAGTCATAGAATATTTTAGGATTTTGGTACTCTGTCACATATTAGGAACTTTTGGTAGATTCCAGAGATGACACCTGGGAATCTTATTTCGAAAGCTTTTCAAACCTTTTTCCACTTGTTTCTATTCGTCTTGATTTTTGAAATATTTGTCCGTATTAAACTTTATTTTTTCTTGGAATGAGTTGTGGATCCCAGAGGAAAGGTATAAGTTGAACTTATATATCCTCTAGGTTGAGAATCGAATATGATTTGCCAATCTTATATCAAGGTTGAGTTTTTTTAGATTATATTCCAGAACTTTCAATCTTGACCTAGATAGTACCTTTGGGACTTCTTCTGAGAATTTTTCCTAAATCTTGTCTCAGAATCTGTTTCCGTTAGTTTCTATTTACTTATCCTTGATTCGTTATTGAATTTTGAATCTTGATGTTCATTCATTGTTGACTTTGACTTTGTATCTAAAATCAGTTTTTATGATTTGAGTTAAGATATCCTGATAAACATGTTTGATGGGAACGATGAGGACGGTAAATGTCTACTTTATTCATGGAGTTTAGAATTTATCGCAGTCATACTAGCTAGCACGACAGGGACGTGGAGCTTGATTTTGGATATACTATCCTAGTTATGGAATTTAGATTTTCTTGCAGCCATACCGGTTGGCGTGGTAAGGAATCTAGATGACATAATTATAGGGTGTATACCATAGTTATGGACTCCATCGTTTATTGCAGCTATGCTTACTGGCGTGGCAAAAATTCTGGCAACATAATTCTGGATAGACGTGTATGGTTATCAGGTCATACCTTAAATTGATTCACTTCTCTTGACCTATTGATCAAGGACAATTCCTACATTATTTCTTGTTCTGTCATTTTTTTTTCATCATATGCTGATTTTCTCATCTTGTCATTACTCCCTTCATCTTGATTAATTATGTCTTGACTAGACCAACCACCTGTCTTTTATCCATTCCTGTCAACCACACTATGAAGTTGTTTAAATTTTTTTGTGTTTCTTTTTACCCTGGAAAGGTTAAGAAAGTATCGTAAATCATCTCGTTCGGGAGGCGGATTTATTATCAAGTGGTATCTTGGAAGGAATATGAGATGTTGGATCTAGGGTAGAATTTTGAGATAGAAGTATGATTGAGGTTGGAACTGAAACCAAGGTGTCGATATAACTAGTTTAGAAATGAGTTACTAGGGTATTTCGAGGATGAATTACTTGGAAAGCAAGTTCAAGGATTTCAAATGAGAAGGACAATAGGATGTACATTAATGGTATAAAAATTTATATTTCGTGGATATAGTTTAGAACCTGACAAGGATATCCGAGAGTGAAATATTTTTGAATTAGGACAATTTTAGGTTATTGATTCTCGAGGTATTCCACACAGAAGTTATGATGGAAGTTTGGAATTTAATAATGGAGAATATATTTTAATTATATGTGGTGAAGGTAAGAAACTGGACAAGGCATTGGTAAAAGGATAGAGAACACAAAGATTTTGAGTCAAAAAAAGAAAAAAAAGATTTTGTGAATATAATTTATTAATTGAGATGATTGATATTTGGAAGTGTATGATGAAGGAAATATGAAGGTTGATTTGGTAATGGAAGAATAAGTTTTGTAAAGGCTTAAGTGGTATTAGGTTTGAATAACACAATGAGCATGATTTTAACAAGTTCAAGGATTTTACGAACTTAAATTAAAGGTTTTGGATCAATTTAGGACAATGTGGAAGAATTCGGATTTGAGGATGATTAAGTGGATAGTGTGGAGTTCTAGTGAAGATGTACTTCTTGATTAGGGTTTTGGAAGATAGGATCTGGCCTATGGTATCATGACAAGGTCCAATCTTCATGACAGAAGGGAAATTCTGGTAGTAGTTGTATAAGATTGGTTTTTATATTTGGACTTGTGAGATTAAAGGTGTGATTGGCCATTGATGACCAGATAAACTTGATAGTATCAGAGAGAGATGATTAACTTGGCTTCCCTATGAAACCTTGTCTTTTGATTTTCTACCAAATAGGAATTGGACTTATTCCATATCTCTGAATCATCCCTTGAGTTTTCAATATCGTTAAATCATAATTTTCTTGATCGCGACCAATCGACTTTGATTATTCTATGATCGTACCCATATCCTGGGTCATACTCAATTGAGTTCAATTCAAATATAACCTGGGTTTCCATTCTCGGATGCTCATGCTCAGACTTCGATGATCTTATACTCCATCTTGTCCAAATTCTGATTCACTCAAAATTGATCAACTTAGATTGTGTTGAAGCTAATTTTCTTATCGTGATTGAATTCCATGCTATTACCACTCGTGCTACAACTTTTGATTTTGAACCTGTTTGGATTCTAAATACGCGTGCCTAAACTCCTTTCGACCCTAATTTAATTTTTTGATTATATATGAACTCATTGTGCTTAGTCATACCCAGATGACCTGGCGTGACTAAGTCGACTTAAATCCTTTGATCGTGATTTTAACAATCAAAATTATACATATTACCTTGCTTCTAAAATCGTGCCGACCTACCCTAAATCTAATTTCTTCGACCTGGATCATATTTATCGATGTTTTGACCTGATTCTGACTTGTTTGTAATCAAACGATTCTTGATTTTTCTAGTTGCGGCTTCGTGCTTACCTACAAAGCTATGACTATAAATCCTAATCATGCCAAACCTTATTTTGGTCATGGTTAGCTTTTCATCTTGATCGGGCCTGTGCGACTTCCAAGTTGATTTTCCATCAACCTAAGTCCTACAAATCACCCCGTACTTGAACTTCATTTATATCTTCGATTCTCCTAATCGTCTCTGAAATCGTGTCCCAATGACTTGACTTATTCTGAAATCATGCACATATGATTTTGTTCATATCATGGTTCTATCATGCCAAATCCCTCATCGTGCCTGAACAATTTTGAATTGATTATCTTGATCGTGCAAAACTCGTTATTCTTGGATCGTGCCTAAAATATTGCTTAAATCTTCTATCATGTTTTAACCCCACTACCAACCTTTAATTTCGAGGAAGAAATTTTTATAAGGTAGGTAGGATGTAAGCCCCCTGAATTTTCGGGATTTATTTTCAAATTTTCTAAATGATCTATTCTCGATAAATCATTTTTAATTGATTAATTTTGATCATTAAATGCTCTTTACCGTGACTTTGATTTCTAGAGCATCAGGGATGCCAGTCGCTGGAAACTTTCTTCTCTAAGTTTATAGTAGACGAGATTATCTTCATGTTGATACATCATGTCCCACTCAAACTTGTTCCCTCGTGCTCCATTTGCTTCGCGCAATTTTTGGGTCAATTTAGACCAATTTATCGTCTGCCGTAATTCGTGACTTAATTTCCAACTTAATTTTCGGGCCCGATATCGGTCCAATCCAGTCGACCCAATATATGGCCCTGGCCTGTTTTGAGTCTACTATGCACGTGCCACTTGCATGTCACCGATTTGATCTCCCTTGTGCTCATATTTCATCCATAATTTTAATTGGTTTGAAATTGTTATTTTAATTAAATCTTGGCCCCAAGCTTGTCCAACTTGACCCAACACCCAACCCAAATTGGTGTGACCCTACCATGTCTACCTATACACCCCACTAATATTTTTTCTTGTTTCCCTACTCAGAAATATCCTCCTCTTTACACAAATATCTCTATTTCTCTCTCTTATGTATGTATGTATGTATATATATATATATATATATATATATATATATATATATATATATATATATATATATATATATATATATATCTTTCTCTCTCTCCTATATTAAACACAAACACACCCCACCTCACTCCCCTCACAGCCGACCCCCCCCCCCCCCCCCACTCTCTCTTAACTTTCTCCCTCTCTTATCTCTCTCTCTAATATCTCTCTTCTATATGTACATATATAATATATATATATATATATACACACTCATATACTAATCTCTCTCTCTCTCTCTCTCTCTCTAGTCATCCCTACACACCAACTCCCCTCTCCCATCAGCACTTCCCCCACCCATACAACAGCCCCCTCTCCCATTCTTTTTCTTTTATTCACTCTTCTTCTTCATCTTCTTCTTCTTCATGTTCTTCTTCATTTCCTTCTCCTTCTTCTTCATCATCACTTCTATCATCATCCTCACCACTTCACCACCATCTCACCAACACCACACCACTTCACCACCATCAAAACCGCCACAACCACTCCATCTTCCTCCTCCCCTCCTCCGACCGACCATCGTCGTGGCCGTACCTCCGTTACAGGCCAGCACAGTCCTACACAACATAGCAGTGCAACACGCAAGCGCCAACAGCAGCAAGGCACTACCAGCAGCAGTGGCGCGCAGCAGCAGCCTTTGTCGGCCAACCGCGCGCCGTCGCGGTCGCCGGTGCCGCCAGCGAGCCCTCCCGGATGGGTGCATCCTCCGGAACCTTCCGGTGGCGGCTACCGTCCTCCGGGACGCGACGTCTAGGCGGTTCGTGTGTTTTGCATGTAATCCCGTCGACGCGCGCGCGAACGGAATCCAGAAATGGCGCTTCAAAGCAGCAACTTCGCACAAGTTTTTCGAGAAATCCGACTGTTGGATCGGCGATTTCTTTGCTCCGTCTCATTCTCGATATGTCCATTTTCACTCTCATCAATTTTTGTCCGTTAATTTTGTCGTTTGATACATCAAAACCGGCCACAAAGTTGAGCTTTAAATTGTGTAATTTTTGGACAGTTTTGTGGAGCCAACTTCGTCGGTTCGTATCTCCTCCATCGCAGCTCCGTCTGGCATGCCACTGGTTCCTATGCGTAGCTGCTATAACCCTCTTCCTACCCCCTTATATTTCGTTTCATTGTGAGCACGTTTGATTGGTTGAATTCAATGCCAAAGTTGGCCATCCGAATTCGTAATTTCTAAGTTGTAAAATTCTATTTTTGAACTCGGAACTACGAATTCAATTTCTGACACCACCAGTAGACTCGTGGCATTGTTCTGGCACGTTTTCATATAAAGTTTGTTAGATTTGGAGGACGTGGGTCCTGTCACGCATTTTGGTACAAAATGGGCCCCACAATCCGGGTCAACGGGTCATTTTGAGATCGGCTCATCGGAATCCAATTCTGGATATACCGTTAAGTTTGTATCGTCATTCTGGACTCGTTGACATATAATTTGCTAGGTTTAAATAGACATTGGTTTCGGCACGCATTTTGGTGTAAGTCGGATACCAATATCCAGGTCAACGGGTTATTTTCAGATCGGCTTATCGAAATCCAATTCTGGACATACCGTTGAGTTCGTATCGTCATTCTAGACTCGTTGACATATAATTTCCTAAGTTTTGAGGACATTGGCTCCGACATGCTTTTCCATGCAAATCAGAATTTTAATGTCCTGGTCAATGGACCAATTTGAGATAGGGTCAACGGAATCCAATTCTGGATATATCGTTGGGTTCATATCGTCATTATGGATTCATGGACATATAATTTGTTAGATTTAGTGGACTAGTATTCTTGCACATTTTTCGGTGCAAAGCGGGTCCGACACGGACACCGTTTTGACCCAAAATTACTTTTTTCCCCCTGTGTCCAAATTGAACTTATGGATAGGCTATTCTAGCTATTTCAACCATTCTAGACACGTTGGTGGTGGTTGTTTCACCATCCGACAACATCTGTAGGTTTTTACCCTATTATTATAATCTTTCTCCTTTTGTTGTATTTTGAGATCTATCGATTCCAGTGATTTCACAACCACGGAAATTGAATGTGTTGACCCTGTAGATGTTTATAGAGACTATCTTTGACCCAGTTTGACTTGGTTTGACTTTCTGTGACCTAGCTTAACTTAGTGGACTGAGATTGACCTATATAATCATGCCTAACAATGTTGAACCCTAATTAGCTTATATATATATCTCATCTTTAGGTCTGTGATTTCACTCTGAGCCAGATTACATAGTTGACATATTCTACCAGATCGCAGGCGAGTACATTCTCTGATAATGTTTCTATTTTATGATATCGTCTATGTTTCTTGTATTTAGTGTAGATATCATTGTTCTCTTGAAACATTGTTCACACGGATTGGTATTTCTCTGGATCCCGTCATGAGATGTTATTCCTTGTTTTTCTTAGTATATTTTGTGCAAGTCTTTCTTGTTCCTTGTGCATTGTATAGACACGATTCCTGCGAAAGCTAGCTACCCTCTCAGAGAATCGCGTATCATGATGTGTCATGGTTGGATCCACTATACTAGTCGGGGACGGGGAGTATTAGTGTAGATGTGTGGTCATTATACACCTTGTTTATTCTTGTTGACCTTGTTTAATAGCCAATCCTACGCTCCACGTATGATTGGCCGGATCATTAGACCTTGTGCAGACCCAAGCCGGCCACATGTCGTAGCTAGTATTCACTCACATAGATGGTATGATTCTCGACTCTTGTACATGATATGATTGATTTTTCTTGCCTTGTTCTAGATCTAGATTACAGCTTACCTTGCCATGATACTCACATGTACATTTCGTGATTTCTTGTATATTCTCTCTATTTACTGCTACGTTTTCAATATCGTCTAATTATAACTGTTATTTGAGATTTGTGCTCGTTCCATCCTGACTGGATATGTTGACAATATTTTAGGAGTAGTTGTGCCCTCCGTATTGGACTACAGGATGTTGCTAGCTGGGGTGGTTCTTGGTATTCTTCGCCGTGAGTTGTTTATCAGGAGTTCTAGGTCTGGTAGTTAGTTTTGCTATTGTTTCCCACTGTTTTATTCTTGTCTCATATGATCCTTGTAGATTCTAGTTGTTCTAGTGATATTGTTATTATTTCTTGTCTTATCTTCCTTAGTTTTTGTGATGTGATAGAAGTACCTTTATAGTTATGGATCTTTAGATGTTGTAGTTAGTATCGGGTACTTGACAGCGCTCTAACACCGATACTGCGGCGTGGGCCGGGCGTGACCCACATATTCATACCCGTATATCCGGGTGCGGGTCGTGACATCATGTGTTAATATGCTGGTTTTAGTTCTTAAGTGAAGCCTCCCTTGTGGCACTTGCTCTTTCTGGGGTCTGACCCAGCTGGTTTTGTATGGCCAGATTTCAGAGTAGCTCCCGAGGATCTTCCTGTCTTCCAGCCAGATGGTGACCACTAGGCGCAACCCTGGCAACGAGTGGGTTCTTATTTTGCTCCTCCACTCCCTTGTAAAAATATTCTTTTGAGGCGTTTATCCACCGAGCAAGTGTTAGCTCGTTTGCAGCTTTACTTATTGTCTGCCTACGGGCTGTAACATGATTGAAAAATCCTAGGGTTGATCATGTATGACTGAAACTCTTGCTAGTCTTCACATTTTGTATGACTAGCTTCATGATCATCTGAATATGTGATATTTGGGACGCCTTATTTTGTATGTCTGATGATCTAACATATTGTAACATTTACTTAATTGCTTGAGATTGAGACACTAGACTTGTTCATGACCATAAGAGACTGTTGGCCTGTAGATAAACCCTCATGCATCTAGACATCCGTGACCGTATATCGAGGTAGATTATACTTCAATGTACGTAGCTGGCTGTGTCTGTCACCCGCTCTCCAGTATTCTGGTTCTGGGGAGTGACAAAATGTGACATCGAGGGCCTAGATCTGATGGGAGAGAGACATGTTCGGATCTAGGATCGGACGACGAGGACGAGCGTGAGTCGTGGAGCGGACGTGACGTGATCGGAGAGAAGAAGCATCGATGGAGGAGATCATCAAGAAGCTGGATCCTGCAGAGGTTACGACGTTGATGAAGTTGATGAAGATGTCGGCTGGTGAGAGCACGACACGAACGTCGCCAAAGTTGGAGCTTCCCTCCATCGATCTGAAGCTTGATGGGCCGACTATCTACCTAAGTTGGCCACGACGGGAAAGGAGTACCTGAGAAGAGAAGACAGAGCCGAATGAGGGCTTGATAGGACGAAGAGCACCGTCAGGACCTAATGGAGAGCCCCGGCAGAGCTTCAACTGCGGGGAGGTGGGTCATCTGAGGTATGCTTGCACCAAACCACCCAAGGAAGATTCAGGCGAAAGACATGGACAGTTTGGAGGATGTGACCGTGGTTGTAGGGGTCGATGGGGCGGTCGAGGAGGTTGTCGTACGAACCGGCTCGTAGCAGAAGTCGAGGAGACAGCTGACGGTTACTATACTGAGGAGGATCAGGCACTTAAGGACATGTTAGAAGTACTCAGGAGAAGGCAGAGAGCGTTGAGCGATGGAGACAGGAGGAGTGGGACCGGGGAGACGTCCACCTCATTCTTCGTCAGAGGCAACGCTGCCATGTATGCTCATCCGTCAGCGAAAGGCACTGACGACTCGCTCACCCTTCCCTCTATGTCTTCCCTCAGATCGTCGGATTGGATTATCAATTCGGGTGCGTCTCGGCACGTGACAGAAAATGCTAGTGAGTTTTCTTCCTACACTCACCTAGCATCAGCGGACAACATTCAACCAGCTGATGGTAATTTCCAGCCAGTGGTCGGTAAGGGTATTATCGATTGTACAGGTTCAGTAAAATTATCCAATGTTTTGCATGCTCCTTCTTTTCCAGTCAGTCTTTTGTCCATTAGTTCTATAATCCTCCAATTAAAATGCATTGTCTGCTTTGATATTCCTAAGGTGATCTTCCTGGAGAAAAAGACGGGATGAAGACTTGGAACTGGCACTTGGCATAATGGACTGTAGTACCTGGATTGAAAAGGGCTGGATTCAGCATTAGTATCTATGGCAGAAAAGGCAGGGATGGGAGGACTGAAGAAGATGAGTGCGGAAGATACATTGCGACTCTACCACAGGAGGTTGGGACACTCTTCATTTGGTAATTTAAGCAAATTATATCCTACAATTTATGAAGAAGTTAATAAAGAGAAACTAGTTTGTGATGCTTGTGAGTTAGGCAAACTTATTAGGAGTTCATATGTGAGTAGCGGTCATAGGAGCTCGTCCGTTTTTGATGTGGTATACTCTGATGTCTGGGGGCCTTGTACTACACCAATGAATGGTTACAAATATTTTGTTACCTTCATAGATTGTTTTTCTCATACTACTTGGCTGTATTTGATGAAAAATAAGAGTGAGATCCCCTCATATTTTCGGGACTTTCACAAACATGTCCAGACTCAGTACAAGGCAGTGGTGAAGGTACTGAGGTCTGACAATGGAACAGAGTACACCAACAAGACACCTGCGGAATACTTGTCCGCCCAAGGGATACAACATCAGACCACCTGTACATATACACCAGCACAAAACAAAGTAGCGGAAAGGAAGAACAGACACCTCCTGGAAGTGGCGAGAAGTATGATGATAGACATGAATGTCCCACAGAGTCTATGGGGATATGCAGTGTTAACAGTAGCTCAACTGATCAACATGATGCCTTCGAAAGTGTTGGGATGGAGGTCTCCATGCGAGATGCTGCAGGAAAATAATAGTAGGATGCTCCCACTAAAGGTGTTTGGCTGTGTATGCTTCGTAAAGGACAACAGACCGTCGGTAGGGAAGCTTGATCCTCGAGCAATAAAGTGTATCTTTATGGGCTACTCGGGAACTCAGAAGGACTATGTATGCTGGAGTCCAGTAGAAAAAAGAAATTTTGTAAGTATGGATGTTCACTTCAGAGAACATGAGCCATACTACAGTCAGGAGAGAAACCCAAATATCTCGCCTGATACTGCAAGTATGAGGCGAGAGGGGGAGTTGTTGGAAAGCATTTCGACTGATCTCGGAGTATGGCTTGGAGGAACAAATAGGGTACAGGAAGGTAAAAAGGGACATAGGGGACGAAATAAGAGGTGTTAGGCCCACAGCTCAGGGGGAGATACTTACCTACAGCAGGCGAGAGAAGCAACTTGTAGGACCAGTTCCTACAGTGCCAGTGCTAAGTCCTTTGCTTGTGCCCGTCTTGACTCCTGAGACACCTACACCACCACCTTCCCCTTCAGGTGATGTCCTTCCTTCTCCTCCTCTCCAGCCATCATCAGTATGGAGGTCCACTCACAGTAATGCGGAAAAACCTTCTGATAGATATGGTTGGGACCTTGCTAAATTTATCTCATATGATCATATCTCTTCTTCTCATGGAGCTTTTATTGCATTATTGGATAATATTACTGTACTTAACAATTGGCAGATAGCCAAGAACCGAACTTGGGAGCTGGTGAGACTGCTAGAAGGAAAGAGAGCAGTCAGATGCAAGTGGATTTTTACTGTGAAGCAGAACCCAGATGGACAGGTTGAGCGCTACAAAGCTCGACTAGTGGCAAAAGGATATAGTCAGACATACGGCATCGACTATGACGAACCTTTGCACCAGTGGCGAAGATGAGTACTGTCAGGACCTTGATCTCTCTGGCAGCCAATGGAGGATGGAAGCTACACCAACTGGATGTGAAGAATGCATTTCTTCATGTGGATCTAGTGGAAAAGGTGTACATGGAGATACTACCAGGATTCAGCACCAATTAGACAGAAGGTAAGGTCTGCAGGCTGAAGAAGTCCCCCTATGGACTGAAGCAGTCTCCTCGAGCGTGGTTTGACAGGTTCAGGAGAGCAATGATAGGGATGGGATATCAGCAGATCAATGCTGATCATACTGTGTTCTTCAGACGAAGTGGAGGCCACATCACCATGCTTGCGGTGTATGTGGATGATATGATTATCACAGGCGATGACGAGCAGGAGATCGCCCAACTCAAGGGAAAGCTTGGCAAGGAGTTCGAGGTGAAGGATCTTGGCCCTCTTCGATACTTCCTTGGGATTGAGATTGCTCGAGATACAGAGGGAATTGTTCTTTCTCAGAGGAGTATGCACAAGACCTGCTCACGGAAACAGGGATGATGGGATGCAAACCAGCTACGACACAGATAGACCAGAAGTTCAAGCTGGATGTTGAAGCCGGAGAACCAGTTGACCGGGATATATATCAGAGATTGGTGGACAAGCTGATCTATTTGAGCCACACACGTCCAGATATATGCTTTGTAGTTAGTGTGGTGAGCCGCTACATGCATGACCCTTGAAAGGGTCATATGGATGCAATATACCAGATTCTTAGATACTTGAAGGGTGCCCCAGGGAAGGGACAGATGTTCAGAAAGAATAATCACATGGACATCGTGGTCTACTGTGATTCTGACTGGGCTAGTTGTGCTCATGACAGGAGATCTACCTCGGGATACAATGTCTTTTTAAGAGGCAACTTGGTCTCTTGGAGGAGTAAGAAGCAGTCAGTGGTAGCTAGATCGACAGCTGAAGCGGAGTACAGAGCTATGGCCTTGGGAGTTGCAGAGCTGCTTTGGTTGAAGAATATGCTGGTGGAGCTGAAGTTTGATCAAGGAGCCAAGATAAAGATGTGGTGCGATAACCAGTCAGCTATTAGTATTGCCAACAATCCAGTACATCATGAGATGACCAAACACATCGAGATCGATAGGTTTTTCATCAAAGAGAAGTTGGTTAGTGGACTACTGGAGCTAGGCCACGTTCCAACAAAACATCAGATAGCAGACGGACTGACCAAAGGACTTAGGTCTGTGAGCATGATCAGAGGATGTGATAAGATGGGCTTAGTGAATATCTTTCGCCCATCTTGATGGGGAGTGTTGGTATATTTAATATGAAAGTATATTATATTTAGTATGGGAATATCCTGAGGACATATTTGGGATGCCAGAATATGTCACAGGATATGACATTGGATATTCCATCATGTAAATGTTATATAAAGCCTATGAGACTCAATCAATAAAATCACTCAATTACAACAGACAGCGACAAGCATTCTATCATATTCTAGGTTTTTCTCAAATGATTTTTTTTAAAATGTAGATCTATGGAATGTTCTTTTCCAAACCATTATTACTCCTGCATCAAGGCTGTTTGGCTATTTGTAATTTGTTCTTTTGCTATATACTGCTTTATATTTTATTATTTTTAATGGATTACTTTATAAATTCTTTGGAGAGAACTTCATGTTGCTGACAAAGAGTATTACCATTCTTTGAAGTAAATGTTGGGTTTGTTTTCTGTTGGGAAAGAACTTCCTACTATATAATGCTGACAAAGAGCAGTATGCATGTATGAAATTTGTTGGTGGTTTTTTATTCTGCAATTTTGCACTTTACTACTTTAGGTATTAAAAGTAAAGTGTGGTACTATTTTCTAAGAATTCAATTTTATTAAGTATGCAATTGTGCCCTTTAGGTATTAAAAGTAAAGTGTGGTACTGTTTTCTAAGTTAAATTTTATGAAACATTCCAAATTCTGCAACGCATTTAGGGCTCGTTTGGTTCGCGGAATGGAAGGAAAAGGAAATCGATTCTTCAATATTTTTTTTACTTTGAAAAATTACAATTCTTATTAATTTTTCTTTTCGGTGTTTGAAAATGATAAGAGCATCTCCAACCCTATTGTCTTGTTAAGTGTTGTGAGTCTTAGGTGGCTCCTATGTGGCATGAGCCACACGACAGGCTCACGACAATGTCTTGTTTATGTGGCAAAATTATATCTCAAAAGACAATGAGATAGAAAAACTATCTCCAATGCAAAAGTATTGAGAAAACAATAAAAAGTATTTTTTCCCAACTTCCAAGGCAACTTTTAAGACAACTACTCGTCTTCTTTCTTTTTTCTAATATTTTTTATTCATAATTGATGACATGGAAGAGAAGACATTTTCAAGTGCATTGTCTAGAACAAGACAATCAACTTCACAATGTATTCTTTAATTTTTGTCACATAAGCTTCACAATTGACTTGACAATTGCATTGGAGAAGAACTTTTGAATAAAATTTTGTCATTCTTATGTGGCATTAACTTTTTTCCAAAGTCACAATAGGGTTGGAGATGCTCTAAGAAAAGTGAATACTTCAATGTGGAAAATGATTCCTTGCTTGGATAGATGGAATCACTTTCTCTCCTAATTTTTTTCCATTGAAAATCACTTGCTCAATTTCTTTGGCATTCAAACTAGAAAAGTAATCTTTTTTTTTCTCAATCCGATGATTCCGCGAACCAAATGAGGCCTAGGTTAAATCTTATGAAAACTAAGTTTTGATTATGCAACTTATGGTCAATCTTTAGTGAAGTATTTTTGTTTGATTAGGCTAGTGGATTCGAGATCAAAGAGGTCTCTGACTTGTTTGTGTAAAATATCCTAAATAACAATGTTTAGGAACTTATAATATGACGTGTTCTGATATGGATGTGATTCAACAATTATGAGGATGCTTTGTTAGGTGGATTTTTTTTAGACCAGACGTTCCAATGATTAATGTTGCGGTTGGAATTCTAATTATGGTGATTACAATTATGTCACGTTTGGTTACTTGAATTTGAGACTTGGAAAATAGGTCATTTCTTTTTGGGGAAATTTATGAAATGCCCAAAAAACGAAAAATTTTTATGAAAAATCCACCGCGCAATAAAATTTCATCGCGTGTCCAGAATTAGCAAAAAATATATAAAGAGGGTTCCGAATGACCTTTTTGCCCTTCCTTCTAATTTATTGAAAATACCCACGAAACTACTCTTAAAAAAATGTTTCGATACTTCATCTTCTTCCATACGCTGCTCACTTTCGAATCTAGGTTTTCTCCTCAAAAATCTTCAAAAATTCGTCGAAAAATTTCGGAAAGACCGAGACTGTCACGACCCGGTCCCAATTACTTGGGTCGAATCGGATCATGCCCAGCCTGCACCGTTGATGAAACGGCGGCAGTAAGTTGTATCTTACATATGCAGGTAATCAACAACTCAATCTAATTTGCCACAATTCTTTATTATTCGATAAATTAAAACTTGTTCAGTACAAGTACAATCTTAAAACCACCAACTGAAATAACATTGTTTTTAGACAAAACTATCAAACTGAAAATACCATTTAAAGAGAAGCAACATCATCATCAAGTACGCCATCCTCAGGAAGCACAGCAGGGTATAGCTCAGGGTCATAGTAGCTACTAATCAGTAGCTCTGTATCCTCAATAAAACCTAAAAATATAGTCTCCAGTCAGGAGGGAGCAAAGTACATATTCATGATATTTTAACAATTGAAATTAATAATGGAATTATGCACTTTTAAACAATTTGAAGTAAATAATTTTGTAGCAGTTAAAACAGTATGATATGAATAGGCAATGAATATGACCGGATTGGGTTTGTTACAGTAATATCCTAGTGATATGGTATGGCTTATTCCCGTGTGTATGAGGGGTAAGCTAATACATTCAGTTATACTATTGGATGTGGTCATATCCACTACACTACTCCCCCAGTCCCCAATAATTATAGTAGTTACAGTCAATGCTCTCAAAGAGTTCCGTGTTGTATCGTGGTTTAAACTTACATTAAAACAATTATTAACTAATTATTATCTACTACAAAAATGTACTTACCTCAAATTGATTGGACTGGACGGGTCAATACGTCGGGATGGAAAATCAGGTTCTTTCTTGAAACCCTACATTCGGAAAACTCGTCTCAGAAAACCAAAATCGCCAATGATGCTATACTAGTTTCAATCTCTAGTTGTGTCCTAGTCAATTTTAGTCTTTATTTAGCTAACACAACTAAAATGCGATTATTAGTGCGTTGCATTTAAGAAACATCAGTTTATATTTAATTTCGAGAAAATTATATTTATCGATTTATTTGAAAAAACTTGGTATTTTATAATTATATAAATATAAAACTAAGATTTTCCTTTTTAATGAGAAATACATGAATTTCTATTTTAAATTTACAACTTAAATGCTAAGTTATAAAACATTTATTATTATTTTCTTTTTAAAATAAATAAATAATTATCATTTTATACAACGTTCTCAAGACCAAAAATCATCCAGAAAATAAAAGAAAACAACATACAATCTAAGCTATTACACTTCTCATAGTAGGAAAAACAAATGGGCTTATGCCCTTTTACAGACTTTATTACATAAATTTAAATAAGAAGAAGACAATGTTAGTCTCTAAAAATCCTACAATTTAATAAATAAAACTTAATAATAAATTAATGAGCCTCAGATTTTTGGTCCAATCATCATATATAGCTAATGTCTCAACGTCCGGCGAAACCGGTTTCGTTTGCACTTAGCCAGGGCCCATGGCCCAATTACGGTCGTCGCCCAAAAGGTATCCAAAAACCAACCAACAAAACCAATTGAAAATCCTTTTAATAATTCCTTTGCAAAGGCCGGTTTTGAAATAATTTTTAAAATCATTTTAAAAAATTTGGACAGCACCTCCTCTGTAACTGGGATAACCCAATCCTGGGAGGATGCCAATCACAACAAATATCCCAAACCAACATATACTAAGAAATTCCACAGAACAAAATCCATAATCCAATTAATATTAGCTAGGCCACAGCACCCGAAATACGAGATAGTTTCGAAAAATCCAAACTTAACTCGAAAATTCCGAGAAGCCTAGGAAAACCACAGAACATAATAGTTTCAAAAAATCCGAAACTAAACAACAGAACTAAAATTCTCCAACCACAGCACAACCCAAAGAGAATTTTGGAATTTTTCCTGAAAATGAACTCATCTAAACCGAATCTCGCAACGGGATCGGAGAACCAATATCATCATCGACTCGGAACGGAAACAGGGAAAGCAATTATACCTGGGTTGCTCAGCTAGAGCTCTCAGATGTAATATTAAAAGAAAAGCGAATTTCCCTCGGACTCGGAATATCCAAGAATATGCAAATCGGAACCCACAAAAATTACGGAAATGTCTCCACGGAAACGGCTCCACGGAAATGGCGAGTCGGAACTCACCAAGGCTGCAGAACTCCGAAACTGAACCCGCGAGGTGCTGTGAACAGCGGATCGGGCCGAAAGGGCACGGATAGCGGGATCAGGGCTCTGGACAGCCGGATTGGAAACCACAGAAGGTCGGAGAGAGAGCGCTGACCTGGGCGGTCGAGAACGGCGGCGGGGGTCGCCTGGCGTCGGGCGGACGCGGACAAGGGCTCGGTTGGCGGGTGGCTTGGGGAGCACGGCAGCGAGAAGGCCGCGTGGGGCGTCGGGCTCGGGAGGGTTGCACCAAGCTCGGGTCGGCCGGATCTAGGCACAGAAGTTTGAGGATAGGTTTGAGAGTTGGTGGTGATAGTGAATGGAGGGGATAGAAAGGGTTTATATAGAAGAGAGGATGGGGTTACGAAAGATTGAAGGAGAAGTCGGCGTTAGGGAGCTCGGAAGCTCAGTCGGGAACGTTCGAAAGCTCGAGCGTTGGAGTATTAATGTTCTCTGAACATTAATGGTGATGATGGTGGGTTTCTATAAAAAATGAAATGAATGAATGGTTAAAGTTCTCAGAACCATTAAGAGTTGGTGGAAAAATAAAGAAAAGGATTTTGTATAAATAATATTTCTTATTTATTCCCGAAACTGAGTTCGGCTCGGAAATAGGTTCGGGTCTCGGGTCTCGGCCAGACAATCAAAAATCCAGAATTTATATTCTTAAAAAAAATTTATTTAACCTAACTAGAATAAATAATAAACACAACATTTAATTAATTAGAAAAAATACGGTTTTTGACAAAAATTTCCCGAATTAATTAATTAACTAATTCAAACAATTAACTAAAAATTACGGGTTTCACAACCTTCCCTCCTTAAGAAATTTCGTCCTCGAAATTTAAAGGATAAGGTTAGGAAATACCTCAGGTCTCAAACAAATACGGATATTGCTCCCGTATCTCATCTTCTCGCTCCCAGGTAGACTCGCCTGGGGAATCGTGCCTCCACATAACTCTGACTATGGGAGTCACCGAAGTCCTGGTCCTCTTCTCGCCTCTGTCCAAAATTGTCACTGACTTCTCTGGCACTGTGAGGCTTGGTCCAATCTCCAGCTCCGAATGGTCCAGAATATGACTCGGATCCGGGATGTAGCGTCTGAGCTGCGAAACGTGGAAGACGTTGTGCATGACCTCAAGATTAGCTGGTAGAGCTAACCGATACGCTACTTCCCCAATTCGGCTCAAAACTTCAAATGGTCCGATATATCTGGGACTCAGCTTTCCAGCTCTGCCAAATCGGATAGTTCCTCTGGTAGGAGAAATTTTCACAAAGATACTATCTCCTTCTTCAAACTCCAGTGGTCGACGACTGCTATCTGCCCAATGCTTCTGTCTGTCTTGAGCAATCCTGAGTTTGTCTCTAATCACCTTCACCTTCTCTGCTGCGTCAGTCACCATCTCTGGCCCCAGTAGTATTCTTTCTCCTACGTCGTCCCATGCAAGTGGAGTGCGGCAACGACGTCCATAAAGAGCTTCAAATGGGGTTATACCAATGCTAGCTTGGTAACTGTTGTTGTAAGAGAATTCTACCAAATGCAAGTGGTCCTCCCAAGACCCTCCAAATTCCAAGACGCAAGATCTCAGCATGTCCTCTAGCGTCTGGATGGTCCTCTCAGATTGTCTGTCAGTTTGGGGATGATAAGCTGTGATGAACTTCAGTTTTGTTCCCAAGCTGTCATGCAAACTCTTCCAAAAGTGTAAGGTAAATCTAGTATCTCGGTCAGGTACAATACTTACCGGCACTTCATGAATCCGGTAGATATGCCGCATGTACAGTGCCGCCAACTTCTCGGTGGATAAACCAACCTTGAAGGGAATAAAGTGAGCCGACTTAGTCAGTCGGTCCACAATAACCCAAATGGCGACCTTCCCTCCTTGGGATCGAGGCAGTCCGGACACAAAGTCCATTGTTATATGCTCTCACCTCCACTCCGGAATATCCAGCGGCTGTAGAAGTCCTGCGGGTCTCTTTCTGTAAGCCTTCACTTGTTGATAAATCAAGCATCTAGCCACAAATCTGGATACATCCTTCTTCATTCCATACCACCAAACGATGGTACGCATATCCCGATACATCTTATTAGCTCCAGGATGTATGGAACACTGCGACTGGTGTGCTTCTTGTATTAGCTTATTCCTTAATTTGCCAGATGGTACACACAGCCTCGTACCATTCTTCAATGCTCCGTCACTGGCGATAGAGAATCCTTCAAGTGTTCCTGCCAGCACTTTATCTCTGAGTTTGCAAAGTGTCTCGTCTTGAAATTGTGTCTCCTTGATTTTGTCGATCAGACTCGAACGCAATTGCAACAGCATCATGGTTGAGTCAGCTCCAGGTACATCAGCTTCTCGCCCCAGTTCTTTCTTCTTCTCCTCAGGCAGTACAATTTCCAGACCAAGCTTCTCTATGTCCTCCAATAAGTGCCGCTCCTTGGTTAAGAACATCGCCACTGGGTATCGACTAAGTGCATCTGCAACCACATTAGCCTTACCCGGATGGTACTGCAGGTCGATGTCAAAATCTTTTATCAGTTCCAACCACCTTCTTTGTCTCATATTCAGCTCTTTCTGAGTGAAAACATATTTCAGACTTTTGTGGTTTGTATATATTTCCACTCTCTCTCCATATAGATAATGCTTCCATAGCTTCAATGTAAAGATGACTGCAGCAAGCTCCAGGTCATGTGTGGGATAATTCTTCTCATGAGTCCGTAACTGCCTAGATGCGTAAGCAATCACTTTCCCATGTTGTTGAAGAACGCAACCCAGTCCTTTTCCAGAGGCATCGTTGTAGATTGAGAAACCACCAGTTCATGCGGGTAGCGCAAGGATTGGTGCAGTGGTAAGCCTCTTCTTCAGCTCCTCAAATGCCGCCTGGCAATCTTCCGTCCAGATGAACTCTTCATTCTTTCGAGTAAGCTTCGTCATTGGTTCAGCAATTCTGGCAAAATCCTTCACAAACTTACGATAGTAGCTAGCCAAGCCCAAGAAACTTCTGATCTCAGCAACTGAGTTTGGGGTAGACCACTTCTCAACAGCAGCTATCTTCTTAGGGTCCACCGAAATTCCTTCTCCTGTGACAACATGGCCAAGAAAATCCACCTTGTCTAAAAAGAATTCACATTTGGATAGCTTACCATATAGCTTCTCTTTCCTCAAAGTTTCCAGAACTTTCCTGAGGTGCTCCTCATGCTCCTCTTCAGTCTTCGAATAAATCAGAATGTCATCGATGAAGACAACGACAAACTGATCTAGGTATTCATGGAAAACCTTGTTCATAAGGTTCATGAATACAACAGGAGCATTCGTCAGTCCAAACAGCATGACCAAGAATTTAAACTGCCCATACTTTGTGTTGAACGTCGTCTTGGGAATGTCCTCCTTCCTGACCTTGATCTGATGGTAGCCGGATCTGAGGTCAATCTTCGAAAACACCTTGGCTCCACTGAGTTGGTCAAACAGGTCATCGATCCGGAGCAGAGGGTACTTGTTCTTGATGGTAATATTGTTCAGCGCCCGGTAGTCGATGCACATCCTCACAGTTCCGTCCTACTTGGGAACAAATAAGACAGGTTCTCCCCAGGGTGAAGCTCCGTCTCGGATAAATTCCAAAGCCTTCAGTTCATTGATCTGATCCTTCATCTTCTTGGCCTCCTTTGGATTGACTCTGTAGCATCCCTTAGAAATAGGAAAAGAACCGGGGACCAGGTCAATGGTGAACTCTATATCTCGGTCTGGGGGTAACCCGAGAAGACTATCAGGGAAGACATCCATAAATTCTGTTATGATAGGATGGGGAGGTTCGGGTTCTTCTGTGATAGAGGTATAGGTAACACACTCCATATCCTCTGAAGTTCGAGAGATTTCAAACTCCGATTCTCCAGGTGGGCTGAAGACTACACATCCTCTGTGACAGTCTATCAGCGCATGCTGCTTACTCAACCAGCCCATCCCTAGGACTATATCATAATTGGGTAAAGGCATCACAAGCAAAGGTGCTATGAATTGGTGGCCTGATATGGTGATAGGGCAGTTACAGGTCTCAGTGATAGGTAGGGGTCCTCCACCGGTCATGTCTCTACAAATCTTCTTACTAAAGCCCGTATCTATATGGTGTGCCGAGATAAATTTTGTGGATATGAAACTATGTGATACACCCAAATCAAATAAAGCTAAGGCAGGATAGGAATGCACATAAATGAAACCTGCGATGACATCAGCTGTACGTTCCTACTCTGGCTCTTGTTCCTCTGCTGCTAGGGCTAAAGCTCGCCCAGTCTTCTGTTGATGCTGCCCAAATTGTTGTTGCTGAGTGGGCAAAGGACCTTTCTGCTGAGTTGCTCCAGTCCGATGGGCCGCCGAGGGGCAGTCTTTCACTTGGTGGGTGGAAGACCCACAGACTAGGCAATGTCCTAGTCTCTTTCTGCAGATATTTGCTTGATGCCCCGGCCTTTTGTAATAGTCGCAGCTAGGGATCTGCCTCTGAGGTGCCCTATCATTGTTCCTTGCCTGTTGGTTCTGCTGCTGGTGGTGGGAAGGCCGGTTGTTGTTGTTGTTGTTGTTGGGCCTCTTCTGATTACCCTGGAAGTTGTTAGTTCCAGGATAATCCCTCTTTGAGCGAGCGGGTTGGCTCTTCTTTATATCTTGAGCTCGCTCCAGGATCTTTTCATAGGTCTTAGCACCACCTGAGATCACATGGGTGTGGATCTCCTCTCTCAGCCCATGTCTAAACCTTTCAGCACGGTCTTCAGGGTCAGCCACCATGTTCTTGGCAAAACGGATGAGTTGGCCAAATTGTGCTGCATATTCTCCAACAGTCATATTTCCTTGCTTCAGGTTCTAAAATTGCCTCTCCATCTCCCGCAACTCTGATGTTGGGAAGAGCTTCCTCTTGAACAACCTCTTGAAGGTGTCCCAGTCAAGCTGCCTGTCCTGGAGTCGGGGTTCATTCCGATACCAGGTGCTTGCTACACTTTGTAGTTGGAGTCCCACTGCTTCAGCCTTGAGGTCTTCTGGAAGTCGAGCGACGCTTAGGAGACGCTCCATGCTATCGAGTCATTCATCAGCATAGACGATTCCTCCGGTTCCCTTGAAGGGTCGAGGGTTCTGCTTCTTGAAACTCTCAATATCGCCCACCTTGGCAATATGATTCCCATTAATTTAAATGGCCTTAATATTACATAAATTAATCCTTGGATTTATGTTTACCTTGGCAGGCCTTGGTTCCTGTTGAGCTACTTCTCCCCTCTCCAGTGCAGCCATTGCCACGCTATGGGCATTCTCTATGCCTTCCCTCATAATTGTCGTCTGCTCGCGATGAGCTTCAGCTTGAGTTCTCTGAGCTTCTAGCACTCCTCGTAGTAGACCTATGAGGTCGGTAGGGTCCACAGGCACCGGTGGGGCAGCTAGAGTGGACAAAACCACAGGGGGCTATATCTCCATCTGGGAAGATGATGGGTCCGCCGGTGTATTATGGGAACAGTCGGCCAGCTGTCGAGGTGTAGGCTCCGGACATGATTGGGGAGGTGGGGTATGATATGGTGAAGATACCCCATCGCCAGCAGGATTGGTCTTGTCAGTGGCCATTCTCTGGAAGGTTTAGGATATAAACATAAGCAAGGTAGCCTACCCGTCTATAACAAACAAAAATATTTACATATATAATTCGGACCTATTATTGTGACAAATCAATGTTCTAGTGTTCTAATTGTCTCTAGATAGGTTTTCCTAAGTTGTTGATAAGACCTGCTGTTTGCAAAAACAAAAGTATGAAACTTTATTGATACAAACTTTGTAAATATTACAAAAATTCTCGGAAAGTACAACTGTAGGAATCCAATCTAGAAGATGATTGCTTTATCCTTTGGACGATGTGAACTTTGAAGACGGTAGCCTCTGAAGTTGACTTGAAGGCAAAAGCCTCGAAGAATTGAAGGCAAAAGTCTCGGAAGAATGCAGCAGTACTTGGACAAGAACTCCTGGACTCTCTGATAATTCTGATCTCTGTGATCCCCCTCGAATGGAGACTTTGAAACTCTATTTATAGAGTTCTAAAAATAACTAACTTTTAGTTATTTTAGACTGCGCATGATGGATTGCACATGAATTGGATTGCACAACAATGGACTGTGCAGGCAGTTGTCTGATCATGGGCCAACTGTCTTGGACACATGGCATCATTTAATTGAAATGTGCATGATCGTGCGTAGACGGTTGCCACGTAATGAGCAATTGATGGCATGAATGCCACGTGTATACTGTCAGTTGTGTTGATAGAGTGCGCAACCTGAATTGAAATAAGTTTTAACCCTTTGATCTGAAAATCGTTAGCTCCCATTTGCACATGTTGACTATAAGTGCATAAATAATATGCAACTTGCTTGTTTGATGACAACAACAGCTTTAACCCGTTTAATCCAAAACTTGTTCTCCCCATTTGCACATGTTGGATACAAGTGCACACACAAGCAAGTTTTATTTGTAATATGACGGGAACATTTGCATAATCTAGAAAGAAGAATAAATTATATGGAAGCCAGTGGCATTATCTACAAAAGACTGTTTGAGGCCTAAACAAGCCCCACTCAAATGAGAAAAAAATGATACTATATATGTCCATTAAATGCACAATTTACTATTCTTTAGGAGATTAGTAGGGAAGGATCCGCATTAATACTTAGGATGTAGTTGCACAAAAGCACAAGCACTAATGGTTTGAACTTGAACAGTTAACCTTGATGAAAATATTAACCAGATCAAAAAATTTGTTGCTTTGTTAATATTAACTGAAGGGGAAAAGTTGGCATAAAATGTATGTTGTAATTACTATTTAAGTACAACATATTACCACATGATCGAGATCTGAAATGGTGTTGTACTGAGCAATACGCTTGATTTCTTCAGTGTCGCCTTTCTTGTAAGCACACAGAAGTTTGCTTGCACAAATACTATGATCACTATTAAGAAATCCTGCAATCCTGATAAAAGGATGCCAAAAAATGAACAACTCGTCTTCAATGTCTAATTTAACAGCAAGAAATTAAGGATGACCATGGTGTAGTATATATAAGATACATATAGGCAATCAACTGGTTCAGAGTTTAATTCCTAAATGCTTCTATGAGACAATAGAACTGTATAGGAAGAACTAATTGAATCTATTCTAATACCATATAATATATACATGTAACTCACTAATAACAATCATTGTAGCACTTCTGGGCTTGCTTGAAATCATGTGCAAAAAGATAGATTATAATTGCACTCAGATAACCGTACATAAAAAATAATCAAAGTTACAAGGATAAACTAAATATTTCAATGTAGACACAACCAAGGTTCACAGTATTGGTATCGGACTATTCCTACGAGTATTGGTCTCGGTGATATCGGTAGTATCGGCGGTTTCGGATCGGAGTATCGGATTTTTTGGTATCGTAAAAAAATAATTATTAATAAATTATTTATATTTAAAAACATATATTTTATACATTTAGGCATAATTTAAGTATTTTCAGTGTTATTTCGTAGTACTTTTGAAATTAAATAACATTGTAATCACCCTTAGCGATTGGTTTACATATAATAAATTGATTTTCTTCTTTTACATGTTTTTACAATCTTATTATGCTTTAAACCCTTGATTTTTTTCTTTGCCGAATTGACCGGAAAAGAGACTCTCAATGTTAATATCGGTAAGTATCGGGTATCGGTCGGTATCGGATCAGGACATGCCAAACCGTATCGGTATCGGCCTTATCGGATCGGTATCGGCCGATACTTTAAACCATGGACACAACTACTCTAACATGGAACTCCTAAATCTTAATCTGTAGAAAGCTATAAAAATTGTTTTTACTTCATAGAATAGAATAACATATTTGTGACTTAAATTGTTCAGGGCTGCATGAATAAAGATTAGTACTATTTTTAACAACAACAGATATATGATTAGCTCAGAACCTTGCATTGGCTATTGACGGCATGGCACTTATCAGAAGCTACCCCAATCTTAACATAAATGTCACAGCATCTACATATCTGCAAAGAAAGTGAAGTTGGAACATGAGGTGATAAAGTACCATACAATCAATATCAAGCCAATGGTAGTGATCTACATGTTCTGATTAGAACATAAAGGAGGTTTAGCCTTCAAGGCCATTAATGCAATTGATTCTATGTAACTCATCATATTTTATGTGATATAGATAAGAGAATCTGGAGAGGTGGCTCAAAATGGGTCTAAAAAACAATGGAATAATGTTTTCCTTGTCGCAAAATATACTATTTTCCAAAAGTATGTTTCGGTTTCGAAAACTGCATCTACTATCACTATGTTTCATAAAAGGTGTTATGCTATGATAGTACAGTTTCAACTTATTAACCATCTTCGACATAAACCTAAATCAAGAAGATGCCCTAGCTTATCATGTCAAGCATAACCCTAGTCACCTATATTTTACAAGTTCAGTAATGAAACTTTATATAAAGAAATTGTCTTTATAGTCCCATCTGGAAATGGTTGATTCATGAGTTCTTGTTATGTGTATGACATCGGATAATCAAATGACAACCAAAAATTCTAATTTTGTATATTCCCCTCATAACTATTTTACTTTTTTTATGAGAAAACAAAGGGTCCATAAACTTATGAACAAAAAGTCTATCATGGAAAGAATCTAGACACAAGATCATTAATCATATGAATTGGACCCATGCCCGTTTATACTTGGTAATTCTACAGTCTTCTTCCTGCATTTTCTCCTTGAAATCCTTAAGTGTCGAATAATTCCTTTGAATTCTCTTATTAAAATCAGATTTTTTTAGATCAATTTCAGCATAAAATAAAAAAACCAAACCCTAAATAGAGACAAACCCTAATTTTAATGGATTAGTAAGATCTGACCTGGAGAGAACATCAATTTTTTTAGATCAAGTTCAGCATAAAATAAAAAACCAAACTCTAAATAGAGATAAACCCTAATTTCAATGGATTAGTAAGATATGACCTGGAGAGAACGGTGTTGGTGTCGAGATCGACGTCGGCTCTTGCTTTCTTCGTTGATCTGAACGATTTGGAGTCCTTTCCTCTTTGCTTGCATGTTCCCTTCGCTGTAAACATTATTGAGCTCTACATAGGAACATGGAGGAGGGGGAGCATCGTGATGGAAATAGGGAGAGAGGGGAAGCTCATGGTTGTCGGCTCTCTCGGGAGGGGATTTGGTTGCGAGAGAAGGGGGTGGAGGGGGCGCGGGGGGGGGGGGGGGGGGGGGGGGGGGAGGGAGGTGGGGAAGGAGAGGAAAAGATGAAATATAAGTGCGGGAAGTAAATTTTGGGTTCCTAACACTTCCAGGAATACACTGACTTTGTGATTTTTTTTTAATTTTGTATTAAATTTTATAACTGGTTTTAGTGTCACAGAATTATAAAAATAATAGAAGTACAAACATAGAATTTGGTAACGGTATTTTAGTAATTTTAACGGTTATTATCGTTATAAGAGTGTCACGGTAATAACCGTTACAAATTATATAAAAAAATTGTGTTACAAATGGACTATTTTGGTGTAGTGTGCGCTGGCTCTGGATTGCGCAGGAATGGATTGCGCCAGTATGGATTGCGCATCAGATAGGCTGGCAGATTGTGCTGTCAGCTGTCCTCGAGTGCCGTGCTGCACGATTAAACAAACAGCCGCCTCGTTCTCTGTGCTGTCAGCTGTCAGGAGATTTGATTGTGTCAGGTAATGATGATGATTTGCCACGTCAGCCTGCGCGCTTGAGAGTGTGCACAGTTTAGTGTGCGCAATCTGTATGCTGCGTAATCTGATGTCTGCGCTGTTAATTTGGAAGATGTATTTCTTGATCTTCATGACTTTGTTGATGTGTGCAACTTAATTTTTTAGGACCTACAAGACCCCCTTCAAAGTTTTCGAAAGTTGAACTTTTCAAAATTTTGAAATACTTTGAATTTTGAAATTTCAATCAAATTGCGCATGAATTGAGCTGTCTGCACAATCGGATAGATCAGTCCGACTTTGTCGGCACAATCTGAGGCAGCCGTTACTCTTCGAAAAACTATAAATAGTTCTCTTCGATATTCATTTCATTCTTTACTTTGTTTTCGTGATCTGAGAGAGAAGTCTCGAGCTATTCCTTCCTTTCCTCTTCATCGAATCTTCATGGCTCCCAAGCGATCCTCCGTCGCTGCTAAGGGCAAGGCCCCCGCCGATTCTTCGGCTAGGGTCGCGCGACGTGCTTCTCGCCACGAGACTGCGCATCCTGTATTGGAAGGTAGATGACCCAAAAACTCTTTTTAGGGTTTTTGATTTCATTGTTCTTCAGAATCCATCTCTTTTTAGACATGTGATCATACTGCGCCACCCTTTTTAGGGTTTTGGTTGCACGAAACCATTTATTCTTCATTTTTATGAAGAGTAATTTCTCGCGCAATCGATTGAACTGCGCTGGCAAAAGTCAGCGCAATTTGCTGTTTTGTGCGAAAATGCCAGCGCAATCTGATGATTGTTTTGCTGCGCAGTCTGATGATTGCGCAATCTGAGTTTGCGCAATCTGATGGTCGCGCAGTCTAATGGTTGCATCCTTGATTTTTCCTTGTTCTGACTTTTTTGTTTTCTCTGTTTGATGCAGTTAATACCAGAGAAGATCCGGGATATGAGAACTTTATAGGGACTCTTTCAGAATCAGAATACAAAGAGGACTTGTCCCATGTGCAATATCCATAGTATGATCTGCTAGCTTCCCGCTAAGCTATCTTGGTAGCCCAAGATAATGAAACTCTGTTGTGTCTGATAAATGGACAACCTTTGGAGTCGGTAGATGCCATCATTCACAAGAAGCCCCTATTTCTGTTTGGCGAGGCTTTTGAGAAGAGTTCTCAGCCAAGGCCACGGATGGAAGAACGGATTGTCCATCAGAAAGATAGAACAATCTCTATACCAGATGTCTTCCGCTGCCTCCCCTTGTCTCGATATGCTCATGCAAGCTATCCGAGAAAAATGGAATGGAATCTCACACTTTTTCAGGATGCCCATCCAGGAAAGATTTATGTGAAGAAGGGGTCTGACAAGAAAGACATGTTTTACAGTTCTTCAGAACGATACAGTGTCTTGCTCAGAGGTTTGAAGCCCGGCTGTATTCCACCGGAAAATTCTTCTTTGTTAATGCCCGTGAGAGTTCCCATATTCGCGAATGAGTTCGCGAAGGTTGAAGGGAGGTACCCAGATCAAGACCTCAGATTAACTGGACTGTTGAACCCAGACTTTAAGAGATGGAATTGTATAGCAAACTGGATCTTGACTAAATTTGAAAATAAACTTCAACAAATTAACTTGTATCAAGCAGTACATGCCACTGTCTATGGTTTTGCTCCCAATTCGCATCTATTCCTGTCTCTAGCAGAGAGATATAATTACAGGACAGGGACTTTTATGACTCCCTGCGGAGAGATCGGGTTTGCCCTTCATGAGATGCAGTACCTCTCTTACTTGCCGATGGGGGATGCCCCGTATGAGGAATTTGTCCCAACTAATGATGAATTGGACAAACTTCGAAAAGAGAACGCAGACATGGTAGCAGTCTTCGAAGAACTGCTATGTCATTATAAAATATGTTCTCTGTTTTATGAAAGCGGTACATCCAATACCTGCTATTCATCAAAATGGTTGCCTTATCTGTTCCTCAACCATATTAAAGAGAAGAAGACCAAGGAACATGATAGCTGCCATCCCGACTTCTTTAAACCACTGAGCAGCACTGAAGTGGTGAAGTTGATGGAGGTAAGTAGGGATTTGGATGAAAAGATCAAGGACGATTATCAATATCCTCCTCTAAAGAAAGGGGACACTCTCGAGAGTTATATGAGAGTGGGATATAGATTCATGTCAAAAGAAGCCCAATTAGCAGGATTTCTGACGTACTGGCTCCGTCGGTTCATTGTTCCTGGATCAAGTGCCGTAGACCGCTTCTATCGCGGTGTTCTTTTTGCCGCCGTTCGACTAGTCTTCGGCTATAAGATGGATCTTTTATCGGCGATGACATGTAGATTGAACGCCGGTCTCCGCCTGTACGTCAATTTGATGCTGAAAGCTAAGGGCGAGAAAGAATTTCCTCGGCTAGAATTGTCGTATACTTATCTGTTCGGGTGGTTGCTTCTACACCATCCTACTTTGATGGACCCTTGGGACCAGTTGGTGGCAGCTTTTTGCGAAGATACTCCCAAGAAAAGTGGAGATACACTTCTTTGAGGGATTGCAGATATACATTGAATCTGGGTAAAGGGGGGAACTTCTATTGCACCTATCCTCCTGCCGGATATGAACAAATGTCGACCAACATGGTTGACTCAAAGATGCAACCTTTGAGTCGTACAGCTTTTAATTGGTTGAAGACAATTCGTCCATCCCACCTGCTGTATCGATTTGAAGAAGAATGCTTCTTGGAGCCATATCTTCCCAGCCGGTTTGCTCGGCAGTTTGGATATGACCAATTCCACGTAGGTAATGCCATCACATGCCTACAAAGAAAATATTTCTTGATAGATGGAGCCCGAGCTTGGGCTTATTACAACACTCGAGATACGAAAGCAACGTTCTCGATGCCGGTGAACAGTAGTCATGGCCCTCGTATGCTGTTCACATATTCAGTGTTCTATACATCAGCGAACACTTTTGCAGAGAACTTCAACCTTGCGGATAGCTTCACGTCTGCAACAAGATTAAGGAAGGGAGGAATCATCATGTCACTCCTAGGAAATGATGAGGTGCACGAGCCAGTGGATGCACCATTAGAAGTTTCGAGGGACGCTATGTTCCCTGAAGAGGTTAATGCGCCACTGCGTGTTTCTTTGAAGGTTGCTAAATCTCCAGCCAAGAAGAGAAGGAGAGAGGAGCCTTCTGTCCCAGTTGCGAAGAAGAAACTAATCTTAGATCATTCTTCAGAAAAGATTACTACTAGATCTCAATCTCGACAGCTGGCCGAGACAGTTCAACAGGAAGAAGCTGCCACACCGACCTATGTTCAAAAACAAGTCGACACAATAGATGTAGAGAGTCCTGAGAGACCTCTGCATAGGAAGAAAAGGTTGGTCCGTAGAAGACAAGTTTTGTCTTCGATCGTGATAGACGCTGCAGCGGAACTCACCATGCCCTCTTCCACTCTTGTTTCTGAGTCTAGGAATAAAACTCCCAGTCCAGAGCAGAGAGAGGAAATTAAACAGAGGGAAGAGCTGGATCAGAGAAATGAGGCTGAAGAGCCCAGAGATAACATTTTAGAGGAAGAACATAATGTCGTACGATCTCCTTTGCCAACAACAGCGGAAATCCATCTTCCTGCTACACCTGGAGCAACTTTTGCTGAAGAAGCTGATCCCGCCGCTGATGCTGCCAGTGAAGAGGTTCCCGAGGACAGTGAGAGCGAAGAGAGCACCTCATCAGAAACTGCTGATGAGACAAAAAAATTTGGCAGAAAATGTTGATATCCAGACATCCCTTCGAGACACTCTGACTCCTGAAAAGGAGGCTGAGGTGCCGAAATCTCCGGAGAAGATTGCCGATGACGAGGTGGATGTGGAGAAAACTCCAGTTGCTGCTCCCGAAGGTATTGTAATAAAATTAGCGATCTTCTTTTAATAAGTAGTTTGATAGCTAACATCGTTACTTTTATTTATACAGAACCCGGATCTTCTTTTGCTCCTCCAATATGTATGGATATAGTACTGGCAACGACAATTGCCAGTAATAGCCGCCATTTGTCTTGTGGCTCTGAAGCAGAGAATAGCCAGGCTGTAGCGTCTGAAGCTACTTCTTCTCAGCTAAAATCTATTCCTGCAGATGATAGGCTTATTGCTGGATCCACCCATGGCAAGACTATTTCACTTTTGATTCTCTTTATCAATAGTCAATGACAGATAAAGTGACAGTATTTGATTTGGCAGAGGAACAACCAGGAGGAGCTACCAGCTCCACTTTGGTTCCGTTATTCAAAGAGCCTGTAGTTCAGATACGAGAAGTTGAGCGTCCTATTGCTTCGTCATCAACAGGAGTAGCTGCGACTCCTGGTGCTCTGGCGACTAATCAGCTTGTAATCCAATCATTCACTAGATGCTTCTTCGAGTCTTTGGGACCTTTGGTAAATAGGATGATGGACAAAGCAGACGCAAATTTCTTTATGGTTAGAGGTCCAACCTCTTTCTTGGTGAAGGCCATCCGAGAGCAAGGTGATGAGGCTCAGGCCACTTTCCTTGACCATATCTTGAATGAGCTGGAGATCTCCATAAAGAACTATAAAGATCTCAACAAGGGGGAAGTAGAGCCTTTAGTGCAGGCAGAGTTTGAACAAATGGCTCAGGAAGCTGCGATTGAAAGAGTGAATCTCCAGAACCTCTTGGACACTTATACTACTAAATCTGCTGAATATAATTCCAAGTTGGAGTCAGTGATCTCAGCTGCTGAGAGGAGAGACAGAAGGAATGCCGAGCTGAGGGCAGAGATTGCTCGTCTCGAAGAAGAACTGGAAAATGAAGTTACAGAGCATCAAACTTCAGTCCAACAAATTGATGGTCTAACTCAGGAAAGAAATGAGTTTGTAGCAGCTCATGATGCGGAAATCACTCGCCGAATGGTGACCATGCCCGTTTTTAATGAAGAATCTGGGATGGAAGAGGCCAGGAGGAGAGTGATGACATCTCGTGAAGAACGGTTGCAGATTCTGAAGCAGCAAATTGCTACTCTGATAATGCCTCCGTCTCAATAGAAAGAACTTTTTGTATCTTCTCGTCTTTCTTTTGCTTATGTAATGTCTTAAATTTTGATCAATAAAAGATATTTTGTTGTGGCTCTATTATTTCTTGCATATCTTATTCAGATATAAATAATAGCGATAAATATATTCAGAGGTGTGGGACATAATATATTTCTTGATGATTTTGTAGAAAATAATTATATTCATTATATCTGCTCAGAGGTAATATGGACGTGGCAGAATATAACTTGTTGAATATTATTATTTCAAAATAGACAATTTAATCGAAGACGACAAGTTGCTAGTATGAATAATGAACGAAAATGAATCGTCAAAAAAAGTGTGAATAAAATGAACGAAATGAATCGTCGGGATGAACGGATGGACCGTCTGATAAATTGAATGAACAGATGAACCGTCAGATGTTGATGATGAACGGATGAACCGTTAGATAGTGATAATAAATGAACGAACCGTCAAATAAATGTGATTGAACGGATGAACCGTCTGATATTAATGAAAGGATGAACCTTCAGGTGAATGTGATGAATGAACGGACGAACCGTCTGATGAATATGAATGAATGGATGAACCGTCTGATATTAATGAACGGATAAACCATCAGGTGATGATGAATGAACGGACGAACCGTCAAATAAATGTGTTGTTTCATTATTTTAAGAGTCTCTGCCTATAAATAGAGCACCTCCACTGTTCAACATAAAAATGTCGTCTGAAGATGCATCCAAGAAGGCTGAACTCGTCCCGAAAGTTGAAACGGATGCTGAAGAACATTCGGCCGAACTGGTCCAGTCAAAGCAGGCAGGGGCAGACGAAGGTTCGTCTGCTCCAAAACCACCGAAAGATATCCTGGACTTTCTGCTTGAACCGGAAAAGACTGAAGAAAAAGAGGCCATGAGGATGGCTGCTCGCAAGTTTCTCGTGGGTTCCAGCAAAGATGTTCTCGACTTTTTTGCCGATTATGTCTTTGATAAGGACGGTAGTGGTCCCCGTCCTAATGTCGAAAAGGATGACAGTGATCTTCCTTAATATCATGTACTTGTCATTCATGATGAAATAAAATTTGAATTTTATTTATGAACTTGAACTTGTCTGATGATTTACAAGCATTTATATTTATACATAATACTTCTTAAGAAATTTGCCATTGATAGGCATCATAGCAATTCGACCATCGAGCTCTAAGAGTTGATAGGATCCGTTTGAAAAGACTTTGCTTATAACATAAGGACCTTCCCAGTTCGCGTCGAATTTGCCTTTGCTCATATGAGTCATAGTCATAGGACGTCTGACCGTTAGAACAAGTTCTCCTTGCTGAAAGGTTCTGACTTTAACTTTGTGGTTGAAAGTCTTCGAGATGCGGGCTTGAGATAGCTCAATATGTTGCTGAGCCATTAACCGCTTCTCGTCGAGTGCCTCCAATTCTTGAAGTCGAAGAAGGTCGTTGTTCTCTGTAGTGAGTTCATTGGCAATGGCAATCCTTAAAGAAGAAATTTGAAGTTCTAGAGGGAGAACTGCTTCACAACCGTACACCAGAGAGAAAGGTGTAAAGCCTGTGGGATTGCGGACCGTAGTTCGATAGGCCAAAAGACATTCACCAAGCTTTTCACTCTAATTCCGTTTGTTAGTGGATACAAACTTCTTGAGATGCTTAATGATAGTTTTTTTGAAAGCTTCCGCTAATCCATTAGCAGCAGGATTGTAGGCTGTCGAAGCGACATTGTCAATTCGGTGATCATCACAGAATCTGGTGAACTTTTGACTGATGAATTGTGGTCCGTTGTCATGAATGATCCGTCGAGGTACACCAAATCGATAAATGACATGGTGTTTAACGAAGTTGATGACACTGCTGGTCTTGACTTCAGCCAGAGGTATAGCTTCAGCCCATTTAGAGAAATAATCAGTTATTGCTAGTATGAACCGATGTCCTCTAGAAAAAGGAGGATTGATGGGACCTATGATATCCATGCCCCAAGCTTCAAAAAGCCAGGAAGCGGTAGTCGGATGAAGAAATTCTGACGGTTGATGAATGAAATCTACATGGATTTGACAAGCTCGATATTTTCTTGCATAATCGATGGCATCTGATACCATAGAGGGCCAGTAGTAACCCATTCGTCGGATACGATCTTGTAATTTAGGACCAGGTTGATGTGCTCCGTAAACACCGTCGTGAGCTTCACGTAGTACTTGTTTTGCTTCCTCACCAGCAAGACAGCACAAGAGTAGGTCGTCATAAGTTCGTCGATAGAGGGTCTTTGTGTTCTGATTGTAATAAAATTGTAGAGACCTTCGACGAATACTCGTGGCCTCTTTTGGATCTTCAGGGAGTATGTCATGAACAACAAAGTCGATGAAAGGAGTTCTCCAATCTTCATTGATAACATTGACTTCAGTAAGATTACTGAACTCAATATTACGATTATTTTTAATACAGAATAATTCTCGATTAGAGATGACCACCACTTGTTGTCTTTTGATAGGGATGGCTAAGACTGCTGCAAGATTGGCCAAAGCATCTGCTTCAGTATTACAAGCTCGCCGAACATAGTCTATGAAGAAGGCTTTGAATGACGTAGCCATGTTGATTGCTGCTTCATGATAAGGCACTAGGTCTTGATGACGAACTTCATAGGTTCCTCTAACCTGATTAACAACCAACTTAGAGTCACCATAGACTTCAAGATACTCAACGTTAAGTTGTTTGGCTAATTGAAGACCGATGAGTAGAGCATTGTATTCTGCCACGTTGTTGGAGCATGACTCATCTAGAGAGTAGGCTCTTTGGATAGTTGATCCATCTGGAGAAACGAGAACAACTCCTACTCCTGCTAGAATGGTACCATTGGGTCTGATTCTGGATGCTCCGTCAAAGAATAGACGCCAGGTTGGAAATTCTTCAGAGATCATGTTGACTTCCAACGTCTCATCTGGAATTTTATCGTAGAGCTTTGACGTCTCTGGAACAGGATGAGCTGCTAAGAAATCTGCCAGTGCTTGACCTTTGACAGACTTTTGTGGAACATATACCATGTCATATTGAGCTAGCAAAATGGCCCATGTAGCCAGCCGAGAGTTGAGCGTGCTAGGCTTCTTCATCAATACCCAAAGAGGATTGACTCGGGATATGACATGAATGGTTTGACCAATGATATAATGCCGAGTCTTTTGAACAGCAAATATGAGAACTAGGCATTCTTTTTCGACTGGACTATAACGATGTTCAGCACCAATCATAGTACGACTGAGGTAGTAGATAGCCTGTTTATGGCCTTCTTTATTCTTTTGGGCTAGTAAAGTACCCAATGAATGGTCCATGGCACGAACATACATTAAGAATGGTATGCCGGAGATTGGTGGTACCAAGACTGGTGGATTCATGAGATATCGCTTGATGTCATCAAATGCTCGTTGACATTCTTCGGTCCAAACAAAAGATACACCCTTCTTCATTAGTTGAGTAAATGGTCTGCAGCGTCCAGACAAGTTCGAAATAAACCTCCTGATGTACGCAAGTCGACCTTGGAATCCTCGTAGCTCTTTTAGGTTACGTGGAGGACGCATCTCTTGAATGGCTTTGATCTTCTCGGGATCCACATGTATACCTTTAGAGGTAATGACGAAGCCAAGAAACTTACCACTAGAGACACCCAAGAATGACTTGGTGGGATTCATCTTGAGCTGATGTTGGCGCATGAGATTGAAGATAGTTCTCAGATCTTGGATGTGATCTTCTTTCAGACGACTTTTGACGGCGATATCGTCAACGTAACATTCGACAGTTTTACGAAGATGATCTCTGAAGATGGTACTCATAGCCCGTTGGTATGTTGCACCAGCGTTCTTGAGACCAAATGGCATCACTGTGTAACAGTAAACTCCACGAAGAGTGCGGAAAGAAGTATGTTTTTCATCTTCAAGATGCATACGAATTTGATTGTATCCAGAGAATCCATCTATGAAAGATATTCTTTCGAACCCACAAGTGTTATCAATCATGACGTCCGTGATAGGGAGAGGAAATTCATCTTTTGGACATGCTTCGTTAAGATCCCGAAAGTCGATACAGACTCAAACTTTTCTAGTTTTCTTTAGAACTGGAACAATATTAGCTGCCTAATCAGGATGCTGCTCTTCTCTGATAAAGCCGCAAGCTATGAGCTTCTTAACTTCATCGTCGATTGCGTCCATCATTTCTGGCTTGAAATGCCGTTGTTGTTGTTTGACCGGTTTTGCATTCGGCAAGATGTTCAGTTTATGAGTAACAACTTTAGGATCCAGTCCTGGCATGTCTTCATAGCTCCAGGCAAAGACATCAATATATTCTTTAATCAGAAGAATTAACTCTTGTTTATCCTATTCTGAAAGATTATTGCTAATGAATATTGGACGAGGTGACCCGCCCTCTCCTACATCAATTTGAACTAATTGATCTTCGATAGAAGGTTCTCTTTGTTCGAATCGGAGTTCCCATTGGGTATCCATTCGTTGAGCCCAAGGATCTGTTTCAGGGTTTTCTTCAAGATCCTCGTCATAGCCTTCTGGAAGTTCAGCAGAGACCATGTTAGAAGACACAGTCAATCGATGAATTTGACCAATGCTGGTATCAGAATCCCATGATCTGGAATCAGAAGAGTTAGAGCGCTCTTCACTATCAGAGTCAGAAATTGCTGGGGATAATATTGGAGGAGAAGCATATCCAAGACCTCTTTTGGTCCTGCTGTAGTACATCTCTGACTTTTCTTTTGGAACAGCTGTACGAAGAGGAGTCTTTCTACCTTTATCGTAGTTGAGACCGCTCTTGAAGTCATAACCCATTTTTCGGATGATGTCTTTTGATTGTTGACTATAACGCCGAAGCTGGAGATGTCCTGTATCGTTAAGTTTACTATCATCCATATAATTGAATTGTTGTTCCGGTCCTTTACTAAAAAGTATTGGACTTTCGCCCTTCTTTCGAGAAGTGACAATACGGTAAGAGTCATCTGGGTCTTCAAATGAGACTTTTGTTTGAAGAGATTGTACAACTCCCATTGTAAATGATTTGAAGCTATCTAACATATCCAAATAGCATTTAGTATAATTAATAACATCAGTATACTGGAAAGTACATGCTTTTTTATTGATCTGTACATCTGTATTTACAACAGGACCTTTAGCCTTAACATGCTTGGTCAGATTGATTACAAGAGGGGGAGAAGAAGAACGAGGAGGAGGATTAGCTTTGTTACGACGGAGGTCGATAACAAGCGGCTCAGAGGAGGTGAGCTCCCTTTTTTCCTTGTTATGAGGTAGATCTATAACAAATGGCTCAGAAGAAGTGAGCTGCTTTTTGTCCTTGTTACGACGTAAATCAATAACAAGCGGCTCAGAAGAGGTGAGCTCCCTTTGATCATGATCATCATCAGTTGGTTTCTTCTGAACTGGCAAGTGAATAGCCAGTGGCTTAGAAGATTGAGGACGAGAAACACGCCCTTTAACAGGTATGATAAGGGTATCTTTGGGCACTGCTTCTGATTCTTCTTCAGTATCCAGAGATAAGACAACCTTCATGAATTCATCCTTGTACATGCGAGCGTCGTTGTATTATGCTTCAACACCCTTAAAAGGAGAAAGGTCTGCAACCTCCTGATGAACTTCTCCTTTGTCATCGACTTATTTAAAGCATTGGTGAAGAGTTGATGGAACAACATTATGTTCATGGAGGAATGGTCTTCCCAGAAGAGCGTTGTAAGAACAACCATGATTATCGATGATATAGAAGGTCGCCTTTGTGCGAAGATTGCCTATTTGGAGTTTTAGGCAAATCTTACCCAAAGGTTCACGCCTTCCTTGGTTGAATCCTAAGATAGTGGTGATTGTGCTTGAAAGACTATATACTGGTATCTTCAATGCGTCTAGCATCGTCTTTGGCATGATGCTGAGAGCAGACCCTGGATCTATCAGGATACGATCGACTTTCATTGAATCGACATATCCTGTATAGTAGAGAGGACGATCATGTCTATTATCCTCCAGCAGCATATCATCCTGAGTGAAAGTGATGTTTGGAATCAACTCTAATACGTTGTGACAATGACGACAAGAGACCGGTTCTGCTTCCGACTTTTTGAGAAGAGTTAGGCAAGTTTCAGCCTGCATCAAGGCTTCACTTAGAGTTTCTCGAGTCTCTTTGGAAAGACGCAAGAGCTCGAAGATTGATAGCCTAGCCGGTGTATTGGCTAGTTGAGCCAATATATCAAAGTTGTACGGCTTCTCAAGTCCTGTAGGAGATGATTTCTTCAGGGTTTGTCAAAGCGGACTTGTTGCTTGTCTTTGTCAGCAACCACTGGCTTGGGAGGAATAGGTACTACAACTGGTGAAGATGTAGAAGGAATCTCTTCAGAGGAAGTAGATTGTACTGGAGCAGGTTCAGAAGAAGAGGCGGGATTCTCTTGAGTTTCAGGATACTCCTTCAAATAGGCTTTCCCTGATCTGGTGTCTAGCAGAATTTCTTCGTCAACTATGGGGTCAAAAGACACCATGTTGCAAGTCTTTGTCTTGCTTTTGGAGCGGTCTTTCTTCTTAAAAGAAGAAGAAACTTCGAACTCTAAAGCAAGATCTGGATGAATCCACATAACTTTGCCATTGTCAAGAGACAAGGGAATGAGACCTTCATTTGGTGGAGGAGGGAGATTCTCAATCTCAAGAGTAGCTTTGGGAATAGGAACGACATCGTGCTGTACCATCTGCGGAGAAAAGTCACCAAACTGGACTGAAACCATATTTACAGTAACAGTCTTCTCGTCTTGTTGCAGAGTGACGACACCAGCGTTGACCAGCTCCTGAATTTTGCCTTTGAGCACATAACATGCTCGAATGGGATGTCCGATGAACCTGTGATAGACACAGTACTTGTGATGATCAGTCTTACCGACTTCATCGGGCTTCTTTGGATCTGGAAGTTGAATCTTGTTGCTTTTGAGTAAGCAATCAAAAATGCTTGCAGTGTCATTCTCATCAAAGGAATACTCTACTTTAGGACGAGGTTCCCTTGGAGGAGGTGCAGAAGGAGTAGAAGTGGATGTAGGAGGAGCTACATTAACCGCCAAAGATTCTTTATTCTTATTCAAATTGATATTCAAAGTTTCTTTTGGTTTGCGGTTGTTTTGGCGGTTGCCACCACCTGATGTCTGGTGTTCATCCCTGTCGGGGTTAGACATTTGTACCCCTAACTGCTTGAATTTGTCAGCGCTAACTTCAGCAGCTTTAGCATTGACAATGAAGGATGGCCAGTCTTGGAATTGGGTCGACCCTGTCCACATGCTGATGATAGGCAAAAGATTTGCCTTGCAAGTATCAATAGTGACAGCGGCCGGAGTCCCTGGAGCCATCTTCAAGGCTTCACGGCAGAACCGTTCGATGAAACTTTTAGCGGTTTTATTATGTTTTTGTTTGATTTTGTTGAGAGCCGACATAGTCATGTCGTTGAATCCCTCATAAAATCGTTCTAGGAAGATTTATTTGAGACCTGAGAAAGAGGTGATACAACCATCGGGCAAGCTTCTATACCAATCATATGCTACGCCAGCTAAACAGCCGACGAATACTCTGGTAAGAAGAGAGTCATTTGGTTGGAGTTGAACGGTCATTACCTCAAAGTGATTGATGAACTGGCTTGGAGAAGTGCTGCCATCAAACAGAGAGATTGTTGGGATTTTGTACTTAGGAGGAAACGGGACTTCCTTCCATTCAACTAGGTATGGCTGCTTGATTCCCAATCTTTGTAAGTTGTCTTTCTCCTTAAAAGCTTCGAACTGAGTTCTCAAGAGTTTGACAGCTTCATTGGCATCTTCTGATGATGAAGAAGGAGCAGGTGGAATCTGAGTGTTAGGAGGAGGAACTGCATGGTAAGTACCCCCCCAGTACCTGACTGACTGGGTGTAGGTTGGAGTTATACAGGAGATACTGGAAGAGATGCTACCCCCAGTCCTGCATTAGCTGGCACCGACGATGCTATGATTTCAGGATTTGTAGGAGGTACGGTCGGTGGTACTGTGTGCTGATCCACAATGATAGAATGCATACTTACGACCATTTCTGCCATTGTCTTTAACTTATCTTCTAGTGCAGCTATTCTTTGTTCTTGACTAGCTGCACTGGAAGCATCAGGATCTTTATTGACAACGTAAGCTGTCACTTCTCTGGGTACAGTGGAAGACACTGTCTATTCTGAGCTTTCGCTGTATACATCATAGTCGGAGAAAGAATCATCTTTTGAATGAGAAGGAAGAAGACGTTCAGAAGGATTTTGAAGATTCCTTTGACCGATTGTGCCTCAGCTTCGGGATCTGGTATGTTGGAATACTCCTTCAGAGGATTCTTGGAGTAAATCCAAATACCGTTGGCTTGGATTGCGAGGCTTCCCGTGCTTAGAGCACTTCCTACCCCCAGTGTCTCTGGAAGTCATGTTGACGGAAGCGTACAGAACTTCTTCATGCTCTGACATAGCTTTAGAGTTTGCAAAAGCCAGACGATCAAAGATAGATCTTTTTGTTGTTTGACAACAACATTGGATGATGACTTTGTGATTGCAATGATGATCAGATGATTGAGATAGAGGTGTTGAAACATTGTCCCATTTTTGTCTGAGATGTTCTCGGAGATCGGGAACAATAGCAGGATGAGAAAAACTCTGAGGGATCTGTTCTTTGATAATGTTCGGAACATGATTCCGATTCTTGAAATAATTTGTCCCTTGAGTATACAGGGAAGTGCTCACTTCATTGGCATAAGTGTCAGAATTTTTAACCCTAGAGATTTGTTTTTGATGATGTTTGGTCTTCATCATTGGCTGTTTGCGTTTCATCGAAGTGGGTCTGTTAAGATAAGTTCTGAGATCAACAAATTCACCCCCAGGGGTTTCTGTTTGAGACACCAGCAATTTTTCCTGTCTCGAGCGGGATATCATGAGAGTTGGGAGGTCGTGGAACTCTGCTACCGGGGTAGGCAGAATACCTCTTTGATTAGTACAAATTCTCTTGTCATAAAGGGAAGAAGGACCTGTGTTTGAAGGAGTTCTTGTACTGACTGGTGCCGAGGCACGTTCAGATTGATCTTCTACGGTAAAAACCGAGGAAGATTGAGAAAAGACCAAAGGGCCTTTTCCTTTGTTTTGTAGAGAAGGATCAGCTAAAGAGCGTTTCCCTCTGTTGTCTTCCAAGTCATGAAACGAAGAATTCTGAGAGAAGACCAACGGGCCTTTTCCTTTATTTTAAGGAAAAAGAGGAATAGCCAAAAGACTACCCCCTGTGGATTGCGCAGGAGCAACAGGGTTTTTGAGAGGAAGAGCAGAGCTTTTCCCCTTATTATGAGAAGAAGAGAGTTTAGCCAAAAGGCTATCACTCTTGGATTGCGCAGGCATGATTTGCGCATGGGTTGATGGTGTACTGGCCATTTACACGTCAATGACTCTGGCAGAAGATGTACTGGTTTTGGCCACAGAAACTGTGGTTTGCACATCAGGAGTTCTTGCCACAGAATGCTTAGGATGGACTCTGGGTTCTGGAGTGTTGTTTTGTGCAGGAAGATTGGCAGCCAACTGCGCCAGAGTCATAGGAGTCTTGTACTTAGCCAAGGCAGCATATGAAGTCTTCTGTGTACTGGCAACAGCAGATTGCGCAGCAATGGTAGAGATAGATTGTGTAGCAGGCTTGGTGACAAAAGCCTTGGACTGCGCAGCAGTCTTGATGGCAGACTGCGCAAAAGTGTTGCTGGCAGACTGCGCAAAAGTCTTGCTGGCAGACTGCGCAGAAGTCTTGCTGGCAGAAACTTTGGACTGTGCAGCAGTCTTTGGGACCCACACTGGGTGCACTTTGCTTGTGGCAGAAGTTGTTGCAGTGCGAGGAGTGGTCTTGGAGTTGATCATGGTTTCGTAGGCTGTCTGGTTGACCTTCACAACCAGCGTCTTCTGCGTCTTTCCGATAGACGCAACGTCACATTGAGTTGTCACTTCCTCGTCAGAGGAGAAATTCGTTCCCAGTAAAGTCGCCATTTTGTTTGCAAAAACAAAAGTATGAAACTTTATTAATACAAACTTTGTAAAGATTACAAGAATTCTGGAAAAGTACAACTGTAGGAATCCAATCTAGAAGACGATTGCTTTATCCCTTGGACGATGTGAACTTTGAAGACGGTAGCCTCTGAAGTTCACTTGAAGGCAAAAGCCTCAGAGAATTAAAGGCAAAAGCCTCGGAAGAATGCAGCAGTACTTGGGCAAGAACTCCTGGACTCTCTGATAATTCTGATCTATGATCTCTGATATCTGTGATCCCCCTTGAATGGAGACTTTCAAACTATATTTATAGAGTTCTAACAATAATTAACTTTTAGTTATTTTAGACTGCACATGATGGATTGCGCATGAATTAGATTGCACAACAATGGACTGCGCAGGCAGTTGTCTGATCATAGGCCAACTGTCTTTGACACATGGCATCATTTGATTGAAATGCGCATGATCGTGCGTAGACGGTTTCCACGTAATGAGCAATTGATGGCACGAATGCCACGTATATACTGTCAGTTGTGTTGATAGAGTGCGCAACCTGAATTGCGCTGGCTCTGGATTGCGTAGGAATGGATTGCGCCAGTATGGATTGCGCATCAGATAGGCTGGCAGATTGCGCTACCAGCTGTCCTCGAGCGTCGTACTGCACGATTAAACAAACAGCTGCCTCGTTCTCTGTGCTGTCAGCTGTCAGAAGATTTGATTGTGTCAGGTAATAATGATGATTTTCCACGTCAGCCTGCGCGCTTGAGAGTGTGCGCAGTCTAGTGTGCACAATCTGTATGCTGCGCAATCTGATGTCTGCGCAGTTCATTTGGAAGATGCATTTCTTGATCTTCATGACTTTGTTGATGTGTGTAACTTGATTTTTTAGGACCTACACCTGCATGGGCCACCACTAAAAACATGTCACGACCCGGTCCCAATTACTTTGGTCGAATCGGATCATGCCCAGCCTGCACCGTTGATGAAACGGCGGCACTAAGCTGTATCTTCCATATGCAGGTAATCAACAACTCAATCTAATTTGCCACAATTCTTTATTATTCGATAAATTAAAACTTGTTCAGTACAAAGTACAATCTTAAAACCACCAACAAAAATAACATTATTTTTAGACAAAATTATCAAACTGAAAATAGCATTTAAAGAGAAGCAACATCATCATCAAGTACGCCATCCTCAGGAAGCACAACAGGGTATAGCTCAGGGTCATAGTAGCTACTAATCAGTAGCTCTGCATCCTCAATAGGACCTAAAAATATAGTCTCCAGTCAGGAGGGAGCAAAGTACAAATTCATGATATTTTAAGAATTGAAATTAATAATAGAATTATGCACTTTTAAACAATTTGAAGTAAATAATTTTCTAGCAGTTAAACAGTGTGATATGAATAAGCAATGAATATAACCGGATTGGGTTTGTTACAGTAATATCCCAGTGATATGGTATGGCTTATCCCCGTGTGTATGAGGGGTAAGCTAATACATTCAGTTATACTATTGGATGTGGTCATATCCACTACACTACTCCCCCAGTCCCCAATAGTTACAGTAGTTACAGTCAATGCTCTCAAAGAGTTCCGTGTTGTATCGTGGTTTAAACTTGCATTAAAATAATTATTAACTAATTGTAATCTACCACAAAAATGTACTTGCCTCAAATTGATTGGACTGGACGGGTCAATACATCGGGATGGAAAATCAGGTTCTTCCTTGAAACCCTACATTCGGGAAACTCGTCTCAGAAAACCAAAATCGCCAATGATGCTATACTAGTTTCAATCTCTAGTTGTGTCCTAGTCAATTTTAGTCTTTCTTTAGCTAACACAACTAAAACGCGATTATTAGTGCGTTGCATTTAAGAAACATCAGTTTATATTTAATTTCGAGAAAATTATATTTATCGGTTTATTTGGAAAAACTCGGTATTTTATAATTATATAAATATAAAACTAAGATTTTCCTTTTTAATGAGAAATACATGAATTTCTATTTTAAATTTACAACTTAAATGCTAAGTTATAAAACATTTATTATTATTTTCTTTTTAAAATAAAATAAATAATTATCATTTTATACTACGTTCTCAAGACCAAAAATCATCCAAAAAATAAAAGAAAACAACATACAACCTAAGCTATTACACTTCTCATAGTAGGAAAAACAAATGGACTTATGCCCTTTTACAGACTTTATTACATAAATTTAAAGTTAGTCTCTAAAAATCCTACAATTTAATAAATAAAACTTAATAATAAATTAATGAGTCTCAGATTTTTGGTCCAATCATCATATATATCTAATGCCTCAACGTTCGGCAAAACCGATTTCGTTTGCACTTAGCCAGGGCCCATGGACCATTTACGGTCGTCGCCCAAAAGGTATCCAAAAACCAACCAACAAAACCATTTGGAAATCCTTTTAATAATTTCTTTGCAAAGGCCGGTTTTGAAATAATATTTTAAAATCATTTAAAAAAATTTGGACAACACCTCCTCTGTAACTGGGATAACCCAATCCTGGGAGGATGCCAATCACAACAAATATCCCAAACCAACATATACTAAGAAATTCCACAGAACAAAATCCATAATCCAATTAATATTAGCTAGGCCACAGCACCCGAAATACGAGATAGTTTCAGAAAATCCAAACTTAACTCGAAAATTTCGAGAAGCCTAGGAAAACTACAGAACATAATAGTTTCAAAAAATCCGAAACTAAACAACAGAACTAAAATTCTCCAACCACAGCACAACCCAAAGAGGATTTTGGAATTTTTCCTGAAATCGAACTCATATAAACCGAATCCCGCAACGGGATCGGAGAACCAATATCATCATCGACTCGGAACGGAAACAGGGAAAGCAATTATACTTGGGTTGCTCGGCTAGAGCTCTCAGATGTAATATTGGAAGAAAAGCAAATTTCCCTCGGACTCGGAATATCCCAGAATATACGAATCGGAACCCACAAAAATTACGGAAACGTCTCCACGGAAACGGCTCCACGGAATTGGCGAGTCGGAACTCACCAAGGCTGCGGAACTCCGAAACTGAACCTGCGAGGTGCTGTGAACAGCGGATCGGGCCGAAAGGGCACAGATAGCGGGATCGGGGCTCTGGCTAGCCGGATCGGGAACCACAGGAGGTCGGCGAGAGAGCGCTGACCTGGGCGGTCGAGAACGGCGGCGGGGGTCGTCTGGCGTCGGGCGGACGTGGACAGGGGCTCGGTTGGCGGGTGGCTTGGGGAGCACGGCGGCGAGAAGGCCGCGTGGGGCGTCGGGCTCGGGAGGGTGGCGCCAAGCTCGGGTCGGCCGGATCTAGGCACAGAAGTTTGAGGATATATTTGAGAGTTGGTGGTGATAGTGAATGGAGGGGATAGAGAGGGTTTATATAGAAGAGAGGATGGGGGTTACGGAAAATTGAAGGAGAAGTCGGCGTTAGGGAGCTCGGGAGCTCGGTCGGGAACTTTCGGAAGCTCGAGCATTAGAGTATTAATGTTCTCTGAACATTAATGGTGATGATGGTGGGTTTCTATAAAAAATGAAATGAATGAATGGTTAAAGTTCTCAGAACCATTAAGAGTTGGTGGAACAATAAAGAAAAGGATTTTGTATAAATAATATTTCTTATTTATTCCCGAAACTGAGTTCGGCTCGGAAATAGGTTCGGGTCTCGGGTCTCGGCCAGACAATCAAAAATCCAGAATTTATATTCTTAAAAAAATAATTTATTTAACTAACTAGAATAAATAATAAACACAACATTTAATTAATTAGAAAAAATACGGTTTTTGACAAAAATTTCCAGAATTAATTAATTAACTAATTCAAACAATTAACTAAAAATTACAGGTTTCACAGAGACAAACGGCAAAAGTGCTAAAACGGAGGTCAAAACATCATTTTTTGCGATTCTAAAATTTCGGAAGGCCGTCTAACAGAAAAACGGTTACTTTCAGGCTCCTCGAAGATACGCTCGTTTTGGGATAAACCGGGCCTCGTTTCGACCTCCCAGTCAAAAGTTATGGCCCTTCAAAGTTTCAACTGATCATAAAATACAGGAGAATGGTCATTCTCCGTGTTAGAACACGAAAAATGTTAATTTCGCATGAGGGTGGCCATTCTCCGTGTTAGTAACACGGAGAATGTCATTCTCCGTCTTAATTTACATGGAGAATAGTCATTCTCTGTGTTAGTAACACGGAGAATGGCATTCTCTGTCTTAATTTACACGGAGAATGGCTATTCTTCGTGCTAAATTACACGGAGAATGGTCATTCTTGTCACGACCCGCTCCCGAATAACCGGATACGAGTCGGATACGCCCAGCCTTTGTCATTAGAATAACAAAGTAAGCTGTACCATTCTAGGAAAACTAACCAGTTAAAACTGAAAGTATAGAATCACAACATCTAAAAACGTATCCCAGAATGATCACCATAATCCACAAATCCAGATATCATAATGTACCAGAATCAACAGGAATGAAAAGTGGTATGAACTCTAAAGTCAACATCTCAAAGTAAAGCTAAGTAATCTAAACCTGAAGCCTCAAGCTAAGCCTCATCTTGTTCAGCTAAATCCTGGGCTCTGGCCCATAGAGTAGAATGATGTCCTGCAAGCATACCTGCAACGTATCCTATTCAGGAGCGGAGCAAAGTACAATTCTAGGTAATGAACAAGACATCATGATATGAAAGTACAAGGGAACATGGTATGTAAAGTACAGAAAAGAACATGGTGTATAAGCACATGAAAGAACATGGTATGTAAGAACATGGAAGTACATGAAATGTAAGAACATGAAAGAACATGGTATCTCAGGAATCACAAGAACTAAGTACATGATATATCTCCTGAATATGTGTGTACAATATTTGAAATATAACTAAGTATGTGACCGGCTAGGGGTAAGCACATGAAAGCACATGAATGGTACGGCTTAGGACACGTGTGCACGATGCGAGGTCTAAGCTACACACACCTGAGTTGTTTCTTGGGTTTGGTCACATAAATAGTATATTTCCCCACCCCAGGTACAAGTAATAAGAACAAGGAACATGAGCACCAGAAAGTACATGACGTGTTGCAATGTGTCAATCAAGAAAGCATAGGATATAATAAAATGCACAAGACCATAGAATGTACTTGCCTTGCTCCGGGGAAGTACGGTAATCAATGGAACTGGATGTCCTCCTGAATGATATAAGTTGGGTTAGGTTCTAAATAATATGTTTCCTATTAAACTCTTTAATTAATATCCTGATTTAACTATATACTTACTATTTATCTATATGTAGTTATCAATAGTTAATCCTATAGAACTAGTTAATAAACTCACTAAACATTAGATTATAGTAAAATATTATACTAGAATTTTACATATATTGGTTAACAAAGTATTTACAAGGAAAATAGTTCACTAAATTACACCCAACCTTTCTATGATAACCCTCAAAGTATCTCATAAACTTTAAAAGAAGGAGAAGGCATCAATTTATGCTATAATCGAGGAGTTTCTACCCTAATATTAATTTCTATACTAAAGAACCATTTGAAAATAGAATTTTCCTACTGAGATTAAAATCTCAGGTTCAGCAATCCGAGCCAAATATTAATATACGAAGACAGAACCAAAATACTGTTATATGAACCTCAGGTTCAACAAATTGAGTCAAAATACTATTATAGTATTTCTTAGGTTCCTCCAATTTACCACAAAACCTTCATTGCTTCAAATGCTACTAAAACCCATTTCCTAGAACCAAAAGACCACACATGCCTTTTAGTATAAATAGATAGGTAAGCAGCACTCATACCAAGTAGGGAATGCAACCAACTACCAAGGCTCCTTTGCTAAAATTCGAAATAGAACTTCCATACTTAGAATATAGTTCATACAACTACTCTACTGAAGATTTAGTTTATCATCTCAAGAAATATGTACAAAATTGACTGAATAGGAAATTTATACAAAAATTGAATATAAATAGAAATCATTCAAATATTAAATGTAATAAGCAGTCTCCAATGCTAATTCCAATCCCCGGACGCGCACACACTTCTCAGACACAATCCGCAGGAACACGAACAGCAATCTTGAAGGTTCAATAACGGACATGTAGAAGCATGGAATTTCAGAACCAGAAAGTCTATGCGCCAGACTACATGCGCCAGAGCTTGAACAAAGTACTTCACAGCAAAAAGCAACAAATATAGACATTGAAAGAGGTCTTTTTATTTAACATATAAAAGTCTATTATATGTCTAAGAAAGTCTGTACGAAGGAGAATTTCTACAAAAAAAAGATCCTAAGTCTACAGCCGGCAGCCAACATGCGCCCTCAAGTAGGTGCAGCAATCAACATGCGCCCTCAGCTAGGCGCATCCCACCATGCGCCCTCAGCAAGGCGTATCCTTTTCAGCAGCTCAGTTATGTGCATCCTCAGTTATGTGCATCCCTTCGGCAGCTCAGTTATGTGCATCCCTTCAGCAGCCCAGTTATGTGTCGCTCTTCCAGCCAGGCTCACCGCCGTCTAAATGCTTCGACTAATAAAGCATTTATTGAGCAGAATGAGGGTGGCAATCAACCCTCTAGCTAAGGAAGGAAAAAGAACCACAAGCCAACCTGTGGCCAGGGGAGGCTTCGAAAGAGCCTCCAAAGGCCAAGGAAGATCGTGATCGAAACTGCGGCTAAAGGAGCAGCTTTCAACACAACCAGAATAGGCTACACCCATTTTGAAGGAAGAAAGATCCACCAAAGCCGCAGTACCGCAATTCCGATCTATGGCTCTTCCTGCACAACAAAGACGAGGCTCGAGCATCCCTATCTTTGGATGCAACAGGCACCTTCCGCCTGCCTAAGAAGCCCTCGACTCCGACTTTTGGATGTAACAGTCACCTTCAAGTGCATCAACGAAGACACTGCATCGCATCTTCACCCTCGGAAGCATCTCGTCAACAGAATGCATTCGAGTACACAAGTTCATGTCGAAAAGACGTGAGAGAACGAGAAGCAAAACCTCTCTCCATGCCACTATTTATAGGTCGGGCAAATCAAACCCATGCGCCAAGTAGATGGCTCTCCGAATTCCGTGCAATGAATTTGCATTAAATAGATGAACCGGACGCTTCGAATTCAGCTAAGTCAAAACGGCTATTTAAAGCACTCGAAGAACGTAACAGTCGTACCATTAAAGACGTGTCACGAAGCGGATGTGCCGGCCAGACCGCGCATCACACAGACGCGCCCTTCAACATCAAGCGTATCACACAGACGCGCCTTTTATCACTAAGAGCACATCACAGGGGATGCGCCCTCGTCTGCCCCCATACGCCTAGTAGAATGCCAACCGACACGCCCACTCAGCTGTCCATCGAATATTACAAACATTAAATGCCGAACTGACAGAGTTGGCAGCACGCCTCCCGAAGTCTGAACAGTTCAGAAGATAAAGCATCGCCAACGTCAGCGTCATCATTACTTCCCTCCGACGGCTACTGCCACGTAGCCGCCCAATCATCTCGCATGCGCCTCTGCAGCCATGCGCCCAAATTTGCATGTGCCTCAAAAGCTATGCGTCTCAGACTTTTTACTGATCCCTAAAGACAGAAAGAAAGTCATCATTAAAGCTCTGCATGCGCCTCAAAAGCCATGCTCCTCAGACTTCTTCCTGATCCCAAAAAACATGAGTAAAGTCACTACTGAAGCTCTGTATGTGCCTCGAAAGCCATGTGCCCAGAATGGTTCGTGACTCCTAAAGGTTACGAGCCAAAGTCTCCTCATGCGCCCAATCCTAGGCGCATCCTACCAGATCTTTCCCCACCAAATTAGAGATCTCCGAGCCATGGGTCGATGACACGTGTCCTTTGACTCAACTCACCCAAGATCTCAGCAACAGAAAGATCTTCTCCTCTGTTATGTGCCGGCTCACAACAGCAGTATGAAGAATTCAACCCCTCAATCAGGGCGCATCGTCCATGCGCCTCCATCAGCAATCAACACATGACGTCCCCGTGTACAGGCGCATCCTATATACGCGCATGAGCAGCCAGCCTGCAAAACTATAAATAGAGGGATCATTTCCTTCTTACACACACACACCTACCTATACAACGAATACACAGAGACTTCGCACCCCCAGAGAGGCAGATACAGACACTCAACGTCTTCCTCCTCTCAGTAAGCTCCAGCACCCAGAGCAATCCAGACCTTCAGAGAACCGATAACCGTCGTCAGATCATCAACGGAGTCAACGCATTACCACTCACTCCATCGGCACAAGGGATCCAGATAAACAAAAGTGTACTCCTAGGACTACATCTAAGTCCTACATTGTAACACTGTTCTGTTTGTATTGAAATTTGCAATCAAAGAATTTTAATGGTAAACAAGCTGACGACTCTGCTGGGGACCTCTTTCTCCTCTACCGAAAAAGCTGTGTCGCAATCAGACGACGTGAAGGTGGGCTCCTTCCACAAGACGCTGGTCGTACGCCTCAATCAACAGGCGTATGAGGAGTTCATCTCTGAAGAAAGTGCGAGTCCTTCGAAGCGGCTGTCGAAGCCGAAGAAGACCCGCCGAGTCTGGGTGCGCAAGGTCGACGCCTCGGGCACCACCACCGAAGGGGATGCGCCAATCCAGCCTTCCCTTCCTGCTGACATCCTCAGCAACTAAGATGTGCCCGCTGGTGCAACGCATCTCTCGGGGAAATGTGCGGCTAACCACATTTCCTAGCCATCTCCCTCTCAGGCGAGGAAGATGCGTCGACGGAGCAGGGGCGCATCCAATGCCCCGCGCATCACTTCTGATGCGCCACAGAAGGTCTTTATCTTTGACAGACTCACTCGCTGTAGTGGAGAGGAGAATTTGGATTCTGAGTACTACGCGCCCCAGCGGCCTGGTGCGAAGAAGTCCAAGGCAGCACGGGCCATGCATCCCAAACGTGCTATGCCAGCAGCAAGCCAGAAGCATGCGCTCACAATCATGCACGCTGCTGATGGTAAGCTGTACAAGGTCGACTCGAGTGCTGCAGCGCAAAAAATGAGCCGACCTTCAAAGTCCTTATTTCACTTGGGCGCATCTACTGCGTGCACAACCAAGTCGAGTAAGGCAAATCCAGTGGTCTTGAACTCCCGCGCCTCCTCTGGTTGTGCGTTTGAGGTCCGTTCAAGTCACTTCAAATGTTGTGATTCCTCCACTACTGATCGGGATGCCTGTTTGGTATTAGATCAGGGGGCGCAGCACTCACTTGACCACCCCGGCGCTTGGCCTTGCTATGCGCCTGAAGGGGGTGCGAAGGTGGCACTCTCCTCCAACGATCTGCGCAACATGATCACTCACAAGCGCCGATCTGCGCAACATGATCACTCTCCTCCAACGATCTCCAACTCCTCGTCAGTCCAAAAGGCGACTGGCAGCCAGCCGAGGAAAACCAAGACAACTGTCTCGTCCTCCGGAGTGTTCGAAGCACTCGGGGAAGGAAGAAGATCTTGGAGGAAGCTGGGGGTAGTCAGACCCTTGTCGAGCCTCCTTCCGAAGACGAGTGTATCCAAAGCACACCTGGGGCAGATCCTCGAGGCGAAGTCAGCCTCCCAGAAGCCCATGAAGACGAGGATATCCCCAAGAACATAGCTGGGGGTAATCTAGCATCTGCAGACCCGAGTTCCAGAGACGAAGATGCCCTTCAAGACGGAGGTGAGGGTAATCAGGCCCTTGCAGATGCATCCGTGGTGAATGTTCTTCCGAACATAGCCGGGGACAGCCAAGACGAAGATCCAGGAGAGGCAACTCCCCTACAAGAGAGTGAGGCCGAGAGTGAAGCCTCGACCCATTCATCCACTCCCGACCGCGTCATGACAGTAAATGTGACTGGGGCTGATGTTGAGTCTGATGCGCCGCCAACAGACCTCGTCCAGCGCATAGATACCCTGGAGGAAGGACTCAAAACCCTCTCTGCCTTCATGCAAACACTGACTTAAGCAGTGTTTGAGATACGGTCAGCTTTGACCAGGACACCTTCTACCGGTCCCGATCCAGGGGCCAATGGAGAGTCGAGTGTACCCCTTCAACGGGTATCCTCGGACGCAGATCGCCGAGAAGCACCTCGGACGTCGGAGCACTCAAATGCTCAACATCAGGTGGTACCACCTTCCTCGACTCCCAGCTCCATGAAAGACGTGGTCGAGATGATTAGGTACCTGACAAGAGGAGCGCCAGAAAATGGACATCCTCCAGCCTTATCCCCTCGAGTGGAACAAGGTAGTTTATCCTCCAAAGTATAAACCACAAACACTGATGCCATACAATAGAAAGGACTCTTCGCGTCTCTATCTGACGTACTTTCAGTCTCAGACGGGACATCTTCCAAGGGAGGACGCGCTACTCACCAGCATATTTATTGGGGCACTGAAAGGAGTGGCGTACGACTGGTACTGCAGCCTCCCCGATAATTCAATATCCTCCTTCGACGACCTGACGTGCCTCTTTCTCGATCGTTTCTACGACGGCGGGAAGGACATGACAATGGCGTCCCTCATAGAGATACGCCAGAAGGAGAAGAAAACAGTTCGAGTGTTCATCGAACGCTTCCGACAGACCTGCTTCAGACTGCCCCCGGCCATGCCAGAATTTGCACTCCTCTCCTCCTGCAGCATGAACATGCTGCCTGCAGTCAAGCTCTGGCTCAACTCTACTCCTCCTTCCGACTGGAGCTCCTTGATCATTGAAACAGAAGCTGCGGAGAAGAAGGCAGCCAATGCTCGTCTTTTGGGAGTTAATTTTCCTGCCTTCGAGGACAAGGGAAAACGGCCTGCAGCCAACAACCCCGGACGAAAAACAAAGGGGAAACATGCATTGACTGTCAATGCCTCAAAAGTTGCATCCGCACCTACTCAGAAGCCTCCACTTGCACCAAGGCCAAAGGAGGTTTATTCGTTCAACGACGAAGACACCCTGCAGCTCTTTGAGATACTGAAGCAGGGTAATAAGATCAAGCTTCCGGACCTGAAACATCCCGATAAGGTTGGGAAAGTGGACAACCCGAGGTATTGTCACTACCATCGGTTTGTCGGACACCCAACCAAGGACTGCTACGTCCTCAAGAATTACATCCAGCGCATGATCAACGCAGATGTAATCTCCGTCGACTACGAAGAGAAGACGGTGTCAGCCAACGTGGTGTCACTCCAGTTTGGCACCTTGCCGCCAACTACAACACAAGACGGCGTCGTCCCCATCCCTACGGCGACAATGGAGGTGGTTAACTTACCACCAACCCGTGACAACGTGAGTGGACTTATCCCACTCGCCACATCTCGGGGAGAGATCCTATAGATTCATCCCGATCTCATCTCCGAGGTGACTCAACCGGAGGTACGCCCTACCTCCAAGTCCAAAGGCAGGAAGATCAAGTCTTGCCGCGCGGTCTCTTCTTCAGCGGAAGAGGCACTTCCTGTGCAGACGCGTTCACAACAGAACGTCCAATCCGACGAAGCTGCCGTCGAGATGGTGCCTCCTGGCATCGTTCCTGCTATCCAGGACAAGGGCCCGTCTAAGCCCTCAGCAGCCAATAAGCAGAAGCAGATAGAGGCCCGCTTCGATAGGCCTCTGCAAAAAAAGAATGCTTCGGGGCTAGCCAAGCCCCACAACTTCGACATACTGGCACAACTGGCCAGTACTCCTGCCCGCCTATCTCTGTTCGAGCTCCTTCGCCTTTCCAAAGACTCCCGAGAAGCTCTCTGCGAAGCTCTGAAGGATGCTGAATCCTTTCTCATTCAGGTCAAGCAGCCTGAAGATCTCCCGACTGTGTGCAAGCACTGTCACTGTGCGGAGGAGGTTATCCCCAATATAACCTTCACCCAACAGGACATGCTGTTCAAGCACAATCGACACAACAGGCTGTTGTATTATACAGGGTACATCGGTTCAGTCAAGGTGAAGCGGATTCAGATCGATCCGGGGTCTTCCTTCAGCATCATCCCGAAGATGCTACTCTCAACACTGGGGATCCCAATGTACCGACTGGCGCCCTCCAACACGACAATCAGTGGTTTCAACGCCAGCAAAAGCGAACCACTGGGCAAAATACGACTAAAGTGCCACATCGGTAACCTCAGAACCGAGGTCACTTGTTATGTCGTGGACGCCGAAGTCAACTATAACATTCTGTTGGGTCGTCCATGGCTGTACGAGTACATGGTGGTGCCATCCACGCTCTACCAATGTATGAAGTATGTTTCCACCAATAACGTCATCCGTATGGAGTTCGCGGACATCGACCCTTTCAAAGGGATTGAAGCCTACTTCACCGATGCCGACTTATACAAGTCACATGACGAGGAGGAGGCCAATGATGCTGACGACGAAGCAGAAACGGTAGCAGAGCCGGACATGGAGCCTGAGGTCACCCCCGACGCTCCTTTGAAGATCCGACTCAAAGGCAAACCGCCTCAGAAGTTGCCTCCCATGAGCATTAAGCTACCCGGGAAAGCACCAGCTGCTCCTGAAGCTCCCCTGAAGATACGGCTCAAAGGAAAGCTGCCTCAAACATCGACCCCCCTCGTGGCAAAACTGCAGGTGAAGGCGTCAATCACCGGAGGCACAGCGGAGGCACCTCTGAAGGTGCGTCTTAAGGGCAAGCCGCCGCCATCCCAGCCGCCAGAAAAGGCCCACGTAGTCCTCTCGGACTCCAAAGCCAACGCTGTGGTGGACTCTCCCGATCTTACTCCAGTGCTTACAGATGAAGAGTTGGAGGAATATATCTCGGCCAATGTAGATGCCCCATCTCTGGACAATGTAATCCCACGGGATAAAATCTCGTATTTCATTAATAACAGAGTATCTTTTAATTATTCTAGTCTTCCACCTTAGAATGCCATGTATACATTAGATAACGCTCTACGGTCGTTGCAAACACAAATAACTACTGTCCATCATGTAAATCGAGTAGTCCCGTCCCAAAGGATCTGTTACATAGTCCCACCACGGAGTCGAGACGAAGAATCCATCATCTTCGGCAAGGTTGAGCGTCATCAAGACCTCCCGCCCCTCGAGCCAGAACCAGATGCCGGCAGAATGCAACTCTATCGGTACACGGACAAGGCAAAGTACCTCATCCAAAAGATGGGTTACGACCTGAAAAGCAACAAAGGCCTGAACTACGGCAAAGGTCGACGTCTCCCTCTCCGGCTTCCAATACCTAAAGGAAAGCCGCAGGACTACTACAATAGAACTTGACGGGGGGTAGGCTATGTCACGCCACCGTCAACTCCAGAGAGTTCAGACGCAGAAGAAGTAGAACATTCTCACTCGTCTGAAGCATCAACGGGGGATTTCGATACCAGTATCGGATCTGTCTTCAAGAGAGTGCTGTCAGCCAACATGACATCTGCACAATCTCAAAAAGAAGAAGGCGAAGACCAAGCGCCGGAATTCTTCAAAGAAGAACCCTGGGCTCAACGCCTGGGACAACAATGGGAGTCTCATTTTGAATTACGTGAACCTCCCACCGAAGATGAAGTCGAGCAGATCAACCTTGGGGATGGATCTTCTTCCAAACCCATCTTCATCAGCAAAAGTCTAAAAGGACAAGATCGAGAGTCTTTAATCCAGCTGGCTAAAGAGTATATCGACGTCTTCGCCTGGAGCTACGAAGATATATCGGAACTTGATCCCCAGATCGTAATGCATAGGCTGAACATCTTATCTGATGCCAAGCCTATCAAACAACAACAGCGACGCTTCCATCCGGACATCATGAACGCCATCGATCAGGAGGTGGACAAGCTCTTGACCATCGGCTTCATCCGTAAAGAGTGTAGGCCTTTAAAAAAATGACAGTCACGCTGAGTTGATCAGGACAGAGTCAAAAGTCACGCTCAGTCGATCCAGACAATATTTACAAATCACGCTGGGGAACAGCTCATCATTTGTCAGAGAGTAATTATGACTGACAGCACGACAGTCGAAGAATGTCTCTTCGTATGCCACGTATGCACAGAATTCGAGAGATCACTGCCGTCTATTGCGTGATTTTTGAAATCTTCTTCAACAAGACTCAACCTTCGTCATGTTAGCGTACCAAAAGAGCTTCTTGTCATTTAATACGACTGACAAAAGCAATCACTGTCAGAGATTTTGTGTCAGTCGAGGTATGCCAAATCAAGACAGCTGGCAGTTCTATCTCAAGTTTGCGTGTATTTGTGAGATCTTCATCTCAAACGTGCGTGGATTCTGAAGTTTTCTTCCTCAAGTCTGCATGGATTTTGAAGCATTTTTGCCTCGAGTCTGCGTAGATCCTGAAGCTTCTTGCCCCAAGTTTGCGTGAATTTGGAAGCTTTCTATACCGAGTTTGCGTGGATTTCGTCTTCAATAAGTCTGCGTGGATTTCATCAAATTGGAGTACGTGGCAGCCATGCCACTGATCTCTCGCCTGCGTGTCCTGTAACTTGTACACGACTCATGCATGATCGCCATGTGTCCAACAGTTACAGGCTACGTCCAGTAACTTCTCATAACCTTGCGTATGTTAAATCCTGCGTGATTTTCAACTAAGCACAGGCTGTGAAGACAGTTATCTTTTCAGTTTTATTTTTGACTCTATAAATAGAGTTCTTTCTCTCATTCATTGTACAGATACATAGTTATCTACTGTCAAATTTTTGAGAGCTTTTCTTCTTCGCATAGTCCAAGGGATAAAGTGATCGTCTTCTAGATCAGATTCCCACAGTTGTAATTTTCCCAGAAACATAATAAATAAAGGAATTTATTTATGGAAAACAAATTGGCGACTCTGCTGGGGAAAACTATCTCCTCTTCTGAGATGGCAACAACTCAATGCGACACTTCGTCAATCGGCTCGACGGAGAAGGTGATGACGATCAAATTCGATCAACTCGCCTATGAAGAAATGCAGCAGGCTAAGAGTGGCAAGCCCACTCCAGCCTCCATTACCACTGCTAAATCGAAGGGATACTCTGTCTATGTCCCTAAGAATCAGTTGGCAGTCAATGGTGAAGTCTCTGCCACAGTGTCTACTCCTAACACTGGCAAGAACTCTACTGCAAGCACGCACTCTCTTGTGCGCTCGAAGATGACAGCAATCAAAAGTCACGTTGACAGTACTGGCTCCTTAGCCAAATCTGTTCCAGCGTACAAATTCAATTCTAAAAGTCACGCTGACAGTACTGGCTCCTTAGCCAAATCTATTCCAGCGTGCAACTTTAATTCTAAAAGTCACGCTGACAGTACTGGCTCTTTAGCCAAATCTGTTCCAATGTGCAAATTCAATTCCAAAAGTCACGCTGACAGTACTGGATTCTTAGCCAAATCTGTTCCAGCGTGTATTTCCAAAATCAAAAGTCACGCTGATAGTACTGGCTCCTTAGCCAAATCTATTCCAGCGTGTAATCTTAAATCCAAAAGTCACGCTAACAGTACTGGCTCCTTAGCCAAATCTATTCCAGCATGTAGTCTTAAATCCAAAAGTCACGCTAACAGTACTGGTTCTTTAACCGAGCCTGTTTCAGCGTGTATTTCATCCAATAAGAATAGCGCTTTAGCTATCTCTTCTTCTTTGCCAAGTTCCACTAGAACTGGGGGTGGTCTTCCACACAAAGTCCTTTCGAAAAGGAATAACTCTTTAGTTGTTCCTTCTGCTCCTGTAGTTTTTACTTCAGGAACAGCTTTGACTGACAATTTTGTTAGTCAAAGGAAAGGAGATAGTCTTTTGACTACTCTTCCTTCTGGACATTCTATGTCTCAAAACTTGAATGAGTCTATGAAGAAACATTCCTTAATGTCTTCTTCTATGACTTCTTCAAATTGGGCACAGAATCTGTCTAGAAAAGAAGGTCTGTTACCTACTCCTAATCAAAGGGATGGTTCAACTTTTCCTTCTCTGCAAATATCCAGATCAATGGAAGCAAAACTCCATGTTTCCAAAACTAATGTGTTACCTTTAACTGATCTAAGAACAAAACTTAGCACTTCTGGTGTTAAGAAACCACATCAGTTGGAAACAAGGATAAAAGATCCAGATGCAGAGTATGCTAGAAACTATGTGGCTCATATTAATCATTCTTTATACAATCAAGAGCCATCAAGAACCAAGAACAGAAAATATACTCCTCAATCTTCACAAACAGATTTACGAGAATATCTTCAACAGAAGAGAAGGAGTAATTCTGTGTCAAAAGAACATGCTGAGTGTGACTTCCAGCCAAGAGTCATAATTCAATGCAGATGTCAATCAATGGCTCATGACCATGTTGATCATGAATGTGACTTCCAGCCAAGAGTTACAATACAATGCAGATGTCAAACTAAACGACAATCTGTCTTCAATCGGATTCAGTGTGAACCTATGCCTGATGAAGATGAGCCTTTGTTTGCTTCTGTCAACATGACCTCTCGGGATGCTGGGGATAGAGCTGATAGTCCAGATGGAGTATATAGAAACACCAGAGCAAGAGTCCTGGCCTCTAGTCAAAGAAATTTGATCTCTGAAGATGATTCTGAATTTCTTGGAGAATCTAATTTCCCACCTCTTTCTACTGGGGATAGTTCTCCTTTAAATGACTTTGATGCACGAAGCAGTGATTCAGAGCATACAACATCCACTAATTCATCAATAATCCCTCGTACAGTCACTACATATATGGTGGATGGGAATACTGAATTAAACAATGAACCTTCCTCTTCGGTTACTCCTCAAGATCAAAGGATTGCTTCTTTGGAACAGCAAATGAAGTCTATGGCTGATACTATGAAGTCGATGTATGAACTCATGACAGCTCAGTTGCAAAATCGACAGACTGTATCAGATGCCATACCAACTGACACTGATATAAGTCCAGTACAAGTTCCTCCAGCAGTACAATCCAATACTCCTGGACCAGCTCAACCAAATCCTAGTCTCTCTGGAGCTGGGGATAGTGCTTACAATGATGTTCCTCCTCCTAACTATTCTCTACAAGCTACAACTCCACAATCCTCCGGAGTTGTTAATAAAGAATTGAGGAATCTCAAAACTCAATTCAAGGCATTCAAACAGAAAGATGGTTTACAAAGGTTAGGCATCAAACAACCTTATCCGATAGAATGGAAGCAAGTATCGTATCCTCCTAAATACAAGCCTCCTACTATCTCATTCTATGATGGAACCACTTCTCCAAGTCAGTTTATTAATCACTTTGAAGTGATGACTGACCAGTTGGAACCAAGTGACGCCCTCCTTACTCGGGTGTTTATTGGATGTCTCAAGGGAACTGCTTATGAATGGTATAGAAGTCTCCCAGATGTGCATTACCTCATTTGTCGGTTTCAAACAGATGTTTCTTGAACGGTTCTATGAAGGGCTCAATGACATGACTATGTCTGCTCTTATTAGAATCAAGCAGAAAAATAATGAAACTACAGAGGATTTCATTGAACGGTTTCGAAGAGAAGCTCTGAAGATGCCTCTTGGAACTCCTGATGCTGTTACCATCGACACATGCAAATCAAACTTGTTACCTATCATCAGCATGTGGACAGGATCCACCCAATTCCAAGACTGGCCTTCTTTCATAGTTAGTGCCAAGGCTGCAGAAATTAGTGCTGAAACCTTCAAAGGTTTAGGAGTGCAGATGACTCCCAAAGAAACAGGTCAAGGTACTAACAATAAAAACAATGCTCGCAAAGGAAAAGAAACTCTTGAAGTCAATCTTCAGAACAAAGATGCATCAACTGTTTAAACTTTTCCTACCTTTACAACTCAACAACCAAGAACACCTCGCCCCAAAGAAGAATACTCTTTCGATAATGACGATGTTCTTGGTATCTTTGAATGTCTGCTGAAAGGTAATAAAATACAATTACCTGAAATCAAGAAACCTGATGAAGCTGGTAAGACAGATCATCCCAAATACTGTCCATACCACAGAATGTTGGGTCACACAATTCGTACATGTTATGTACTGAAAGGAAAGATCCAAGAAATGATTAAATCTGGAGCTATCTCCCTTACTCCAAAAAAGAAGACCGTCATCTCCAACGTCGTCTCTATGCAATTCGGAGATTTCCCTCCCCAACTCCTTGAAAGTGGGATCGTTCCTATTCCCAAGGCAACTCTTGAGATAGTGAATATTCCTCCTCCACAATCTGAAGGATTAGTGCCAATCACTTTGGAAACTGGAGAAATCATGTGGATTCATCCTGATCTAGTGGCAGATTTTGAATCTCCTTTTCTTCAAAATACTACTTCTCGAAAGTCCAAGAAGGCTGGAAAGATTAAGTCATGTCATATGACATCTCTTGGATCTACCTCCGACACAGAGCCAAAAGATAAAAAAGAAGCACTTGTTAGTGCTACTCGAACGGGGAAACCTTATCTAAAGGATTATTCCAAGAATCCTAAAGGATACTCCTGATATCCCTCCAGCTGATAAAGATGCTCCTAATATTCCTCCTGAAGAAGAATCATCTACTGCACCTGTTCTTTCAACTACACCGGTTGAACCTGTTCCTCTCAAGCCTACAGCTCTGGAGAAAGGCAAACAACAGGCTCGGTTTGATAAACCAATCAAGAAGTCCCCTCCTCTTGGGCTTCAGAAGCCTTACAACTTCGACATTCTAGCTCAACTTGTCCCTCTTTGAACTTCTACGTCTTTCTAAAGAGACTCGGGAGACGTTAAGTGAAGCACTTCTTCAGGCAGACTCTTGTCTTGCACAGTTAAAGAAGCCAGATGCAGAACCTGCCACTTGCTTACATTGCAACAGTGTACTGGAGATTATCCCAAATATCACCTTTACACAAGACGACATGCTACTCGAGGATAATCGACATGATCGGCCTCTCTACTACACTGGTTATATCGATACGATGAAGATAGATCGTATCCTCATTGATCCAGGGTCTGCTATAAGCATAATGCCAAAGAGTCTATTGGATGAACTAAAAATCCCTCTTCACAAGCTCTCCAAGACGGTTACTACTATCCTGGGATTTAATCAAAGCCGAAGCGAGCCTTTGGGAAAGATTCATCTGAAGCTTCAGATAGGCGATTTCAGATCCAAAGTCACTTTCTATGTGATCGAGATTGTGGGATCCTACAATCTTCTTCTTGGGAGGCCCTTTCTTCATGAAAATAATGTGGTGCCTTCTACTCTTCATCAGTGTTTTAAATATATTGATAGCAATGGAAGAGTACAAAAAGAAGTTGCTGATATAAATCCCTTCCATGGGGTTGAAGCTTATTTCAATGATTCCCAAATGTACAAAGAAGAGTATACAAGGGTCATACAAGCTATGGAGAAAGAGGATGCACAAAGTGAGACCTTAATAATTCCTGTTAAAGGTCGAACTACTCAGCAACAATCTCTCAAACCCTCTGGAGAAGGTTCTTTCATCATTCCAGTGAGTGGACGGATCTCTCTGTTGCCTCATTCGTCTGCTCAAGATACAATGATCATTCCTGTTAATGGGCGTACTACAGTTCCTGTATCTTCACAGGATATCCTGCTAATTCCAGTTGGAGGGCAGATTACTCTTCCATCTCAAGCTTCAAGGGAGCTCACCTCTTCTGAGCCATTTGTTATCGATCTTAATCGAAACAAAACTTCTTCTTCTTCTTCCCCTTTAGTCATTGACTTGGCTAAAATCTCTAAGGCTCAGCCTTCTTCTAATGTAAATATTGCTGCTTTAACATTTAATGAAAAGTTTCCACCTTTGCAGTACGCTGATGTATGCAATTATGTTCATAGTTATTTACATCTGTTAGATGACTTGAGCACGATAACTATAGGAGTTGTACAGACTGTTCATACAGATGTATCTCTAGAACCTGTACAATCTTTATACTTTCTAGTTCCCAGCAGAAAGCCAGAAGACATTCCAATATTCTTCTACAAAGGGCCTCAAAGTCCTTCTGATTTAGAAGATGATGACAAAAATGATGATACTGGAAGATTACAACTACGTCGCTATAGTCAGCAATCTAAAGACATCATTAAAAATATGGGCTATGACTTCAGGACTGGCCTCAATAGTGGAAAAGGAAGAAAAATGCATGTTCGTATTCCTCCTCTGAAATATGGAAAGACAAAATACGGATTGGGCTATATTGCTCCTACTCCTTTCATCAATATTATCTATGAAGATCCTGAATCTGACGAAGATAAGAGATCTGATTCTTCTAGTACCACTTCTTGGGATTCCGATACGAGTATCGGTGACTTCTACTGTAACATTCTGTCTTCCAACATGGTTTCTATTGACCGTTCTGAAGAAAGTGATGAAGACGAAGAAGAATTTAAAATTTCACCTGAATCAGAACAATGGGCCCAAAGGTTAGATAATCAATGGGAGTTCCGTTTCGAGCAAAAAGAACCTCCGACTGAAGATAAACTTGTTCAAATAGATGTTGGTGAAGAGGGATCCCCCAAACCAATATTCATTAGTAAAAGTCTTTCAGAAACTGATAAGCAAGACATGATCAAACTCATTCGTGATTACATCGATATCTTCGCTTGGAGTTATGAAGATATGCCAGGGCTTGATCCCCAAATTGCAACTCACAAGCTCAATATCTTGCCGAATGCTAAACCGGTCAAACAACAACAGCGACAATTTCGTCCAGACATTATGGATGCAATTGAAGCTGAAGTTAATAAATTCATAGTCTCCGAGTTTATTAGAGAGGAACAACATCCCGATTGGGTGGCTAACATAGTTCCTGTTCTTAAAAAGACTGGCAAGATCAGAGTATGCATAGACTTCCGCGATCTCAATACGGCATGTCCTAAAGACGAATTCCCTCTACCAATCACTGATGTCATGATTGATAATACCTGTGGATTTGAACGGATGTCATTTATGGACGGATATTCTGGGTACAATCAGATTAAAATGTTTCCAGACGGCGAGAAGCACACTTCTTTCAGAACGCCGATTGGTACATACTGTTATACAGTTATGCCATTCGGTCTCAAGAATGCAGGAGCAACTTATCAACGAGCCATGAGCACTATATTCCGTGAACATTTGCGGAAAACAGTCGAATGCTATGTTGATAATATTGCAGTCAAAAGTCGACAAAAGGAGGATCATATCCAAGATTTGAAGACTATATTTGATCTAATGCGTAAGCATCAATTAAAGATGAACCCTACTAAGTCCTTCTTAGGTGTCTCTAGTGGTAAATTTCTCGGCTTCATCATTACCTCTAAAGGTATACACGTGGATCCCGAGAAGATCAAAGCCATCCAAGAGATGCGTCCTCCACGCACCTTAAAAGAGCTACGAGGATTTCAAGGAAGGATCGCTTATATCAGGAGATTCATCTCTAATTTGTCAGGAAACTGCAGACCATTCAACAAACTTATGAAGAAAGGTATCTCTTTTGTCTGGAATGATGAATGTCAGAAAGCATTCGATGATATAAAACAATATCTGATGAGCCCTCCAGTATTGGTACCTCCCGTTTCAGGAATTCCATTTCTCCTATATACTCGAGCAATGAGTCATTCATTGGGTGCATTACTCGCTCAAAAGAATCAAAATGGTCATGAATAAGCCATTTATTATCTCAGTCGTACTATGACCGGAGCTGAACCTCGTTATTCATCGGTCGAAAAAGAATGTCTAGCCTTGATGTTCGCTGTTCAAAAGACACGACATTATATCATTGGCCAGACTATTCATGTCATCTCCAGGATCAATCCTATACGGATCATGATGAAGAAACCCAGTGTTTTGAATTCTCGACTGGCTAATTGGGGAATCCTACTTGCTCAGTATGACATGCACTATATTCCTCAGAAGTCGGTCAAAGGACAAGCTTTAGCTGATTTTCTGGCTGCTCATTCAATTCCAGAAGATTCAAAACTCTATGACGAAATCCCAAATGAAGTCCTAGATTCAAATCAAATTGCTGAAGAAGATCCTACCTGGCGTCTATTCTTTGATGGAGCTTCAAGGATAGGTCCTAATGGTGATATTGTCGCTGGAGTTGGAATCGTTCTTGTATCGCCAGAAGGTCTTGCTATCCAAAGAGCTTATTCTCTCGATCAACCATGTTCAAACAATGTAGCTGAGTACAATGCATTACTCATTGATCTTCAACTCGCTAAACATCTGAATATTCAATATTTGGAGGCGTATGGAGATTCTAAACTCATTGTCAATCAGATAAGGGGTACTTATGAAGTTCGCCATCAAGATCTGGTTCCTTATCATAGATCAGCTATATCTATGGCTTCTTCGTTTGAAGAATTCTTCATTGAACATGTTAGGCGAGCATGTAACACAGAAGCTGATGCTCTAGCTAATCTTGCAGCGGTGCTGGCTATTCCGATCAGACGACAACAAATAATTATTGTTCGTAATCGAGAATTATTTCATCTTAAAAATAACCTAACTCTAGGGCTTCCAATTGACATTGAAGAATCAATATCTCATGACGTCAACACAACAAGAGGATTTGGATTCAGTCGTAAATCGATGTCATCTTCATCTGATTCCAGCATGGAATTTATCTTCAGTAATTCGGCCGAGAATCAAAATACGGATAAAGATTGGAGACTTCCTTTCTTAGATTTCGTATTGTATGATATTCTTCTGGATAATCCGAGTGAGGCAGCATCTATCAGACGACGATCACTCAGATTCTATTACAATCATACAACAAAGACCTTATATCGTCGAGCTTATGATGGTTTACTTCTTCGATGTGTTGCCGGTGACGAGGCTCAACAAATTATTCGCGAAGCACATGATGGAATTTGTGGAGCACATCAGCCTGGACCAAAACTTCAAGACCGTATTCGACGTATGGGTTATTATTGGCCCACTATGGTATCAGACGCCATCGAATATGCAAAGAAGTGTAAAGCTTGTCAAATCCATGCAGATTTTATTCATCAACCCTTGGAGTTTTTACATCCAACGGCAGCGTCATGGCCCTTCGAAGCTTGGGGCATGGACATTATCGGCCCGATCAATCCGCCGTCATCCAAGGGTCATCGATTTATTCTTGCAATAACCGATTACTTCTCCAAATGGGCCGAAGCCATTCCTTTATCTGAAGTTAAGACGTCCAATGTCATCAGCTTTATTAAGCATCATGTCATCTACAGATCTGGTGTTCCTCGACGCATTATTCATGATAACGGACCACAGTTCGTCAGTCAGAAGTTTACTCGATTCTGTGATGATCACCGGATCAATAATGTGGCTTCTACCGTGTATAATCCGGCAGCTAACGGATAGCAGAAGCCTTCAACAAAACTATCATCAAACTCCTAAAGAAGTTTGTCTCTACTAACAAACGTAATTGGAGTGAGAAGCTCGGTGAATGTTTGTGGGCTTATCGCACTACAGTTCGTAATGCTACTAAATGTACACCCTTCTCTCTGGTGTATGGTTGCGAAGCTGTTCTTCCATTAGAGATTCAAATTCCTTCTTTAAGGATAGCAATCGCTAATAAACTCACTGCTGAAAATAATGATCGTCTTCGACTTCAAGAATTAGAAGCTCTGGATGAAAAGCGATTATCTGCTCAACATAATATTGAATTCTATCAAGCTAGAATCTCAAGAGCTTTTAATAAGAAAGTTAGAGTTCGATCGTATCAAAAAGGAGAACTTGTTCTAACAGTCAGACGTCCTATGACTATGACTCATATGAGCAAGGGCAAATTTGACGCAAAGTGGGAAGGACCCTATATTGTGAGCAGAGTTTTCTCAAATGGAGCTTATCAACTCTCAGAATTGGATGGTCGAAAAGTTTTGATGCCTATCAATGGCAAATTCCTTAAAAAGTACTATGTATAAATGTAAATGCTTGTAATCATCAAACAAATTCATGTTTAAAAAATAAAAATTTTATTTTATTTTAATCATGAATGATGATACATGATATTAAAGAAGATCATTATCATCCTTTTCTACATTTGGATGTGGTCCACTGCAGTCCTTCTCGAAGACGTGATCAGCAAAAGAGCCGAGGATCTCCTTGCTGGAACCGACAAGAAATTTGCAGACTGCCGTCCTCATGGCTTCCTCTTCTTCAGTCCTTCCTGGTTCGAGCAGGAAGTCCAGAATGTCCCTTGGTGGCTTGGGTGCAGACGAACCTTCGCCTGCTTCTGCCTTCTTCGATTGAACTGGATCAGCAGGGTGTTCTTCAGTGCCTTTCTGAACCTTCATGGCAATTTTAGCCTTCTTGGATGCTTCTTCAAACGACATTTTTATGTTTGAAAGAAGGAGTGTTCGTTCTTGTCGGATTTCTGCTATATTTATAGGCAGAAGTTCCTCAAATAATGAAGCGTCACATTCATTAGACGGTTTGCCCGTTCATTAATACTTGACGGTTCATCCGTTCATTTATTACATTCATCCGACGGTTCACCCGTTCATTAATACTTGACGGTTCATCCATTCATTTATTACATTCATTCGACGATTCATCCGTTCATCATTTCCTAAACGGTTCGTCCGTTCATAATCTTCTATCAATTTATTAAGTGGGGATTCGTTATTGATCACGTTTTAATAACCTCTGAATCAATTCCGAATCTACTTACTCATTTGTCATTTTTGACCTCTGCATAGAAATCAATCTATTTTCTTTTGAGTTCCTACATATTATTACGTCCATAATACCTCTGATAATATCATATACTCTAAAACAGAAAAGAATATTTCATTATCTATCATGTCCACGATTCATCCACAAATACAAATCTTTGAGCATAGAAGAATTATCATTTCCATTCTCATTTCACCACAAAAAGTCTATTACATTTTCTTAGACTTTCTTACAAATCATAATAGAAATCTATTACAAATCTTGGATTTTCATTCTACACCACAACGATAACCTAATAGAGATCTATCTTCTTCTTTGGATCTTCTCCGTCGGACCTTCTCCGTCAGGTTCGTTGTTGGTGGCAGTTCCTGACTATCTGGGTCCCAGTCACGACCAGATCATCAGGAATCAAACTCTGGTCTTCTCTCTCAGACGAGAGGAGAACCACAGAGTATGGCAGCCCGAAGTCGTGGTGCTGCCAATACAACTGATGGATTAGGAGCGGCCTTTCAGAGGAGACAGGAATGTATCCAAACCTTGGGATACAATTCCTAGTTCTGCCGTGAAAGGAACTCTACTACCCAATTTTTCGGGGTAGAGTTGACTCCACCATCCAACTCTCGTGTATAAAGGCTCTTCCTACCATCTGAGGAAGACCCTTCTATCCCACGAAGAGTTCTGAGTTGTCTGATGTACGCGTCAAAAGCGTATGAGCTCCCTGATGTTGGTGTCAGCAGGATATTCTCCACAGCATCCACATCACCAATGCCAGTTCTAAAGAACGTTTTCAGCCGAATTCCTATAGAAAGCATCAAGGAAGAAGAGATTAAATCAACAGAAATGTCATTTGGCACGCACTGGCGAGTCAAGCGTACATTATTCAGTCAGAAACAAAAAGCCCATTTTCAACAGCAACAACATAGTATGCGTACTATACTGGACTTACCTTCAAGTTTGGTGCTAAGGATTGGCAAACCCATGTTTGATACAGTGTGCAGAAATCGAACATTAGAAAATATTGCTTTCCTGTTTGAGAATGAAATCTCCCAAAAATTTCATGCTCAGAGAAGAAGAAGAAGAATGGGAGATGAGTATCTGTGAAACTCATCTATCTATTTAAAGGACAAAGTACAAGCCTATTCTTGGAAAAGATCCACGTAAATAGCGCTCATAAATTATGGAATGAGTGTCACGTGTGCTTTGGAAGACAGCGCAACATTGGAAACAGTCAAAGAGTGCTAATTAACATTCTTCATTAATGTACGCTGTTCAAACATAAAAGTTGTACTACATTCTTCAAGACAGGCACTGATGGCCTTACAAAAGACAAAAGAAGAAGTGCAACATTTTCAAAAGAAGCATAAAAGACACGCTCTATTTTGCAGAGCGGCTGAGCTTAGTGCCCAGTTCTTCTACGCTCTTAACCCCCATGCGGTGTAACAGAGCCTTCAACATTTCACGCTGCTCTGCAAGGCTGCGTCCGTCAGAAGAAGACGAGCCATCCAGACCAAAATAGCTCAGGAAATTCTTGGCTAAATGTATGGGATCGTCTTTGAACTCGAAGACTAGGGGCTCCGGTTCCTTACCCTCAAAAGTGGGATCACCATGGGAACAAAAACCCAATTTGCATGCTTCTTCTTCAGCTTTCTCCTTTGGTGTCATGTTGACGTAAGATGAAGATTAAAAATGAATCATCTTCCTGTTTATATAACAGAGCTCGCCGGCGGTTCATATTCCACCATAAACTGGATGCAATCAGTCTCGAAAAATGAAGAGTCATCATGACATTTAATAAGTTCATTTGGATGTTTTCAAAGAACTTCGAAGTCTTTCCGACATCCGACAAATTTGAAGTCATCTCAGTGTGACTGATTTTATTTTATCATCTTATTTTTCAAAGTATTTTGAAAATTTTGAAGTCTTTTCAATTTTCGAAAACTTTGAAGGGGGTCTTGTAGGCCTTTAAAAAAATGACAGTCACGTTGAGTTGATCAGGACAGAGTCAAAAGTCACGCTCAGTTGATCCAGACAATATTTACAAATCACGCTGGGGAACAGCTCATCATTTGTCAGAGAGTAATTATGACTGACAGTACGACAGTCGAAGAATGTCTCTTCGTATGCCACGTATGCACAGAATTCGAGAGATCACAGCCGTCTATTGCGTGATTTTCGAAATCTTCTTCAGCAAGACTCAACCTTCGTCATGTTAGTGTACCAAAAGAGCTTCTTGTCATTTAATGCAACTGACAAAAGCAATCACTGTCAGAGATTTTGTGTCAGTCGAGGCACGCCAAATCAAGACAGCTGGCAGTTCTATCTCAAGTCTGCGTGTATTTGTGAGATCTTCATCTCAAACGTGCGTGGATTCTGAAGTTTTCTTCCTCAAGTCTGCGTGGATTTTGAAGCATTTTTGCCTCGAGTCTGCGTAGATCCTGAAGCTACTTGCCCCAAGTTTGCGTGGATTTGGAAGCTTTCTACACCGAGTTTGCGTGGATTTCGTCTTCAACAAGTCTGCGTGGATTTCATCAAATTGGAGTACGTGGCAGCCATGCCACTGATCTCTCGCCTGCGTGTCCTGTAACTTGTACATGACTCATGCATGATCGCAATGTGTCCAACAGTTACAGGCCACGTCCAGTAACATCTCATAACCTTGTGTATGTTAAATCCTGCGTGATTTTCAACTAAGCACAGGCTGTGAAGACAGTTTTCTTTTCAGTTTTATTTTTGACTCTATATATAGAGTTCTTTCTCTCATTCATTGTACAGATACATAGTTATCTACTGTCAAATTTTTGAGAGCTTTTCTTCTTCGCATAGTCCAAGGGATAAAGTGATCGTCTTCTAGATCAGATTCCTACAGTTGTAATTTTTCCAGAAACACAATAAATAAAGGAATTTATTTATAGAAAACAAAGAGCAACACCCAGATTGGGTAGCCAACGTCACCAAGAAAAATGAAAAGATACGAGTTTGTATCGACTTCAGGGACCTCAACTCTGCTTGCCCGAAGGACGAATTCCCGCTTCCAATCACCGACGTAATGATCGACAATACATGTGGCTTCGAGCGAATGTCTTTTATGGACGGGTATTCGGGCTACAACCAGATCAAGATGTTCCCTGATGACACAAAACACACGTCATTCAGGACTCCAAAGGGCATTTTCTGCTACACAGTGATGTCCTTCGGCTTGAAGAACGCTGGTACGACATATCAAAGAGCTATGAGCACCATTTTTCGTCAACACCTTCGCAAGACAGTCGAATATTATGTTGACGACATCGCAGTCAAGAGCCGTCTCAAAGGAGATCACCTGCAAGACCTCAAGACAGTCTTCGATCTCATGCGGGCACATCAACTCAAGATGAACCCCGCTAAATCCTTCCTAGGCGTTTCTAGCAGAAAGTTCTTGGGCTTCATCATTACGACGAAAGGCATTCATGTCGATCCCGAGAAGACCAAAGCCATCCTTGATATGGACCCTCCGAAGAACCTTCGAGAACTTCGAGGCCTACAGGAACGTCTGGCATATATCCGGAGGTTCATAGCAAACCTTTCCGGCAAGTGTCAACCCTTCACTCAGCTCATGAAGAAGAGAGTCTCTTACGTCTGGACAGAGGAGTGCCAAAAGGCTTTCGACGACATCAAAGCTTATCTGACAAGCCCGCCGGTCCTGGTGGCACCCGTCGCCGGCAAACCATTCCTCCTCTACGTCCGTGCCATGGATCATTCCCTCGGCGCCCTGCTAGCTCAGAACAGCGACACAGGCTATGAGCAAGCAATCTACTACCTCAGCCGAACTCTGATCGGGGCCGAACACTGGTACAACCCCGTTGAAAAGGAGTACTTAGCTTTGGTATTTTCCATCCAAAAGACTCGACATTATGTCTCGGGGCAGACAATTCATGTCGTCTCCCGAGTCAATCCGCTCAGGGTCCTCATGACGAAGCCAGGATCACTGAACTCCCGGCTAGCCACATGGGCGATCTTGCTAACACCATACAAGATGGTGTTCATTCCGCAAAAAGCTGTTAAGGGTCAAGCTCTGGCCGACTTTTTAGCTGCACACCCCATCCCAGAGTCCTCAAGGCTCTATGAAGACATCCCGGATGAGGTCCAAGAATCAAACGTCACCGAAGAAGGCTCCGTCTGGCGGATGTTTTTCGATGGTGCTTCAAGAACAGGCCCCAAAGGCCAAATCATCGCAGGAGTGGAGGTGGTATCAGTCTCCCTCGATCAGCTGGTCATCCAGCGTGCTTACTCCCTTTCGAAGCCGTGCTCCAACAATGTTGCCGAGTACAACGCGCTCATTATGGGACTCCAGCTGGCGCAACAGCTGGGGTGAATCATTTGGAAGCCTACGGCGACTCAAAACTCGTCGTAAACCAGATCAGAGGGCAATACGAAGTTCGCCATGAAGATCTGATCCCTTACCATGAAGTTGCATTGAGCATTATTTCAACCTTTATCGGGTTCTTCATCGAACACGTACCTCGCCTACAAAATCTAGAGGCTGATGCTCTGGCCTGCCTCGTAGCCTCATTAGCGGCACCCCTCGGAACTCAACACTACGTCACGGTAGTGGGTCGAGACCTGGTATGCCCTAAAAATAAACTGCGCTTACAAGTGGCCCACGCCATGTCAACAAGTGCTGGTGTTAACGTCCGAGACTGGAGATTCCCGTTCATCGACTTCGTTGTCTACGAAATTCTCCCAGAGGACCCGAAAGAAGCCGTCTCAGTCAGGAGATGCTCTCTTCGATTCTACTACGATACGGCTACTAAAATGCTGTACCGACGCTCCTACGATGGACTTCTCCTTCGATATTTGTCTAATGAAGAAGCAGTCGAAGCCCTTCGAGAAGCTCATGATGGAACATGCGTGGCCCATCAACCTGGACCTAAGTTGCAGGACTGACTGCGACGTATGGGCTACTACTGGCCAACTATGGCCGCTGACGCTGTCGAATATGCTAAGAAGTGCCATGCGTGCCAGCTTCACGCAGACTTCATCCATACACCGTCCGAACTACTACATCCTACAGTCGCCTCCTGGCCCTTCGAAGCTTGGGACATGTACATTGTGGGACCGATCACCCCTCCTTCATCGAGAGGACATCGCTTCATCCTAGCAATCACGGACTACTTCTCTAAATGGGCAAAAGCAGTTCAGCTGGCAGAAGTGAAAAGCTCCATGGTGATCAGCTTCATCAAGCACCACGTCATCTACCATTTCGGAGTACCCCGGAGGATCATCCATGACAACGATCCTCAGTTTATTAGCCATGTTTTTAACAGATTCTGTGACAAGAATCGCATCCAAAACGTGGCATCAACCGCCTACAATTCGGCAGCAAACGGATTGGCCGAGGCGTTCAACAAAACTATCGTCAGGCTACTCAAAAAGGTCGTGTCATCTAACAAACACGACTGGGATGAAAAGCTCAGTGAATGCCTTTGGGACTACCGCACAATGGTACGGACCCCGACAGGCAACACACCATTCTCCTTGGTCTACGGGAGCGAAGCGATACTGCCTCTCGAGATTCAGATACCCTCACTCCGCGTAGCAATCACAAACCAACTCACAGAAGAAGACAATCAACGTCGTCGTCTGCGGGAACTGGAGGCACTTGATGAAAAGCGTCTCCTAGCTCAACAGCGCATCGAACTCTACCAAGCCTGTATATCACAGGCTTTCAAAAAGAAGGTCAAGCAGAGGACTTTCCAAGTTGGCGACCTGGTTCTGGCAGTCAGGAGGCCGATGGTGTTGACTCACAAGACACCAGGAAAGTTCGAGCCCAAGTGGGAAGGACCTTTTATCATAGAGACGGTATACTCAAACGGTGCTTACCGCCTCGCCAAACCCAATGGGGACTTGTTCATGATCCCATCAACGGCAAGTTCCTAAAGAAGTACTACTCTTGACATCTTTTCAGACATGTACTTCCACTCCACAAAATCATACGCTTCCAGAACCCAGCTGTTCTGTGGCATCCTCCAGTAGAAGAACAACCACGTCCACATCACCTCTGAGTTATTTCCCTACGCCCTACAAGACAGAATTTTATACCCCGTAAGACTACGCTATCCTTCATGTTTACCACGTCCACATTACCTCTGAGTAAACATCCCGTACAGACAACCCCCGCATTGCCGTACATTGATCGCAGAACTTCCACGTCCACATTACCTCTGAGTAGTTCCGCATATCCCCCAGAGTCATTCCTACCACGTCCATAACATCTCTGAGTAGGAGGATTCTATCATTTGAACCCCATATTTGCCACGTCCATATCACCTCTGAGCGAACATGAGGGTTCTCTCAAACTTATTATATGTACCTAAAACCAAGGTACGCAAAGGATAATAGGTCCACACAAATTATCAAAGTTCATGACAAGCAAAAATGAACACATCACAGAAAATGGTGTACTTCTTTATTTCTAGAAAAGGAGATTACACTATCTCCAGCAAGAGTTGCAAATACACAAAAAAGCAGAGACTACAAGCCCTAAATATCCCCAGGGTTGGCTGAAAGCTCTACAATTCGGCGTTTCAAGTCTGCCGCCCGAGTCTCCACAGTCGCCAAGACTCGATGTTCAGCTTCTTGACGCATCGCTTCAACAGCCTCAGCAGAAGTATCGTTCTCATGCTTCTCATCCAGCTGCTGCCGCTGCTGAGCCAGGGTAAGAGCTCGGTGAGTGAAAGCTGCTTCCTCCTTCTTGAATGCTACGTGTTCAGCCTGGACACGCTTGGCGTCCAATAGGAGTCGGGCCCGCTGGTCCTCAAGGCGGCGGATCTGGGCGTCAATCTTCGCTATATTAACGTCCAACGCAGCTCGTGTCTCCACTGTCTCCCGCATAGACTGAGATAACAGCTCCACTGCAGCTTCAGTCTCAGCCACTTCGCGTTCCCAGACACTCACAGTGGCCTGGTAGGAAGACTCAGTCTCGACGAGCAGCTTCTCTTTCTCCGTATTTATCAGGATGGAGAGGTCATTTCGCTGGATGTGCTCTAATTCAGATAGCCGCTGGTCCAACTCAGCCACCGTAGCTTCCAGAATGACGGCCATATGATCATGGCCCTGGTGAAGACGGATCAGGTTAATATGAGGCAGTGCCAGAGTTCTTGCTGTCTGTCACCCCTATTTCCTGTATTTCGTATTTGTACTCGTAATTTGATTTTGGCACGTATTTGATTTTCTCGACTTGCGAATTTTGGTTTCTCGTAAATAGGTTTGGACCATGGCTTGGTTTTATTTTGTGGAGTTGGTTTGGTTTGGTTTGGTTCATCATGAGTGGAACGCCTTAGCCTATTCTCCACCTCTATTCCATCACAACCACCCTTATTAAAACCTACCAACCTTTTCTCTCTCTTCCATAACTCCATTAATTTCTTACAACTTTTTCTTCTTCCTTCTTCCACACAACTCCCCAATCCATAGGCAAGTTCACCTTGCCATCAAATAAGCACCATCTTTTATTTGTCCATTAACTAGATTAGGCCATGGAGAACAACTTTAGAACTTGACATTTTGTGATTTGGAGCCTTCATTTTTCTAGATCTAGGTTCTAACCATTTTCGAAAATCCTTGGTTTTGATCTATTAAACTTCGATTTTTGCATGTTTTGATGCTTCCATGTGGAAGAAAATTCGATTTTACTCAAGTTAGAACTTTAGAAATCTAGATTTGGTTTTGATTTGGCTAAGTTATGAAGATTTGAAGTTTTTGGTATTCTTGAGGAGTTCATCTCAGCCTTGGTGTAGGCTCTCGGCCAGTGCTCTTTAGCACTTGACCGTTTGCGCACCCCGGCCTGTGCTCTTTAGCGCATGGTCGATTGCGCATAGGCTCAGCCAGTGCTTTGTGCTGTGCTGGATTGCGCCGGCGCAAGCTAGCCATGCGCAAACCAGCCATGCGCAAGGTAACCCCTGCGCACTCGACCATTGTGCAGTCCATACTCTGCGCAGTCTACCCTTGCGCAATCCTCCCTTGCGCAATCCAATTGATGCGCAAGGCATCCCCTGTGCCCCTTTAACCCTGTGCCCCTCGACCCCCTGCGCAGTCTACCCCAAGGCAACTCTTGCGCAGCTCTTCCATGCGCAGTATATACCCTGCGCAGCCCAACCCCTGACCCCCTTGCACGACCTACTTATCTATGATGAATTGTTATTTCTTAAGCTTGGCTCTTCTATAGTCCTATATATATTAGTATTTTATTAGATATTTTATGTCCATTTTATATCCTTACGCCTTTTTGTCACGAACTGATTTTTACTTAATATGTTTGGAATGACTATTGTACATGGCATGGTATGACAAGGAACTAGCATAACACGACAGTGACCCGTAGTGGTGCACTCCTGACATGACCAACCTGACATGATAGTGGCCCGTCGTGGCGCACTCCTGACAAGTACCCTGACATGATTTAACTCGATGCTGTTGCGACTGTTAACTTGACTTGACTTACCTTGACACCGTGGGTGTTCCTGCTTGCTTGCTTGTGCAATCCACTTGTCTTATCTTACATCATGTCTAGGACGTGACTCCCTGGGTACCACGGCCCGGGACTCGTGCTAAATTGGATTAGGCTAATGATTAGATCAAACTAGAACATGGAGAATTCCCAGTCACAGGTAATCTCGTTATCTGGGCGCTTTAATGGACTTGTAGCTTGCCGACGAGTAGAGCACATTTCCAGCATACTGTCATGTGTTGCACCCTCTAAGTCACCTAAGGGTACATTTGTCTCCCGGGCAATGTACCCACCTATAACTCTCAACCCGCGGAAGGATAACTGGATGGTCTGCAGGGCTTGGGACTGGGAATTCTTACTTGCATCTTGTTAGTAATTAGGCTTGTGATAACCCTAGTTAGTTAAAGTAGTAAGCCGTAGTACTTGCTTGGCCGATTGTGAATGAATGGTGTCCAGCTCTGTCTAAGTCTTGTCTAGCCCCTGTACCTGGAACTCTTGATCATGATTGTTTTACCTATCTCTAACGATAAATGGGTAGAGACAGTGAGCTATTCAGGCGAAGGGGTACAATCCAGGTCCTTGTTTGGTTTAAGGATTGTAACCTGGGTCCCGGAATGATTCCACGTCCCTAGTCGTTTATCGCTCTGTGTACTTTTATTACTTGTACTTTCCTTTTATTCTTTATGTTCTGATATGCTGGCTTTCGTTCTTATTTGTGGCCTCCTTTATGAAACTTGCTCTTTCTGGGGTTTGACCCAGCTGGTTTTGTGTGGCCAGATTTCAGAGCAGCTCCCGAGGATCTACCAAGCTTCTAGTCCAATGGTGAACACTAGAAGAAACCAGGGCTACGAGTGGGTTTTCCCTTTTTGTTTCATCCACTTATATGTAAATTTATTCTTTTGAGGCATTTAGCCGACGAGCACCTGTTAGCTCGATGCACATTTACTTACTGTCTGCCTACGGGCTGTAAACATGATTAACAATCCTAGGGTTGATCATGTATGACTGAACTCTTGCTAGTCCTATCATTTTGTACGACTAGCTTCATGATCATCCAATATGTAATATTTGGGATGCCTTATATATATATATTTGATGCTCTAATATCTTGTAACTCTGTTAATTGCTTGAGATTGAGATAATAGGCTTGACCTTAAGAGACGGCTGGCTTGTAGTAAACCCTCATATCTAGACAGCCGTGACCGTATAGTTGAGATGTATTCTATTTTAATATACGTAGCTGGCTATGTCTGCCCCCGCTCTCCAGTATTTAGGTATATGGGGCGTGACATGGTTTAAGTGGTGGCCCATGTAGGTCTGTCAATCAAGAAATGTGAGGGTTTACCAAATAGATGTCTCAATCAATATCCGCCCTTGATCTCTGCTCGTATCTTCAAATCCCTGAGAATCTCGACCTGATCACATTGCTTGCATCATTGATCCGTCCTGGTCCTTCCTTATTGTTTTCCTATGTCGTCTTCTTCAGCGGCATTGCTCCCGGACCCGCCAACCAGCCAGAGGAAGCTCAGCATGCACCCCAGAGCCAGGAAGATCAAGCTCAGCACTCTGGAGTAGCCTCCCGAGTTATGCTTCCCGGAGGCTCGGAACCTCCAGTTCAGGCAGCTCCGCATGTTCAACCAGCTAGACAGGATGAGGGACCTTTGGTAGGGCTTATCAGAGAACTGCTTGCATCCCAAGATCGTCGAGGCGACGCCTTACACCAGGAAGTTCATGATGCACTAAACCGAGGAGGTCCCCAAGGGAATCAGGCGGCTAACAGTTTCAAGCGCTTGAACCCTCCCTTCTTCGACGGCAGTGAAAATGCGATTGCTGCGGACGCTTGGCTTCAGGATACCGAGGTGGTTCTAGAAGCAGCTAGGACACCTGAGAATGAGAAGATGGCCGTGGTACGGCTATAGTTACTGGACTTGGCTCACGATTGGTAGGCAGCTCAGGCCATGGGGTTAGCGACAACAGTTACTTGGGCGACGTTCAGAGAGAGATTCCAGACAAAGTACTTTGATGCGGTGGCACGGTACGACCTGCAGACCCGGTTCACCAACTTGAAGCAAGGAGGCAGAACAGTCGACAGTTATGCATCTGAGTTTTCTAGACTCAATAGGTTTGCCCCCACCTTGGTGGCGACCGAGTTTGATAGGGCCCAGCGATTCCAGCAGGGGCTGTATTTGGAGATCTTGTTGGCTGTTGAGTAGTTCAAGCACCAGACGTTTGATGCAGTATTGAGGGCAGCTAGGAGGCATGAGTATACCTCCCAGAGGATCGTGGATAGGACCGGAGGTAGGAAGCGGTCCTACAGTCAGATGCACCAATCATCAGCTCCAGCCCCGGCAGCTAGGGGATTGACCATTGGAACTCTGAGGCGGGCGGCCTCAGTGACGTCGGCTCAGCATTCAACCCCGACGTATCCGCAGCAGCAGAAGCAGAAGCAGTCTTCAGCGGTGGGATGTTCGCATTTGCGGAAAGCCGGGCCATGTAGTGGCAGAGTATCGTAGGGCGCAGGAATTGTGCCTGGCTTGCGGAGGAGCAGATCATAAGATAGGGACCTGCCCGAATAGGGGAGGTCCATCATCATCCAACCTTTCTAGTTCTTCGGTAAGAGGACCAGCCCCAGTTCCAGTCCAGCAGCAGCAGCAACAGCAGTACCCGAGGCCATTGGCGCCCCAGGCCCAGGCCTTCCAGCAGCAGTTCACCCAGGCCCCAGCACAGAGTCGGCAGAGGGGTTCCCAGCAGAGAGGACCCACAGCTAGAGGTCAGGCTATGATGATGACCATGGAAGAAGAAGTTGCACCAGGTGAGGTAGTGGCAGGTACTATTCTCCTCAACACCTTTTCAGCATCTGTATTATTTGATTCTGGTGCATCGTATTCATTCATGTCTGCACGATTCGCAACACGGATAGGATTGGAGCCCGTGTCATTATCAGTGAGGCTCAATATACTTACTGGTAATGGTCTTGTGGGAGTAGATCGAGTGTTTTTCTTGTGTCGGATCGTAGTTAGCGGTAGAGAGTTCCCCGCTAGGCTCATAGAGTTCCCTATGGCAGACTATGATGTAGTCCTAAGCATGGATTGGTTGAGAAACCATTATGCTAGGATAGACTGCCATGTTGGCAGAGTTGTCTTTAGTATTCCAGGAGAGCCAGAGTTTTTATTTTCCAGAGGCACAGTAGAGCTATCTCCTCCAGTATTGCGAATGGCAGTAGCAGCAGTGCAGTTGCCCCGGATAGTTGAAGAGTTTCCAGATATCTTCCCAGAAAAACTTCCAGGGATGCCACCAGAGCGGGAGATCGAGTTTACCATTGACTTGATTCCCGGGACAGCACCAGTATCAGAGCGAGTCTACAGAATGGCGCCTTCAGAGTTGGAGATTTTGTACAAGATGATTGAAGAACTCAGGACCAAGGGATTCATACGTGCTAGTGGATCGCCTTGGGGAGCCCCGAAGCTTCTTGTGAAAAAGAAGGATGGTACGTCCAGGCTATGTGTTGATTATCGTACCTTGAACTCAGTGACAATCAAGAACAGATACCCTCTCCCGAGGATAGATGACTTGTTTGATCAACTCAAGGGGGCTTCAGTTTTCTCGAATATAGACTTGGGGTCAGGATACCACCAGATCAGAGACAGAGAGCAGGACATCCCAAAGACGGCGTTCAGATCTAGGTACGGGCATTGGGAGTTTCTAGTTATGCCCTTTGGAGCAACCAATGTGCCGGCAGTGTTCATGGACCTCATGAACCGTATTTTCATGCCTTACTTGGATCAGTTTGTGATTGTGTTCTTGGACGACATCTTGGTCTACAGCAAGAGCGAAGCAGAGCATGAGCAGCATCTCCATATGGTTCTCCAGATTCTCAGAGAGTACCAGTTGTACGCCAAGTTTAGTAAATACGAGTTCTGGCTCGATCGTATTTCGTACTTGGGTCACATCATTACTCGAAGAGGAGTAGAAGTGGATCCCCAGAAGATTGTGGCTATCGAGTCATGGCCATTACCTAGCTCAGTGGCAGAGGTTCGCAGCTTCCTTGGATTGGCCGGCTACTACCGGCGGTTTGTCTCAGATTTTGCAAGGATTTCAGCACCGATGACCCAGTTGACCCGCAAGGATGTGCCGTTCATTTGGACAGCAGAATGTCAGGAATCATTTGAGAAGTTGAAGCGAAGTTTGATAACGGCTCCCATTCTCACCCTTCCAGATGGGACCGGAGGATTCACAGTTTATTGCGACGCTTCAGGCAGAGGATTAGGGTGTGTCTTGATGCAGCATGGGAAGGTAATATCTTATGCATCATGTCAACTCCATAATCATGAGAAGAATTACCCGACCCACGACTTGGAGCTAACAGCAGTAGTGTTTGCACTTAAGTTATGGAGGCACTACTTGTACGGAGACAGAGTGGAGATTTTCACAGATCACAAGAGCCTGAAGTATGTTTTCACCCAGAAGGACCTTAATATGCGACAGAAAAGATAGCTTGAGCTACTTGTGGACTATGATGTAGACTTGCAGTATCATCCAGGGAAGGCCAACGTAGTAGCAGATGCATTGAGCAGGAGAGCCGGAGTCTACCTTCTGACAGTGCAACCAGAGCTATTGGCAGATCTTCAGAACATGGGTATTGAAGTTGTCCTCCCTTCCAACGTGGCATTGATGGCTAGCCTGCAGATCCAGTCCACCATAGTTGAGAGGATCCGGACAGCACAGTTAGCAGATTCCAAGATTCAGCGGCTGAGAGCGGAGTGCGAGGCAGGAAGACGGCCAGAGTTATGTATTCATGAAGATAGTACACTTCAACACGGCACGCGTCTTTGTGTACCCAGCGGAGATATCAGACAGGAAGTCATGGCAGAGGCTCACAGTTCGCAGAATTCCATTCACCCAGGCGGCACGAAGATGTACCGAGATATTCGTCAGCACTTTTGGTGGAATGGTATGAAGAGGGAGATAGCCCGGTATATCTCTCGATGTTTGGTTTGCCAACAAGTCAAGGCTGAACATCAGAGGCCAGCTGGACTTCTTCAACCTTTACCGATCCCAGAATGAAAATGGGAACACATAACCATGGATTTTGTGACTGGGTTACCCAGATCTCCGGCAGGCAGAGATGCTATTTGGGTCATTGTAGACAGGCTTACCAAGGTGGTACATTTTCTTCCATTTAGAGTTGGACAGTCGATGGCGCAGCTAGTAGAGATGTATCTCAGGCAGATCGTCCGACTTCACGGAGTGCCAGTCAGCATAGTATCAGACAGGGATACGAGATTCACATCGCACTTCTAGCGCAGTCTTCATCAAAGTTTGGGAACTCGTCTCAAGTTCATCTCAGCGTATCATCTGCAGACAGATGGACAGTCAGAGCATACTATACAAACTCTCGAAGATATGTTACGGTCGTGTACCCTTGACTTCGGTGGTTCGTGGGAGGATCACCTGCACCTGGTGGAATTCTCGTACAACAATAGTTTCCAGGCCAGTATCCAGATGGCACCCTTCGAGGCTCTGTATGGTAGGAAGTGCAGATCCCCGTTAGCATGGGACGATGTCGGAGAGAGGCAGATGCTCGGTCCAGAACTGATTTCTCAGACGGTTGAAGTGGTCAGGAAGGTCAGAGATCACCTCCGAGTTGCTCAGGATCGCCAGCGCCATTGGGCCGATGCTCATCGGCGTCCCTTAAAATTTGCCGTCGGCGACCATGTATTCCTTAGGATCTCGCCTACCCGCGGCGTCATTCGTTTTGGCGTGCGGGGAAAGCTTAGTCCTAGGTATATAGGGCCGTTCAATATTCTGGAGCGAGTAGGCGATGTGTCATATCGTCTCGCTCTTCCGCCGTCGCTAAGTGAGGTACATGATGTATTCCATGTATCCCAATTAAGACGGTACATTCCGGACCCGAGCCATATCCTATATCTTTCGGAATTGGTTGTTGGTACCAACCTTTCGTATGAGGAGAGGCCCGTGTCTATTTTGGACCGGAAGGAAAAGACGCTGAAGAACAAGACTATTAACTTAGTCCGTGTTGCTTGGGGTCATCACTCTCTAGGTGAGTCAACATGGGAGCGTGAGGACGACATCCGATCGCGATACCCCTACCTGTTTGACTCATAAGGTATAATGTCGTCCTTGTGCCTTACGCTTTCCCTTCCTTGCTTGCATTGTATGATTGTATGATTGAACTGCTTAGTGTAGCTTGTCTGTGCTTAGTATAGCTTGTCGTGGCAATCTCTAGCTCCTTGATTAAATTTCGAGGACGAAATTCTTTGAAGGTGGGTAGAGTTGTCACCCCCATTTCCTGTATTTCATATTTGTACTCGTAATTTGATTTTGGCACGTATTTGATTTTCTCGACTTGCGGATTTTGGTTTCTCGTAAATAGGTTTGGACCATGGCTTGGTTTTATTTTGTGGAGTTGGTTTGGTTTGGTTTGGTTCATCATGAGTGGAACGCCTTAGCCTATTCTCCACCTCCATTCCATCACAACCACCCTCATTAAAACCCACCAACCTTTTCTCTCTCCTCCATAACTCCATTAATTTCTTACAACTTCTTCTTCTTCCTTGTTCCACACAACTCCCCAACCCATAGGCAAGTGCACCTTGCCATCAAATAAGCACCACCTTTTATTTGTCTATTAACTAGATTAGGCCATGGAGAACAACTTTAGAACTTGATATTTTGTGATTTGGAGCCTTCATTTTTCTAGATCTAGGTTCTAACCATTTTCAAAAATCCTTGGTTTTGATCCATTAAACTTTGTTTTTTGCATATTTTGATGCTACCATATGGAAGAGAATTTGATTTTACTCAAGTTACAACTTTGGAAATCTAGATTTGGTTTTGATTTGGCTAAGTTATGAAGATTTGAAGTTTTTGGTGTTCTTGAGTAGTTCATCTCAGCCTTGGTGTAGGCTCTCGGCCAGTGCTCTTTAGCACTTGACCGTTTGCGCACCCCGGCCTGTGCGCTTTAGCGCATGGCCGATTGCGCATAGGCTCAGCCAGTGCTTTGCGCTGTACTGGATTACGCCGGCGCAAGCTAGCCATGCGCAAGCCAGCCATGCGCAAGGTAACCCCTGCGCACTCAACCATTGCGCAGTCCATACTCTGCGCAGTTTACCCTTGCGCAATTCTCCCTTGCATAATCCACTTGATGCGCAAGGCATCCCCTGTGCCCCCTTTAACCCTGTGCCCCTCGACCCCCTGCACAGTCTACCCTTGCGCAATGTAACCCTTGCGCAAGGCAACTCTTGCGCAGCTCTTCCATGCGCAGTACATACCCTGCGCAGCCCAACCCCTGACCCCCTTGCACAACCTACTTGTCTATGATGAATTGTTATTTCTTAAGCTTGGCTCTTCTATAGTCCTATATATATTGGTATTTTATTAGATATTTTACGTCCATTTTATATCCTTACGCCTTTTTGTCACGAACTGATTTTTACTTAATATGTTTGGAATGACTATTGTACATGGCATGGTATGACAAGGGACTAGCATAACACAACAGTGACCCGTAGTGGTGCACTCCTGACATGACCAACCTGACATGATAGTGGCCCGTCGTGGCGCACTCCTGACAAGTACCCTGACATGATTTAACTCGATGCTGTTGCGACAGTTAACTTGACTTGACTTGCCTTGACACCGTGGGTGTTCCTGTTTGCTTGCTTGTGCAATCCACTTGTCTTGTCTTGCATCATGTCTAGGACGTGACTCCCTGGGTACCACGGCCAGGGACTCGCGCTAAATTGGATTAGGCTAATGATTAGATCAAACTAGAACATGAAAAATTCCCAGTCACAGGTAATCTCGTTATCTGGGCGCTTTAATGGACTTGTAGCTTGCCGACGAGTAGAGCACATTTCCAGCACACTGTCATGTGTTGTACCCTCTAAGTCACCTAAGGGTACATTTGTCTCCTGGGCAATGTACCCACCTATAACTCTCAACCCGCGGAAGGATAACTGAATGGTATGCAGGGCTTGGGACTGGGAATTCTCACTTGCATCTTGTTAGTAATTAGGCTTGTAATAACCCTAGTTAGTTAAAGTAGTAAGCCGTAGTACTTGTTTGGCCGATTGTGAATGAATGGTGTCCAGCTCTGTCTAAGTCTTGTCTAGTCCCTGTACCTGGAACTCTTGATCATGATTGTTTTACCTATCTCTAACGATAAATATGTAGAGACAGTGAGCTATTCAGGCGAAGGGGTACAATCCCGGTCCTTGTTTGGTTTAAGGATTGTAACCTGGCTCCCGGAATGGTTCCACGTCCCTAGTCGTTTATCGCTCTGTGTACTTTTATTACTTGTACTTTCCTTTTATTCTTTATGTTCTGATATGCTGGCTTTCGTTCTTATTTGTGGCCTCCTTTGTGGCACTTGTTCTTTCTGGGGTTTGACCCAGCTGGTTTTGTGTGGCCAGATTTCGGAGCAGCTCCCGAGGATCTACCAAGCTTCCAGCCCAATGGTGAACACTAGAAGAAACCAGGGCTACGAGTGGGTTTTCCCTTTTTGTTGCACCCACTTATATGTAAATTTATTCTTTTGAGGCGTTTAGCCGACGAGCACCTGTTAGCTCGATGCATATTTACTTACTGTCTGCCTACGGGCTGTAAACATGATTAACAATCCTAGGGTTGATCATGTATGACTGAACTCTTGCTAGTCCTATCATTTTGTACGACTAGCTTCATGATCATCCAATATGTAATATTTGGGACGCCTTATATATATATATATATTTGATGCTCTAATATCTTGTAACTCTGTTAATTGCTTGAGATTGAGACAATAGGCTTGACCTTAAGAGACTGATGGCTTGTAGTAAACCCTTATATCTAGACAGCCGTGACCGTATAGTGGAGATGTATTCTATTTCAATATACGTAGCTGGCTATGTCTGCCCCCGCTCTCCAGTATTCTGGTTCTGGGGTGTGATATTGTCGCAAAGCTCCCATTGGCATCCATCACTGCCGATACCCCCCTCTGCAGCATTTTATACACTGTCTCAACGATGAATTTCACATATTCATCTGCGTCCGCCAGCACCTGTGGCGTCATAGCAGGGGTTGCAGGAGCTACTCCAGTCGGCGGACCGGAAGAAGACCTGCCGACCTCGACCTGCGAGGCTGGAACCTCGGCATCAATAGGCTCTTCATCAACAGGGGCTGGGCTACTAGCCCGAGGAGCCAAGGGAGCAGAAGAAGCCGGCACAGGTGTCGAGATAGTACCCCAAGTGGAAGGAGCAACAGAGGGGTCCATCACACCCTTACCCTTCCCGAACTTGGAAGTACCACTGACGTTAGTGACCACCTCTCTAGTCCCCAACGTGCTATCAGCAGCCAATACCTCCCCTGGCAGAACGGGGAGATCAACACTTGTCTCCTGACCCGCCCCAGGAGTCGGGACCGTCAGACGAGTCTCTTCATCAAATCCCTCTACAGGGACAGGATCCGTCGCTACCTCCTGGTTGGTAGCCACCTCAGCTTCCGCCGCTGAATCTGGGGTAGGGCTCGGCAATGCTGCAGCCGACCCCCCATCATCATGACAAGGAGGGAAATCAACCCTCTCCTCTGTTCCAACCATCTCTGTTGCCCCCGCAACAGGCTCTTACAACTCTGGAGCAGCGTCATCCGAAGACGACGAACTCCACTCCACTTCATCACCAGGAAGTCGCGTGCCTGCTGGACCCTCGGCATCCGAGGCCCCCGTGGCGGCCTTCATCATCTCGGAAGCTGCTACATCTTCAGCTTCCCTTCTGACATAATCTGGGGATGCTGGAATCTCCATGACAACAATATCCTCCGGATTCTCCTTCATGGGAGACATCATAGTCGGCGGAATGCGCACTTCAGATGAGCCCGCCATCTACTTTGGCCTGCTCCTACCAGATTTTGGAGTACGAGGCCTCCTTTTTAGCGGCTCCTATAAAAAGGGAAAGCATTGATTACATAAAATATTGAACCCAAACCAGACTATGCAGGACATTCTTACCTCTGCAGATGCTGAATCCGATGACACCGTCGGTGACGATGCCTTCTTCGGCTTCTTCGACGCAGGAGATCCAGCCCCTGCATCTGCACGTCGTTTTGGTTGATCAACCGAAGGTTCGGCCTGATCCCCTGGGGATGCGGCAGGGGCACCTTGATGACCCACCTCTAGTGGACAGTGCGATCGAGCCCTAGCCGATACATGCCCGGTCACCGCTAACGGGGTGCCCGCAATAAGACTTGTCTCCCTATCATACCCGGGAGGCGCGGCAGCCATAACACAGTAAAACTTGGCGGTCGAGTAAAGAATGGACGGCCGCAGATTCTGGACGGGCAGCGTAAAGCGAGCTCCGGTACATCCAGCATTGTAGTAATACCAAGCTCGTGTACCATCCAACAAACTTCCAGCATACCCCAGGGTGATACTGGGATTGTCCAACATCAGCTGCGCATAACCGAATTATCGTGCAAAGCGGCTCGGTAAATACGGTTCCAGGAAGCACTGATTCCTGTTCCGGTACACCAGATGGGATGGCCGAATACTTTGCAACCAGCGGAATCCCCATGGAGGCAGAGTGATGGCGTCTTCACCTGAATCCCTTAAGTCTTCGTTGGCCTCAAAACCCAAGAAGATTGGACCAACTTTGGTGATCTTCCATCCCTGAAGATGGGATAAAACCCTTCTGCAAACAGGGATGCCAGTGTGCGACCAACTCCTCTGGTGGAAACGGCGGAGGAATGCATCTACGACCCAGTAGTCTTCTTCTGAACCCGGACTCATTACATTGGGATGGTGTAAAATTAACCACCCCATCAAATAGTGAAACGGCAGTTCAGTGCACGGAAAGTTATTTTTTCGACCTCGGTTATGAATCACATTTCCCGCGAACTCGCGTAAACCTCGCAGCAGGTTACATACCATTGCAGGGAGTAGAGCCAAGCGCCGGCCAAAGACCAACTTCACAGCTGGCAGGATTAAGTTCCGGGTCACCCTCTCTACAGAGTCGGATCCGCCCGGAAAGACGTAATCCCGAAGCCAAACCATAAGATACGCGACCAATACTGCTTTCGACGACATCCGATGAGCAAGATGCCAGAAACAGCTGTAGGAGCGTTCATCCGACTGCTGGTCCTCGTTCTCCCGGGGATTCTTCTCACCTAACCTGCTCATCTCAGAGAGCACTTCGCTACGAGAGAGCGCTGGCGGAGTGGAGAACTGCGAGGGATCCCCCTTGTCTTGCCTAAATATGTAATCTCTCCAAGCGGTCACATGAGGCTGTGACCCGCTCTTATCCCTTCTCTGCATATAGTAATGATGACTCGCCACTTCCTTAAAGACGGTCGTCATCTCCTCAGCCTTGTCCCCCAGGACTTAAAACTCTTCGTTGGTCGGAAAGTACTCTTCATAGGGTTCCGATCCCCAAGGGAGCTTTGATACCTCATACATCTCATGAAGTGCGAGCCCTAACTCCCCCACCGGAGTAAAAAAGGTCCCGGTATGGATATCAAACATCTCCAAGAGTGCGAGAAACATATGCCTGTTAATGTCAACACCTGCCCGGATAGCACGAATCGCGGCAGTCAGCCCAATCTCTCGGAGCTCAGTCCGAAACCGCGACAAAACCCAGAGTGTCAGTTTATCTCATTTGGAAACGTAATGACACCAACCCTCTACCCGAAACTCTCCTTTCGGGTATGAGAGTTCCATCAACAGCATGCGATGTGCAAAAGTCAAGGCACTATAAGCAAATGTATCGAGGGAAACATCACTGTAAATGCTCCCAGGATGTAGAGTCCGCCAGGTGAAAGAAGACCCAGACCGCACCGCGGTCAAAGTATCTCTCTGATCGGAGGTGGAATCAATTTTGATGATGCCAGTCACCGCTCCCCCTGAGAGGGAGTAAGATCCCAAGACATCCTTCTCTTGGAAGCAAGACGACAGAAGGCCGTCAAAGGCCACTGACGTTCAAGTTGCTTAACAGTCATATGTACTCCCTTTGCTGTAAAAAAACCAGTCTTCCTTGACCTTCAACACCGTTGCTTCAGTAGAAGTAAGACGATCCCCAAACAGGAACTCAGGTTTCAAGAAGGTCACCTTATCAGATGTGGCATATTTTAAAACACCACGCTCCATCATCCGTTTGAGGAACCCATACTGTTGTTCCCGGATTTGAGTCATTCTTTCGGGAAGCTGATCCAGCATAATAGCGGTTTGAGCAGGGTTTATCACTTCCTCGTTATAATCTACTCCCGTCTGGCAGAGGGCAGCATCCAGAAGCACTTCATTCAAGAGTGGGATAGGCATCGACACTAGCAAAGATTCGAAAAATGTTAGAAATAACAAAAGAATCTGAGTCTCATCAAAAGTGCACAGCGCATCTGAAAAAGAAGCTTCGGTGCATCATCAGGGTGTAAACCCATGCGCATCAGCAGCGGAGCTTCGACGTGTCATCAGGATGTGAACCCATACGCGTCAGCAGTGCTTCGGCGCATCATCAGGGTCTAAACCCATACGCGTCAGCGGTAGTGCTTCGGCGCATCATCGGGGTCTAAACCCATGCGCGTCAGCAGTAGAGCCTCGGCGCATCTTCAGGGCTTAAATCCATGCGCGTCGGCGGCAAAAACCTCGGCACATCATCAAAGACTCAAGGTCTATGTGCGTTGGTGTACGTAAAATAAAACTTACCAACCATCTCCGGCCGAACTTCGACAGGCCGACGGGGAACATCAGCCGTCGCAGCTTTCACAGGTTCTTTTCCTTTGTCCTTGCCAGCACCGCTGCGAGGAGTCTTGGGAGCCATTCTTTGAGAGAAGAAAAGTTAGGGTTTTTTTGAAGAATAACCCTAAAGAAAGCAAAAGCAAGAAGAAGAAGAATTCTCTCTCTCCATCTCTCACCTATTTATAGGGGTTGGTCGCACGCATAAACCGTTGATGTGTGATCTCAGCCGTCGCCTCGGGTTCTGTGAAAAGATAACCATAAATAAAACCAAAAAAGATCATCATTAATCTTTTTTCGGTTACCAAGGCATCATCATTTTCATTAACTGAGTGGAGCATGCTCTCCATCACTGATGCGCGGAGTATCTATGCGCCCCGACGGTCATGCGCCTCCACTATGATGCTTCTTATTCAAAGTATTCCAAAACTTATCCAAAAGTTTTGAAAACTTTGAAGGAGGTCTTGTAGAAGTATGGAATTTCAGAACCAGAAAGTCTATGCGCCAGACTACATGCGCCAGAGCTTGAACAAAGTACTTCACAGCAAAAAGCAACAAATATAGACATTGAAAGAGGACTTTTTATTTAACATATAAAAGTCTATTATATGTCTAAGAAATACTGTACGAAGGAGAATTTCTACAAAGAAAAGATCCTAAGTCTACAGCCAGCAGCCAACATGCTCCCTCAAGTAGGCGCAGCAATCAACATGTGCCCTCAGCCAGGCGCATCCCACCATACGCCCTCAGCAAGGCACATCCTTTTCAGCAGCTCAGTTATGTGCATCCTCAGTTATGTGCATTCCTTTGGCAGCTCAGTTATGTACATTCCTTCAGCAGCCCAGTTATGTGCCGCTCTTCCAGCCAGGCTCACCGCCGTCTAAATGCTTCGACTAATGAAGCATTTATTGAGCAGAACGAGGGTGGCAATCTGTCACGACCCGCACCCTAGAGTTAGGGCACGAGAACGTAACGACGCCCAGCCTACGCCGCAGTGTCGGCGGTAGAACGCTGTCCTAGGTCTCATGCATCTAACAGTATAAGGCTAAACAGTTTATACTCCCCGAATGGGGGTGACATAGCAGATACAAACTCAATCACATCTAAGGTAGAGCATGATAAGAATAGATAAAACATGAAATCCAAAAGAGATACAGGAGATAGAAGTCTAAGTGTCTAAGATACATGAACCCAGAAGTACATCTCAAAACTCAATAAGATACAGTAATCCACAAAGTAAATACAACTCCAGACAAAGAAATAACTACCTAAACAAACCCTACTGTGTCTCCTCTAGGCTAGCAGGCACCTCCAGGCTATCTGTAAAATTTATCAACAGGTCCAGTCAGGACTGGAGCGAGCACAGTACATCTCAACATATCATAGCAGGTTAGAAAACATATAACATGCAGTAAAGTAAGATACAGGTACTGAAGAAAAATAGTATGTAAACAGAGAAATAACTGTAATAGAAATATCTACTATACATAGAGAACTAGCATGTGACTAGTGAGTCAGAGTACAATATGAACATGTAAATGGCCTGGGATGATTCTGATGCTACACTATGGAATAATTCTGATGCTACACTACTGGTGTATTATTCACATGTCCACATATACTCCCCCGTACCCCCAATTAATATACAAGAATCCAACCAAGTTATGTTATGTGATGCTATGTAACAGACCCCGAAGGTGGTAGACCCCGAAGGTGATATGACCCCGAAGGTGATAGACCCCGAAGGTGATACATAGTAGTCCCATAAATGGGATAAGGATTCTGAGAAGACTCTACGATCATAAGAGTATATGTCGTAAGTGATCAAAGAACCAACGAAGCATAGTGATACGCTATGTAAGTGAAACGCACAGAACATAGAGTATCCGATGCTTCCTAAGGATAACATCTCAAAGAGGGATTCATATAGTACCAATCCGTGTGACCAACGTGACAGTACAAGTAAAGTAATCTACTGCAGGAAATAATTCTAAGCAGGATATGAAATGATCAGAGAATGTACTCGCCTCGATAACCTGAACAGCTGATAAGTATAGGGAGGTCCCACTGAAGCCACAGAGTCCTATTTAAAGCAACACAGGTTACAAGGTGTTCAAGTTGAAATAAATAAATTCCTACAGGCAATCTATATTATTCTAGGTTCTTCTAAGTCAGATTAACTCTAGGTCGACTCCGGTCAATAATCTAGTCAAACTAGGTCAAGTGTTGACTTACAGTTGACTTTGGGTCAACTGGTCAACTCTGGTCAAACAGGGTCAATTCTAGTCTATTATAAAATGTACTTCGTTATTTGTACGTTGAAACTTACGACACGTAAATCGAGATAAGAATATTATCGATAAGGTTGATAATCTTATTATAGTGATCCACGTATCCAACTTGTCAATTTCAGCGATGTGAGATCACTGGAATTGGCTGATCTCAGTTTCGTTGTACTAATCCCGAAATACAAACATTATATGAATTAATTATTAATTAATTATAAAAAGGTTAAACTCAGAGAAATTATCAACAAACATTGTCGGACGATGAAATGAACATCGCCAACGTGTCCAGAATGGTCAAATTAGCTAGGATAGCCTACCCAACGGTCCAATTTGGACACAAGGGCAAAAAGGTAATTTTGGGTCAAAACGGTGTCCGTGTCGGAGCCGTTTTGCACCGAAATACGTGCAAGAAAACAAGTCCAGAAAATATAACAAATTATATGTCCACGCAACCAGAATGTCGATACGAACCCAACGGTATTTCCAGAATTGGATTCCGTTGACCCGATCTCCATTTGGCCCGTTGACCAGAACTTGGAATTCCGATTTGCACGGAAATGCGTGTCGGAGCCAAAATTCTCAAAACTTAGCAAACTACCTGTCAACGAGTCCAGAATGACGATACAAACTCAACGGTATCTCCAGAATTGGATTCCGATGAGCCGGCGTCAAAAAGTCCCGTTGACCCAGAATGTGGGACCCGCTTTGCACCGAAATGCGTGCCCGGGCCCACGTTCTCCAAATCTAACAAATTTTATATAAAAATATGCTAGAACGACGCCACAAGTCTAATGGTGGTGTCAGAAATGAAATCTAGAGTCCCGTGTTAAAAAATAGAATTTTACAAGTTGGAAATTACGAATTCGGACGATCAACTTTGGCGTCGAATTCAACCAATCAAACAAGCTCAAACTGAAATGAAATCTAAAGGGGGCAGGAAGAGGGTTATACCAGCTTCGCACCGGAACTGGTAGCACGCCAAACGGAGCTGCGGTGGAGGAGATACAAGCTGACGAAGTTGGCCCCGCGAAACTGTCCAAATTTAATACAATTTAAACGGTCAACTTGGTGGCCGGTTTTCATGTATCAAACGATAAAATTAACGGACAAAAATTGACAGGGATGAAGGTGGATATACCGAGATTGCGACGGAGTAAAGAAATCGCCGATCCAACGGTCGGATTTTCGAGAAAACGCCCACGAAGTTGCTGAGATGGGGCACCAAAATGAACGTGATTTCGTGCGCGTCACGACGGGACGTCGTTCAAAACGCACGAATCGCCTCGACGGCACGTCCGGAGGACGGTGGCCGTCAGGGAAGGAGAGCAGAGGGTGGCGCGCGCCCATGGAGGTCGTCCTCGCCGACCACGGCGGCGGTGGCGCCGGCGGTGGTCGTCACGTACGCGCGCTAGGGTGCGCTGTTGCACTGCTGCTGCCGGCAGCGCGTGCACGGCGGCGCGCGCGGCTGCGCGACGACGCGCGGGGTGGCGACGTGCGGCGGTTGGGGCCGACGTGCGGGGCTGTTGGAGGAGGAGGCCGGCGATTGTCGGTGGAGAAGAATAGGTGGTGATGGCGGTTGGTTGTAATGGTGAGGGTGGTTCGTTTGCATGGAATAGGGGGGAAGAGATGATGTCGATGGTGGTCGACGGCCAAGGGGAGGAGCACGGCGGTCATGGCCGAGGAGGAAGGTCGGCATGGTGTGGAGCTCGGGTGTAGGTGGCGGATTTGAATGGTGGTGGGGTGATTTAGATCCATGGAGGAGGGAGAGAGGAGAAGACTAGTGGTGGTGGTTGCTGGGGGTGGCCGAGCTCGGCCAGGGAGGAGGTCGGCCACGGCTGGGCTCGGCCATGGGAGGCTGGTGTGGAGCTCGGGTTGAAGGAGAATGGTGTTTGAAGTGTTGTTGCATGGTTTTGTGAAGAAGTAGAAAGGAAGAGAGAGAGAGAGAGTGAGTGATAATAAATGAGGTGAGAGGAAGAGAGAGAAGGAAGATTCTCTTCACAAATTTCTAGGGCCGGCCACATGTGGAGGGGCTGTTGTGAATGTGAGGGAAAAATCAATGGTGGGGATTGATTAAGAAAACCAATGGCTAGGAATAAATTAGAGAGAAATTGCCATTCCCATAGGAATTAATTAAATAGAAATTCCAAAAAATATAGAAAAATATGCATAAGGGTTCCTAATATTTTTTGGGCAAGAATTGTGAGGGTGTCATGATGGAAAAAATCATGGAGCTGGACTGGGCTCGGTGGAGCCGGATTGGGTCAAAATCGGACATTGTACAAAAATCGAATTAAAATTAGATGTTGATGATCATGAGTAAATAAGTTGCACATGGGGATTCCAAATAATGGGACACAAGTGGCGGACGGATAGTAGGCTCAAAGTGGGCCATGTCCATAGTTGGGGCTGACAGGTTTTGGTTGACAGGGGACCCACAAATCAAGTTGGAAAATGAATGTGACGCCGTGGCGTGAATAAAATCGGGTCACGCGTCGGGAAAGTTGTGCGAATCAAATGGAGCCTAAAATGACATGGATGAGTGGGAACGAAGGTCATGGGTGACGAGCGTCTCGAGTAGATCATCAATGAGGAGTTGGTTTCAAGGAAATGACTGGTCTGGCGCTCCCAATTTAAATGTCATGGTAACGCGCTGAAAATGATCAAGGAAAAAGTGGGAAAAAATAAATATCAATCTAATGGTCTAAACCGACCCGAAGTTCAGCGAAGCAGAAAGAGCACAAGAGAACAAGTTTGGATGGGACACTATATACCGTCATGAAGGTAATCGTGTCCACTCCAAAACTCATGAAGAAGATTTCCAGAATTGAACATCCCTGATACTCCAAATACCAATGGCACGGGAAAGTACACTTACAGATAAATAGATAGAATAAAATATTTAATGTAACCAAACAATCAGAAAATAGATAAAATGAAAAAAAATCAACCCGAATGTCAGGGTGCTAACAAATCAACCCTCTAGCCAAGAAAGGGAAAAGAACCACAAGCCAACCTGTGGCCAGGGGAGGCTTCAAAAGAGCCTCCAAAGGCCAAGGAAGACCGTGATCGAAACTGCGGCTAAAGGAGCAGCTTTCAACACAACCAGAATGGGCTACACCTATTTTGAAGGAAGAAAGAGCCACCAAAGCCGCAGCACCGCAATTTCGATCTACGGCTCTTCCTGCACAATGAAGATGAGGCTCGAGCATCCCTATCTTTAGATGCAACAGGCACCTTCCGCCTGCCTCAGAAGCCCTCGACTCCGACTTTTGGATGTAACAGTCACCTTCAAGTGCATCAACGAAGACACTGCGTCGCATCTTCACCCTCGGAAGCATCTCGTCAACAGAATGTATTCGAGTACACAAGTTCATCTCGGAAAGACATGAGAGAACGAGAAGCAAACCCTCTCTCCATGCCACTATTTATAGGTCGGGCAAATCAAACCCATGCGCCAAGTGGATGGCTCTCCGAATTTCGTGCAATAAATTTGCATTAAATGGATGAACCAGACGCTTCGAATTCAGCTAAGTCAAAATAGCTATTTAAAGCACTCGAAGAACGTAACAGTCGTACCATTAAAGACGTGTCACGAAGCGGATGCGCCGGCCAGACCGCGCATCACACAGACGCACCCTTCAACATCAAGCGCATCACACAGACGCGCCTTTTAGCACCAAGAGCACATCACAGGGGATGCGCCCTCATCTGCCCCCAAACGCCTAGTGGAACGCCAACCGACGTGCCCACTCAACTGTCCATCGAATATCACAAACATTAAATGCCGAACTGACAGAGTTGGCAGCATGCCTCCCGAAGTCTGAACAGTTCAGAAAACGAAGCATCGCCAACTTCAGCGTCATCATTACTTTCCTCCGACGGCTACTGCCACGTGGTCACCCAACCATCTCGCATGTGCCTCCGCAGCCATGCGCCCAAATCCGCATACACCTCAAAAGCCATGCATCTCAGACTTTTTACTGTTCCCTAAAGACAGAAAGAAAGTCAACATTAAAGCTCTGCATGCGCCTCAAAAGCCATGCGCCTCAGACTTCTCCCTGATCCCAAAAGACTGGAGTAAAGTCACTACTGAAGCTCTGCATGCGCTTCGAAAGCCATGCGCCCAGAATGGTTCATAACTCCTAAAGGTTACGAGCCAAAGTTTCCTCATGTGTCCAATCCTAGGCGTATCCTACCAGATCATTCTCCACCAAATTAGAGATCTTCGAGCCATGGGTCGATGACACGTGTCCTTTGACTCAACTCACCCAAGATCTCAGCAACAGAAAGAACTTCTCCTCCGCTACGTGTCGGCTCACAACAGCAGTATGAAGAATTCAACCCCTCAATCAGGGCCCATCGTCCATGCGCCTCCATCAGCAATCAACACGTGGCGTCCCCGCGTACAGGCGCATCCTACATGCGCGCATGAGCAGCCAGCCTGTAAAACTATAAATAGAGGGATCATTTCCTTCTTACACACACCCCTACCTATACAATGAACACACAAAGACTTCGCACCACCAGAGAGGCAGATACAGACACTCAACGTCTTCCTCCTCTCAGCAAGCTCCAGCACCCAGAGCATCTAGACCTTCAGAGAACCGATAACCGTCATCAGATAGTCAACGGAGTCAACGCATTACCACTCACTCCATCAGCACAAGGGACCCAGATAAACAAAAGTGTACTCCTAGGACTACATCTAAGTCCTACATTGTAACACTGTTCTGTTTGTATTGAAATTTGCAATCAAAGAATTTTAATGGCAAACAAGACACACACGCAATACACGAACAGAAAATGGCACCCGCACAAAAACGAATATCTAACAAAAAGCTTTTGCTTACATCTTATATATAACAGTAACATTTTATCTTATCCATATGATGCTTATATAAGATTGTTACATCTTGCTCACCCAAATTTTGGAGCGAGGCCAGCCATTAGAGTTGCCGCAGCATTGCCAGCATTGTTCTCTTCAATGAAAGAAACGGTAAAATTTATTAGAAGAAGCACTATGATACCTCTTGCCAGTACGGGGCCATCCCTCCACTATTGGCCAACGCAGTGGCCATGATCGCGACCATCTCTATCACCACGAGAGTGGATTCTACATAAAAGCTTAGAAACTTGAGAAGCTTGCTTTCCTGTTATAGTACATAAATACATGTTTTCTCTGAGATGAATGGAAAAACTAAATACGTACGACTAGAGCCCAATATCAACAGCTTCATTCAGTTGTATACATGTTTTACTCTACTCGCAAACGAAGGACGTCGCCTCTGCCATGGAGCCTTCGTTGTCAGAAAATCCAACGAGATCGAAATTATTTGCAGATCGGAAGACATGAGGAACAATGAATAAAATTAAACCGAAGAACTCACCTCATCAAAGAACAGGACACGGACACGGTGTCGAACCGAGAAGTCGTCGGAGACGCACTCGTGGAAGCCATCATTCTCCTTGCCGAGTAAACGAACCTAGCCGAGAAGTCACTGACTCAGACGCCGCCGTCGCCAATCGGATTAGGGTTCGGTGGTCACCCGTGGTCGAACTCATCGCCGTCGTAGGAGGAACCCGTCGTCGTGGTCATCTTCGAACTCATCGTGGTCGTCGTCGTCGACGGTGAGGTCGTCGGCGTCGCTATCGTCGTTCTCAAGAAAAGGGGAAAACCAAAGAGTGAAGTTAAATTCTGAAATTAGAGAGAATGAGAAACTCTCTGTTATCTTAATCACTAAATGATAAAAAGTACAATTTTGTACTTTGACCCCTCCACTCTAACCCATTGTCATATGGGTCCCTCCGGTTATGATATTTATTCAAAATCACCCTCCCCCTTTTCATAATTTCAGGATTTTAGTTAAAATCAGTTAGAAAATTTGAAAAGGAGGGGGGACCGCTAAGTTGGTTACAACAAACTTTCAAAATTTAAAAAAAAAAAATCCTGCTCTTAATTAATTCCCTCCAAAATATAAATTATAATATTTATTATTTAAAACTAAAATTATTATTTTTATTAAAACTTTAATTTCTCAAAAATAGGAAATTGGAGTTACAAATTTCTCCCCCTCAAATAATTTTGTCCTCGAAATTCGAGAGACAAATAAAACAATCTCAAAGCAAAATCTCAAGAAGGTTCAAACACAATTTATTTATTGTATTTCAAATTCTCAATATCAAAGTACACTCAAACAAACAAACAAACTGGGATGGTGCACCCGCATCTCATCCTCGCGCTCCCATGTGGACTCTTCCGGAGAGTGGTATCTCCACATGACGCGGACAAGTGGAATAGTATGGTTCCGTAAGCGCTTCTCCCTCTGATCAAGGATCTCCACTGGCTGCTCCTCGTAGGTCAATCTCGGACCCACCTCTAGCTCAGAAAAGTCCACCACATGGCTCGGGTCCAGAATGTAGCATTGAAGTTGGAAAACGTCATGCACTCCCTCCAAGCTGGCTGGAAGCGCTAGTCGATATGCCACCTTGTCACGCCCCAGAACCAGAATACTGGAGAGCGGAGGCAGACATAGCCAGCTACGTATATGAAATGGATTCCATATCGCTATACGGTCACGGCTGTCTAGATACATGAGGGTTTACTACAAGCCAACAGTCTCCTATGGTCATGAACAAGCCTAGTGTCTCAATCACAAGCAAGTAAGTAAATATAACAAGATGTATGATCATTAAATATACAATGATAAGGCGTCCCAAATATTACATATTCAGCTGATCATGAAGCTAGTCATTACAAAATGTTAGGACTAGCAAGAGTTTAGTCATACATGATCAACCCTAGGATCTGTTAATCATGTTACAGCCCGTAGGCAGACAGTAAATAAAGTACAATCGAGCTAAACAGGTGCTCGTTGGCTAAACGCCTCAAAAGAATATTTTTACAATAGAGCGGGAGAGCCAAAAATAACCCACTCGTTGCCAGGGTTCCGTCTAGTGGCCACCATCTGGCTGGAAGGTCGGTAGATCCTCTGGAGCTGCTCCGAAATCTGGCCATACAAAACCAGCTGGGTCAGACCCCAGAAGAGCAAGTGCCACAAAGGAAGCTTCACTTAAGAACTAAAACCAGCAATCAGTACAGGAATACAAATATAAATAAAATAAGGACTGGAATAAAAGGAAACATATCAGGATGATATACGACGAGATAACCATGGAACTATTCAGATAACCAGGTTACAACCCGTGAACCAAACAAGGATCGGCGTTGTAACCCTTCGTCTGAACGGAGCTTGGTTTCTCACCATCTATCGGTAAAATAAATACAAGCATTCTGGTCATGCAGCAATCTGGAACAGGATCAGGGTAAGACTAGACTGGTTAGACTCCATCCAATCATTTCACGGCCAAACAAGAATTATGGCTTGATACATTAACTAACTAGGGTTGTCACAAGCCTAATTACTAACAAGATGCAGTGAGATTATTCCACAGCCACAAGCCCTGCAGACTATCCAGGTTCCCCGGGTTAAAAGATTAGAGTTGAATTCAGGTGGGTACATCGTCCAGGAAACGAATGTACCCTTAGGTAGCTTGAAGGATGCAACACATGGCAGTGTACTGGAAATGTGCCCTACTCGACGGCAGGCTACAGATCCCAAGGCGTGCCCAGGTAACGGGATTGCCTGTAGCTGGGAAATCTCTTCATGACTAATGTATTAATCTAGTTATTAGTCCTTAGTTCATCTCAATAGGTACTCCTGACCGTGGTACTCAGGAGTCCCATCCTAGACATGATGCAAGACAGGACTGGTTTATTTATACAAGCACAATCGCCCACGGTGTCCAGGTTATTATACAGGTCATGTCATGTCAGGTAGCCGTCGTAACAGCTTATCAAGATATAACATGTCAGGTTATCAGGTCAAGTATAATAGTCAGGAGTGCGCCACGATGGGCCACCATCAGGTCATGTCAGGTCATTATGTCAGGAGTGCACCACTACGGGTCACTATCGTGTCATGCTCAGGTATCATTCCAAACATATTAAACAAATCCATGATTATCAAGTTCATGACAAAAGGTGTAAGGATATAAAATGGACGTTAAATATCTAATAAAATATCAATATACAGGGCTATAGAAGATCAAGGGTAATCAGGCTACGCTCAAGCCAGGCTATGCTCAGGTTAGCGTACGCTCAGGTCTGCGTACCAAAGGATCCATACACTTCTAATGGGAAGCGTACGCAAGGGTCAGCGTACACAAGGGCACGCTCAAGCTATAGGTCAGCGTACGCTCAAGCTAGCGTACGAAAGGGGCCAGCATACGCCTTGCTCGCTTAAGCTAGCGTACCAAGGCACGCGTACGCTCAAGCTAGCGTACGCTCAAGACACACTGCCAACGGACAGCGTATTAAGGTGAGCGTACGCTCACCAAAGAGCAGCGTACGAAAGCTAGCGTACGCTCGCTAAAGAGCAGCGTACGAAGGCTAGCGTACGCTCGCTAAAGAGCAGCGTACGAAGGCTAGCGTACGCTCGCTAAACAGCAGCGTACAAAGGCTAGCATACGCTCGCTAAAGAGCAGCGTACGAAGGCTAGCGTACGCTCGCTAAACAGCAGCGTACAAAGGCTAGCGTACGCTCACTAAACAGCAGCGTACAGCTCAGTGGCGTAAGCTAAAAAGCTAGCTCACTGTTCACTGTCTTCTCCAAATGGCAAGAACAGCAAGAACTCTAAAGTTGAATCTAAGCTTCCATTGTCCATATCTTGGTCAAAACAAGTCCGAATCCAACTTTCCAAAGGTCAAAATTGGGTAGAATGAAATGCTCTAAAACATGGAACCATCAAAACTTGAAAATAAGCAGGTTTGATAGATCAAAACACCAAAAATCCGAAAATAGCAAAACTCTAAATCTACAAGAATTAAAGTCTCAAAATGGAAAATGACAAGTTCTAATGTGGTTTAGAATCATGAGGAGAAGCTAATGCAACCATCAAAAGAAGTTCTCTTGTGGAAGCAAGTTGCACTTGCCTATGGTTGGGGAGTTGGTGGAGAAGAGTAATGGTGGGAGAAGGAGAAGTAAATGAGAATTATGGAGGAGAGAGAAGGTTGGTGGGAATAATAAAGAGGAGGGTTGTGGTGGAAATGAAGGAGAAGCATAAGCTAAGGTGTTCCACCCTTGGCCCATGATGAACCAAGCAGTGGGCCGGCCGAACCAAGCCAACCCAAACCGAGAGTAAACAAGCCAACCCAAATCAAGAAGATATGCAAATACAAGATAAAATACGTATACGTATTCCAAATACGTAATACGAACAACAGGCATTACAACTCTACCCACCTTAAAAGAATTCCATCCTCGGAATTTAATTAAGAGGCTAGAAGGACAAGAACAAGCTATACTATTCACAGGCAATTATACTAGGCAATCAATCAATCATGCAAGCAAGGAATTGATGGCATGAGGCATAAGAAAGATATTATACCTCACGAGTCAAACAAGTCAGGATATCACGATATGATATCATCCTCACGCTCCCACGTTGACTCACCCAAAGAGTGATGACCCCAAGCAACTTGGACTAACTTGATAGTCTTGTTCTTGAGGATCTTCTCTCTCCGGTCCAATATAGACACGGGCCTCTCCTCATACGAAAGGTTGGTACCAACAACCAATTCCGAATGATCCAGGATGTGGCTCGGGTCCGGGATATACCGTCGTAATTGGGATACATGGAACACGTCATGCACCTCGCTTAGCGACGGTGGAAGAGCGAGACGATAGGATACATCTCCTACTCGCTCCAGAATGTCAAACGGTCCTATATACCTAGGACTAAGCTTGCCCCGTACGCCGAAATGAATGACGCCACGGTTAGGCGAAATCCTCAGGAATACATTATCGCCGACCGAGAACTCGAGAGGGCGCCGATGAGAATCGGCCCAATGGCGCTGGCGATCTTGGGCAACTCGAAGATGATCTCTGACTCGCCTGACCACTTCAACTGTCTGGACAATCAATTCTGGACCAAGCATCTGCCTCTCTCCAACATCATTCCAGGCTAACGGGGATCTGCACTTCCTGCCATACAGTGCCTCGAACGGTGCCATCTGGATACTGGCCTGGAAACTATTGTTGTATGAGAATTCCACCAGGTGTAAATGATCTTCCCATGAACCACCGAAGTCAAGTGTGCAAGACCGCAACATGTCTTCAAGAGTCTGGATCGTGCGCTCCGACTGGCCATCCGTCTGCGGGTGATATGCTGAACTGAACTGGAGATGAGTCCCCAAACTCTCTTGTAAGCTACGCCAAAAGTGCGACGTAAATCTTGAATCTCGGTCCGAGGTGATACTGACTGGCACTCCGTGCAATCTGACAATCTGCCTGAGGTACATCTCCGCTAGCTGAGCCGTCGACTGACCAACTCTAAACGGGAGAAAGTGCGCTACCTTGGTAAGCCTATCCACAATGACCCAAATAGCATCTCTACTAGCTGGGGATCTAGGTAATCCAGTCACGAAATCCATGGTCACATGCTCCCACTTCCATTCTGGAATCGGTAAGGGCTGAAGAAGTCCAGCCGGTCTCTGATGTTCGACTTTAACTTGTTGGCAAACCAAACACCGAGAGACAAACCGGGCTATCTCCCGCTTCATGCCATTCCATCAGAAGTGCTGACGGATATTACGGTACATCTTCGTACTGCCAGGATGGATGGAATACTGAGAACTGTGCGCTTCTGACATGATCTCCTGCCGGATATCTCTGCTGGGTACACAAAAACGCTTACCATGCCTAAGTGTACCATCCTCATGAATATATAACTCTGGTCTTCGTCCTGCCTCACACTCTGTTCTGAGTCGCTGAAGCCTGGAATCTGTTGACTGCGCCATCCGGATCCTCTCGACTATAGTGGACTGAACTTGCATGCTGGCCATCAACGCCACACTGAAAGGGAGAACAACTTCAATACCCATCTTCTGAAGATCTGCTAACAGCTCTGGTTGCGCTGTTAGGAAATAAGCTCCGGCTCTCCTCCTCAATGCATCTGCTACGACATTGGCCTTCCCCGGATGATACTGCAAGCTGACATCATAATCCACAAGAAGCTCCAGCCACCTCCTCTGACGCATGTTAAGATCCTTCTGGGTGAAAACATACTTCAGGCTCTTGTGGTCGGTGAAAATCTCTACCCTATCTCCGTACAAGTAGTGCCTCCACAACTTAAGTGCAAATACCACTGCTGCCAGCTCCAAGTCATGGGTTGGATAATTCCTCTCATGATCACGAAGTTGTCGTGACGCATAAGCTATCACCTTCCCATGCTGCATCAGAACACATCCTAAACCTCTGCCTGAAGCATCACAATATACTGAGAATCCTTCGGTTCCATCTGGAAGTGTGAGAATAGGAGCTGTTATCAGGCCTCGCTTCAACTGCTCAAAAGAACTCTGACACTCTGCTGTCCAAGCAAACTGTGCATCCTTGCGGGTCAACTGGGTCAATGGCGCTGAAATTCGAGCAAAATCCGAAATAAACCGCCGGTAATAGCCAGCCAATCCAAGGAAACTACGAACTTCTGCAACGGTGCTGGGTACTGGCCATGACTCAATAGCTACAATCTTCTGGGGATCCACTTCTACTCCTCCTTGAGTGATGATATGACCCAAGTACGAAATGCGATCGAGCCAGAACTCGCATTTACTGAACTTGGCATATAACTAGTGCTCTCTGAGGATCTGAAGAACTATACGGAGATGCTGCTCATGCTCCGCCTCACTTTTGCTGTAGACCAGAATGTCATCCAAGAACACGATCACAAACTGATCCAAGTGAGGCATGAAGATGCGATTCATGAGGTCCATGAATACTGCCGGTGCATTGGTTGCTCCAAAAGGCATAACAAGGAACTCCCAATGCCCATATCTCGATCTAAAAGCTGTCTTCGGGATGTCCTGCTCTCTGACTCTGATCTGATGATAACCTGAGCGCAAATCAATCTTCGAGAATACTGAAGCCCCCTTGAGTTGATCAAACAAGTCATCTATCCTCGGAAGAGGGTATCTGTTCTTGATTGTTACTGAGTTCAAGGTACGATAATCAACACATAACCTGGACGTACCATCCTTCTTTTTCACAAGAAGCATCGGGGCTCCCCAAGGCGATCCACTAGCACGAATGAATCCCTTAGTTCTGAGTTCTTCAATCATCTTGTACAATATCTCCAACTCTGATGGCGCCATCCTGTAGACTTTCTCTGACACTGGGGCTGTCCCGGGAATCAAGTCTATAGTGAACTCGATCTCCCGCTCCGGAGGCATACCTGGAAGTTCTTCTGGGAAAATATCTGGAAACTCATCCACTATCCTGGACAACTGAACTGCTGCTACTGCCATCCGCAATATCGGAGGAGAAGGCTCAACCTCGCCTCGAGAGAAAGAAAACTCTGGCTCTCCTGGAATGATAAAAACAACCCTACCAATATGGCAGTCTATCCTAGCATACTGGTTCCTCAACCAATCCATCCCTAAGACCACATCATAATCGGCCATCGGGAATTCTATCAATCTAGCGGGGAATTCTCTACCGCTAACTATGATCCGACACGAGGAAAACACTCTATCTACTCCCACAAGTCCGTTACCAGTAAGTATATTAAGCCTTACTGATAATGACTCGGGCTCCAATCCTACCCGTGTCGCGAATCGTGCAGACATAAATGAATGCGATGCACCAGAATCAAATAAAGCTGAAGCTGGAAAGGAGTTAACGAGAATAGTACCTGCCACTAACTCTCCTGGTGCCAATCCTTCCTCCACGGTCATCACCATAGCCTGACCGTGCCCTCGGGGTGCTGGTCCCGTCTGCTGAAATCCTCGCTGTCTGCTCTGACTCTGGGCTTAGACTTGTGCATACTGCTGGGGGTTCTGCTGCTGGAACACTTGGGTCTGAGGCGGCAAGGGCCTCGACAATGGATACTGCTGCTGATGGACCGGAGCTGGTCCTCTCACCGAAGAGCTAGAAAGGTTGGACGAGGATGAACCACCCCTGTTCGGGCAGGATCCAATCCTATGGTCTGGTGCTCTACAAGCCAGACACAATCCCTGTGCCCTGCGACATTCTGCCACCACATGGCCTGGCTTCCCACAATGAGAACAACCCACTGCGGAAGATTGCTTCTGCTTCTGCTGCTGCTGCTGCTGAAGGTACGTCGGGGTTGAATGCTGAACCGACGTCACTGAGGCTGCTCGCCTCGGAGCTCCAATAGTCAAAGCCCTGGCTGCCGGGGCTGGGGCTGAAGACTGATTCATCTGGCCGTGAGATCTCTTTCGACCTTCGGTCCTGTCCACGATCCTCTGGGAGGTATACTCATGCCTCCGGGCTGCTCTCAAGACTGCATCAAAAGTCTGATGCTCAAACTGCTCAACTGCTAACAAGATCTCCAGGTACAGTCCCTGCTGGAATCGCTGGGCTCTATCATACTCGGTTGCCACCAAGGTGGGAGCAAACCGACTGAGTCTCAAAAACTCGGCCGCATATCCATCGACCGTCCTGCCTCCTTGCTTCAGATTGGTGAACCTGGTCTGCAGATCATACCGAGCCACGGCATCGAAATACTTGGTCTGGAATCTCTCCCGGAATACTGCCAAAGCAATGGGGGCTGCTAATGCAACGGCATGCGCTGCCCACCAGCTGCGGGCAGGATCTAACAACTGCAGGCGCACCACGGCTACCTTCTCGTTCTCTGGAGTCTTGGCTGCTTCTAGAACTACCTCTGTGTCCTGAAGCCATGCATCTGCCGCGATAGCATCTTCACTACCATCGAAGAATGGAGGGTTCAGGCGCTTGAAGCTGTTGGCCGTGCTGTTACCCTGATGACCACCCCGGGTCAAAGCATCCGTCACTGCCTGGTACAAGGCATCTCCACGCCGGTCTTGAGAAGCTATCAAGGTCCTGACGAGTCCTACCAAGGTACCATCATCATGTTCTGCAGGTTGAACTGGCTGGACTGGTGGCTCTCCGCCAGAAGGCACGACTCTGGAGGCTACTCCGGAATGCTGGGCTTGATCTCCAGGTTGCTGCTGGTCCGCAGGAGGTGCTCCGCCTTGCTGATCGGCCGGGTCAGGTACTATGCCGCTGAAGAAGACGACATAGAAAACAATAAGGAAGGACCATGACAGATCAACGATACAAGCATATGATCAGGACAAGAATCCAGGGATTCAGAAGATACGAGCAGAGATCAAAGACGAATACTGACTGAGATATCTATTCAGTAAACCCTCACATATCTTGATTTACAAGACCTGCATGGGCCACCACTTAAACCATGTCACGCCCCAGAACCAGAATACTGGAGAGCGGGGGCAGACATAGCCAGTTACATATATGAAATGGATTCCATCTCGCTATACGGTTACGGCTGTCTAGATACATGAGGGTTTACTACAAGCCAACAGTCTCCTATGGTCATGAACAAGCCTAGTGTCTCAATCACAAGCAAGTAAGTAAATGTTACAAGATGTATGATGATTAAATATACAATGATAAGGCGTCCCAAATATTACATATCCAGCTGATCATGAAGCTAGTCATTACAAAATGTTAGGACTAGCAAGAGTTTAGTCATACATGATCAACCCTAGGATCTGTTAATCATGTTACAGCCCGTAGGCAGACAGTAAATAAAGTACAATCGAGCTAAACAGGTGCTCGTCGGCTAAACGCCTCAAAAGAATATTTTTACAATAGAGCGGGAGAGCCAAAAATAACCCACTCGTTGCCAGGGTTCCGTCTAGTGGCCACCATCTGGCTGGAAGGTCGGTAGATCCTCTGGAGCTGCTCCAAAATCTGGCCATACAAAACCAGCTGGGGCAGACCCCAGAAGAGCAAGTGCCACAAAGGAAGCTTCACTTAAGAACTAAAACCAGCAATCAGCACAGAAATACAAATATAAATAAAATAAGGACTGGAATAAAAGGAAACATATCAGGATGATATACGACGAGATAACCATGAAACTATTCAGATAACCAGGTTACAACCCGTGAACCAAACAAGGATCGGGGTTGTAACCCTTCGTCTGAACGGAGCTTGGTTTCTCACCATTTATCGGTAAAATAAATACAAGCATTCTGGTCATACAGCAATCTGGAACAGGATCAGGGTAAGACTAGACTGGTTAGACTCCATCCAATCATTTCACGGCCAAGCAAGAATTACGGCTTGATACATTAACTAACTAGGGTTGTCACAAGCCTAATTACTAATAAGATGCAGTGAGATTATCCCACAGCCACAAGCCCTGCAGACTATCCAGGTTCTCCGGGTTAAAAGATTAGAGTTGAATTCAGGTGGGTACATCGTCCAGGAAACGAATGTACCCTTAGGTAGCTTGAAGGGTGCAACACATGGCAGTGTGCTGGAAATGTGCCCTACTCGACGGCAGGCTACAGATCCCAAGGCGTGCCCAGGTAACGGGATTGCCTGTAGCTGGGAAATCTCTTCATGACTAATGTATTAATCTAGTTATTAGTCCTTAGTTTATCTCAATAGGTACTCCTGACCGTGGTACTCAGGAGTCCCATCCTAGACATGATGCAAGACAGGACTGGTTTATTTATATAAGCACAATCGCCCACGGTGTCCAGGTTATTATACAAGTCATGTCATGTCAGGTAGCCGTCGTAACAGCTTATCAAGATATAACATGTCAGGTTCTCAGGTCAAGTATACTAGTCAGGAGTGCGCCACGACGGGCCACCATCAGGTCATGTCAGGTCATTATGTCAGGAGTGCACCACTACGGGTCACTATCGTGTCATGCTCAGGTATCATTCCAAACATATTAAACAAATCCATGATTATCAAGTTCATGACAAAAGGTGTAAGGATATAAAATGGACGTTAAATATCTAATAAAATATCAATATACAGGGCTATAGAAGATCAAGGGTAATCAGGCTACGCTCAAGCCAGGCTATGCTCAGGTTAGCGTACGCTCAGGTCTGCGTACCAAAGGATCCATATACTTCTAATGGGAAGCGTACGCAAGGGTCAGCGTACACAAGGGCACGCTCAAGCTATAGGTCAGCGTACGCTCAAGCTAGCGTACGAAAGGGGCCAGCGTACGCCTTGCTCGCTTAAGCTAGCGTACCAAGGCACGCGTACACTCAAGACACACTGCCAACGGGCAGCGTATTAAGGTGAGCGTACGCTCACCAAAGAGCAGCATACGAAAGCTAGCGTACGCTCGCTAAAGAGCAGCGTACGAAGGCTAGCGTACGCTCGCTAAAGAGCAGCGTACGAAGGCTAGCGTACGCTCGCTAAAGAGCAGCGTACGAAGGCTAGCGTACGCTCGCTAAACAGCAGCGTACAAAGGCTAGCGTACGCTCGCTAAACAGCAGCGTACAGCTCAGTGGCGTAAGCTAAAAAGCTAGCTCACTGTTCACTGTCTTCTCCAAATGACAAGAACAGCAAGAACTCTAAAGTTGAATCTAAGCTTCCATTGTCCATATCTTGGTCAAAACAAGTCCGAATCCAACTTTCCAAAGGTCAAAATTGGGTAGAATGAAATGCTCTAAAACATGGAACCATCAAAACTTGAAAACAAGCAGGTTTGATAGATCAAAACACCAAAAATCCGAAAATAGCAAAACTCTAGATCTACAAGAATTAAAGCCTCAAAATAGAAAATGACAAGTTCTAATGTGGTTTAGAATCATGAGGAGAAGCTAATGAAACCATCAAAAGAAGTTCTCTTGTGGAAGCAAGTTGCACTTGCCTATGGTTGGGGAGTTGGTGGAGAAGAGTAATGGTGGGGAAAGGAGAAGTAAATGAGAATTATGGAGGAGAGAGAAGGTTGGTGGGGATAATAAAGAGGAGGGTTGTGGTGGAAATGAAGGAGAAGCATAGGCTAAGGTGTTCCACCCTTGGCCCATGATGAACCAAGCAGTGGGCCGGCCGAACCAAGCCAACCCAAACCGAGAGTAAACAAGCCAACCCAAACCAAGAAGATATGCAAATACAAGATAAAATACGTATACGTATTCTAAATACGTAATACGAACAACAGGTATTATACACCTCGCCAATTTGTGCCGTCACGTCGAAAGGGCCCAATGAATCTCGGACTGAGCTTCCCGTCTCTGCCAAATCTGATGACGCCTCTAGTCGGTGAGATCTTCAGGAATACTCTATCTCCAACTGCGAACTCCAGTGGCCGTCTGTTGCTGTCCGTCCAGTACTTCTGCCGATCATGTGCAACTCTGAGACGCCCTGAGCCTTTGAGATCAAATACGGTACTTACACACAAGAGAAATAATACGATCTAACAATGATCAAGGATTAAATAGGCACGAATGGAATGAAGTTCAATTACATCTTAGAGGAGCAAAATCATGAAGACACAATTATTAAGTATGATCAAAAATCGATAGTTTAACACAGGTAGACTAGAATAAGATAGAAAATCATGGTCAGATAGACATGACTTAAGATCGAAGTTTAGACAAGTCACAAACGGGAATCATAATCTGGTAATATACAATTTTTGAGGAATTCAATGATCTAACGATAAAATGATAGAAGAAAAATTTAGCAAGGGTTGATTGAGGAGACGTACGCAATACTCATGAGATACAGCATCAAATCAGGAGGAACGTGCAAGGATCTGTGATTCTCGAAAACCAATAATCATATGAAAAGGAATTATAGTCTCCAGAATATCCAAGAACAGGTTGGTATCTGAAATCACTTTGCTTAGAATCCCTACCCCGCTAGTATGTATCTGACTGCAGTGGACTTTCGGCTCCGTGACTCAAATAACAATATGTCTCCAAATACTCTATCAACCTTATCCATTTTCTAACAATCATTGACGAAACAACCCAAGAGATCAAGATATGAAGAATATGACAAGTCTCGTCAGTACTCGAAAACCTATGGTTGTCTGAAATTACTTCAACTTAGAGTTCCTGCCTCGCCAGTGCGCTACTGGCTGCAGTGAACCCTCAGTCTCCATAATCCAGCTAATGGCTGCAGCGCGCAACTGTCATGCCATAGTAGGTCATCGAATAGTCTCTCGACTTTATCCCTAGGAATTTCAAAAGAGTTTCAAGGAATTCAAAATAAATTTCAGTAGTCCAAGTCACGAAAATGGTAAAGTTACCTGACTGTTAGAATACAAGAATTTATTAGGTACTAAGAGACGACAAGGGATCCCATCGGTGAGTACAAAAGGGCAACCAGGAAGATTTAAAATTTCAGACAGGGCAAAGTTTCAAATTATGACGGAACATCAACTGATATCTGGAATGGTAACAAGATTCCATATATGGAACATTATCCCGAAGGGATAACAGAGTCTCGAAGGATGAACTGAAGCAAGGTATCAGATAGGAGACAAGTTTCAAAAAAATAAGAAATAAAATCCCGTACTGGAAACGAGTTTCAATAAAATCTCGAATAACAATAAAATCTCAAGTAAAACTTGAATAGAAAACGAAATCTCCAATAAGGTACACAGTGAAAAATAGAAAATCAAGTATCAACAAAGTCGTGAATAAGGAACAAATTCTCGAATAGAAAATCTCAACGAGGAGACAAGATTTGGAATAGGGAACACGGTCTCAACGAGTCGCGAGTAGGAACTAAAATTCAAAGTCCGATAAATCTTGGATGGGAGACAAAATCACGAACAAAACAAAGTCTCAAAATAGGAAACAGGGTCTTAAATTCTCAAATGGAGTCAAGTTACGAGTAGGGAAAAGAATCAATGGGTGAGTAAAACAATATCCATGAAACAAGCGATACCTCAAATAGGGAACAAGATCGATGCAAAGTTATGAACGGAACAATTTCCAAGTAGAAAACAAGCCACGTAGGAAACGAAATCTCACATAGGGAACAGGTTGAAACCGAAGTTTTCAAACGATGTCTTGAATGGTGAATAGAAACAAGTATTGAATAAAAATCAAATTCCAACAATCCCCAAATAGAAAACTGAACTTCGGAAAGAAAACAAAATTTACAAATTGTAACTAGTCCTAAATAGGAAACAAAATTCCTGAGTAGAATCTCGAAAAGAGCAAGCTTACGAAGAATGGATTGGAGGAGTACCAATCAACGAATAAAAAATAATATCTCGAGTTAAGTTTTCGAATACCAACCAAGATTTCAAAATAAAAAATAAGAAGTTCCAAGAAATGGTCTAGATGCTAACAGAAATTTAAGAAAAACTAGGTTGCTAATCAAGATACATGGTTTTTCCAACCATGCAAAAATTTCAGTCTTTAGTCTGTCTTCAGTATTCCTCCGGAACGGAAATCTCTCTAACCTCCTTCAATTATCCTGGCGTAGGTTGATCCCTGCGGTAGTACTCCATGTGGTTGCTGAATCTAGAGAGGCTGGTCCCCTTGCTGTAGTCCTGGTGCTCTTCGTGTTCGCCCTTGGGCAGTGTGATCAATGGTCTCTGGCAATCCCTAACTGGGTAGGCAGACGATCCGTAGAACAAGCATAGCCTCCATCTTTTGCGGCACTCCTCGAAGCGATGTCCTGGATGGCGGCAAAAAAAAATACAAATGATCGTTGACTGGATCTGAATCTGGATCTCCCGCTGAGGTGACTGAAGTGTAGGGACTCTAACAGAAATATATGGTTGCTGGCTGCTGACTGCTGAGATCTTGATGCTCCTCGATCATTGTGATATGCGACTTGCTGGCAATCCTTCATCCAGTGAATGTGGGCCTGAATTTGTCTCTTGATAATGTGACTGAAAAAGCGCTGTCTGAGTGTTATAACGCTTTGCGGGTCCAGGCTAGTTGTTGTCTTTGTCATAAGTCTTCATGTCTCTCCTGGCCTTCAGCTTTCGGTCTTGTTCTATTGTCTGTGCTACATTCTGGATCTCCTGGCTGATAGCTCCAATCTTCAGAGGAGTCGAGCCCTCAGGGACTTGGATGATCTTCAGTTGAGACTCCAGGTTCTCGATCTGCTCCTCGATGCAAGATATGCGCTCTATGTCGGAAAGTCCAAGGATCCGAAGAAATCAAAAGTTATTCCTAGCTCGGAGTGTGTGTCCACTAGTCTGGCTTGAAAAGGATGGCATGCTCCCTCTGATTGTCAAGGGACTCTTCAAACGTATCCGTCAACTACGTACTACCCATGGGGATAGTAGTGGCGATAGAAGGTAGTGGAAGCTCGAAATCCTCAAGTGTAGGTGGATCGACCGTTCCGGTGTCGCATGCTTTTGAACTATCTGAAAAACAAAAAACTGTTAAAATAACCTAGACCTAAATACAACAAGTGTTTATAGAATATTAAAATACCTGATATACCTGATATACCCTTATTTTTCGATTTTCCTATGCTGTGATCAAGTTTTCCTAGTTTAATCAAGTCCCCCAATAGTACGCTAAGACCTAGGTACCATTAGGATAGACCTGCATGGGCCACCACTAAAAGCATGTCACGACCCGCTCCCGAATAACCGGATACGAGTCGGACACGTCCAGCCTTTGTCATTAGAATAACAAAGTAAGCTGTACCATTCTAGGGAAACTAACCAGTTAAACATGAAAGTATAGAATCACAACATCTAAAAACGTATCCCAGAATGATCACCATAATCCACAAATCCAGATATCATAATGTACCAGAATCAACAGGAATGAAGAGTGCTATGAACTCTAAAGTCAACATCTCAAAGTAAAGCTAAGTAATCTAAACCTGAAGCCTCAAGCTAACCCTCATCCTGCTCAGCTAAATCCTGGGCTCTGGCCCATAGAGTAGAATGATGTCCTGCAAGCATACCTGCAACATATCCTATTCAGGAGTGGAGCAAAGTACAATTCTAGGTAATGAACAAGACATCATGATATGAAAGTACAAGGGAACATGGTATGTAAAGTACAGGAAAGAACATGGTGTATAAGTACATGAAAGAACATGGTATGTAAGAATATGGAAGTACATAAAATGTAAGAACATGAAAGAACATGGTATCTCAAGAATCACAAGAACTAAGTACATGATATATCTCCTGAATATGTGTGTATAATATTTGAAATATAACTAAGTATGTGACCGGCTAGGGTAAGCACATGAAAGCACATGAATGGTACGGCTTAGGACCCGCGTGCACGATACGGGGTCTAAGCTAAACACACCTGAGTTGTTTCTTGGGTTTGGTCACATAAATAGTATATTTATCCACCCCAGGTACAAGTAATAAGAACAACGAACATGAGCACCAGAAAGTATATGACGTGTTGCAATGTGTCAATCAAGAAAGCATAGGATATAATGAAATGCACAAGACCATAGAATGTACCTGCCTTGCTCCGAGGAAGTACTGTAATCAATGGAACTGGATGTCCTCCTGAATGATATAAGTTGGGTTAGGTTCTAAACAATATGTTTCCTATTAAACTCTTTAATTAATATCCTGATTTAACTATATACTTACTATTTATCTATCTGTAGTTATCAATAGTTAATCATATAGAACTAGTTAATAAACTAACTAAACATTAGATTATAGTAAAATATTATACTAGAATTTTACATAAATTGGTTAACAAAGTATTTACAAGGAAAATAGTTCACTAAATTACACCCGACCTTTCTATAATAACCCTCAAAGTATCTCATAAACTTTAAAAGAAGGAGAAGGCATCAATTCATGCTATAATCGAGGAGTTTCTACCCTAATATTAATTCATATACAAAAGAACCATTTGAAAACAGAATTTCCCTACTGAGATTAAAATCTCACGTTCAGCAATTCGAGTCAAATATTAATATACGAAGACAGAACCAAAATACTGTTATATGAACCTCAGGTTCAGCAAATTGAGTCAAAATACTATTATAGTATTTCTCAGGTTCCTCCAATTTACCACAAAACCTTCATTGCTTCAAATGCTACTAAAACCCATTCCCTAGAACCAAAAGACCACACATGCCCTTTAGTACAAATAGATAGGTAAGCAGCACTCATACCAAGTAGGGAATGCAACCAACTACCAAGGCTAAAATTCGAAATAGAACTTCCATACTTAGAATATAGTTCATACAACTACTCTACTGAAGATTTAGTTTACCATCTCAAGAAATATGTACAAAATTGACTGAATAGGAAATTTACACAAAAATTGAATACAAATAGAAATCATTCAAATATTAAATGTAATAAGCAGTCTCCAATGCTAATTCCAATCCCCGGACGCGCACGCACTTCTCAGACACAATTCGCGGGAACACGAACAGCAATCTTAAAGGTTCAATAACGGACACACACGCAATACACGAACAGAAAATGACACCCGCACAAAAACAAATATCTAACAAAAAGCTTTTACTTACATCTTATATATAACAGTAACATTTTATCTTGTCCATATGATGCTTATATAAGATTGTTACATCTTGCTCACCCAAATTTCAGAGCGAGGCCTGCCATTAGAGTTGCCGCAGCATTGCCAGCATTGTTCTCTTCAATGAAAGAAATGGTAAAATTTATTAGAAGAAGCACTATGATACCTCTTGCCAGTCCGTGGACATCCCTCCACTATTGGCCAACGCAGTGGCCATGATCGCGACCATCTCCATCACCACGAGAGTGGATTCTACATAAAAGCTTAGAAACTTGAGAAGCTTGCTTTCCTGTTATAGTACATAAATACATGTTTTCTCTGAGATGAATGGAAAAACTAAATACGTACGACTAGAGCCCAATATCAACAGCTTCATTCAGTTGTATACATGTTTTACTCTACTCGCAAACGAAGGACGTCGCCGCTGCCATGGAGCCTTCGTTGTCGGAAAATCCAACGAGATCGAAATTATTTGCAGATCGGAAGACATGAGGAACAATGAATAAAATTAAACCGAAGAACTCACCTCATCAAAGAACAGGACACGGACACGGTGTCGAACCGAGAAGTCGTCGGAGACGCACTCGTGGAAGCCATCATTCTCCTTGCCGAGTAAACGAACCTAGCCGAGAAGTCACTGACTCAGATGCCGCCGTCGCCAATCAGATTAGGGTTCGGTGGTCACACATGGTCGAACTCGTCGCCGTCGTAGGAGGAACCCGCCGCCGTGGTCATTTTCGAACTCGTCGTGGTCGTCGTCGTCGACGTCGCTGTCGTCGTTCTCAGAAAAAGGGGAAAACCAAATAGTGAAGTTAAATACTGAAATTAGAGAGAGAATGAGAAACTCTCTTTTCTCTTAATCACTAAATGATAAAAAGTGCAATTTTGCACTTTGCCCCCTCCACTCTAACACATTGTCATATGGGTCCCTCCGATTATGATATTTATTCAAAATCACCCTCCCCTTTTCATAATTTTAGGATTTTAGTTAAAATCAGTTAGAAAATTTAAAAAGGAGGGGGGACCGCTAAGTTGGTTACAACAAACTTTCAAAATTTAAAAAAAAACAAATTCCTGCTCTTAATTAATTCCCTCCAAAATATAAATCATAATATTTATTATTTAAAACTAAACTTATTATTTTTATTAAAACTTTAATTTCTCAAAAATAGGAAAGTGGAGTTACAATTCTCCGTCTTAATTTACACGGAGAATGGTCATTCTCCGTGTAATTTAGCACGGAGAATGGTCATTACAGTGTTAAAACGCAGAAGAATGACCATTCTCCGTATTAGAAACACGGAGAATGTCATTCTCCGTGTTAAATAAAACGGAGAATGCCATTCTCCGTGTTAAATAAAACGGAGAATGACCATTCTTCGTGTAATTTAGCACGGAGAATGGTCATTCCAGTGTTAAAACGCAGGAGAATGGTCATTCTCCGTGTTAGAAACACAGAGAATGCCATTATCCGTGTAAATTAACACGGAGAATGTCATTATTCGTGTTAAATAAAACGGAGAATGGCATTCTCCGTCTTAATGAAAACGAAGAATGGACATTCTCCGTGTTAATTTACACGGAGAATGGTTATTCTCAGTGTTAAAACGTAGGAGAATGGCCATTCTCCGTGTAATTTAGTACGGAGAATGGCATTCTCCGTTTCTAAATTACACGAAGAATGGCCATTCTCCGTTCTAAATAACACAGAGAATGACATTCTCTGTGTTAAATGACACGGAGAATGGTCATTCAAATGTTTAAACACAGGAGAATGGCCATTCTTCGTGTTAGAAACACGGAGAATGTCATTCAAAACGGAGAATGATATTCTCCTTGTTAAAAATACAGGAGAATGACTATTCTTCGTGTGATATCGACGGAGAACAGTTGACAGAAACCTAATTTTTTATTTTTTTTGTTTCGTGGAAAGAAATTTGACATGAATAAAGATTCAAAAAAATTCGTTCTTCTTTCAAAACGATGCTAACTCTTATGGAAAAGAAGAAGAAGATCTTCTCTCCATAATTGACCTAATTCTCAGAGAAGAAGAAGAAGAAGAAGATAAGCGATGATCGGAGTTCGACTGAAAAAAAGTATGGTGAACTACGAATGATCTTTGCGATCTTTGCTGAAGATGAGAGCAATGGAATTCAGATCTCTCGTGAAGACGAAGAAGAAGAGAATCGCAATCCATATCTAAGTTTGTGCGGAGGGATAGTTATGGTATTAATTTTGTAAATACAGAGCATCTAAAGGGAATCTTGGAATACTTAACGTGGAAATATATAATTCTGGACATTTTATAAAACCCATCATGCGGGTGGGTTTTTCATAAAAACCAACCCCGAAATTGGGTTCCTCAGCAATTTTCAGTTTCTTTTTGTGTTTGGAAGTAAAAAAAAAACAAGCTGGAAAGTAAAATGATTTTTAAGGATTAGAAAAAACAATAAAGCTAGTTGGATAGAATCTATCAGGATAGAGAGAAGTAGATTTGATATAATTTATTAATATTTTAACCAATATTTTAAAAATCGGACTGGACCGGCCGGTTCATCCGTGAACCGGTTGTTTTTCGAGTTCGGTTCATTATTGACCCGGTGTTTTTTAAAAATTAGTATTTTTGTAAAAAAATTAATATCCATAAAGGATTAATTTGGACTACTTAGATTAATCCAGTGGTTGAACCAGTTGTTGAACCAACTGGTTGAACCAATTTGACCCGACCCAGTGTCTTGACCGGGTCAAGCACCGGTTCGGTTTTTAAAACATTAATTTTTACTCTCTCTCTCTCTCTCTCTCTCTCTCTCTCTCTCACATGTCATATTTTCTTATGTCCTGAATACCCTTTTACCAAATTCAAATAGGTGATTTTGAATTCCAATAGGTGTTAGAGTTCCAATAGGTAATTTTGAGTTCCAACACAGTTAATGGTGGAAGAAGACTAAAGGTTTTAGCCTCTCTATCCTATTCTTTCTCTTCCATTATTCAGGAAGGAAGAACAAAGGAACGAAGACTAAAGGTTAACGGGTGGAGTATTAAGAGGTAGCCTCCTCTGTTCTTTTTCCTCCAATATCGGTCTAGCCATTAACTGTGGTGGAAGGAAGACAAAAGGTAGACTCTTAAACTCCATTCATATGTTCTTCCTCCTCCATATCAAACCACTATTTATTTCAAACGTTTAGTCTTCCTTGAAATTTGTTTATGTGGCATTGCTGGACAAAGGAGCTGATGATAGTGATGTCCTTGTCAGACACAGTTAGCTAGCTCTCTCGTTGTCTACTTACTGACTACCAAAGTGCTAATAGCTTCCGAACTAGCCATGGAGAAGAAGAAAATTTATACTTTGTCTTCCTTCAAATTTGTACTTTGTTCCTTTCTATGGAGAAGAAGAAAATCATCGCTATGTAATGATCTTTCTGGTTTCTGGTTTCTGGAATAGTTTGAAAATTATCTTTTGATTGCTATGTAATGATCTTTTTTCTTTTAGTAATCAAATTTCATTAATAGTCAGAATTCCTCATTGGATTGTTGACATGTGCTACGAAATATAACTGGTTAGTTGCAGCTCAGTACTTTAAAACCAATCTTGCTACGGAATGGCTAACAGTGGGAATCCGATTTAGCCTCTTTATTTGTGTGAATCCGATGCAAGATAGTTTTCTAAATTACTTGTGTTGAATCATGTAGTTGTCTAATCAAAACAATAAGAAGTGTGATACTAGAAGTAATTTATGTCGACTTCATTTGGAATTTTAGAACATCAACTACATTTATCGTTCTGTAATGGAAAAGTTCCAAAATTCAGAATGAAATTTGCAGCAATCGTGAACAGTGAGGGGGATGAGTGATTTATGGTAACTCTGATAATGTCCTCTACATCAATAGTCACTTATGCAAATCTAAATTAGTTTACCAGTACCCATGTAAAGATGTTCAGAAACCTAGCTACATGTTTGAATAAGACCATTGCAAAGTCAAGTAACATCTAAAGTGGTGTGACAATATATAGGATCCTGTACTGCACGTCTATCTGTTCCTCAATAATAGCACCATATGCAGCTGATTACTGGATGCCTATCCTCGTCACTATGCTACAGTGTACAAAAATTTTATATGAAAGCAATATTTTTTAATTGTGTCATCAAACATTGATTCAAATTAAGTTTTATCTTATTTATCATGAATGTGAATCTTGTTGTCTGTATTCTTGATTCATTAGTATTACAAATTAGAGAAAGTTAATTCATTAGCCATAGCAAAGACATTGACATCTAAAAACATGAATTAAAAACATAAGTTTTCTTTGGACAAGATATAAGAAAAGTTTTATTTAATAGTAGCACTAGTTGGACATGGATCAAACTTCTGAGCTACTATCAGTCAACACGATCACATAAGGAGGCTTAGTAGCTTTATCTTTCATAGTCTTCAGGACATCCAAAAACATTTCATACATGCCCATCAATGGTTCCACCTGCAGAAGCGAGTCCCTTATTTCATCTTCTTCATTATGAGCAAGCAGCCTCTTGAAGTGCTCCTTGATCTTTGTCTTCAGCTCATCATGTTGCTCTCCTAGTCTAGCGAACATCGGGGGTAAACTTGCTGGAGAGGCAGGAATACTTCATTCACTAGTAATCTTCTTTGTCAGCGTCTTATCATTGTCCATTGTGTGAGATCAAATTCTTGCTGGAAGTTTGCAGAAGTAGAAGGATGTTATATGACAGGAGGTATAAGCAATTTATATAGAGAAATGATTTGGGAAAGGGAGGCTTTCCATCTTCTATAATAAATTTTTCTTGATAAACAAATGAATAATTGCTAGGTCATTGGAATATGAAACAAATGCAATATCTGTGCATTCCTGAAAAATTGCTAGGTCATTGGAATATGATAAATAGATGAATAATTGCTGCCAAATGCAATATCTGTGCATTCATGAAAAATTCCTTCCAGCACCTTATACTTTTTATCTTCTTCAATCATGTGAGGGTATCCTCCAGCAAAAAAATGTTAGAATGTCTTCTTTTAACATCTTTTGTAAAACCCCTAAATTTTTACTTTTTATTTTTATTATTAAATTTGGTACAGATTTAAAATTTTGTATTGTACGTCGCGTAGTCGTATGGTACATCGTGCACGAAATTCATTTTTTTTTGAATTTGCTCGACGAGTGCGAATATGTGAGAGCGTACATATTTTTAGAAAAACATGTTTTTTTCTATTTTTATACTTTCAAGATAATATATATAATAATTATTTTTACCATTATACCAAATTTCTAAGTTGGTTATTTTAATCCTTTCTTTCTAATATTTATTAATAATAAATTATATTTCATTGTATGCTAGAAAAGCATAATTTTGTATAAATAATTATGCATACATATATCATAATCAATTATTAGTTTATTTTTAAATAATAAGGTAAAATTTCGAAATTATTATTATAGTATTTTTGGAAAAACATATTTTGAAATTTTATGGCAATTTAAATCTTGGTTTGAATTTATGGATTTATTTAAATAGTTAAATATTTGAAATTTGATTTATCCCATTTGATTTTAAACTGAAAATTTAATTAGATTTAAATTGGATTTTGTATTTAGATTTGGATTTGATTACTTTTAAATTAAATTACGAATTATCTATTTTTGGGGTTTAAACTACTCATAATTCTTATCCAATTGAGAATTTTCACATCCTATAAATAGGCAGGTACTCCTCCAAATTTCTATCATTCAGTATTTCTCCAAATAATTTTCCACAAAAAAACTTGTGCATCGTGTCCGTGTCTCAATCTTTTCCACTAATTCTCTTCTTCTACAGATACATTATTTTTTGTCCCATCCGACAAACCCGGACGTCCATCCATGTCGTGTCGGACAATCCCCGACATGACCCAACCCTAAATCCTAGCCTAGCCTAGTTTCCGCTCCTGTCACAGCACCCCGCCGTCGCTACGAACCCCAGCCAACACCGACACAAAACCTAGCAGGCAAGTCCCTGCGACCAAACCCCAGACCCCAGCATCTCATTACCAACACCATTCCGACATCCTTCCGGCAACCCAGCCGCCACCGCGGCCACTGCCGCGGCAGCCCCGCCTACACCACCATCACCACCAAGACCCATCACAAGCCATCACCACCGCCGTCGCCATTACCACCTCCACAACCACCGCTGCCGCCACCCGAACCACCCCGTCGGCCTAACACCACCTCCGTACGCCCCACCGGAGCCCCCACCTGCCAAAACCAGCCACCCCATACCAGCCGCTCCACCACCGCCAACCCATAACACCACCAGAAAAAGAAATAAACCGTACACCCAAACTCACCTCGTCGGCGACCACCTTGGTCACAGCCTCGAACCGCCGCCTCCTTGACCGAGCCAACCCCAGCGCCCTCCACGTGACCGCCCGCGTCTGGCGACGCCGGCAGCCACCGCGACCAGAGCCCTAGTCGCCGCCCTACTCCAGATCCGCCAAGCCTGCGCCCTTTCTCCTTCTCCTCCGCGCGCCTAGCCGTGGCCACCGCGCGAGCTGCCTCCCCTTCACCGCGACCGCCGCCGCCACTCTCGGCCGGCAGCTCCGGCGAGAAACCCTCCGCCCGACCGCTCTCCTTCTTCCACATCCTCTTCGCCGCCCTTCCGACCCCAAGCCCGATCCTCTCCGCAGCCGTTTGCCGCCCTTCGCCGCCCCCGTCAGCTCCGAACCCCCTTTCTCCGCCTCTCCTCCCTCTCTGATGTTTTAGTTTGTTTCTTCTCTCTCTCTCCCCCCTTTCTCTTTTAGTAGAAAAACAACAGCAGTCAGTGGACTGCTGCGCTATTGTTTTCTTTATTTTTTGTTTTTTAGTAATTATTATTATTATTATTATTATCATCATTTTTATTCTGTTGTTATATTTTTGTGTTTCCTTAGTTGATTTATTTTAATATTATTATTATTATTAATGTTATTTTTTATGAAATTTTTATTGTTTAATTTTTATTATAGTGTTGTTTTTCGAAAACTAGTTATATATAGGATTCGCATGGTATATAATAATAATGATGATTATTGTCATTTTTGGTGATATTATTATTAGTAAAATTAACACTAGTTTCAAAGTATTGTTATATATGCGGAATCCTTTACAAGGTTATTTTATATGCCTTGACCTAAACGAGTTATAAATATTTACGATATTTATTTAAGTTATTTTTGTATATAAGTGTAGCTATTACCTATAAGCATATTTTTGGGATTCAATCTAGATGGATTTATTTCGCTATTTTCAAATATTGTCTACATTATTGTCCTAATAAAAAGACTATAAAACTTTTGAATATTATAAATAGTTTTTGAAACTCGTATATATATATTATTATCAAGTTTTCTTTGATTATCCTCCTATCTATGACAAATTCTCTTTATCCTATTCCCTCACAAGTTCTGCACAACCCCTGTCAACCATAACTAATTTGATCCTTCCGGACCCAATGGAATTGTCCATGCCACCATCAGAGGTCACCTTGCATAGTTGTTAGCCGAAGTCGCAGTTCATGCCATATTGATCATTACAGTACACCAGGCGTCCTACCAGGCAAGATACCTTGCCATTTGCTGTTTATTTATTTTAGCTCATATTTTATGCATTGTTCATTATTTTTTTTATGCAAAATAAACTGTGATACATGGCATAACCTGTTAGAACTTACTGTTCATTTATATTTTCTGCTATGTATTATTTTTCTTACACATTAAACCTAGATTTAAGGGACCACCTTTGTGTGTTGCATTCATGGCCTTGACACGTTGTACCACGAAGTTGTGTGTCGCATATAGAACACGGACATGCGTGATTGGCCGGCCACCAGTACGTACAAGTCGTGCGATAGAATTAACCGCTAATAGAATTGTATGCTAGTTTTGACTTAGCGGTTATAGAGGTTTACTGTTGTGGATACAACATAGTAGGCATTGGACGGGGAGGACAATTCCTTACGTATGGACTTCGATGCACTTTCCCTTTTGTAACCCGTGAGCTCCGCCGGAGACGTGGGTCAGATTATCCATAATAACTGACGGCCACTGGCGATTCTGCGGAACGTCATGCTCTTACTGATGGGGCATCTGGTGCCCAAGAGGGGACTACGCCGATCCTATTTAGCCAGGGCCCATGCGTAGGAAGGATTGTTCTTAACTACATTTCACTTAGAATGGATAGGCACCTTTATCCGTTATGTACGAGTACTTTTGGTTTGGGTACTTGTATCTGACCGTGGCTTGGAATAATAACTTGTCGCGGATAGTTCGTCACATCTTGTCCTTGTTTGGTTGTAGGTGTGACTTACTACTTCGATGAGAAGGTATTGAACCTTGTTGGGGTCCGGATACCATATTGGATTCATAGCATGGGAAGATACGTCACCGTGAATTAGTTTACCAACTCATGTCCTTGTTTGGTTGGGGGATGGTACGCTCGTTCAATAGGTGTGTATTGGACCATGTTATAATTCGATTGACTTATTTATTTGAGCAATATTTATTCAGTTTATATGGCATGATATTATCTGTCTTGTTACGTCCCTCTGAGGACCTGGTTATCTCGCTAGGTGTGTGCTCTTGTCTTTCGTAGGTGCTCTAGCTCTAGCCGTGATTATCACTATTTCTTCGAGGATGATTGCACTTGGATCGTCTTCGCTTCGTTCGCCAAACTCATTCATTTTCCATGTATTTTTTTTTCTTCTTTACATGTTGGTAGTAGATTTGTCTCCGCCCAACATATTGTATCAAGACAATTCATTCTCATTATATGATATCTTTTATTCATTTATTTGTGTGGATGAGATTAGTTATGGTTCTACTGCATTTTACAGCTTATGTATTCATACGAGGATTCCATATATTGGAGTGTACTTCGTATGAATACAGCTGGCATGTCAACGTTCCTAGTCCTACGTATTTTAGGACTGGGGCGTTACATCTTTTCACTACCTGGTAAGGATATATCTTTCATTGATGAGTCTAATGTCCTTGAGTGTCATCACCTTGAAAATGTGGCAACAAGGTATTCCAGCTATCTCAAATTTCTTGCAACTGCAGCTCCAAAATTCTTCCTCTTCTATGTATTCAACAACGTGCACAAACTCCTTGTTGTACCACTTATTAATGATTGCTCTCTCCATTACTTTATATTTTTCAACACCATCCTCTTCTTGCACACCTTCCACAATAGGTCGAATCATATGACAATACATCAAACGTCTAATCTCATCTTGAACACACTTGAACTTTGAGTTTGTGAATGCACCTCTAAACTATTTTTTCCAATCAAAATTTGAGATGAGTTTAACCACTTTTGTCCACGATTCATAGTCTACAATAAACTCCTTTCTGATCTTAAAACTCATTGCTATCTCATACTGCTCAACAAATTATTTTAGCGTGCTCATGGATTGAACATAACCATCAAAAAAGACATGCATTCCTTCACTTCTTTGAGTTAAAACCATACCAGCCCAGAAGCTGTTGTGCAGATATACTGGTGCCCTTTTTTCTAACACTATATAGATCAATTAACCACTGATTTCTCTCCATTCGAAACTGCCTCAAGAACTCAGTCCATTTATTCTCAATTCGTCAACAATATGGCTATCATACACCAAGGTTTTGAACTCCGGTATTGTCTTGTCAAATTGTCCAACAATGACAAACTTCTGAGGCAACTTGGATAAAATATGCCATAAGCAAAATCTGTGAATGGTGTTAGGCATAACCTCGGCCAACAAGGAGTTGAAAAATATATTGTGGAAGGTGTGCAAGAAGAGGATGGTGTTGAAAAATATATTTTACAAAGCCAACAATAAGTGGTAAGGATATGTTTTTGTTGTGAAAAGCCAACAAAACGATCTTATGTCCTATGTGTAACAAGTGCATAGCCAAATAAAATCGATTGTCCATGGTGATTAACGCCAACTATTGTAGCAAAAGGCATTTTATATCTATTAACTAGATAAGTTGTGTCGAAACTCACATCATCATAAAATTCTTCGTAGGCTGCTCTTGATCGAGGATGAATCCACAGCACATTAGTTAGCATGCCTTCCTCATTGACGTCCAAAATGTAGTGCCCCTTCCCTACATCGTGTCCCGTTCTCCGTCCACGGGATGCGCGAGAAAGGAACACTGTCGCTATCGATTAGGTCGGGACCGATCGAATCGATCGAACGGGAACGGTTGAATTAAGATCCATTCCCCGTTATGGAATGGTTTCTTCGGAACCAAGTCACATATTCAGCGGGTTGTGCCTCAAGGATTGACTCTGCGGCTGAGTCGGGAGAGACCTCCCGTTGCTCTGTTTTTCACGCCGCTTGTGTTGGTTTTGACTTGGTTTTCTGAATGCGTTTTCGTGAATGTTTTCGATAGTTTTTATGGCTTACATTTCAAACTCGCATTTCCTATCGAACTTCTTAAATAATACAGTATTCTAATCGGTTTCTTGTACGATTTCAGGTAATCGCGTAGGCGACGTCTAGCGCGACCAACAAGTTCTCTCGCCTGAAGTAAGCTCAAGGTGAGTGGCTGACCCTTCTCTTCTCGATCCCTTCTTAGGTAAATCAATAATGTTTGTTACGAACGAAAGGATAAATGCAAGGGCACGGACACGATAAAAGAATCAAGTTTTCAAAGTAAAGGTAGGTTGTATCTTAATAACTAAAACTATGTCCTTGTACGGTCATGGACAACTTGTCGACAAGACGATAGTTTCCTCGAGCGGCAACCCGGGGCCACGGGACCGTTTCGGCCTAGGAGGAAACATGGTATAGTTGTGCTGGATGATAGCACGGGTTAAGCGGGAACTCGCAGCGGGGCTCGCTACTCGCGTTGTGAGGACCCCGACTAACAAAGCTATACGTCCAGGATGGCTTGTGATGTCAGTGACCAATCACACGAGATATTGCACTTGGTATGAAAATGATAACAATTGACAGGGAAGAACATGGTAAGTCTCATAAGGCACGGCGCAGTCCGCCGTGGGTAAGTTCCAACGCATGTTACATTATGCTTGTCATATGCTTGTTTGAAATTCATTAGGATGGTTAGAAACATTCATACACTAAGTCATATAAACTCCTCAACCAAATGAGAGCTTGAAACTTAATTAGCCACGCACCATTACAAAGTGTAATGTACTGATCCTGGCTCTCCAGGCTGGTACCCCGAACCACGAAGGGCGTGCCACTTAAAGCTCAAGACGGTGCGAACACTTTTGACGCCTCATCCGTGTGTTAAAGGCTTGTTTCTGAATTCCTTTTGAAGACCCCGTACTCAGTCCAAAAGAAGATGACGACTCGACTCCCCTCGATAGCAAGTGAAAAGTGTTATGTTTTGCTTGTAAAAAGGGATGTAATGTATGGAACGACTATCTCATCAGCGTTTATTTTGTAATCGAGTCATGTTGTAGCCCGTACTACAATGAATGTAATGGAGTCAATGTAAATGAAGTTTTATTATCAATGAAAAGTCTATTTCTATTTCAAATGTGTCAATCAATTTCTCTGCGTACTCTAACTTGATGTTATATTTCGGATAACCTTATGACTATGCCTTGTGCGATCGCAACTTTGGTTCGCACGGCATCACGCCCGGGGGATGACTATCGATTCTACGGAATCGGGACATGACATAATGGTATCAGAGTACGGGTTTACATCCTTTGGCCTCGCGTCTACAGTTTCAAATCCTTGACCTCGCATCGATGAGATAAGTTATTCCATACAATGAGTCCATAATAATTTAAGACTGATGTGTTTGCCTTCGTATTGCAGAAGTGCCGGAACCCACGGCCGAGCAAGAGCAGAGCGCTTCTAGCGGCTCTAGTAGTTCGCGGGCCGGACCTTCTAACAATACTATCGAAAGGATGATGCGCATGATGGAGGCACAGCGAAATCAGTCCGAGACCCGACATCAACAGACAGAGGCATGTCAGGCCCAGTTCGAAGCTCGCTTCGACGCACAAGCTAAGCTGCAACAAAAGCAACTAGATACTCTGCAGCAGATCATCCAGACAATCATGGCCAATAGAAATTCTGCGACTATGCCTACTGTCACCGTGTCGGCGGTCCAACCCATTGAAGTCGACACGGAGGATCCCGAGCGTCAATCGGCGGCACCAAAAAAGTACAACTTTAAAGTGTCAGAATTCAAGAAAGCGTGTCGCACTTCCTTTAGCGGTACCGAAGGCCCCTCTATGGCAATTGACTGGTTAGAAGAGCTGGAAGATCACTTCGAGCTCCTCGGTATTGAAGAATCAAAGCAAGTCGCCTGCGTACAACTTCAACTACAATTGAACGCGCACGACTGGTGGGCCATGCACAAGCGAGCGATCCGACGCAACAACAGCACAGCGCCAATCTCTTGGGCTACGTTCCGCAAAGCTTTTGAAGTCGAGTACCTTTCCTCCGCCGTTCGCTAAGAGAAGGAGAATGAATTCATGCAGTTGAGGCAAGAGAACCGGACAGTAGAACAGTATGCCGCAGAATTCAACAAATTGTCCAAATTTGCTGGTGCGTTTCTTCCTACGGAGGAGTGTCGTGTGCGACGGTTCGAAGTGGGTCTGCGACGCTCTATCGGTACGCATGTCGGGGTCCCAGAGTACAAGACCACGGACGATGCTCTGAATCATGCTCTCCGCCTTGAGAGCCAGTACCCTCCTGTTGATGCAGACTTTGTGCGCAATTCCAATCACAAACGGCCTAGCTATACAGGGGGCAACAATTACGCGTCAAAGCGTCCAAACCATGGCGGTTACCAGGGACATAACCTATCATCGCGATATGCCAAGTGCCTTTCCTTTGGGCATGATACGAGCAAGTGCTTTGTCCTCGAAGGGGGATGCTTCTTTTGCGGACAGAAGGGTCACCAAAAGCGAGAATGCCCCTGAAGATTGAATCGTAACGCCCCGCCACAACAACACCGTCAAGAGAACTGAGGACAGGCGCCCCGACCTCCTCAGCCCACTCAACCCAACAACCAAGATCGACGTGCTAATGCTCAAGGGCGCGTCTTCGCCCTGCCTCGAGACGAGGCGTTCGCTTCCGACACTGTTGTGACAGGTTTATTGAATTTCAATAATGTACCTGCTCGTGTGTTATTTGATTCAGGCGCTTCGTATACTTTTATATCGACGGTCTTCGCCGCCGAGCACAAATTTCTTGTAATGTCATTAGACCTTGCTCTTAGCGTAATTATGCCTTCAGGCGTGCCACTACTCATAAATTTAGCATGTGGGGGAGGAACCATATGTATTGGGGGTCAAAAGATCGATCTTGATGCGATAGTTCTAGATATGAAGGACTTCGACATCATACTGGGCATGGACTGGCTCGGTCCTTGCAACGCTACCATCGACTGCACAGAAAAGAGGGTCACCTTCCGCATACCTGGAGTGCCCGAATTCTGCTATTCGTGTGGTGAAGCCTCGCCGACCTGCATGGTGATCTCGGCAATTTCTGCTCGGAAGCTTCTTCATTCCGGATGCGAAGGCTACTTGGCGTTCGTTCGTGACACGAGACAGGATGGTGCAAACGCGGGTCAGACCAACATTGTGGCAGAATTCTCAAACGTGTTCCCGGACGAGCTACCCGGCATGCCGCCAGATCGAGAAATAGAGTTCACCATCGACACATTCCCTGACACCCGGCCGATCTCGAAAGCTCCGTACAGAATGGCTCCTGCAGAATTGAAAGAACTGAAGGCACGACTACAGGAATTACTTGACAAAGGGTTTATCCGTCCGAGTGTCTCGCCGTGGGGTACGCTCGTGCTGTTTAAAGAAGAAGGATGGATTGATGCGGCTCTGCATCGACTATCGGGAATTAAATAAGGCCATCGTCCGAAAAAATATCCCCTGTCCCGCATCGACGACTTGTTTGACCAGCTCGAAGGTGCAACGGTATTTTCGAAGATTGATCTGCGATCGGGTTATCACCAACTCAAAGTCAAGCCAGATGACGTACCGAAGTCTGCCTTTCGCACTCGCTACGGCCACTACGAGTTCTTGGTAATGTCGTTCGGCCTGACAAACGCACATGCCGTCTTCATGGATCTGATGAATCGGGTGTTTCATCCGTTCGTTGACAAATTCGTAGTAGTCTTCATCGATGACATCCTCGTCTACTCGAAGGATCGAGCGCAACATGCAGAACATCTGCGGACGGTACTCCAAACCCTTCGAAAGAATCAGTTATATGCGAAGAGGAGCAAGTGCAAATTCTGGCTGAACAACGTCTCATTTTTCGTGCACATCATCTCCGCCACGGGCATCACAGTCGATCCGAAGAAATTCGAGGCAGTTGCTGATTGGAAACGGCCCACAATAGTTATTAAAATTCGAAGCTTCCTAGGCTTGACGGGATACTACCGACGCTTCGTGAAGGACTTCGCGAAGATTGCATCGCCGTTGACTCGCCTCACCCAGAAAGGAGTCGCATTCGAGTGGTCAGACGATTATGAAGCTTCCTTCCAAGAGCTCAAACAACGGCTTGTTTCATCCCCGATACTCGCACTTTCTGAAGGGACGGAGGAATTTCAAATCTTTAGCCATGCTTCTGGCCAGGACTTGGGGTGTGTGCTCATACAGCAGAATAAGGTGATATCTTTTGCTTCCCGACAGTTGAAGCCGCACGAGAAGAACAACCCCACGCACGACCTAGAACTAGCGGCGATTGTGTTTGCGTTGAAGCTGTGGCGTCACTATCTCTATAGCGTGGTGTGCAGGATTTATACGGACCACAAAAGCCTCAAGTATCTCTTCACCCAGAAAGAGCTGAATTTGCGGCAGAGGTGATGGCTTGAACTGATCAAAGACTACGACTTATCAATCGACTACACGCCGGGCAAGGAAAATGTTGTAGCGGATGCGCTGAGCCGGAAGTACTTAGCTTCGTTATGCATCAACGATCGACTGCTGCGTGACTTGGAAGGGATGGGAATTGAACTCTGAGTTCGTTTTAGAGACGTAAAGCTGGCGCAACTGCGGCTGGAACCGGGCCTATTAGAGAGGATCAAGTCTGCTCAGAATGACGACCCATACCTGGAGAAGATGCGAAAGCTGATATCGACAGAAAAAGCGTCCGACTTTGCAGAGGACGAGTAGGGAGTGTTGCGAGTGAAGGGACGGCTATGCGTTCCGGATGACACAGAACTTAGAAAGGAGGTAATGTCGAAGGCGCATTATGCAAAATATTATTTGCATCCTGGTAGCACCAAGATGTATAAGGACCTCTGCATTGTCTTTTGGTGGCACGGCATGAAGAGGGACGTAGCGCTCTTTGTGTCAAAGTGTATGGTCTGTCAGCAAGTCAAAGCCGAGCACCAGCGACCGGACGGGGTGATGCAGAACCTTGCCATTCCAGAGTGGAAATAGAATTATGTCACTATGGACTTCGTTATTGGCTTGCCGAGGACGCCGCGGGGAAACGACGCCATCTGGGTCATCGTCGATCGACTAACCAAGTCAGCGCACTTCATAGCCATTAAAGTTACTTGGAGCGTCGACCGCCTTGCTCAGATATACCTTGATGAAATTGTTCGGCTGCACGGGGTCCCAGTATCTATCATCTCGGATCGAGATGGACGATTCGTAGCGCGCTTCTGGGGTAGTCTTCATTCAGCATTGGGGACCAAGTTGAAGTTTAGCTCAGCTTATCATCCTTAGACTGACGGCTAAACAGAGCGGGTGAACCAGATTCTCGAGTACATGTTACGACTCTGTGCGATCGACTTGAAGTCAAGCTGGGACGTTCATCTACCGCTGGCCGAGTTTGTATACAACAACAGCTATCAGTCCAGCATCAAAATGGCACCGTATAAAGCTTTGTAAGGCCGGAAGTGCAGATCGCCCATTTTCTGGGATGAAGTCGAGGAACGGCAGATACTCGGTCCGGAACTGGTGGAGCAGACCGTACAGAAGGTCAAGTTGATACGGGAGAGATTGAAGATAGCACAAAGACGGCAGAAGAGCTATGCCGACACGCATCGACGCCCCCTCGAGTTCTCGAAAGGTGACCATGTATTCCTGAAAGTGATGCCCATGCGTGGAGTTTCAAGGTTCGGTGCGAAAGGAAAGTTGAGCCAAAGATTTGTTGGCCCGTTCGAAATATTAAAACGAGTCGCCCCAGTAGCTTACCAAATTGCCTTGCCGCCTACGTTGTCGGAGGTACACGACGTCTTCCACGTCTCATAATTACAGAAGTACGTGCATGATCTGGGCCATATGGTAGATTTGGGTCAGCTGGTTCTGAAGGCGGACTTGTCATATATCGAAGAGCCGGTACAAATCTTGGAGCGCAAGGATAAGCTTCTCCGCAACCGTGTTATTCTCTCGTCCGTGTCCTCTGGAGAAACCATTCGGTCGAAGAGTCGACGTGGGAGCTTGAGTCAGAAATGAAAGAAAAATTTTATTCATTGTTCTCATAGAGGTAGGTTCTATTCTTAAGTTTCGAGGATGAAACTTTTTCTTAGTTGGTTATGGTATAGTGCCCCGTCCCTACATCGTGCCCCGTTCTTCGTCCACAGGGTGCGCGAGAAAGGAAGACTGTCGCTATCGATTCGGTCGGGACCGATAGGTCGGGATCGATCGAATCGATCGAACGGGAACGGTTGAATTAAGATCCATTCCCCGTTATGGAATGGTTTCTTCGGAACCAAGTCCCATATTCAGCGGGTTGCGCCTCAAGGATTGACTCTGCGGCTGAGTCGGAAGAGACCTCTCGTTGCTCTGTTTTTCACGCCGCTTGCGTTGGTTTTGACTTAGTTTTTTTAATGCATTTTCGTGAATATTTTCGATGGTTTTTATGGCTTGCATTTCACACTCGCATTTGCTATCGAACTTCTTGAATAATACAGTATTCTAATCGGTTGCTTGTATGATTTCAGGTAATCGCGTAGGCGACGTCTAGCGCGACCAACAAGTTCTCTCGCCTGAAGTAAACTCAAGGTGAGTGGCTGACCCTTCTCTTCTCGACCCCTTCTTAGGTAAATCAATAATGTTTGTTGTGAATGAAAGGATAAATGCAAGGGTACGGACACGATAAAAGGATCAAGTTTTCAAAGGAACTGTAGGCTATATCTTAATAACTAAAATTATGTCCTTGTACGGTCATGGACAACTTGTCGACAAGGCGATAGTTTTCTCGATCGGCAACCCGGGGCCACGGGACCGTTTCGGCCTAGGAGGAAACAGGGTATAGTTGTGCTGGATGATAGCACGGGTTAAGCGGGGACTCGCAGCGGGACTTGCTACTCGCGTTGTGCGGACCCCGATTAACAAAGCCATACGTCCAGGATGTCTTGTGATGTCAGTGACCAATCACACGAGATATTGCACTTGGTATGAAAATGATAACAATTGACAGGAAAGAAGATAGTAAATCTCATAAGGCGCGACGTGGTCTGCCATGGGTAAGTTCCAACGTATGTTATATTATGCTTGTCATATGCTTGTTTGAAGCCTCGTCCGTGTATTAAAGGCTTATTTCTGAATTTCTTTTGAAGACCCCGTACTCAGTCCAAAAGAAGATGACGACTCGACTCCCCTCGATAGCAGGTGGAAAGTGTTATGTTTTGCTTGTAAAAAGGGATGTAATGTATAGAACGACTATCTCATCAGCGTTCGTTTTGTAATCGAGTCATGTTGTAGCCCGCGCGGCAATGAATGTAATGGAGTCAATGTAAATGAAGTTTTATTATCAATGAAAAGTCTATTTCTATTTCAAATGTGTCAATCAATTTCTCTGCGTACTCTAACTTGATGTTGTGTTTCGGATAATCTTATGACTATGCCTTGTGCGATCGCAACTTAGGTTCGCACGGCATCACGCCCGGGGGACGATTATCGATTCAACGGAATCGGGACGTGACACATAAGATGAAATAAATCTCTATCCTTCTGCCGCATTCTTAGAAACAAAATGCGAATTGCCTCGGCATCTCCTTTACCTAGTCTTAGCCTTCTTCTTTTGTCAATATAATTTCTACAATATCTTGGCAAACATCATATATGTTCTGGTTCACCCGCTTGAACCTCTAGCACCCTTATACTCTTAGACGGTCTTAAGCCTGCAATATCATTGGCTTTCAATTCTCTTCATACCCATGGGCATGGTTCTATGAGCATGCATCAACATGGACATATATGGTCGCAATTCATGGTTGTGTTGTGTGTTCGTTTTTGAAACTTTCCAAACCCTATTTCCTCTGCATATTGTATTTATCCTTGCAAGACAATTGAACCTCTTAGTCAACTTTTCATAGTGTTGCTTCCTTCCTCTATCACAACATATTGTTACATATGCATAATCTTCGCCATTTTTTCTATGACCAGACCTCTTTGCCACACTAAAACCAGCAACCATTACATGATTATGATAAGCATCGAATAGGGTCTTTACACTGCTAAGCAACATATTTGGTTTAGGCCCTTCTTAGATGTTGAAATTATTGATTTCTTCCACTCTTTCTTCAACTTCTACTTGCATAGACGGAATAGAACATGCATCACCACCCGAATCCGATGTTCCTACGCCACCAACAGAATCCGATGATCCAGATGATAATATGCTATCACCTAGAACAATTCCAAATAGTTGTTCATACAATGCATTATTGTTCTGCATCTCGCCAACATTTTCCATCAGATATCTCTTTGAATGCTTCTCTCTCTCTCTCTTTTTGGTTGCTCTTTATTGTTTGTTCAACAAAACCAGCCATTAGTTACCCTCCAAAGAAATATCCATTGTTGTTAGCAAACAATAGAGGAAATTAATAACAAACCTTAGGAAATTGCACCTTAGAAAATTGCATTTAACTGGGAGGGAGAAGCATTTACCATGAAAGCATTTAATTCAATCTCTGAGAAACCATAGGGTGTGTAGGCCTAAAAAATGAAAGTCACGCTGAGTTGATCAAGACAATGTTTAAAAGTTATGCTGGGACAGCTCATCATTTGTCAGAGTGTCATTATGACTGACAGCACGACAGTCAAAGAATGTCTTCTCGTATGCCACGTATGCACGGAACTCGAGATATCATAGCCGACTACTGCGTGACTTTCGAAATCTTCTTCCATAAGACTCAGCCTTCATCAAGTTGGCGTACCAAAAGAGCTTATTGTAATTTAATGCGACTGACAAAGCAATCAATGTCAGAGATTTTGTGTCAGTCGAGGCACGTCGAATCAAGACAGCTGGCAGTTCTGACTCAAGTCTGCGTGTATTTTGAACTTCTGTGTTCCTTCCTCAAGCTTGCGTGTATTTTGAAGCTTTCTGCACCAAGTCTGCGTGTATTTTGAAGCTTTCTGCACCAAGTCTGCATGGATTCTGAAGCTTTCTGCACCAAGTCTGCATGAATTCTGAAACTTTCTATCCAAAGTCTGCGTGGATTTCGTCCTCAACAAGCCTGCGTAGATTTCATCAAATTGGAGTACGTGGCAGCCATGCCACCGATCTCTCACCTGCGTGTCCTGTAATTTGCACACGACTCATGCACGATTGCCATGTGTCCAACAGTTACAGGCCACGTCCAGTAACTGCTCATAACCTTGCCTATGTTAAATCCTGCGTGATTTCAACTATGCACAGGTTGTGAAGACAGTTATCTTTTTCAGTTATTTTTGACTCTATAAGTAGAGTTCTTTTCTCATTCATTGTACAGATACATAGATATCTAAATTGTTGTTGCATTTTTGAGAGCTTTTCTTCTTCGCATCGTCTAAGGGATAAAGCGATCGTCTTCTAGATCGGATTCCTACAGTTGTAATTTTCCCAGAAACACAATAAATAAAGTGAATTTATTTATGGAAAATAAATTGGCGACTCTGCTGGGGAAAATCATCTCCTCTTCTGAGATGGTAACAACTCAATGCGACACTTCGTCAGTCGGCTCGACGAAGAAGGTGATATCGATCCAATTCGATCAACTCGCCTACGAAGAAATACAGCGGGCTAAGAGTGGCAAGCCTACTTCAGCCTCTATCACCACTGCCAAGTCGAAGGGACGATTTGTCTACGTCCCTAAGAATTTGCTGGAAACCAATGGTGAAGTTTCTGCCACAGTGTCTACTCCTAACACTGGCAAGGACTCTACTGCAAGCACGTACACTCTTGTGTGCTCAAAGACGACGACAATCAAAAGTCACGCTGGCAGTACTGGCTCCTTAGCCAAGTCTGTTCCAGCGTCCAATTTCAAAGTCAAAAATCACGCTGGCAGCACTGGCTCCTTAGTCAAGCCTGTTCCAGCGTGCAATCTCAAAGTCAAAAATCACGCTGACAGCACTGGCTCCTTAGCCAAATCTGTTCCAGCGTGTATTTCTAAATTCAAAAGTCACGCTGATAGCACTGGCTCCTTAGCCAAATCTGTTCCAGCGTGTATTTCACCAAAATCTGGCTCTTTAGCCAAGACTTTATACACAGACAATACTGGCTCCTTAGCCAAATTGTCACCAGCATGCTCTAAGAAGAATAGTTCTTTAGCTATCTCTTCTTCTTTGCCAAGTTCTACTAGAGCTGGGGGTGGTCTTGCTAGAACTCCTCCACAAATGGCTCACAAAGTCCCTTCGAAAAGAAATAACTCTTTAGTTGTTTCTTCTGCTCCTGTAGTGTTTACTTCAGGAACAGCTCTGACTGACAGTTTTGTTAGTCAAAAAAAAGGAGATGGTCTTTTGACTACTCTTCCTTCTGGACATTCTATGTCTCAAAACTTGAATAAGTCTAAGAAGAAACATTTCTTAATGTCTTCATCTACGACTTCTTTGAATTGGGCACAGAATTTGTCTATAAAAGAGGGTCTGTTACCAACTCATAATCAAGGAAATGGTTCAACTCTTCCTTCTCTGCAAATATCCAGATCAATGGAAGGAAAACTCCATGTTTCAAAAACCAATGTGTTACCTCCAACTGATCTAAGAGCAAAACTTAATCAAATCCATTTAGGAAGCACTTCTGGTGTCAAAAAACCATACCAATCGGGAATAAAAGCAAAAGATCCAGATGCAGAGTATGCTAGAAATTATGTGGCTCACATTAATCACTCTCTATATAATCAAGAGCCATCAAGACCCAAGAACCGGAGATATATTCCTAAAAATACACAAAGAATGTTCTCTGATGTACCTTAATCTTTACAGACAGATTTACGAGAATACCTTCAACAGAAGAGAATGAATAATTCTATGTCAATGGATCATGACCATGCTGAATGTGACTTCCAGCCAAGAGTCATAATTCAATGCATATGTCAATCAATGGATCATGACCATGCTGATCATGAATGTAACTTCCAACCGAGAGTCACAATGCAATGCAGGTGTCAAAATAAACGACAATCTGTCTTCAATCGGATTCAGTGTGAACCTATGCCTGATGAAGATGAACCTCTGTTTGCTTCTGTCAACATGACCTCTCGGAATACTGGGGGTAGAACTGATAGTTCAGATGGAGTATATAGAGGCACCAGATCAAGAGTCATGGCTTCTAATCAAAGAACTTCGGTTTCTGAAGATTATTCTGAATTTCTTAGAGAATCTAACTTCCCACCTCTTCCTACTGGGGGTAATTCTCTGACAAATGACTTTGATACACAAAGCAGTGATTCAGAACATACAACATCCACTAATTCATCAATAATCCCTCGTACAGTCACAACATATATGGTGGATGGGAATACTGAATTAAACAATGAACCTTCTTCTTCAATGACTCCTCAAGACCAAAGGATTACTTCTTTGGAACAGCAAATGAAATCTATGGCTGGTACTATGAAGTCGATGTATGAACTCATGGCAACCCAGTTGCAAAATCGACAGACTGTACCAGATGCTATACCAATTGACACTGGTGTAAGTCCAGTACATGTTCCTCCAGCAGTACAATCCAATACCCATGGACAAGCTCAACCGGTTCCTAGTCACTCTGGAGCTGGGGGTAGTGCTTATAATGATGTTCCTCCTCCCAACTATTCTCTACAAGCTACAACTCCACAATCCTCCGGAGTTGTTACTGAAGAATTGAGGAATCTCCGAACTCAATTTGAGGCATTCAAACAGAAGGATGGTTTACAAAGGTTAGGCATCAAGCAACCTTATCCGATAGAATAGAAGCAAGTATCGTATCCTCCTAAATACAAGCCTCCTACTATCTCATTCTATGATGGAACCATTTCTCCAAGTCAATTTATTAATCACTTTGAAGTGATGACTGACCAGCTACAACCAAGTGACGCCCTTCTTACTCGGGTGTTTGTCGGATGTCTCAAAGGAAAGGCTTATGAATGGTATAGAAGTCTTCCGGATGGGTGTATTACCTCATTTGCCGATTTCAAACAAATGTTTCTTGAACGGTTCTATGAAGGGCTTAATGACATGACTATGTCTGCTCTTATAAGAATCAAGCAGAAAAATAATGAAACTACAGAGGAATTCAATGAACGGTTTCGAAGAGAAGCTCTCAAGATGCCTCTTGGAACTCCTGATGCTGTTACCATCGACACATGCAAATCAAATTTGTTGCCAATTATCAGTATGTGGACAGGATCTACTCAATTTCAAGATTGGCCTTCCTTCATAGTTAGTGCCAAAGCCGCAGAAATTAGTGCTGAAACTTTTAAAGGTTTAGGAGTACAGATGACTCCCAAAGAAACAGGTCAAAATACTAACAATAATGCTAAATCCAATACTCGTAAGGGAAAAGAAACCCTTGAAGTTAATCTTCAGAGTAAAGATACATCGACTGTTCAAACTCCTCCTGCCTCTACGACTCAACAACTAAGAGCACCTCGCCCCAAAGAAGAATACTCTTTTGATGACGATGATGTCCTTGGTATCTTTGAATGTCTGCTGAAAGGTAATAAAATACAATTACCTGAAATCAAGAAACCTGATGAAGCTGGCAAGACGGATCATCCTAAATACTGTCCATACCACAGAATGTTGGGTCACACAGTTCGTACATGTTATGTACTGAAAGGAAAGATCCAGGAAATGATTAAGTCTGGAGCTATCACTCTTACTCCGAAAGAGAAGACCGTCACCTCTAACGTCGTCTCTATGCAATTCGGAGATTTCCCTCCTCAACTTCTTGAAAGCGGGATCGTTCCTATTCCCAAGGCAACTCTTGAAATAGAGAATATTTCTCCTCCACAGTCTGAAGGATTAGTACCAATTACTATGAAAACAGGAGAAATCATATGGATTCATCCTGATCTAGTGGTAGATTTTGAATCTCCTCCTCTTCAAAAGACTACTTCCCGAAAATCTAAGAAGGCTGGAAAAATTAAGTCATGTCATATGACTTCTTTCGAATCTACTTCCGACATAGAGCCGAAAGATAAGGAAGAAGCACTTGCTGGTGCTACTAGAACAGGGAAACCTTATCTAAAGGATTATTCCAAGAGTCCTGAGGATACTCCTGATATCCCTCATGCTGACAAAGATGCTCCTAATGTTCCTCTTGAAGAAGAATCATCCACTGCACCTGTTCCTTCAACTACACCGGTTGTACCTACTCCTCCCAAGCCCACAACTCTTGAGAAAGGCAAACAGCAAGCTCGATTTGATAAGCCAATCAAGAAGTTCCCTCCTCTTGGGCTTCAGAAACCTTATAATTTTGACATTCTAGCTCAACTTGCTAATACTCCAGCTAGAATGTCCCTCTTTGAACTTTTACGCCTGTCTAAAGAGACTCGGGAGACGTTAAGTGAGGCACTTCTTCAGGCTGACTCTTGTCTAGCACAATTAAAGAAGCCAAATGAAGAACCTGCCACTTGCTTACATTGCAACAGTGTATTGGAGATTATCCCAAATATCACCTTTACGCAAGATGACATGCTACTAGAGGATAATCGACATGATCGGCCTCTCTACTACACCGGTTATATCGATACGGTGAAGATAGACTGTATCCTCATTGATCCAGGGTCTGCTATAAGTATAATGCCAAAGAGTCTGTTGGATGAACTAAAAATCCCTCTTCACAAGCTTTCCAAGACGGTTACTACTATCCTGGGATTCAATCAAAGCCGAAGCGAGCCTTTGGGAAAGATTCATCTGAAACTTCAGATAGGCGATTTCAGATCCAAAGTCACTTTCTATGTGATCGAGATCGTGGGATCTTATAATCTTCTTCTAGGAAGGCCCTTTCTTCATGAAAATAATGTGGTGCCTTCTACTCTTTATCAGTGTTTTAAATACATTGACAGCAATGGAAGAGTACAAAAGGAAGTTGCTGATATAAATCCTTTCCATGGGGTTGAAGCTTATTTCAATGATTCCCGGATGTACAAAGAAGAATATACAAGGGTGATACAAGCTATGGAGAAAGAGGATCCGCAAAGTGAGACCTTGATAATTCCTGTTAAAGGTCGAATTACTCAGCAACAATCTCCTAAACCCTCTGGAGAAAGTTCTTTCATTATTCCAGTGAGCGGACGGATCTCTCCATTACCTCAGTCGTCTACTCAAGATGCACTAATCATTCCTGTCAGTGGGCGTACTACAGTTTCTGTATCTTCACATATAAAATAGGATACTCTGGTAATCCCTGTTGGAGGGCGGACTACTCTTCCATCTCAGGCTTCAAGGGAGCTCACCTCTTTTGAGCCATTTGTTATCGATCTTAATCGAAACAAAACTTCCTCTCATTCTTCTTCTCCCCCTTTAGTCATTGATTTGGCTAAGATTTCTAAGGCTCAACCTCCTTCTGATGTAAATACTGCTACTTTTAAATTTAATAAAAAGTCTCCATCTTTGCAGTATATTGATGTGTGTAATCATGTTCATAGTTATTTATATTTGTTAGATGACTTGAGAACAATAACCATAGAAGTTGTACAGACTGTTCATACAGACGTTTCCCTAGAATCAGTACAAACTTCATACTTTTTGGTTCCTAGCAGAAAGCCAGGAGACATTCCAATATTCTTCTACAAAGGGCCCCAGAATCCTTCTGATTTAGAAGATGATGACAAAAACGATGATACTGGAAGATTACAACTACGTCATTATAGTCATCAATCTAAAGACATCATTAAAAATATGGGTCATGACTTCAGAACTGGCCTCAGTAATGGGAGAGGAAGAAGAATGCCTGTTCGGATTCCTCCTTTAAAATATGGAAGAACGAAATGCGGATTAGGTTATATTGCTCCTACTCCTTTTATCAACACTATCCATGAAGATCCCAAATCTGACGAAGATAAGAGATCTGATTCTTCTAGTACTACCTCTTGGGATTCTGATACAAGTATCGGTGACTTCCACCGTAATATCTTGTCTTCCAACATGGTTTCCGTCGATGGTTCTGAAGAAGATGATAAAGACGAATTTGAAATCTCACCTGAATCAGAACAATGGGCCCAAAGGTTAGATAATCAATGGGAGTTCCGATTCGAGCAAAAAGAACCTATGACTGAAGACAAACTTGTTCAAATAGATGTTGGTGAAGAGGGATTCCTCAAACCAATATTCATTAGTGAAAGTCTTTCAGAAACTGATAAGCAAGACATGATCAAACTTATTCGTGAATGCATCGATGTCTTCGCTTGGAGTTATGAAGATATGCCAGGACTTGATCCACAAATCGCAACTCATAAACTCAATATCATGCCAAATGCTAAACCGGTCAAACAACAACAGCGACAATTTCGTCCAGACATTATGGATATAATTGAAGCTGAAGTCAATAAACTCATGGCCTCTGGGTTTATTAGAGAGGAACAACATCCCGATTGGGTGGCTAATATAGTTCCTGTCCTTAAAAAGACTGGCAAGATCAGAGTATGCATAGACTTCCGCGATCTCAATACGGCATGTCCTAAAGATGAATTTCCTCTACCAATTACTGATGTTATGATCGATAATACCTGTGGGTTTGAACGGATGTCATTCATGGACGGGTATTCTGGGTACAATCAGATTAAAATGTTTCCAGATGACGAGAAACACACTTCTTTCAGAACGTCGATCGGTACATACTGTTATACAGTTATGCCATTCGGTCTCAAGAATGCAGGAGCAACTTATTAACGAGCCATGAGCACTATATTCCGTGAACATTTGCGGAAAACAGTCGAATGCTACGTTGATGATATTGCAGTCAAAAGTCGACAAAAAGAGGATCACATCCAAGATTTGAAGACTATTTTTGATCTAATGCGTAAGCATCAATTAAAGATGAACCCTACTAAGTCCTTCTTAGGCGTCTCTAGTGGCAAATTTCTCGGCTTCGTCATTACCTCGAAAGGTATACACGTAGATCCCGAGAAGATCAAAGCCATCCAAGAGATGCGTCCTCCACGCACCTTAAAAGTGCTACGAGGATTTCAAGGAAGGATCGCTTATATCAGGAGATTCATCTCTAATCTTTCAGGACGCTGCAGACCATTCAATAAACTTATGAAGAAAGGTGTTTCTTTTGTCTGGAATGATGAATGTCAGAAAGCATTCGATGATATAAAACAATATCTGATGAGCCCTCCAGTATTGGTACCTCTTGTCTCAGGAATACCGTTCCTCCTATATACCCGAGCAATGAGTCATTCATTGGGTGCAATGCTCGCTCAAAAGAATAAAAATGGTCATGAACAAGTCATTTACTATCTCAGTCGTACTATGACCGGAGCTGAGCCTCGATATTCACCGGTCGAAAAAGAATGTCTAGCCCTGATGTTCGCTGTCCAAAAGACACGATATTATATCATTGGCCGGACCATTCATGTCATTTCCAGGATCAATCCTATACGAGTCATAATGAAGAAATCGAGTGTTTTAAATTCTCGATTGGCTAACTGGAGAATCTTACTTGCTCAGTATGATATGCACTATATCCCTCAGAAATTAGTCAAATGACAAGCTTTAGCTGATTTTCTGGCTGCTCATTCAATTCCAGAAAATTCAAAACTCTATGATGAAATCCCAGATGAAGTCTTAGATTCAAACCAAATTACTGAAGAAGATCCTACTTGGCGTCTATTCTTTGACGGAGCTTCAAAAATAGGTCCTAATGGTGACATTGTCGCTGGGGTTGGAATCGTTCTTGTGTCGCCAGAAGGTCTTGCTATCCAAAGATCTTATTCTCTCGATCAACCATGTTCAAACAACGTAGCTGAGTATAATGCACTACTTATTGGTCTTCAACTCGCTAAACATCTGAATATTCAACATTTGGAAGCGTATGGAGATTCTAAACTCATTGTCAATCAGATAAGGGGTACTTATGAAGTTCGCCATCAAGATCTAGTTCCTTATCATAGATCGGCTATATCTATGGCTTCTTCATTTGAAGGGTTCTTCATTGAGCATGTTAAGCGAGCATGTAACACAAAAGCTGATGCTCTTGCTAATCTTGCGGCGGTGTTAGCTATTCCAATTAGACGTCAACAAATGATTGTTGTCTACAATCGAGAATTATTTCATCTCGAAAACAATCTAACTTTAGGACTTCCAGTTGACATTGAAGAATCAATATCTCATAATGTCAATGCAACAAGAGGGTTTGGATTAAGTCGTAAATCCTTATCATCTTCATCTGATTCTAGCATGGAATTCATCTTCAGTAATTCAGCCGAGGCTCAGAATACGGATAAAGATTGGAGACTTCCTTTCTTAGATTTCGTGTTGTATGATATTCTTCCAGACAATCCGAGTGAGGCAGCATCTATCAGACGACGATCACTCAGATTCTATTACAATCATACTACAAAAACCTTATATCGTCGAGCTTATGATGGTTTACTTCTTCGATGTATTGCCGGTGATGAGGCTCAACAAATTATTCGCGAAGCACATGATGGAATTTGTGGAGCACATCAGCCTGGACCAAAACTTCAAAACCGTATTCGACGTATAGGTTATTATTGGCCCACTATGGTATCAGATGCCATCGAATATACAAGGAAATGTAAAGCTTGTCAAATCCATGCGGATTTTATTCATCAACCCTCAGAATTTCTACATCCAACGGCAGCATCATGGCCCTTCGAAGCTTGGGGCATAGATATTATCGGTCCGATCAATCCGCCGTCATCAAAAGGGCATCGGTTTATTCTCGCAATAACTGATTATTTCTCCAAATGGGCCGAAGCTATTCCTTTATCTGAAGTCAAAACTTCCAATGTCATCAACTTTATCAAGCATCATGTCATCTACAGATTTGGTGTTCCCCGACGCATTATTCATGATAATGGACCACAATTCGTTAGCCAGAAATTTATTCGATTCTGTGACGATCATCGGATCAACAATGTGGCTTCTACCGCATATAATCCGACAGCTAACGGATTAGCAGAAGCTTTCAACAAGACTATCATCAAACTCTTAAAGAAGTTTGTCTCTACTAACAAACGTAATTGGAGTGAGAAACTTGGTGAATGTTTGTGGGCTTACCGCACTACAGTTCGTAATGCTACTAAATGTACACCTTTCTCTCTGGTGTACGGGTGCGAAGCTGTTCTCCCGTTAGAGATTCAAATTCCTTCTTTAAGGATAGCAATTGCTAATGAACTTACTGCCGAGAATAATGATCGTCTCCGACTTCAGGAATTAGAAGCTCTAGATGAAAAGCGATTATCTGCTCAACAGAATATCGAATTCTATCAAGCTAGAATCTCAAGAGCTTTTAACAAGAAAGTCAGAGTTCGAGCATATCAAAAAGGAGAACTTGTTTTAACAGTCAGACGTCCTATGACTATGACTCATATGAGCAAAGGCAAATTCGACGCAAAGTGGGAAGGTCCCTATGTCGTGAGCAGAGTTTTCTCAAATGGAGCTTATCAACTCTCAGAACTGGATGGTCGAATTGCTATGATGCCTATTAATGGCAAATTCCTTAAAAAGTATTATGTATAAATATAAATACTTGTAACTCATCAGACAAAGCTCAAGTTCATGAATAAAATTCAAATTTTATTTCATCATATGATAGTACATGATATTAAAGAAGGTCACTATCATCCTTCTCTACATTTGGACATGGACCGGTGTCGTCCTTCTCGAAAACACGATCAGCAAAAGAGCTGAGAACTTCTTTGCTGGAACCCACGAGGAATTTGCAAGCAGCCATCCTCATGGCTTCCTCTTCTTTAGTTCTTCCTGGATCAAGCAGAAAGTCCAGAATATCTCGTGGTGGCTTGGGTGCAGACGAACCTTCGCCTGCTTCTAACTCCTTCGACTGAACTGGATCGACAGGGCGTTCTTCAGTGCCCTTCTGAACCTTCAGGACGATTTCAGCCTTCTTGGATACTTCTTTAGACGACATTTTTATGTTGAAGAGTAAAGGTGTTCGTTCTTGTTAGATTTCTGCTATATTTATAGGCAGAAGTTCCTCAAATAAATGAAGCGACATATTCATCCGACGGTTCGTCCGTTCATTAAATGCCTGACGGTTCATCCGTTCATTTATCATATTCATCCGACGGTTCGCCCGTTCATTAATGCCTGACGGTTCATCCGTTCATTTATCATATTCATCCGACGGTTCGCCCGTTCATTAATGCCTGACGGTTTATCTGTTCATGAAAAATTGAGTTCAAAGATATTTTTATGTCTGAATTCTATTTTTTCTAATCAGTATTAAACTAAGATCATTTCTGGTTTAATATCATCTGATAGAATTACAAAGTTTGTTTGTATATTCTATTCTATTGAAATGTGTCATATATTATTTACCTCTGAACATATTTTCTATGAATATATCATTATCAAAACAGCAAAACCAAAAATCAGATCAAGAATTCTCATTTGTTTTCATTCAGAATCAAAACATTGAATACAAGTGAAAATGAGTTATTAACTCCCTGATACAATCAAGAACAGCATTCATTTTCTCTTCATGAGCTTTTCGAACTCTTTCTGCTGCTTCCACTGTGACATTTTGTTCATCAAAAATGATAATAGCAGATTGGAGACGGTTAACTTCTTCAATTTGCTCTGTCTGCATCTTCTCTCGCTCCTTTTGAAGAGTTTCACAGCGTTCGGCTTCATAAATATAAGCAGCAATGACCTCAGCTTGTTCTGTTTCTATGACAGCAATTTGCTCTTGAAGACGAGCCAACTCCTCTTTCAACTTCTTCAGCTCTTCAGCTTTTGTCACGACCCACACCCGCTTTTCGGATACGAGACGTGTCCAAGCCAGCCTACGCCGCAGAGTCGGCGGTAGAACGCTGTTAAGCCCGCAAGAAAATAAATGCTCAAAAATAAACATTTGCTGCTCATTCACATTTCTACATTTATTACAACATTTATATTTAAAGAAAATACAAGACTACATTCAATGGAATTGATACAAATGCTATCTATTTCTAGGTTGTCTTCAGCATACCCAAGTCTCCCAGTGCTAAGAATGATCGCGGCTAAACCTGAAAAATGTTGGTTATCCAGTCAGGATTGGAACAAGTACACAAACCGACGGCAATGCAAAACACAATAGAATTAACAAGACATGAAAATAGCATATGGAATATGAAAGCTGTAAGAAAACTGATGACATAGCACGATAGCGGAGTAAACAAGGAAAAACTAATAAAAGACATCTATCTAGGTGGTGTGAAATATCTGTTTCGACGTGTGAACGGCTAGGGGGTAAATCCGGCTCACTACACGTGTCGTGTGCAGCTGCTATCATGCAATAATAGACATTTTGGGGATATTTCTGGGTAGTTCACATGTGTACTAAGATATTTTCCCTCCCGGCTACTCCGTGTGACGAGCGTGTCAACAAGCAACAAGATACATGTATAGACATGAAATGAAAAGACTACTATGAATCGGAAAGCAATCAGAAAGTGCACTTGCCTGAGGTCCTTAGCTGGAGAAACCAATAGTAATATACCACTCAACGAGCCACAATAAATCAACACATGTAGAAGTCTCCGGATGCTGAAATAAATAGTACCAACGTTCTCAGAATAGTCAAATTAGCTATGATTGTCTGTCCTTAAGTCCAATTCTGGACACAGGGGCAAAATAATAATTTTGGGCAAAATCGGTGTCCGCCGTTGGACCCGCTTTGCACCGAAAAGCGTGCCAGAGTCTACGGTCTCTAAAGTCGTCAAACTATATGTCAACAGGTCCGATTTTCCGAAACAAATCCAACCGTATGTCCAAAGTTGGATTCCGACGGACCGTGCACAAAATCGCCCGTTGAGTCCAGAATGGATTATTAGCCTAGGGCTGATATGAAGTGGTCAAAATCACAAGCAATAGAGATGTATGACTAGTCACGGTCATGATTAATCTAGAAGGAAAAAACTGTTTTAGAACAAGAAATTCTTTATTTTTAGAAATATCCATAAACTATAAAATATTTATTCAAAATTATATTTTATAAATCATTAGAATTAATTTTGTACTAAAATAAAGCTATAAAAGTAAATCTAAATTCCCTTTAATATATATATATATATATATATATATATATATATATATATATATATATATAAGGCTCAAGCCCAAATTGATTAACTAAAAGGGAAGCCCATATTAAAACCCAAAGATAAATACAACTATTTAGTCCATATATATAACCAAAAATAATAATAACAGTACTATTATCTATAGTCTACTGTCCACCAAATACTATGCACAAAATAACCTTGTTTTTATAGAAACCCAAAATATTTATTTGCCAAATTGTTCTGAATAAATACTTAGAATCTAGAAATTATTTTTAGAGTAAAATCAAAATGCAATTTCAGGTGAAAACTATACTTTGGACAATAGCTAGAAATATATTTCAAAGTCCAAATCATATTTGAAATACCATAAACAATGTTTTTGAGATATATGTTTAAAGAACAATATTGTCTATCAGTAAAATCAATGGTATTTTATAATAATAATAATAATAATAATAATAATAATAATAATAATAATATGAATGGAAATAATACTCATTATAACAATAGGTGCACACTAATAAGTATATATATCATACTGTACTAATTAAAATATTCGAATACTCATAAAAGTATATTATAAAATATAGGCTTAATTGCTACTTGATACCCTCAACTATTACGCTTTTTCAAGTTGATACCCTAAACTTTTTTTTGTAACAACTTGATACCCAGATAATTTTTTGGACAATAATGCCCTTACCCAAATTTTAAAACTACCACTCACCCCCCCCCCCCCCCTCTCCCCTCCGCACCCCCCCTCCCCCCCCCCCCCCCCGCCCCGCCTCGCCTGCACCATCCCCCTCCGCCGCCCTCGCCTGCACCCCCCCCCCTCTGCTAGCTCCGGCGCGGCTCTGATGGCGCGAGCGGCGCTGGGCTCCCACGCCGCCGCCGCGTTCTCCCTCGCCGTCGTCCGCTTCAACGGCTCCGGCGGCCCCGCGGCCTCCAGGAACCCCCGCGCCGGCTTCGTCCTCGCCACCCGCGCCGCCCTCCTCGGCCGGAGCTAGCAGGGGGGGGTGGGGGGGAGGGGGGCGGAATGGGGGAGGGGATGGAGGGAGGGAAAGGATAAGGGCATTTTGGGGTTTTTTAAAATGTTAGGTATTAAGTTAAAAAAAAAAATAGTTGAGGTATCAATCTGTTACGAAAAAAAGTTTAGGGTATCAACTTGAAAAAGTGTGATAGTTGAGGGTAGCAATTAGCAATTAAGCCTAAAATATAAAATAACAATTTTCTTTTCTGGCTTTCAGAGAAGCATGCGGCCCAGCATCATTGATGCTGCTCCCTCCCATATATTTGCTTTTTAGAAAAAGGGAAAGCAACAAGAAAGAGAAATCAGAAGGGAAAGGTGAAACTGAACCCCTCCCCATTCTTTTTTCCTAATTCCTTGACCTAGAACTAAGAAGAGTGGGGGAGAAAGAGAGATCGAGGGAGAGAGAGAGCGGAGAGGGAGCATCACCTGAGTGGCGTCGGACGAAGGCTCGGACGCGGCGGAGTGAGCGGGATCAGCTGCGGGGAAGCGGCCTCGCCCTTGGCCGGAGTTTGGCGCTCGGCGTCAGTGCCGCCTCGTCTTCCGGAGGGGCGGAGGCGGCTTCGATGGCTGCTCGCAGGGCTGGCGCGGTGCCACGCCGGGCGGCGGACGGAGCGGGTGCGGCATCGAGGTGGACACACGGTCCCACTACGGTCGCGGCGGCGCTGGTCGAGAGGACGAGGACGCCGGGGCGGGTGGTTGGCTGTGGATCGGAGGCGGTCAGTCTTGGTCGCCTGCCAAGGCTCGACGCGGCCGAGTACGTGGACGGCGGGGATCTCTCCGACACTGGAGAGGAGGAGGTCTGGAGTACGACGTCGAGGAGAGCATGGCGGAGGCTCGATCGGGAGCCTCGACGGCGACGGTGGAATCGATCTCGCCGGAGGCACGCTGGCGTCAAAGGGTGCCGCGTTCACCGGCGGGTCTGGCTGGACGAGATGATGCGCGACTACAGCGCAGGCTCGGCGTTTGACCGCGGCGTCAAACCCGGCTAAGGAGCAGCGGATACGGCTGGGTTCGAGGCGCACGTCCTGGGGAGATGGAGGACTGCACAGCGGCGATGAGGGCGGTGGCCGGCAACAGAGTGGAGAGGCGATGGCTTTGCTAGGTAGAGTCTATTGTATTCTTTTTATGCTTACCGACGTGTCGTGTCCTGTTGTCTGGACACAGGGAATGATTTGTGGATGGTGTTCGATGTGTCGGACATGGGATATTTGTATTCTGGGATGGACTGGAATGAGTGTAGTGGACACGGACACAGCGACACGGTGGTGATGGTTGTTTGGTATTGGCGGAGAGGAGGCTGTGGTGATGCTTCGGCAGGGCGATGACAATGGTGTATAACTATAGTGAGAGAGGACCAGAAAAAGATGATGATAGAAGAGGCAGATGATGCCTCTATATGTATATATACATACACGGCTGGGGAAGTTCCATGGGTGTGACAATCTCATGATCGGGTTTACCATAATCTATAGTAAGATTTGCATAGGTCGGCCGGATGGTTTTTGGATTGGTTTAAATTAGACTTAGAACTTTAAAAGAATTCAAATATAAATATATATTTGCTTCAAAATTTTTGATCTAAAGAATAATCTCTTCACGAAATCTATAATAGCTTTTAAACCTATACTTAAAAGATAAATCTTTAAAACGATTTTAATCTAACCCATTAATTAAAATTAATACTAATTAAATTAAATATTTGATACTATCAAGTAACTTAAATCATATGATTATGGATCTATATCATTTAAATAAGTAGAATAATATTTTAATACTTATCAAAATAATATAAATCACACATAAGTCCAATAACCTTTTAAACCAAAATTGATTCAATCAAAAACTATTAATGATGATAATCGTTTAAAATAAAATTCGATCTTATCACACCATTTAAATCGTACATAGAGTAATCTAAATCAATAGTTGCTTACTACCATGAGTTTGATAACATTTAGTATTATCAAATCTAATTTCAAATAATAGATATTCTAGTAATTTTAAATATAACCGTAGCCTCCAAATAAATTAAGATATATTTTTATTTAGTAAAATCTTATTAACGAAGACCTTTTTATCGATCAAAGTAGATATGCTTTTCCAATCATCGTCGTGGCCAATAATTTTGAAAGTCCAAAAATGACAAACATTTTAACATGCATAATAGTAAGATTCAAGGTCAAAATATTTTTATTACAAGTAAATGTACTTTCAAACCATTTATTTCAAACTAGTTTTTTTTGAAATAGCAAAATAAAGTTTTCAAGATGATTTACTTCAAAATACGAAAAAAATCAAATAAAAAAAATAAAAAAAATAATCGGAAAGATGAGTTACAGCTTTGGATGCTTTATCTTTCTCCAGAAGCTCTACTCTCTGACGAGTAGCTAATATTTCTTCACCCTTTTCTACTAATTTCTCAGAAGAAGAGGCAAGAAATGCTTCTAATGCAGCTTGCTGGGACTGGGCTTCATGCTCTAGTTGACTAATCTCAGCCACCGTTGAAGAATGAATGTCTTCCTTCTTAGTCTCCCAGTATTTTCGGATAGTTATTTCCAACTCATCCAGGAGATGTTCGAAGAAGATGCACTGAGATTCGCAACCAGCATGTCGCAACGCCATGAGCGGGAAATTGATCATAGTTCGAAGCTCAGAGAAGGGCATAGTTTCGTCCTTCAAGAAACGTCTGGAGTATGTATCTAAATATGAGTAAATGATCTCTGAATACATTCCCAGAGTTCTTGCTAGTCCAGTCTCAAACCCAGGAGTCGCTGTCATCATTGAAGAAGAAGTTTGAACATTCTCTATCCTGGGAATGGAAGTATGTGCCACTGGAGAAGTTGGCAAGTGCGAACTCCCTTCATCAGCATCAGCCTGGATAAGTGGAGCATGAGTCGAACTCATTGCTGCAGCAGTTCCTATTAGTCAAAGAAAAATAATCAGCATCTAAAGAAAAAGAAACAGTAAAAACAGAATTTAAAATAAAATTATACCAGGCTGAGGTTCATATTCTATGTGGTGAGGGAGTCTTGCGTCTTCTCGTAGCCGGTCCATGATGGTGTCCGATACTTGCTTCATGTGGCTGCTTCCAGCTCCAGAATTACTGGGTGCTGGAGCGTTGTCCGGAGATTGAGCAGGTTCGGGGCTGAGTTCCATTCTGTTCCCTCTGAGTTTGTCTTCATCATAAGGAGTAGAAGTGTCAGCATGCCAATCCTCTCCATCTTCAGCTTCTTCTTCTTCTTCAGACTCTTTTTCATCCCCGGCTTCAAGATGAGTCTCTGATCCGGAGTCCATGATGTTCACATCTTCATCTATTCCTTGAGATGGATGAATCTCAGGAACAGTAATGATAGCAAGTTCAGTATTGACTGTCGGATCAGTTTCCCCTGGAATATCAGTTCGAAGAACGATGTCTTTACAAACATTCTTCAACAAGTCATCAGCAGCTGATAGCTCGGACGTTGGCACGTCTTCATCGCCTCTGGCCAAAGAAATATTTTCTTCCACCTGAGTTTCTGGAACTTCTGATTGTTCCATAACTTCTGCCGGGGCTGGTTCTTCTTCAGAATATTCAATCTGGTCATCCAATGCCTGGATGACGCCCTCTGTCCCATGCTCAAAAGGGATCATCCTCATCTCTGAGGGTTCAGTAGCTACTCCACTTGTTGTCGGAGCAGTCGTTTCCTGAGCTTGAGTGGACTCTACCTCAGTTCGTTCAGCTGAAGTTGCTGGACGATGAACATCATCAGATTCTGTTTTCTCAGTAGAAGCCGCTTCATTAATCTCCGGCAAGACCCCTCCACTCATAATCGTTTCTAGGAGTTCATTGCCCTTCATTTTGCCGACGGTCTTCTTGACATACCTGCCTCTCGACCTCCTTGTTATCAAAGGAGCATCGTCTTCATCCCCGTCTTTATCGGCGGCGTCATCTTCGTCAACTGAGATGCCACCTAAAGATGAAGTGGCAGTTACTGAGATCCCTTTCTTCTTCTTCTTAGATGTCTGAGACTTAGTACTCTTTTTGGAGACTGTCTCAGATTCATCACTTCTCTTCCTTTTAGAAAGGGATACAAATATGGGAGGAAGAACTTCATCAGGAAAATTTTGCTCTTAAAATAAGTCATATAGGGGCTCAACCTCCGCTGTCTCATCTTCCGGTTCCGGAGAAAATCGTTGAATAACGATCTTCTTCTTCGACCTCTTCGATGGAGCTAGGTCGTCTTCCGCTACAAAAGTCTTCAGATGGAAATTCGGCATGAATGTTCTTGACGAAACATAGAAGCAAGCATATGTGTAAAGCATCTTCGTCCCCGTGCTGGATAAAGGATTAGGCATAGAGAATACAACTTTTGTATCTCTAGCCGCAAAATATCTCCAGGCCCGAGCTCCATCAATAAGCCCTCCACGAGCAGAAAGGCAGGTGGTGGCATTCCCAACATGCAGTTGGTCATATCCGAATTGTCTGGCAAATCGGCTTGGTAAATACGGCTCCAGATACGTCATTTCTTCATGACGGTATACTAGATGAGAGGGCCGGATTCTCTGCAACCACTGAAAGGCTACATCATCTAGCCTGTTCCCTTGATCTCCGTCTGTCATATTCAAGGGCATGCTTCCATAACCAAGTGGTGGAGGTACATATTGAATGGACCAATGCGACGCTCGATTCAGAACATTTCTGCATTCTGGAAGAGTGTGAACCTTCCAGAAAGTTTTCCCAGAATATTTCTCCAAGAAGAGACTGCCACTCCCTCCTGCTCCTGGAGGTATCAGACCGTCATGATGGAGAAGAAGCCAACCATATAGATATGTGAAGGGCATCTCTATCCTTGGGAACTCATCGGTCATCCTCCTCTGATCAGATAGCATATTGGTTACAAAATTCCGAAGACCTGCGTTCAGTCTACAGGTCATCACTGATAACAAGTCTATCTTATAACCATACATAAGGCGCACGGCTGCAAAAATAACGCCTCTATGTATTCTGTCTAGAGAGCTGGAGCCAGGAACGACGAATCTTCTTAACCAAAGAGATAGGAATCCGGCTAAGTGACCGTTCCTTGACAGAGTCTTTCCACTCTGTCTCACATACGAGCTGAAGGTGGTTCCAGCTTTAAACTCGTACCAGTCTTCATCGATCGTGAAATCCTTGCAATCATATTTCTCTAGTAGATAAATGATTTCACTCTCAGAGAGAGGCTTGAAAGAGTTAATCTGGTACCATCTCTTCTCGTTTATCTTTTTCTCATCCTTTTCACGGTTCATGAAAAGATAGGACATCCACTTCTGGATGTGGTTGCCGGTTTCTTCCTTAGTACTCTTGTAATACAGAGTACATGTGCCGAAATGGCACATCATCTCTTCAAACAGGTGTACCATTTCAGGATTCTTCTCTGACAGAAAGTTCAGCTCTTCTGTCGTAGGCACATACTCTTCATACGGCAGCGTGCCTGAAGGCAGATGCGAGATGTATTCCATCTCATGAAGGGCAAAGCCCATCTCCCCTTTGGGAGTCATAAATGTCCCCGTCCTGTAGTTATACCTCTCAACCAAGGCCAGGAACATAAAGGGGTTGAGTCTGAAGCCGTATGATGAATTGACGATTGCGTCATAAAGGTTTATCTTCTTCAGCTCACTCTCGAACTTCTCCAAAGCCCAATGCACCAAAGTCCTCCACCTCACGTTCTCTTGATTCATTAAGCCGTTCATCCTCGGCGTCGAATCAGTGGGGTAAAATGCCTTCTCGTTTGCCATGAATTCGTTTATGAAAACAGGCGTCCGGAATGGCATCAATATTGATGAGTCTTCAGGTGGTACGCATCCCGGCTTCAAACCTCGGAACACGGACACATGATTCTATGGGGAACTGAAGAATCCCTCCTTCCTGTAAATGATACGGCTCGTCTTTGCCTGCTGATATTCTGTTAAGTACCAGGACATCTTTCGGGGATAACTAGCATGCATGAATCTCATGATGGATAAACCCCTAGAAACCTTTGGCCAGTACATAGGCTGTCCTGCATCACCTTCGAAATAAAAAGCAAACCTTCTCTCTGATGCCCTTTGGCTGTGATTTCTGTGCTATGGCATCCCCGAACAGAAATGTTGGTTTCTTGTGGAACACCAAATCAAGGCTCTGAAAGGGTTCACCATTCATCAAACAGAGTAGAGTTGTATGGTCTTGATTTGCCAACAACGACAGTCTGGCTTCTGGAAGGTCAAACTTAAAAAATTTCACATGAGATAAATCATGTTTAAATGAAAAATTCAGGTGCCCTTCATAATCTGCCTCTTCACTTCTGATGTTCACTACAGAAAATAAAAGAAGAAAAGGTCAGATGTGTTTTCTATGTCTACGAGCCTTATGCGTGTATAGCAGTGTTCGAAAAAAATTTCATAAGTCACGCAGACTTCAGACAGATATACTATCAAAAATTACGCAGATGAATAATTCACGCAAAGTCTAGACAGATTAGAATGAAAAGTCACGCATCATTGCCAGAATCACATTTAAAGTGAGAATGACAAAAATACGCTGACAGATCAAAGACTAATCTATCCAGAAGATAACTCTCAGAAGCTGCGTGAATAATTCAACATGGACATTTCTGCCAACATGTGAAAAATCACGCAGAGTCATGAAAGCTGCGTGAATAATTCAACATGGACATTTCTGCCAACATGTGAAAAATCACGCAGTCATGAAAGCTGCGTGAATAATTCAAACATTGACATCCCTGCCAATACATGAAAAATCACGCAGAGTCATGAGAGCCATGCTCATTTGCGTGAAACACAGAGCTTCGTAAACACGAAGATGTGAAGTATGGCCGACCCTAAAGAGGGAGCATACTTTGTTAATATCCTTTGCCCTAAGAAGGGGGGATATATTTCTGAAGTTCATTATTTGTTTTAAGATCCTAAGATTTCTATGTGGAGTTCATCTTCATCAAAGTCATCTTCATCAAGTCGCCTTCAACAGTTCGTATCTCCATCCGTCACTTACGCTGCATAGGAGGATGCGTGACTTCGCGTCGAGGGAGTCTGTCGGTGGTGGCACGCGAGGAAGTCGCAGGAGCTTTCCCTTTGCCCTGAGCGTCGGTTTTCTTAGGAGCCATTGCTGCTGAGAAGGGAAAGAAGAAGTCGGGGAAGATGAAGTTTTCTCTTCTGTGGATTCTCTCTCTCTAAAAGCAAGTAAAGAATGAAAGAAGTGGTTTATGGCTTATTTATAGGCTCATGAAGAATTCCAAACGGCAACATCATTATTTGCCTCAATTTAGGAGCTTTGCACGGGATCCTAACTGCACAGAATCCCAACAGTCCAATCATTTCGGAGTAAATCTCTCTTTAAAGTCATCTCAGCGTGACTAAATTCATTTTATCATCTCGATTTCAAAGTATTTCGAAATAATTTATCATTTTTCGAAAACTTTGAAGGGGGTTTTGTAGGCCTAAAAAATGAAAGTCACGCTGAGTTGATCAAGACAATGTTTAAAAGTTACGCTGGGACAGCTCATCATTTGTCAGAGTGTCATTATGACTGACAGTACGACAGTCAAAGAATGTCTTCTCGTATGCCACGTATGCACGGAACTCGAGAGATCATAGCCGACTACTGCGTGACTTTCGAAATCTTCTTCCACAAGACTCAGCCTTCATCAAGTTGGCGTACCAAAAGAGCTTATTGTCATTTAATGCGACTGACAAAGCAATCAATGTCAGAGATTTTGTGTCAGTCGAGGCACGTCGAATCAAGACAGCTGGCAGTTCTGACTCAAGTCTGCGTGTATTTTGAACTTCTATGTTCCTTCCTCAAGCTTGCGTGTATTTTGAAGCTTTCTGCACCAAGTCTGCGTGTATTTTGAAGCTTTCTGCACCAAGTCTGCGTGGATTCTGAAGCTTTCTGCACCAAGTCTGCGTGAATTCTGAAACTTTCTATCCAAAGTCTGCATGAATTTTGTCCTCAACAAGCCTGCGTGGATTTCATCAAATTGGAGTACGTGGCAGCCATGCCACCGATCTCTCACCTGCGTGTCCTGTAATTTGCACACGACTCATGCACGATTGTCATGTGTCCAACAGTTACAGGCCACGTCCAGTAACTGCTCATAATCTTGCCTATGTTAAATCCTGCATGATTTTCAACTATGCACAGGTTGTGAAGACAGTTATCTTTTTCAGTTATTTTTGACTCTATAAGTAGAGTTCTTTTCTCATTCATTGTACAGATACATAGATATCTAAATTATTGTTGCATTTTTGAGAGCTTTTCTTCTTCGCATCGTCTAAGGGATAAAGCGATCGTCTTCTAGATCGGATTCCTACAGTTGTAATTTTTCCAGAAACACAATAAATAAAGTGAATTTATTTATGGAAAACAGGGTGCAGCCGAATTCTTTCTGCTATGTTATGTTCTTGGTCATGTTAGCAAGTTCAGAAATATTATGCATGCAACCTTTGTATTGATGTCAATGTAGGATGTGGTAAATTATGTTCAGTAAATTTACTTCAGTTGGACCATCTTGTTTGCTTTGTATTGTATTGTATTGTATTAAGATAAGTATGCAACTTCAGATGTGGTCAGCAAGTTCAGATGCTTTGTATTGTATTGTATTAAATTAAAGTATACTCTAAATTTCTGTTCTGTTCTTGGTTATGTTACTTTCCTTGATTAAATTTCTGTTCTGTTCTTGGTTATGTTATTATCGTTCACTACCAAATTACAGTATTTTAGCGACGGCCATTTAGCGACGGAAATTTTCCGTCGCTATTACCGTCGGATCACCGACGGATTTGTGACGGAATACCGATGGAAAGCAGTGGACAATTTTTTTTATTTTTTTATGTCCATATCCGTCACTACGCCGTCGATAGGTCGTCGGCCAAGTAGCGACGGTTTTATATCCGTCGCTAGAACGTCGCATATTTTGGCGGCAAAAGCCTAAAATATTGGCGCGAGATTTACTGACGACTTAGCGACGGAATAATCCGTCGCTACTCTGGCGCGAGATTTACTGACGACTTAGCGACGGAATAATCCGTCGCTACTCCGTCGCTAATTTCTGTACCCTAACTTAAATTGAACCGACGGGGGGGGAAATTTTCATTCCCCCCCAAAACACTCTCTCTCTTCCCTCTCCCTCTCTCCGACGATCTCCCTCTCTCCGACCGGCGATCTCCCTCTCTCTCTCTCTCTAAGGTATGCTCTCTCTCCCCCTCCCCCTCTCTCTCTCTATCTCCCTCTCTCTCTCTCTCTCTCTCTCTCTTTTACGATTTGGGGGGTTGGGGGGCTGTCGTAGTGGTCGAAGAGGGTGTGGGGCAGGGGGGTTTCGGGTACGGGGTGGGGTGGTCGGGGCAAGGGTGGAGTGGGGTGGTCGGGGGCAGGGGGGTCGGAGAGGGGGTCGGGCAGGGGTGGGGGGTGGTCTGGGCAGGGGGGTTCAGGTAGGGGGTGGGGTGGTCGGGGCAAGGGTGGGGTGGGAGAGGGGGCAGGGGGGGTCGGGGAGGGGGTCGGGCAGGGGTGGGGGGGTGGTCTGGGCAGGGGGGTGGGAGAGGGGGTCGGGCAGGGGTTGGGGGAGGGTCGGGCAGGGGTTGGGGGGGTCGGGGTAGGGGGGCAGGGGGGTGGGAGAGGGGGTCGGGCAGGGGTTGGGGGGGGTCGGGCAGGGGTTGGGGGGGGGTCGGGGCAGGGGGGGCAGGGGGGTGGGAGAGGGGGTCGGGCAGGGGTTGGGGGGGTCGGGCAGGGGTTGGGGGGTCGGGGCAGGGGGGGCGTAGGAGGGACTCTGGAGTCCCCGCGCAGGAGTCATCCTCCTCCTCTCCCACAGACACACACACACACGGACACACACACACACACACGGACACACACACACACGGACACACACACACAGACACACACACACGGACACACGGACACACAGACACACACACACACACAGACACACACACACACACACGGACACACACGGACACAGACACACGGATACACACACACACAGACATATATATATATATATATATATATATATATATATAGGCATAATTTTAAGTAATTTATTAATAATATATATATATATACACAGACACACGTCGTGAAGTCTAGTATATATATTTGATTAGCTAAGGTAGAAGTTTAGCCTAATTAAGGTTAGTTTTGACAGAGTTGACTTGGACTCCTAATTTGACCTAGAACTAGCCTAGTTGACCTATTTGTATTTCGATTGATATCATATGAATAGTTTGCCTAAGATTTGATTGGGTTGGTTTTAATGTGTGGGTAAATTAGTTTACCTTATTTTAGAGTATGACTACGTAGCTAGTGTGTAGAGTAGTAGGCCGAATAGGAGGCCGAGATAGTCGAATGAGAAGAAGGGAAGAAGGGAGGAGCAGATGGGTCCAGAGCCATGGTGGAGGAGGAGAAGTAACATGAGAGCAGTTTCCGCCGTAACATCTCCTGGCTCTGCTGGCAACTGAAGTCCAGATGATACAAAGGATGATCCTTCGCTGAAATCAACTACAACACCCATGAGTTCAAGTTCATTCCTATATGAGTAGATTCCAATGCCATAGAAGCCATCAGTTTGTTGACCTTCCTCTATGGCATTGGAATATACTCATATAGGAATGAACTTGAACTGATGGGTGTTGTAGTCGATTTCAGCAAAGGATCGTCCTTTGTAGCATCTGGACTTCAGTTGCTAGCAGAGCCAGGAGATGTTACGGCGGAAACTGCTCTCATGTTACTTCTCCTCCTCCACCATGGCCCTCGACCCATCTGCTCCTTCTTTCTTCCCTTCTTCTCATTCGACTATCTCGGCCTCCTATTCGGCCTACTATTCCGATATGCGTTTGATACGGTCTACCTAACCTATATACTGATACTAATCTGATACTCTATGATATTAAGTACATCCGGCTTATTAGTTAGCGGATCCACCAGTTACATGATTATATACTAATTATGTTAGATTGTGATACTAAGTAGCCTCGTCGTAGGCCTAGCGTGTTATCCACAAGTTTAGTTTTTCTTACGATATGAGTATCGGTATCGGGCTATTAATTCTTATGTTTAGTTTGTCTTACGATACAGATATTCACATCAAATCGAGCATGAATCGTTACTTTGTTGATCGTACATGGATGTACAAACGACAACACGAGAGCAGAATTGGTGTGAGTGACGATTTTCAGGCAGGTGTGGAAGTATTTCTTAAGTATGCCATGAGCAAAACTCAGTACATGGACGATAACAAAATCAAGTGTCCATGTGTTAATTGTCACAATAGACGTTTCGAAGAAGTGATGACTGTGAGAGATCATTTGACCCGTAAGGGTTTCGTACGTGATTACGGCCTGTGGTCATTGCAAGGTGAATTATATTCAGAAAGACAGGCTGCAGAAGCTGGTACTTATGCTTTTGATGATAATGCTGCAACGGATGTCCTCGAAGACGACGGATGCTCTGTGGATTATGGAGACATGCAGAACCTTGCACGAGATATGGTGTATGCTGCGGCAGGGCCTAATTTTGATCCGGAGGATCCTAATCCCGAGGCAAAGGAGTTCTATGATATGTTTAAGGACGCAGATACTCCTCTATATCCTGGTTGTGAGACTCATTCCGCACTGTCAGTGACGATGCGGTTGTTGAACATAAAGTCTGATTTTAACTTGCCACAAGCTTGCTATGATCGGATCACACAATTAACTAATGAGGTGTTACCGAAGGAATCAAAAGAGCTCCCAAGAAACTTCTACAAGTCAAAGATGATGGTCCGACAACTGGGACTGGGGTACGAGAAGATAGATTGCTGTCGCAACGGATGCATGTTGTATTACAAAGAGAATTGCGTATTAGAAAGTTGTTGGTTCTGTAATGCGGATCGTTACAAGACAGTACAGGAAAAAGGAAAGTCAACTAGAAAACGACGTCCTTACAAGTATATGCATTACTTGTCGATCACGAAGCGCTTACAGAGGATGTATATGTCTCTGAATACAGCAGAACACATGACGTGGCACAGTGAAGATCGCATAAAGGACGAAAGAGAATTGTCACATCCTTCGGATGGGGAGGCGTGGAAATATTTTGATTTGTGTCATCCAGATTTTGCTGCAGAGCCTAGAAATGTACGCCTGGCGCTATGTTCTGATGGCTTCGCCCCTTTCGGACAGTCGGGATCTCAATACTCATGCTGGCCGGTCATTCTTACCCCTTACAATCTGCCACCATGGATGTGTATGAAGACTCCTTATATGTTCTTGACAGCTATCATACCCGGTCCCAAAAATCCGACAAAGAACATCGATATATATTTACAGCCGTTGGTGGATGAGCTGAAACAGTTGTGGGAGATCGACGTCACGACCTATGATTTTTCCAGAAAACAAAACTTTCAGATGAGAGCATCACTCATGTGGACAATCAATGATTTTCCAGCATACGGTATGCTGTCGGGATGGAGTACGCACGGCAACATGTCTTGTCCGATATGTATGGAAAATAGTAAGGCGTTCCGCCTTAGACATGGAGGAAAAACTTCTTTCTTTGACTGTCACCGTCAATTTCTGCCAACGAGAAATCCTTGGCGAAAGAACAAGGACGCGTTCAGATATGAAAAACAAGAATTTTCTGAACCTCCTGCCAGATTGTCGGGATACGATATTTGGGAAGATGTAAAGGAATTGCCCACCGCAATGGAAGATCCATCGAACAATCGTGTCGAGGGGTTCGGACAAAGCCATAACTGGACCAAACGGAGTATCTTCTGGGACTTGCCTTATTGGAAAGATAATCTTATTAGGCATAATCTTGATGTCATGCATATCGAAAAGAATGTGTTCGATAATGTCTTCAATACCGTTATGGATATTAAAGGAAAGACGAAGGACAATCCAAAAGCAAGACAAGACATGGCCGAGATATGCAAACGTCATAATCTAAACTTGATACAAAGGGGAGCTGGTGGACAAGTAACTAAGCCGATAGCGCCATACGCATTGAGCAAGGAAGATAGATTAATAATCTGCAAGTGGATATCTACTTTAAGATTTCCCGACGGCTATGTGTCGAATTTGTCTAGATGCGTTGATCTCAATGAACGCAAGCTAACAGGAATGAAGAGTCACGACTGCCACGTGTTTATGGAAAGATTACTGCCCATTGCGTTGAGAGAGTTGTTGCCTTCTGCTGTATGGGTTCCGTTGGCCGAGCTGTCTACATTCTTCAGGGATATCTGTTCAACTAAGCTCACGGTGCAACATATGATACAACTTGAGGAGAAGATTGTCTTAACAATTTGCAAGTTAGAGAAAATATTTCCACCGGGTTTCTTCGACAGTATGGAGCATCTACCGATTCATCTAGCATACGAAGCCCGTGTCGGTGCATCTGTTCATTATCGATGGATGTACCCCTTTGAAAGGTAAATAAAAATCGATATAATTTAAGTGGATTTTACAATTCATTGTTAATTCTCAAGATAATTTGTCTCTCTAGGTATCTACATCATCTAAAGAAGAAAGTTGGCAACAAGGCTCATATAGAGGCTTCGATATGCGAAGCATATCTTATCGATGAGGTGTCAAACTTTTGCTCCATTTATTTCGATACTCATGTTGAGACAAATCGAAATAGACCTCAAAGGAATGACGAAGACGTTGAGAAAGGAGGTATATTCAATTTAAGGGGCAAGCCTATTGGGGCTAGTAAGAAACGGTAGTTGAGTGACGATGAGTATGATGCCGCTCATCGATATGTCTTGTTAAATTATGACATACAAGAAGTGAGAGATTTGGAGAAGTAAGTGACTACACCTCGTTATAATCTCTAATTTGGTGAGGTAAGTGACTACACTAATTTTTATTCTCTCTAACAGTGTATTTAGAGATGAAGTCAAAATAAGGACACCCGATATTACCGATGAGGGACTTCAAAGAGAGGTTGATTTTACCTTTCCGTCATGGTTTCGAGATTACGTAAGTAACTGAGATAATATGTTATGCGGCTACCATTTAAATATATATATGCAACTAAAACATTTAAAGTTTACAGGTTTTATTAGCTGAACCAAGTACACTCACAAATGAGAGCATTCGTTATTTGTCATTGGGACCGAAGAAGCATGCAAAGACTTGGCCCGGCTATGTCGTTAATGGCTTCAAGTTTAAGACAACTCAACATCCTATAAATGCCGAATTTCTCAATGACGGCTTCAGTACGAAGGATTCTGGTGTTTGCATAAGAGGCACAATCTATGACGACGAGTCGGACTTTGACTATTATGGAGTGCTTCGGGATATTGTAGAATTACAATATAGTGCCCCATTTGATATGCATATTGTTATGTTCAAATGTGAGTGGTTCGATACGACACCAAATATCGGTTGGAGAATCGATAAACAATTTGGATTCGTCGATATAAATCATCGCAGGAGGTATAGAAGGTCCGACACGTTTGCGATAGCAAGTCAGGCTGTTCAAGTCTACTATACAAGCTACCCAAGGCGTCGTAGAGATCGCTTTGACTGGTGGGCAATATGCAAGATTAAATCTAGAAATACATTCAACGTTGGAGACCCAGCATACCAAGAGGACCAGATCGAAAAGCCCCAATACTTGGGACAACAGTCTTGTGACATGGATGTTGAATTAGAGGTTGATATACCTCTTGCTGATGAAAATAGAGGGGAGAAAGAGGTTGATATACAAGACTTAGATGTCAACCAGGGGAGAAAGAGGCGTCTTGTCCCAAGTATTGAGACTGAAGAAGAAGAAGAAGAAGAAGAAGAAGAAGAAGAAGAAGAAGAAGAACTTTATGAGGATGAGGATGAGGATACAGATGAATTCGACGATGAGGATGATGATGATGATGAGGCCGAGGCCGAGGAAGAGGACGATGACGATGATTAAATATCGCTATATTTCAGTTGTATCTTGAAGCACCCAATATCTAGTCTCGAATCCTAAATTACCCTATTACATTTGGATTTACAATTACAAGTCTAGTGGAACACAAGATGCCCTTTCATCAAAAGTTACAAGAATTGTACTTTGTTGTATTGGTGCGTGATTTTATCAGATTTTGTGTATCTAGCTTTTATTCGTACTTCACTTCTGATTGTAATATTTATTTCAGTTTGGGATATTTGCGTATTATTGTATGAGTTTCTTTTTGCAGATGGCACTCCTAGGCCTACTCGTCTGGGCGGCACTCATCGCCCTGCTGCTGGTATGGATATGTTTAGTTTTATATTCATTTATAAATCTATGTTGTCGGTATTTTGTTTATGTGTTCTATTTATAGGGCATGGTTGCGAGCACCCGTACTGGTGGTGCTGGCCGTGGTCGTGGCGGTGGCGGCGGCGGCGGCGGTGGTGGTGGTGGTCGTGGGCGTGGGCGTGGTGGTAGCGGTCGTGGTCGCCAGCCGCATTCCCCGGATGTGACCTCCGATCCCGACTTGGAGAGCCCGGACACAGGCTCTTCCCGCCGTCATTCTTCCTCGGTGCCACCGACATCGTCGTCGAGGCCTGTGACTCCATCCGCTAGCGGATCCGTTCCGCCACCGGATGTACCAGCGGATGCAGCAGGGGGCCCAGCAGTTACTGCAGGGTGGGCCTCGGAGTACCCCGGAATTCAGTTTCATCCTGTTACCGGGGAGTACGTGCGCGGACCCGCGGATCCCCCGACGCCACCAGAGAGGCTGGTGGGCAAGTTCCGACGAGAGCTATGGCCCGCTGGTGAATCGTAAGTAAATTTAAGTTAATTTATTAAATTTGTTTCATTTATTCAAGTTAATAATCCAGTCGTTGCTTCTTTATAGGTTTTTCCCGTGCGATACTGTCCGGATTCTAGGGCGCATTATCCGGGATAACTACCATGGCCCCTACCTCAATTTTTCTGAGGTGCCTCAGGACATGAAGTACGTCTGGCTCGACGAGATGAGGGTATAAATCCGTCGGTAAATTATTAATTATTCTTTAAATCATTAAATTTTTTATTACGTGATATTTGAATTTGTATGTCAGAGGACGTTCTGGTGGCCCCCCCATCGCGAGGAGGCGATCCGCAGGACCTACAAAGCCGCCGCCGGGAAGAAGATACGGGATGCGGTGTACGACCTTCGTACGGCGCATACGAGGAAGGACTGGATCCGGGCGGAGTACTATGAGCAGATGTTGGAGAAGATGGATACTCCGCAGTTCAAGCTGAAATCGGAGAAAGCTAAGGCTAATCGACAGGCCGCGGGTCTGCATACGGGGGGATCAAGGCCCCACGCATCGACGCGTGCAGATTTGGTGAGATAGCGCAAATTTAAATTCATTCTATTATTTAATTTCGTACTGTTAATATACGAAGTTAATTAAATTCTACGTATGCATGCCCAACGGGCGGTGAAGCAGGGAAAAGAGGCGGAGACGGTCACCGCTCACGATGTATTCGTGCATACGCACAAGAGGCGGAAGGACGGGAGCTTCGTCGACGCGAGAGCCGAGGAGACTGATGTAAGTACTTACGTTTATGAGATTTATGTTAGAAATATAATTATTGTTAAGTTAATTAGATAAACTTAGGATTCAGATTATAACTTAGGGAAACATAGGATTTAGATTATAACTTAGGAAAACATATAGTATAAACACATTCATTGGATAGGCTGCGTATCGTGAGGCACTTAGTCGGCTTGAGATCGAGCCCCCTTCCGAGAATGTCGGCGAAACGACGCCCACCCAGACGCACTCTTCTATGGCCGCTCGCTACGACGACGTGTTCGTAGAATCCGTCGGCGGCGTTAGGAAAGGGCGCGTCTACGGCTTAGGTTCCATGGCGCCCTCGTTGCAGCCGTCCCCGAGATATCCACCGCCTCCGCCTCCTCCAGCGCCCCCGGTTGACGATGTGAGGGCGCAGCTTGCGACTCTGACCTCCGCGGTGTCAGATTTGCGGGCGATAGTGTTGGGGCGCTATCCGTCTGCTCCCGGTCCGTCTGCTGGTGCTCCCGGTTCATCTGGTGGTGCTCCCGGTCCGTCTACTGCTGCTGCCGGTGCTTCGGATCGACCTGGTCCTTCTTCCCCCGGACGGCTTTCGTTTAACCGCTCTGCGGACGCCCGCATCGTATCGGATAACACCATCTTGACGCTCCTTGACATGTTGTCGCCAGAGCAGCTACGCGCGCTTCCAGACCATGTCTTGTCCCAAGTGCCGGCACACATGGTGGAGGAGTACATACGCAAAGCGGATGCGGCGGCACGAGCACGAGACGATCCGACGGACGGGATTTGATTTTGTTTATGTTGTTGGTTTTGTAGACATTTGGATACATTGTATGTTCGGATATTTTTTTTATGTTTGGATAATTTAATGTTGGATATTGGATATATTGTGTTGGTAATATTTTGTTGGATATTGGATACGTTGGATATTGGTGTCGGATATGGATATTTTGCATATGGATATATGGTGTTGGATATTGGATACGTTGGATATTCGTGTTGGATATGGATATATGGTGTTGTATATGGATATTTTGCATGTTTGATATTGTGTTGGATGTGTTGTATAAACAGGAAAGAGTCTGTTTGCAGTATTTTTTTTTCAAAAATTAGAAGTTAGCGACGGACTGGCGACCACTCAGCGACGGATAGTCTGTAGGAATTTAATGTATCGACGGATTGGCGACGTAATATCCGTCGCTAACTGGAGAATTTTACATTGAGCGACGGTTTAGCGACGGAATGTCCGTCGACCTGGTTCTGTTTGATGTCCATAAATTTTGCAGTTAGCGACGGATGTTTTGTCGCTAATACGACGCTAATCCGTCGTACACCTCGGCGGATTAGCGACGGCATAACGACGACCTGCCGTATGGGAAAATCTCTGATACGCTTTTACCGACAAATTTACGACGGATTAGCGACGGATATTGCGTATCAGAAAATCACTGATACGGTTTTGCCGACTCTTTAGCGACGGAGTTTTCCGTCGCTAACCCTATATCCTGATACATGTTTTGACGAAAGCTAGTCGGTAATCCGTCGCTATATATATTTAAATGCGCCGACGGTATTCCGTCGCTAAGTCGTCGCTGAGCGACGGAGTAGCGACGGATATGTTTTAGCGACGAGGTTATTCCCGACGGCTGTTTTACCAAAATATCCGTCGGTAATCCTTCGGTATTTATTTTTGGCGACGGACTACCGACGGATAAGGCCGTCGGTAAATCCATGTATTTTGGTAGTGGTTGATTAAATTTCTGTTCTTGGTTATTGACAATTTGCTTCAGTTGGTTATTGACAATTTATTTTGCCATGGAAATAAGCTCTCTGTATTGATGTCAATGTAGGAAATTAATAACAAACCTTAGAAAATTGCATTTAACTAGGAAACCAAAAGTTGATTTAGTTCAATCTCTGAGAAACCAAAGGGTGTAGCCGAACTATGTTCCTTATGCATTTAATTCAATCTCTAAGAATTAATAACTCAGATTTTTGAGGGAAATTTGGAGCCAAAAATACTTGAGGGCAACTAAGTAATTAAACAACCTACCTAGAGTGTTAATATATGCATTTAATGCTTTCTATCCGGATAGATTCTATCCAAAAATCATCTCCCTGGAAAAAAAAAATAGGGAAGAAAGTGGTTCCCTCCACCCAGGAATTACTTCCCCTCCCACTTTCCTGCATTTATTACAATTTTTGTTGACTAAAATATCGCTACTCAAAAATATTATATACCATTTGTATACATAATACCTTTTAGAATAATGTGTCAACGTTGCTTAAGTTTTCTCATTAGCAGGAGAGTATTATTGAAAAATTGACTTGATTTTGTTTCATTTCCTTACAAACACCAAATACTATAATGGCAAGTAAAAGATATATTCCGACTATTATCCCGGTCTTTCCAAATAACGGAAAGAAAAATTGTTGGAAAGTACAATTTTCTATAGGAAAAGAGAGAGCAAATAATTGATTTCCTTAGCATTAATCTAATGGAAAATGAAGACAATGATCGAAGATGTTTTAAGGGAACCATATCTATGATAAGAGAACAATGACTCAATGCCCACATGTATCGGATTCTTGTTGGCGGCTCGCGAAACCAATCATAGAATGAGTAGTGGTCCATCCTATATGCTTGCGAACATATTCCGGTGCAATGGCTCCCTGCATGATACACAATATATATGTGTGCAAAGGAGCAGCTTGCATTTTTCCTTTATATGTCGGGACATAAGTCTAAGAATAGAGGGTTTGGGATTGAATTTACCCGTTCTAGTAAAACAATATCTAGGTATTTTAGAAAAGTATTTGGTGCTGTATGCACCATTGAAGACCAGTTCATGAAACAACATGGTGGCGATACCCCGATTGAGATTAGAGGTTTTGGAATGGCATCCCTATTTTCAGGTAATAAATTGTTTGCTAATCCGTTGTCTAGCATTACGTTTACTATGTTTTACACATAATTCACCTCCTTTTAATATTGAATTGTACGATTATATTGAGTTGATAGATGGCACAAATGTCCATGCTACTCTCATGTCGTCGTTGGCAGCGGGGTTTTAGGGGTAGAAAACAATTAACACAAAACATTTTAGTTGTCACTACATCCAAGAAGATGTTTATGTATATTCTAGTTGGATGGAAAGGTTTTGTGAATGACATGATTGTCTTAAAGGGTGTCCTTTTAGGGAGAGAAATTTTGATACAATAGGGGATATCAAAGTTTTGATGCCCCTTATGTATGACATGTGAACCCCATCAAAATTTATGTGTATATATATATATATATGTGTACACATCTTACGAAGCAGAGGGGCTCACATGTCATACATAGGGGGTATCAAAACTTTGATACCCCCTACTGTATCAAAGTTTTTTCGCCTTTTAGGCCTGCATCCCATGAGTTAAAACTTTGATACAGAAGGGGGTATCAAAGTTTTGATACCCCCTACGTATGACAGGTGGACGATGGACCCCTCTCAATATATATATATATATATATATATATATATATATATATATATATATATATATATATAGTGTGTGTGTGTGTGTGTGTGTGTGTGTGTGTGTGTGTATGTACACGTTTTACAAAGAGGGAGGGGCTCACCTGTCATACATAGGGGGTATCAAAACTTTGATATCCCCTTCTGTATCAAAGTTTTTTCCAGCATCCCATGGCGTTAAGGTCATTTCAGGTTACTAGTATTCTAGATTTAAATGTACAACTATCTTGTTATACGAATGTTTATTATATATAAGATCATCTTGTTATATGTGTACGTAAGAAAGTAAGAAAGTACTACCCAGTGATGCTGGATATACATCGATACATGGTTTCATTGCCTCCTATCGTGGAGTTAGGTTATACTCCAATCCCAAAAAAGATCGTAATCGTACGTATTCAAAGGAACTCTTAAACTATAGGCACTCCAAGTTGCGGGCTACAATATAATGTGTATTTGCAACACTTAAAAATCGGTTTTGCATTCGGAAAAAGAAATTTCACGACTTCCTCACACATGTTGACATTGTAATAACTTCTGCTCTATTTTCTGCTATACTTTTGCTATCATCCTGCCATGCTTTTGCTGCAGTCATTTGCAGCCATACCTATGATTTTTGCTTGGTTCTTATAGCAGCTATACTGTTTGAAGTTTGGAGTTTGTATGATTCAATTATTATCGGATTACAATGAGGTTTATGATGAGGAACGAGCAGCTGTTTTGATTTTGTTTTTGTATGATGTTTGTTGTATTTTTATTGTCTGATTTTGGATGGTTATATTTCTCTACTTGGGGCTATGATGAAGTTTTTTCTCTTAATTTGCAAGTTTGGATGCTTGCATTTTTTTAGTACAACTTTCATATTTGAATGAAGCTTCATTTGTTAGAATATATGATTTCTTGAGAGTATTATTGGTCCTAATTTTTTATCCAGGTTATCATGAGATTCTTGCGAGTAATATGTCCAAATATTAGTCCTGATTTTGAAGGGGGGGGAAATGATGATGAATGATTTTTTCGGTACAATTTTGGGTCGAAAACAGTTATTCTAAAAAGAAATTACGCACTCTGAGCCCAAATTTTAATATTGAAGTCAGTAATAAGAATCTTCTATTTATCTAGGCTCCATTGTAGAGGGCATTTCTTTCTTTCTTTGATTATGGTACTCACATGCAATAAGAGGTGGCTTGAATTTTGAGAACATTCAATAGTAAGGCTGCTGGAAATTCAAGAACATGTAATTATTTTGTAAGCACGCAACTATTCTTCTACTATATGGCTCGTGAGAACCTTTTGAGTTTGAGTTCAGTATTGCAAGTTTATCATTAGACTAGCATATAAGCATGTAACTATGGTACGAGCTGTGGCATGTGGCAAAACTCGAATATAAGCATGCAACTATTTCTACCAAAGCATGAATTACAAGTTTGTTTAATTTTTACAAGGAAGAATTCTGCGAGAGAGTATTACTTTTTTTTTTATACTTTTGAAAAAGAGATTTTTCTTAATTGTTTGTGTGAGGTATGGTAGCCTTCATTCTTAATTTCTACCAAAATCCACTAGTTGATGGTGGCTGTTGGGAGATGAGCTTACCCATTAAATGTGATGATCATCTCTCTATTTTCACCTCATTGCAACATCCAAACAAATTAAGTACTAAAAAACTCGCTTTCAAAAAAGTTCAACAAACATCGCAACAATCAAACTTTCAATTTGATCAGTAAAACTTTCACACTTTTAAGCACCCAAACAAGTTTGTGAAACTCAAAATATACACACATGCAATGCATAAATAATATTATCATCAGTTAACTAATGACTTGAGTGAGAACATTACAACATAGAGGAAGTTTGGAAAAGATAATACACAAGAAAACGAAAAAATAAAAAAGTAGGTTACCTATCATAAAGAGAGTACAGATCTTAACATAAATGCCTTGCCACCATCACTAATGAAATGTTTCCATAAAGCTGATAGGCTTAATTGCTACTTGATACCCTCAACTATTACTGTTTTTCAACTTGGTACCCTAAACTTTTTTTTGTAACAACTTGATACCCGGATATTATTTTGGACAAAAATGCCCCTACCCCTAACCCCCCTCCCCCCTGCTAGCTTCGCGCCCCCCTCTGCTAGCTCCGGCCGCAGCTCCCCCCCCCCCCCCCCCCACCCCCACCCCCCCTGCTCGCTTCAGGCCATCCCCCCCTCTCGCTCCGGCCGTCCGCCTGCTCCCGTCTCTCCCTAGGGCTCGGCAGCGGGAGGAGGGGGGACTGGGAAGGGGGGTGCGGGGCTGGAGGCGGGGCAGGGGATGGCTCGGAAGCGGAGAGGGGGGGGGGGGGGGGGGGGGGGGGGTTGGCCAGAAGCGAGGAGGGGGGGCGGTTGGCCGAAAGCGAGGAGAGGGCGGGGGGGGGGGGGGGGGGGGGGGGGGGGGTTCGGCCGGAGCTAGCAGGGGGGGTGGCTGGAGAGGGGGAGGGGGTGGAGGGAGGGAAGGGATAAAGGCATTTTGGGGTTTTTTAAAATATTAGGTACTAAGTTGAAAAAAAAATAGTTGAGGTATCAAGTTGTTACGAAAAAAAGTTTAGGGTACCAAGTTGAAAAACGGTAATAGTTGAGGGTATCAAGTAGCAATTAAGCCAAGCTGATATAAGAAATATGTCTTACCACCATCACTATTAAAAAGTTTCGATTAAGCTGATATAAGAAAGATCGAAGCGTATGATCCAATGTCATGTTGAAGGGTTTAAGATGTGCATCCTTCCTGATGCAAGAACAAAGCCTCATCTTTGCTCCAAAAGATGAGTTGCAACCAACTCTAAAAGCTAGTTAAAAGTTCATATTATCATGTTTCCGCGAGGCATGAAGATAATACCAATATGGTCTATATTTAGGTCACATGACAGGTTTGATGATCTCAAAGCCAATAATAGCTTAATACAATTGCAAATCAATGCAGGTTTACATATGACATATCCAAATAAACAAGAACGGCAATGTGCTTTTATATGTGCATCGCCGTAACGTATTTTGTCATTTGAGTACAAAGCAAGTTATGCCAAGCTTGCTAGTAATTATCAGCCATGAAATTTGCTTTCAAGAATAAGTTGTCAATGTTCAAATTCGGATTCAGAAGATATATGCACAGTTTTCATAGTTTACACAAAATTAAAAAACAGAATTATTGCATATGGAACAGCAGGAACAATAATCAGTAGCGTTTAATATGCACAGGCACCATCAATGTATCTCCCAACAGTACGAGTTACAAAATCCAAGACTTAAGTTACTGTCACAAAATATATATTAAACACTAAGTAGCTTGCAATAAAACTGTCGAGAGAATAAATCAGTGTTCTTTCAACTGAGGATGCCTCCAGGTACTACGAAATACCTTGTTATTCGAGATGCAAGGCAAAGGAACACAGCTGTTCAATGAATGCAGTGACAATAAATAGAGGCTCAGCCCAAATGGTATACCTCCAATTTAGTTGCGAAGCCAGGATGTTTTTTGCTCGTAGGGGGTGGGGGTGCGGCGGCAAAAGATATTGATATAACTATAGAAAATGCCAATGGCCAATTCGAACTCATCTTTAGTTTTCAAGCTCAATCAATTTATTGTTGTACAGAGACTTCGAAATTAAGCACGGGCTTACAATTACAACGATTACAAATTTTCAACAATATATTAATTTATAAAAAAAATTATTGTCATTCTCAATTGTTGGGATAATGCTCTAGGAAGAATTAATTAAATAAATTGAACAAGAAAAATTAAAGTTTACCTAAATATGTGAGATCAAAAGACAATGAAAAGGTATGACAACAAACTAAACAAGAATAATTAAATAATGCTCCAAGGAAGGATAATTAAATAAATTGAACAAGAAAAATTATAGTTTACCTAAAGATGTGAGATCAAAGACAATGAAAAGGTTCGACAATAAAAGGGTTTGATGTCCAAATAGGAAACCTTTTTCCTAAGGGGCTGTTTGGATAGCAGTAACTTTTCGAAAGTGTGAAAGTGGCACTTGCAGTATGTTGAGTTGCAGTGCACTTACAGCAAGTAGCACTTTTCAAAATATGTTTGGATAGGGTACTTTTTGTCCCTTGTAAGTGAGGAAAATTAAGTTCGATTGTTTGGATGGTCGTTGAAAGTGAAAATAAATAAGTTCGATTGTTTGGATTGTTGTTGAAAGTGGATGTTGAAAGTGAATATTATTATTAATATTGTATATTATTACTATTATTAATTATTATTGTTATTATCATTATCATTATTATTATCATTGTTATTATTATAACTAAATTAATCACTATAATTGGATGAACAAAAAATTAATTATCATAATTAAATCAATTAATTATCATAACTAAACTAATTAATATAATTGGATGAAGGACCGGACCCCAAACAAATATTTAAAAGAATTCTTCTCTAGACACTTCCATTTCCATGCTTTGGATTCTCTCTCCTCTCCTCTGCTCTCTTTTTCTCTTCACAAGCACAGACCCCCCAAAGAGTTCCATTTTGTTTTGTTTTTTTTTTTCCCTTAAAAGAGGGATTTTTCTTCTTCTTCTTCTACTCTTCTTCTTCTTCTTCTTGCGGAGCCCTTTTTTTTTTCTTAAAGAGGGATTCTTCATCTTCTTCATCTAATCTTCTTCTTTTTGATGTCTCACCGGAGCCGTCCAAATCCGGGCACGGACTCACAGCGGCGGCGGCGTTGTCGTCACCGGAGCCGATTTCCTTGTCCAGCAGGGACCACCACTCCCTCGGCCACCACCCCGGGTCTTCACCTGCGGGGGCCACCACCCCAGGTCTTCACTTGCGGGTGAGTTGCGGTGGAATTTTGATGGAGGAAGAAAAGCAGGGGACAGCAACTATGCACTGTCAGAGTTCCCCGCCACTTCTCCAGTTCCTCCCCCCATCCAAACGCAACAACTGAGTTCACCTCCGATGAACAGTAGCAGAAACTCTATTTTTCATCTCACTTTCACTCGACTCCCCCCTTACCAAACAGGCCCTAAGAGGAAAAAGATTGTATGTCTAGGAGACGAGAAAATGGGTCATGGCCGGATTTAACTAGGATAAATCTGAAACTTAGATGGAAAAATAGAAAGGGTTTGATGTACAAATAGGAAAAAAAATTCCTGAAAAAAAAATTATTTTGGTAATAATTTCATAACAAGGGGATAACTAACAATGATATCATGGACAGACTTGGTTATCATAAGGAATTCTTAACTGGTTGCAAAGATGAAAATAGGAATATTATGAATTTAGGACAGCTGAACACTAGACCACTAGTTAAGGAAACAAAGTTCGACTAGTTGGAAAAATAGGAGTATTTTGAATAGTACGAATTGTAAGTTCTCTTTATATAATAGGAATGGCTTAGATGACTAAGCAAATACGTCCCACTTAATAAATTATGAAATATTGTTTAGGATGGGCCAGTGTAAACATTGTACCACCACTGCTCCAATCAGAGGCATTTCGGAACCATAAGTTAGAACTAATATAGAATAACAGAATATTAAGATAACATGAAACAGAAGCAACATCTTACTATTGAATTTTTCAACTTCAAATCAAATTAAGATGACTGAAATTCTCCAAAAGGAACAAAGGTAACATGATCTATCACTGTGGTCACAAGAAAGCAACCCAGCTCTCAAAATGCACATTGTCTGAATTAAGCAGCAGCTTATGAGACCAAGCATCAGCTCAATTTCCAAGTCTTAAATTTTAAAAAGAAACAGAAAACATTGGTACAATGGGCCGTTTGGGATAACCTTAGAAGCACATGAGAGGAACAAGAGGCCGCCAATTGAGGCTTTGCTAACATTGACCGCGATAAAATTTGCGGATGAGATAACATAAACATACTTACCAAACTAGTAGCACTGGATGAAGATGTAGGTTAGAGACGGCTGGCTTGGCACTTAATCCAAATCAAGGAACTCCATTCGCTTTCTCATTGACCCTTTCAAATCCGTGGCGTCCCTCTCTGCTTTTTGTGCCTGTTGCAAGTTTACATCATCAACACTGGTGTTAATTTTTTAAAGGCTCAGGTTTCAGATGAGATGATTCCACATCCTCGAGTAAGGCAGATATCATAGTTGCACAAGTCAGGTGACATCAAATCCCACCATCTATTGTCGGACTTCATTTCATTTTTCTAATAAAATTGTGATCTAAACCCCATGTCAACTTTACAAGATCTAAATAGGTTTAATTGAGGTGACTTAACGTCATTAGAATAACGCAGATTCATAGATAGTTTGATCAAGAAAGGTGACAAATCATCACATCCAACAATATCCATTGTGGGTGTCCATAGTTTCTCAATTACAAACATAAAAGTAAACCCCCTGTTGATTAAACCATTTGGACATCTAAAGTCTCGAGACTCTTTAAAAATGTTTTAGAGGTAAGCTAATGAATGTAGCTAATCTGAGTGAAGCCAACAGCGACATCATTGTTCAAGGAAATACAAAGATGACAAAGTGTGTCATGACCTCAAAGGCCTCCTCACTTGATTGAGGTAAAATTTCAACAAAAATAGGATTTGATTGAGGTTTATGAAAAGAAAAGAAAAAATGTGAGGCAAAGGACTAGAGTACAAGGATTTTGTGAGACTAAGATGCATCTTGTAACATATTTGCCTTCATTAAAGTGAGGATTAATATACAGAGATCTACTTTTTCTTGTGCATTCAGATGCGGCTGAAGCAAATTTCGGCAAAGGACTAGAGTACAAGGATTTTGTGAGACTAAGATGCATCTTGTAACATATTTGCCTTCATTAAAGTGAGGATTAATATACAGAGATCTACTTTTTCTTGTGCATTCAGATCTGAAGCAAGGTCGTAAACTAACATGCCAGCAAATGAGCTTGCTGAAGAACGTTGAAGCAGCTTCAATGAGCTTGCCTCCCGATGTGCATCATTGGTGAGATCTCATCCTCCCTCTCTAGCCCTGCTTCACCAGTGTCCACATCAACGAAAAAATTCTAGTTTAGGTAACAGGGTGGTGATAATCTTTCCCCAGGATTCAAGGCAGAATAAGTGTTGTTCAGTAAGGACTTTGGAATTATCCTATATCCTCTGATAGGATAATCTTTCCTCAGGATTCAACTGTCTATGAATAGATTGGTTGAGGACAGATAATAGTTCACCAGTCTCCACATCGATGAAAAGACTCTAGTTTAGGTACCATTGTGGTGATAATCTTTCCTCAGGATTTGACGCAGAATGTGTTAGTTAATTAAGGACTTTGGAATTATCCTATATCCTCTAATAAAGAAGGATTATATGTCCTCGTCCAATTTATCCATTGGCTGTTATTCTGTTCACTAGAAACAAGGAGAGCACTCAAACATTTAGCTCAGGTTACTCCCCTGATGCAACAATGTTATGATATTAATTTCTTTTTTTGGAGGAAAGAGGGGGAACAAGTAATGACAAGTAGCAGGTAAAACTTTAGAAAGCCAGTAGACCATACAAGAAAAAAATGTCCAAGACGGCTTCTGGAACGCAACTTGCCTCTAGTTAAAAATTCAAACCCGTATGTTACCCAAGAGATCTCAAAAGTAGACTCAGAGACAACATAACATCATTTAAAAATAAGATTGACCACAGGTTAATGACCCAGTGATTATAGTATGCTATAAATTACAATAAATCAGTGCACTAAGGGAAACTTAGAGGGTGTCATTCCTTTCGCTTAATGGGATTTGTCATTAGTTTTCACTCTTTGGTTTAATGTGTCGTAGAGATGAACGTAATTCCCTATAGCAAAGTGTATCAGATTACCTCTTCATCTAGACTCTTTATACTTATAGTCTAGAGGAACTTGGAAGGTGCTCATTGGTTGTATAAACTTGGAAGGTGCTCATTGGTTGTATAAACTTAAACTGACTACCAAGGTTTTATGGTATGACCCTATCATGCTCGTAGTTAACATGGCACCAGCATACGGAAGGTCGACAGGCTGTCGTAAAAACTGTCAAATCCTTTATGTACTTTCTTATGCTCCATATCCGACCACGCTTTGATGGAAGCATGGATAAATTAGTGCACTGCCCTTTCAAATAATATTCTCTTTAATTCAGCATCCCGAGGAGGGAGTTACTTCATACAATTGCATTAACTATGTCCAAGATTCTAACCGATGGTAGGCGGGTGCGAGGCGGGAAGAGTCCGCCTGACGCCTAGGCATTTGATACATTTTGAAGATTTTTACTATTTTATCCCTTTTTTTTCATAATATGTATATTTTAAGGGTATTCTATGCATATAAGTTATAACGCCGGACATCTTAAAAAAAAGCCTAAGTTGTAGAATAAAGATATATAAAATTTTAGTCTTGTAAAAGTGAATCATAGGTCCATAATGCTTGCAAAACTATTTTACCAAAACATCAAGTCATGTGGCTAGACGTCTGCCTACGCCGCCTCACCTCCACCTACGATACCAAACTTCACTTCCCTCCTACTCCACCGCCGACGACAAAAGCGGTGCGGAGAGCGACCGTCTCGACCGCCATTTAGAACAATGACTATCCCAACTTCCAAGTTATTATGTAGATTATCCTATAATATCTCGTAGTTTTACTAAACCACATTTGATATGTTGTGTGCTTGTCCTACATATTTCACATTTCCACCTTTGGGATTAACCTTTTCTCAACAATGTCAGCGACAACGAAGCTCATCTTGAATGTGCCAATAATGCCCATTAACAAGTTTTGCGAAGTATATTGACCTTAATGTAAGTGCATCGCAATACTGAACATATTTTCTTCCATTTTAAGTTGTTTCTAACTTTTACGCCTATGATATCCTAGAACATGACAACTTGTAGACGCTTAGTTACTTTTATGGAACCTACCACACTTTCTCCCTCGAGAACCCCCTATAAAAAAAGTTCCTTAAAACAATGAAATTTAAAGATTCATCTTTATTTTCTAAAAATTTTGCATCCATCAACATAGTAAGTATGCCTTCATCGGAATAGCAGATAGTGAACCTATCTTACAAAACCCAAATTTTCTTTTGTAGAATAATAGCTTTTTCTCTTAGGGTCTGCTTGGATTGAGGGTTAAGTGAGTTAAATGGAGGAAAGTTAAGTGAGGGAAAAATAAAACCATGCTTGGTTTGAAGATAGAGATATAGGAGGGAGGGTTATAGAGGGTTAAGTAGGGGTTTATTTCACCCTCTTTTGTCCCTTTTTTTAACTTCCCAAATCGGAGGATTAACGAGGGGGATTAGGGGGTTTTGTTTAAAAAGTCATAAATATCCCTTCTTTGTTCTATAAAATATCATAATTTTTTTTTTCAACATGTTGCTTCGTAGCTTCCTAATTTGTGAAGATATTTTGACAAGTTCTAATTAAAATTTCAATCAAATTTAATTTTATAACATATGTAATAAGGTTATTTTGGTAAGTATCATATTTTTATTAATCCTCCTCTCACTCAAAACCTCCAATCCAAACAAGAGTTATTAAACACCCCCCCCCCCCCCCCCCCCCCCCCACTTAACTCTCCCTCCAATCCAAACAAGGTTCTATATATTGACTCTACTCCCCCTCATTTAACCCCACTTAACTTTGCTCATTTTTCCCCCTCAATCCAAGCAGACCCTTAGTCTTTGTTCAACCATCTCTACCAGTGTTTAGTTAGCTAATATATTTGTGTCATAGGTATTTATAACTTTGTATATCTCATATATTAATTCTAAAGGGATACCAAAGTGCTTCTATTTTACCAGGTTAATTTTTTAGCATCCATAATTGTACTGAAAAAAATAGTTAAACTTAACAATTCATCTATCAATTCCAACAAATACTTCCTCTTCTATGATTGGGATGCAATCCTATTTAACTTTCATTGATAAATATGAAAGTTTAGTTTTATCATACCTTAAAATCTTCTTCTAAGATTGTTTTCTTATCAAAACATGAATAAATGAATAACAAAACAATTAGTGACACATAACACAAACTCTATAATTTCATTAACTTTTAATGTTACATATAAGTTGTGTGTTGTATATTGGCATTCCAGATTGTATCATATCCTACATCTTTAATATTGATGCATCAAGGTATCAATATTTGAAATAATGTATTACTGTATCCATATCCATGCACCATAGATGTCAGAATGATGGTGATTGAGGTGGAAATACATGTCACCCTAACCACATATTCACCAAGCACGGCCTCTAAATTTTGGAACATCAGCTGTCCTTAGCAGCTACAGGAGAGCCCCTACTCTCCAACCCATCAACCTCTTAGAGCTGTCGTTTAGTATGGAAGGTACAGCCCTTATTTCACCACAAAGTAGCACCCTTAACTAATCTAGAATTTGCTCCCAACCTAAGGCACAACAAGAACTAGATATATCGACACAGATCTATCAAGTTTGTTTTCCAACAGAGGCAAGTGGCTTCCGAACAGCTCTAGATAAAAGCAAAAGCAAGGAGAGAATTTGGACTAGCCCTTGGAACTAACAAAAAAAAAGCCTTATCCCAATTTTGGAGATCCATTCAGCCCTGCCAAGGGTCATCTCCTCTTTGACATCTGCATATAGCATAACCTTCTTCACAGCCACAAGCCAAGTTCATTTTGTCTACACTAGTTAGCGCAGCCCCTTAACTGATATATCTATCGAGCTATAGATTATAATGAGGGAGAGAAAAGGCCAAAGTAAGAGATCTAAAAATAAAGATGGAAAGAGCATATACATAAAAAGGTGAAGTAAATCATCTCCAGAGAATATATAAGCCTTTAATTAGTGATTCTATGTACAACAATGTTCAGTCAATGTTTCCATAATTTTCACAAAAAGGAGAAAAATTCACAAAAAAAGGAGAATAAAAACATAAAGATTCGATTTAATTATGTTTACTAAATTTTATTTCAAAATGATTATTTATAATCCTATTCTTATAAAAGAAATTATATATGTTTCTATCAATGTATAAAATCAAACAACAACAATGTTATCCTCTTATCATGTTAGAAAGTTTCCTTATAATGAGTTTCTTAGTCGAAAATGTTCTTTGGAATAGAAGTCAAAAAGTACCAATCTACGGTGAGAATAAAAGCCTTTTCCCATTTATGTTAGTCCTAGCACAAATCAAACATTTATATATGATAAGGTGAAATATATAACTTCTTAGCAAGTGTACTACATATATCATTAGTCTTGATAATAAGAATTTATATAAATCCTAATGAGAAGTACATCAAATTCCTAAAGTCACAATCAGTATCGCAACAAAAAGATCTCTTGCTCTGTTAAATCTTTAGTATTCAACTTTCCACAAGGACACATATTTTGTCAATCTTCAATAAACAGAAACTATATACAAATCTCTCAAATCCTTATGAGGAGGAGGATCAAACTTATAAGCCCGCAATCAGTATTGCAAAAAAAAAAAAAAAAAAAGATCTCTGGCTACATAAATCTAAAGGCCTGGTTCGAGATTGCTGCTGCTTTTCAAAAAGCAGTAGCAGAATCAGCTTTTGAAAGCAGCCTCTCACTCGGCCCCAAAATTGGACTAGATTTTAAATTATTTGGTAAGCTACTGTTTCCATACACTTTTAGGACAGATTTTCAAAAAATAAGCAGAAGCAGCCATGATAAGCAGTCCCAAACCCAGCCAAAGTATATAACTTTTAAGAGCAACTGTACGCATTTCGTCAATCTTGACATTTAGAAATTTCACACTATTCTCTCAAATCCTTTTGAGCAAGTACATCAAGATCATAATCTGGCAATTATTGTAGCAACAAAAAATCTCCTGCTCTCTGAAATCTTCAATATACTTTTCTAAGTGTACATATTTTATCAATCTTGATCCAACAGATTCACACAAATCCTCATGAATCCTTATGAAAAGCTACATCAAGCTCATGTCAGAATCGATGGCACACCAAAAGGCAACATGCTTTTTATGAAACCTTGGGTATAGAATTTTCAAGAAATTTACATATTTCATCAATCTTGAATGACTTACAACTATATTCTATATGCAAATTTCTCAAATCCTTATGAGAAAGAGGATCAAGCTTACAAGCCCGCAATCAGTATTGCAAAAAAATAGATCTCTGGCTACATAAATCTAAAGGCCTGGTTTGAGATTGCTGCTGCTTTTCAAAAAGCAGTAGCAGAATCAGCTTTTGAAAGCAGCCTCTCACTCGGCCCCAAAATTGGACTAGATTTTAAATTATTTGGTAAGCTACTGTTTCCATACATCTTTTGGGACAGATTTTCAAAAAATAAGCAGAAGCAGCCATGATAAGCAGTCCCAAACCCAGCCTAAGTATATAACTTTTAAGAGCAAGTGTACGCATTTCGTCAATCTTGACATTTAGAAATTTCACACTATTCTCTCAAATCCTTTTGAGCAAGTACATCAAGATCATAATCTGGCAATTATTGTAGCAACAAAAAATCTCCTGCTCTCTGAAATCTTCAATATACTTTTCAGTAAGTGTACATATTTTATCAATCTTGATCCAACAGATTCACACAAATCCTCATGAATCCTTATGAGAAGCTACATCAAGCTCGTGTCAGAATCGATGGCACACCAAAAGGAAACATGCTTTTTATGGAACCTTGGGTATAGAATTTTCAAGAAATTTACATATTTCATCAATCTTGAATGACTTACAACTATATTTTGGATCCAAAGCCAGACTAAGAAATTCTACAAATGCTCATCAGATGACAATGACACTCTCGGGAGAAAAATAATAGAGAAGATAAATGGATTAAGGAGTACAAATGGGTAGCAAAACATATGATATCTCGGAACATTGGATCTCCCCTTAAAGTGGATTTGATATGGAAGTGTGTTTGGATTTGTTTGGGCTATCGAAACATATAAAATTCAGACAATTGGGAGACCAGTAAGAAGAAAAAAGGAACACTACTTAGACTTGCTAGATTCAACCTACTTTGAAAAATTATTGAATTACTTGAGGCCCAAGGTCCCAAAAGTCTCGCCTCTGCAACATCTACCACTCCTAATTGGTAAACCCATTGGTCTCTGAAGAACATCTACAAACCATCTTGAACATTTTCTCTCATATGATCCTCAACTCAAATTACACCATTTCCAACTTTCCGTAAAAAAACCATTTCTTATCCGATCCTTTAATGTACTCACACTTATCCAATTTAGTATTTGTTATTCATCTATACTAGTTTTTTGGACAGATGTTTCTTAATTATCAACGTTTTATTCCATGAAGAAATGTTGGTCTTATTCTTATAGGATCCATCTTGCATACTCAGGTGTCTCCTACAAACAAAAGCAATCCCCCACTTAAAACCATCTTACTTTAATTGTATTGGCATCTTTCTCGATCTCTACGATTAATCTAGTGATATCTTTCTCAATCTCTTCAAATATGAGTGATCCCTAATAGAGCAACTCCTGGCCATTACAAAAGAACTACTACATTTCTTCTTGAATTTTTGTGGAAGCTACATTTCATATACTTTGTCAAAATTGTACTAATTTAAAATTCCATATATTCCAAGGCATCTCTTTATGGATTTCTTTTAGAAAGTAATCCTTGTCCAATTTCATCAACTATGTAGTATCAATAGCAAACATATACCATGTAGCCCATCTGCAACATGCCTAGTACGATCATCTATAACTAGTGCAAAGAGGTAGACCTTAGTGTTGATCCTTAATATAAGCATAACATAATAAAAAATGTTGTATCTCGTCTAATTGACCTCACTCCTCTAATTGAACCCCAGTCACAACTCCATATCATATATCCTTAACAATCTTATATAGCTAACCACCAATATGTTCTTTGAAACCCGATGACAAAACTTTTCTAGGTCAATGAAACAAATACATGATTTTTTTCTTCTCTCCAAATTTTCTGTTAATCTTTTAGTAAATAACTACTAGATAACCTTTCACAGCTTTCAGCCAACCAATTCATGCATCCTGTTACCAAAAACAAGGAAATGCAATTTCTATACAGGCTTGAGGTTGAGGAAGAGGAGCACCTTGAGGTTATGCAAGGGATAAAACTGAAGAGCTGGTTTATCAACAATGAAATGACAAATAAGTCAACTCAACTTCATTCGACCAAATTTATGTGAGGAAATGTGGGAGCTAGACCCTACCCCACCCTCCCTCCACTCACTTAGGTAGGTGGGTATAGACAACTACCACACAAGGATACTTTCTCCTCATCTCGAAACCCAGCTCTCATATGCTGCCCTAGGATGGATCATACAAGAAATGTTATTTAAAATATTTGCTAACAAAATTCCATACTAAGCCAATATGGATGCCCTCTTCACAAAAGAAAAGCTTAAATAATAAATAGCTAGGCTAGTTGGCCTCAACCGAGAATAGAGATATGACTTATGCAAACAACTCCTTGTGAACAAGACCATTTATTCTTCAAGTGTGCTTTCTCTGCATTAAGTAAAGTAGGCTGAAAGCCAGCCTCATGCTAAACAATGATGCAAACCTCCTGGGCAAATTGGCAAAGGTAAAAGCAAAGAACCAGCTCGGTGCCCTCGACATACTTGCAACCCCAGCTACTATGACATTATGGCAAGAGAAATAATTAAGGAATCTGAAAAAAAGGCACTGCAGAAGATTTCCCTCTTTATAATTATCCTTAGAGGTGGAGATAAGGGTGGATTGGTGGGGTTCGGACCCCATAATTTTCCAATAATTTTCTAAAGTAGGTCCAATCTAGCTAATACAAGTAGAATTTTTGTCCCTTCTATTAACACCCATGATTGTCCAGATTTAATAGATTATGATAGTCCAAACGAACCCAAACCACACTTCTATATTGAGCCCTGTCCAACCTAATTAAAATCAACAGTTTAGTTTGGCTAATGGGATGAAGGAAAGAGGGGCATACAGTCAGTTTCGGTATTCATCCTTTATTTGGCTGTCCCTAAACCCTTTGGCTTCTTTTCCTAACAAGTGAAACTCTCTCATGTTAGCTTGGCTTTGGATCTAAGACATAACTATATAGGTCATTCAAGATTAAATCTAAGACATGACTATATAGGTCATTCAAGATTACCATGTATATACACTTGTTAAAAAGTGATATTTAAGGATAGCATTAATCAAGAGACCTCTGTTGCGATGTCAATTATTTTATATCAAATCAAGCTTGATATACCTTCTCATAAGGATTTGAGAGATTTGTCTAGAAATTCTGAGTTGTGCCACGAACTACTGCATGTGCCAGGAACTACTGCAAATGGGAAATTGAACAAGCTTCTGTTGTTAATTGATTGATTCGTCTTGTCTTGATTCTTCCAATCTCGCTAACGACATTGGGAGACTTTTTACGCTATGAAGCTCATCTAAACAAGAGTTTAAAACGAGACGAATTTTGACTACTGGGCTTATTTAAACAAGAGCTCCTACAAAGATGTAAGACGACTTTCTTGCAAACAGTTCAATTGTGTACATTAGGAAGGAAATACCTTAAACATTTTGATGTTAATAAGATCTCAGATGAATTATAAAAGTAAAAAACTAAATCAAAATTCTCGAGCACAATTAAGGTGAAAGTTCTACCATTTTTGTGTCTATTTATCAACTAAATTGTTATTGAAAATTTCAGCGAACATATGCATGCATCTAAAGTAATTAAAGGTCAATTTAGTCTCCGATGATGTTTTCAAATACTTAAAAAGTTCCACCATTATTTATTTCTTACTTTTCTGGTAAGAGAAATCCCTCTCCTGCGTTCCATTAACTATAGTTAGTGAAGAAAAGACTTATAAGTCTCTTAATTTGCCCTCCACCTCTGATCCTTGTGGATATCCAGATGCTCGTGAGGACATGGCAACTAACCCATCAAGGAAAGCTGAATTTCTACTAAATGGATGCGGACATGAGGGTTGCGGACCCTTTACTACTACAAAAAACACTAAAGAATGTTGTAGCTCCTATGTCCCGTAATGTTGTACACTATAAAAAATGGGTTAATTTCATGAATTATATTCTTGAGGATCCTCTTCCAACAAGAAACTGTCAGCAAACATTACCAAAACCATTCTCAAAAAGCAAAAGAGCATATACAACATTCAGGTGACCAAAAATGGCTGGGATGTAGCATATGCAAAATATCAACAACACTATTTCAAAGCAAAACAGTCAGATTAAAAAATTCAAGTTATCAACTACATGCATCAAAATAGGACTTGCACCATACAACATCAAATCCAAAGGTGTTATATTGAAATGACTAAAAAAAGTGAGGGAAAGCTTTCACATGTAGCATTAATGTTTGAATCGAATGTGGTAGAAATTGCACTTACTTTTTTTATCTCTGCAGCTGAAACACAAATCATGTGGTCAGGGAGTTCTTCTTTTTCCAGGTCCTATCCCATTAATAACCAGATCAGTGTTCAAGCTAAACAATTATTAAGTATCCAACTTGTAGACGCTGGAAATAGACTAGACCAGGTACAAAGTTAATATATTCAATACCAGCTCTCCAATCAAAACAACATTCTCCCCACGGATAACATAAAGACCTAGAGGTATATCACAATACAGATCTCCTACAATTACTCGTTCACAGGCACCTTCAAGAACAGCATTTGCTGATAAAAGGCAATAAACTAGAACAAATTAGTATGTAAACTAGGTTAAATATAGGAAATTTCCGGATCAGAGAAACAAATAATGGAGTACCAAATTGATCGAAAGATCGAAGGATCCCCAGAAGTTTTCGGCCATCTCTTAGCAAAACAAGAAGCTTCTCTGTAAGAAAACAAAAGTAAAGGTTAAATAGTTTGAGGCATGCAATCAAAGAATTGTGTACAAATATCGTACCATGTATAAAAGTTGTTCTTATATGTTCTATTAAAGTTAGCATGGTCAAGATGCTTATTCCTTCGAGATTTTGATGCACGACAAAGTTAACACTTGGTCGTCTGTGTAAGGTTTTGGGGTGGTGTGAGAGAGGAAGGCGGATTTAAAACAATCCACATAAGGATTAATAAAGCCTAAGAAACACCACATAGCCCGCGTCGCATGTTGACTTTTCTTGCTATCACGCATAAAAGCTTGAAGCATGCACGTGAGAAATAATAAAATACACAATTTCACGTTAAATCGGAAGTGGCAGTTTTGATTACCTAAACATGGCTTTAGACAAATAATAACTCGGTCAATATAAATGAAGATATGATCCTTTAAAGATGATCGATATTTGTAACTTATATTTTTGTTACTGGAAAACTTCTTAGTATCTAAATAAGATCGAGTCCTAGGATTCTAGATTCTTCTTAGAAAAGTACGAATCGATCTATTACAAGAATCTAATATACTCCTAGTCGATGCACAATATTTGATACATAATGACCTTTGCTTGTTCAAACTTCAAACAAGTACAAAAATCAATAATTAAGCATGAAAAGAGACTGATTCTGTAGTGTGTCTATCTTTCAAATAGATCCTTTGTGATGTTATATTAAGCATGCCCAATTCAAAGTGGGTTACCAATTAAGAGGTTTCTACAGCCAATTAATCATAGATCCATAATTATGCAGCCACCGGGGAGTATTGCTTAATTAGAGTAACCTAATGATCAGTGCTGGTTGGTTAATCTGACTTTTGGAAGAATAAAAAATAGACTAATTGATCACACACATCACACAAAGGAACAGATTCAATGGGACTACAATCAAGGTTTCTCTCATGCAAGAGGAACTTCGGTTAGTCGAGAAACAACACTACATTACTAAACTGCTTGGATCGAAGTTATAGGTCCCTCTTTCGTGGAAGTAATTCTTTCTTGCAAAGAACCCATTGCTATAAGTAAGCCAAGTGTGAAATGGTTAACGGACCAGTCGAAGACAGAAAGCTACCGCTTCTATCCCAAACGAATGGCATTGTTCTCATATAAAAATTTGGGGCTACATCTGATTTGGTAAACAAGCATTGTATTTATCAGCAAACAACAATGAAAAACTTCATTATTGCTATATCATGTTTGTTCATCATGCAAATGGTTATGCTTGCTAGTTAAGTGCTTTACTTAAGGTCCACCATACACGTTATCGATTAAAAAGTGTTCTAGGAGGCACATGTTTAGATGGACACCTAAAAAAATAACCATTGTTGTATATTGTTGCCTCCTCCTGGATGTTGTCGTAGCTGGCGGTCAACATGAAGGCATTGCTACATTGATCACTATGATGGCCGAGATGATTGTAAACCTACTCAACTAGACTCAGGGTTACCACTCCATGATCTTTCTGACTTCCTCTATTAATCAAACAACCACCAAGTTCTTTCATCCTCCTTTCTCTTTCTCTTTCATTTCCTTTTTATTTTCCTTTCCCCCGCTCCCCCACCAACCAAAACAGAGCATAAGAGCCAATTCAGACGCAAAGGGCTAGCCGTTCGGCTAGCCCTCCTTTCCATCAGCGCCCAGTGCACCAATTCATCTGGGGCTCAAAAGCCCGTTTCCTTGATGTTGTCCCAGCGAGAGTTCCGCAAATAGGCCTTTCCGCAGACACTCATCCCCTAAACTGCAATAAAAACTGGCCCGAGATGAACAAAACACCATCAAGGTTGGACAAGTTTATCACTTCCATACACAGTGATGCCTCAGCAAGCAAATTATGGAAGTAATATTTGACCATCCAAAGGGGATTAAACTTCACATGCTAACATATATAAAAATGTAATCACTGCAATGGTCAAGAAGAGATCTTTAGCAGTTCTAAGAGGGATATCATCAACCCAAATTTAACAAACATCAAGAACAAGAAAAATCAGTACTAAATTTTTAATAGAAACTGTAAAATTCTTGTGTGTGAGAGAGAGAGAGAGAGAAAGGGAATTATTACTGTCAAGATAGTTTGCGAGAGAGGTAGAAAGAAAAATGTCCTCCGGTCCCGATAGAGACATTATTGAACCCTAGCCCTAATCGTCAATGGAAGATCGAATTCTCAACGGAATTTGCTTCCTCTTTTGTAAAGATCGAATCTTTCGGAACCCTTGCTTTGTGGAACCCTAATTTCGAGAAGGAATTCTCTGAAATTTGGAAACCCAAAGCGGAAAAAAGTAGGGTTCTTTTTTCTGAGTCGAATTGGGAGTAGAGATCTATAGAGAGAGAGTTAAAGAAGACTAGAGTAGATATGATTTGACGTCAATGGGATCAACAGTATCGTGACACGTGCCGCTCTCACTTGCCTTCGGCCTGAATTGTCTGGTTTGGATTTTTTTTTTCTTTTTTCTTAAGGATTATTTGGTTTTAGAATTTCGTATAATATTTAAATTTTTTATTTAAGTTTTATATTGTTCAATTTAGCTTTGGTCTTGATGATTAGATTTTATTTAGGTCCCTATAGTATTTAAATTTTGTATTTAGTTTTAGAGTTAGTATAATGTACAAATTTTATGTTTAGATTTCTATTTTGGATAGTTATTCTAAGTACACCGTAAAAAGAGATCCAAATCCTCTCCTAAACAATAAACGATAAGGAGATCTAAACAAAAAAATTGAATATAATACGAGCCTTTTTTTTAACTCCATCTCTAGTTGTTTGTTACTAAATATTAATTTATTGCTGTTTCTATAAAAGGAGTGCAACAAATTGTAAAATTAGTAATTGTTGTCTCTATATAATATGAAGATGTGAAATTCTATTATATCAACAAAGAAAATTGAATGCAAAGATGAATAAGTGTCACTTCCCGTTCCCAGAATACGTATTTTAAATACATGTACTGCTGGAATATATTTATTTAATATTTATCATGTAATGTTCTTTATTTAAATTCTTTTAATTTTTTGCTAATTATCTTTTTGCATTTTACTTTCTGCTTTGCTTTTGGGTTCGGCCCGAGTTGGTTTATTTTTCGGCCTTGGATGGTTTAACATGAACCCAACTCCCCACCTACCACCACTCCTTCATTTAAAGCCTCATTTCCTTTCTCTCTCTTCATTACTTCACCATTACTCTTCTTCTTCCTCATAAACTCTCTCCCACCTACCCAGCCACATAGGCAAGTGCCAACTTGCTTCTTCATGGATTTTCATTTTTATTGTTCCATTGTCTTCCTCTCAAGATTCTTAGATACTTTAGTACTTAGCATTTTCAATTTCCATGGCTCATTTCATGTAGCTCTAAGTTTAATACATTTTCGGATTTCTTAGGTTTTGATCTAGTAGCTTTGTTATTCTTCAAGTTTTGATGGTTCTATGTTGTAGAGAATTTCGTTCTACCCTATTTTGACCTATGGAAGTCCGGATTTGGGCTTGGAATGAAGGATTTATGGAGCTTAGAAGCAGTGGCTTCATGGAATTCTTCTTAGAAATTGGAGAAGAAGAACAGTGCTGGCCGTATGTACTTCCGTGGCCGCATAGAACTTCCGTGGCCGCATGAACTTCCGTGGCCGCATGAATTTTCGTAGCCGCATGAACTTCCGTAGCCGCATAGACTTCCGTGGCCGCATGAACTTCCGTGGCCGCATAGACTTCCGTGGCCCCATGGACTTCCGTGGCCGCATGAACTTCCGTGGCCGCATAAACTTCCGTGGCCGCATAGACTTCCGTGGCCGCATGAACTTTCATGGCCACATAAGCTTCCGTGGCCGCATGGACTTCCGTGGCCGCATGAACTTCCGTGGCCGCATGGACTTCCGTAGTCGCATAAATTTTTGCAGCCGCATGAATTTTCGTAGCCGTATGGCACTTCCTGGTCGCATGAGATCCTGACCACATATGCATTCTCAGCCGCATGAACTTCTATAATTTCCCGGCCGTATGAACTCTAGCCCATGATGCCTTTTGACTGATTCTTGTCCCGAATTAACATTGATTGATATTGATTGTGACCTTGACTAATAATTAATCATGCATTTCTATTTGGAACTAAGAGACTGGCTAGTCATCTTATTGAAATTGAATGAATGAGACACGTTCATATTAACTATGAACTATTGCAATTGATTGGCCAATCCCGAATATTGGCATATAGATACATGCAGCCTACAATTTATTTATTTATTTATTTATTTTATAAAAGCAGCATGTGTACTTTATGGTCAAGGCATGTTTATTCCGTGGTTAGTTTCGATTGTTGCATTACACTATGTAAGACCTACAACATAACCGCACAGTTATCGTTGTAGAGTGGGCATATCGTACTTTGTACGAAAGTACTCATTCTGAATGACCATGACGCATGGGATTTCACTTAACATAGAGGCTACTAAGTTAAATAAAATAATGATTGCATGGAGAGAATAGATTCTCGAGTTCTTACATGGCAGCCCTCTTTGGGACTATCGAGGACCAGCGGTGGCAGTGAGACGGTTGGCACAGCGCCCGTTCATGTCGCAAGCTCAGATGTTTCGACAACAGGGACCACCGATGCAGCAACACCAGCATAGACCACCCCAGCATCACCAAGGCAGGGGCCAGCAGCAGCACCAGGCTAGGCCGCAGCATGGGAACCAACTAGGAGGTCGAGAGCAGGCATTCACTCTGTCCTTGGAAGAGGCATTAGCATCAGGAGATGTTGTGGCAGGTAACATTCTCGTCGTCTCATATCCCGCAGTAGCATTGTTTGATTCGGGAGCATCACACTCATTTATATCTGCACAATTTGCAACACGGCTAGGAATAGAATTCGAGGCATTGCCAGGGAGGTTAAAAATACTCACTGGTAATGGGCTCGTAGGAGTTAGTAGAGTTATTCTAGCATGTAGCGTTGTAGTTTGCGGGCATTCCTTACCCGTCCGGTTGATAGAATTTCTTGTTGGAAATTTCGACGTTATCTTAGGCATGGACTGGCTGAAAGATAGTCATGCGACAATAGATTGTCATAGAGGGAGTGTATCTTTTAATATTCCAGGCATGAAGCAGTTCACCTTAGTCAGATCAGTGGCAACTCAACAAGAGCAGGGAGTAGTAACGGCAATGGAAGAAGTTCAAGTTCCGAAGGTAGTTGAAGAGTTTCTAGACGTATTTCCCGAAGAACTTCCAGGTCTACCACCGGTTAGGGATATTGAGTTCAGCATAGAATTGGTACCTGGAACTAAACCGATATCAGATCGAGTTTACAGAATGGCGGATTCAGAGCAAGCCAAGGTATATCAGCACATAGAGGAACTGAAGGAGAAGAAGTTCATCCAAGCTAGCATATCGCCATGGACAGCACCAGTGGTACTTGTGGAGAAGAAGGATGGGTCATCCAGATTGTGCATCGATTACAGGAAGCTTAACGCGACAACAGTAAAGAACAAGTACCCACTACCCAGGATCGATGACTTGTTTGATCAGTTGAGCAGAGCTAGAGTTTTCTCCAAGATAGATCTTCTTCAGGGTATCATCAAGTGAGGGTTCGGAAGGAGGATATTCCCAAGATAGCATTCAGGTCGAAGTATGGGCATTATAAATTCTTGGTAATGCCGTTTGGTTTGACCAATGCTCCAGCAATATTTATGGATTTGATGAACCGCATCTTTATGCCGTACTTAGATCAGTTTATCGTTGTATTTCTTGACGACATTCTCGTATACTCTGCCAGTGAAGAAGAGCATAAAGACCACCTCTGGAAAGTGTTACAGGTTCTGAGAGAGAACCAGTTGTATGCCAAGCTCAGCAAGTGTGAGTTTTGGTCGGATCACATTTCATTTTTGGGTCACATCATATCAGGAGCTGGAGTAGCAGTGGATCCCGAGAAGGTAGAAGCAGTAGAGACTTGGCCAGTACCCAAGACCGTAGCTGATGTGCGGAGTTTCTTGGGATTGGCAGGATATTACAGAAGGTTCGTATCAGACTTTGCAAGACTTTCAGCACCCATGACCCGCTTGACACAAAAGGATGTACCATTCGTCTGGTCGGCAGAATGTCAGGTATCATTTGAGAACTTGAAGCCGAAGTTGATATCAGCGCCTATTCTTACATTGCCAGTTGGACCCGGAGGTTTTACCGTTTATTATGATGCGTTAGGAAGAGAACTTGGGTGCGTCCTCATGCAGCATGGAAAGGTAATAGCGTATGCATCTAGGCAGCTTCGGGACCACGAGAAGAATTATCCAACTCATGACTTGGAGTTGGCAGCAGTAGTATTTGCTTTGAAGCTATAGAGACATTACTTATATGGTGATCGAGTGGACATGTACACAGACCACAAAAGTCTGAAGTACATCTTTACTCAGAAGGAACTGAACATGAGGCAGAGAAGATGGTTGTAGTTGATTAAGGATTATGATGTGGAGCTTCAGTATCATCCAGGTAAGGCTAATGTGGTAGCAGATGCTCTCAGCAGGAGAGGCGGCGCATTTATGTTGACCACACAGAAGCATATCTTAGAAGACCTTCAGGAGATGGGTATCGAAGTTATACTTTCTAGTAATATAGGAATTCTGGCAAGTCTACAAGTTTAATCTGACTTGGTAGACAGGATCAAGGCATCTCAGACACAGGACCCAAGGATTCAGAAGCTTAGGGCAGAATGTGAGTCTGGACTCAGGAAGGAGATGAGAATCCATGAAGATGGTACGCTTAGGTTTGGGTCGCGTCTATATGTGCCTAGTGGAGATATCAGACAGGAGATTATGGCAGAAGCTCACAGTTCTCAGTATTCTATACACCCTAGAGGGACCAAGATGTACCAAGATATCAAGCAGCATTTCTGGTAGAACGGAATGAAGAGGAAGATAGCTAGATTTGTTTTCCGTTGCTTGGTATGTCAGCAAGTGAAGGCAGAACAGCAGAGGCCAGCTGGGTTATTGCAACCGCTTCCTATTCCGGAATGGAAATGGAAACATATTACAATGGACTTTGTGACCGATTTACCGAGATCACCAAGTGGTAAAGATGCTATTTGGGTGATAGTAGATCGGCTTACAAAGGTGGCACACTTTCTTCCTTTCAGAGTAGGACAATCTACAGAAAAGTTAGCAGAGTTGTATATGCAGCAGATAGTCAGGCAGCATGGAGTCCCTGTCAGTATTGTGTCAGACAGAGATACCCGTTTTATATCACATTTCTGGAAGAGCATACATCATAGTCTGGGTACCAAGTTAAGATTTAGCACAGCTTACTATCCACAGACGGACGGACAATCAGAAAGAACAATTCAGACTTTAGAAGATATGTTGTGAGCTTGTACCTTAGATTTTGGAGAATCTTGGGAGGGCCACCTGCACTTAGTCGAGTTCTCATACAACAGTTATCAAGCCAGTATCCAGATGGCGCCATTTGAAGTACTATATGGTAAGAAGTGTAGATCGCCACTAGCATGGAATGATATCGGGAAGAGAAAGATACTAGGCCCAGAAATGATTGTCCAGACAGTTGAAGTAGTTAAGGGAATTAGAGAGCGACTTCAAGTTGCGCAAGATCGGCATCGTCATTGGACGGACCAGCATCGTAGGCCGCTAGAGTTTTCTGTTGGGGACTATGTGTTCTTGCGGATCTCACCTACCCGTAGGGTCATTAGATTTGGCGTTCACGAGAAATTGAGTCCGCGATACGTGGGCCCATTTGCTATCCTTTATAGGATAGGCGATGTTGCTTATCGTTTATCCCTTCCACATTCGTTACGAGAGGTATATGACGTATTTCATGTATCTCAGTTGTGAAGGTATGTATCGGACCCAAGCCATATCCTTGATCATTCTGAGCTGGTTGTTGGTACCAACCTATCTTACGAGGAACAGCATGTATCTATTTTGGACCGAAGAGAGAAGATACTCAAGAACCAAACAATTAACCTTGTCCGGGTTGCTTGGGGTCATCACTCTTTAGGGGAGTTAACGTGGAAACGTGAGGATGACATCCGATCACGATATCCGTACCTGTTTGACTCATAAGGTATATTTCTTTCTGTATACCTTGATTGTCTTAACTCTTCATGCTTGTCACCTTATGAGTAGAATTACTTGAAGTCGTGGATTGTTAGACATAGATATGTTACTTGCTATTGACATTGTAGAATGATTGCTTACTCAATTTACTTGTACTTAGATTAGTTTAGCTTTGATGTTTCTATCCTGCTTGGAATTGAAATTCCGAGGACGGAATTTTTCTAAGGAGGGTAGAGATGTCATTTCTTGTTCCCAGAATACGTATTTTAAATACATGTACTGCTGGAATATATTTATTTAATATTTATCATATAATGTTCTTTATTTAAATTCCTTTAATTTCTTGCTAATTATATTTCTGCATTTTACTTTCTGCTTTGCTTTTGGGTTCGGCCCGAGTTGGTTTATTTTCTGGCCTTTGATGGTTCAATATGAACCCAACTCCCCACCTACCACCACTCCTTCATTTAAAGCCCCATTTCCTTTCTCTCTCTTCATTACTTCACCATTACTCTTCTTCTTCCTCATAAGCTCTCCCCCACCTACCCAGCAGCATAGGCAAGTGCCAACTTGCTTCTTGATGGATTTTTATTTTTGTTGTTCCATTGTCTTCATCTCAAGATTCTTAGATACTTTAGTACTTAGCATTTTCAATTTCCATGGCTCATTTCATGTAGATCTAAGTTTAATACATTTTCGGATTTCTTAGGTTTTGATCTAGTAACTTTGTTATTCTTCAAGTTTTGATGGTTCCATGTTGTAGAGAATTTTGTTCTACCCCATTTTGACCTATGGAAGTCCGGATTTGGGCTTGGAATGAAGGATTTATGGAGCTTAGAAGCAGTAGCTACATGGTTCTTCTTCTCAGAAGTTGGAGAAGAAGAACAGTGCTGACCGCATGGACTTCCGTGGCCGCATAGAATTTTCGTAGTCGTATGAACTTCCGTGGCCGCATGAACTTCCGTGGCCGCATGAATTTCCGTAGCCGCATAAATTTTCGTAGCTGCATAGACTTCCGTGGTCGCATGAACTTCCGTGGCCGCATAGACTTCCCTGGCCGCATGAACTTCCGTGGCCGCATGAACTTCCGTGGTCGCATGGACTTCCGTGGCCGCATGAACTTCCATGGCCGCATGGACTTCTGTGGCCGCATGGACTTCCGTGGCCGCATGAACTTCCGTGGCCGCATGGACTTCCGTAGCCGCATAAATTTCTGCAGCCACATGAATTTTTGTAGCCGCATGGCACTTCCTGGCCGCATGAGATCCTGACCACATATGCATTCTCAGCCGCATGAACTTCTATAATTTCCCGGTCGCATGAACTCTAGCCCATGATGCCTTTTGACTGATTCTTGTCCCAAATTAACATTGATTGATATTGATTGTGACCTTGACTAATAATTAATCATGCGTTCCTAGTTGAAACTAAGAGACTGGCTAGTCGTCTTATTGAAATTGAATGAATAAGATACGTTCATATTAACTATGAACTATTGTAATTGATTGGTCAATCCCGAATATTGACATATAGATACATGCAGCCTACAATTTATTTATTTATTTATTTATTTTACAAAAGCAGCATGTGTACTTTATGGTCAAGGCATATTTATTCCGTGGTTAGTTTCGATTGTTGTATTACGCTATGTAAGACCTACAACATAATCGCACAGTTATCATTGTAGAGTGGGCATATCGTACTTTGTACGGAAGTACTCATTCTGAATAACCATGATCCACGGCATGGGATTTCACTTAACATAGAGGCTACTAAGTTAAATAAAATAATGATTGCATGGAGAGAATGGATTCCCGAGTTCTTACATGGCAGCCCTCTTTGGGACTATTAGTGCCCGACAGGTCGGCTGGTTTCCATAGATACTGCAAATCTGTCACACGGGCAGGGAGCGGTATCTGCTTATATTATTTATTGTATATTGATGACGGGCGTCCCGCTGGGACTCGTCTAATTCATGATTGGCGCAATTGATTGATTGGATAGACTAGCCTTGCTTGCACATAGTAAGAACTGAGGAATCCTTATTGCATAATTCCAGGATAACTTGGAACTCACCGTAGCAAGCCGTAGTAGTTGCATGGCCGTTTAAGTTGACTTGTTTGTGTATTGTACCTACTCTGTTAACTAACTGAGATGATCAGAATGTCAGGATATGACGGACCAACTTCTGTCCTTGTTTGGTTGGGAAGTTGGTTCGAAGTGTCGTGATGTTATGTGAATTCCAGTAGCAAGCAGAGATCTATATATCATATTCTCTTATTACTGGTTCTAATTCCTCATATCGTGCTTCCTTGCGGTACTTGCTATTAGAGGTCTAACCTCTCTGGTTTTGCATGGCCAGATTTAGAGCCGGTTCCCGAGGACTCAGCTTACTTCCACCTCCAAGATGGTCAATACTAGAGGAATGATCGCAGGAGGACTCGAGTGGGTTCCTTACTTCTCCGCTCGTTTTGTTACTTACTTTATATTTTGCCGTTTGGCACCGACATGTTTGTCGGATCGTCTTGTACTTACTTTTACATAATTGTAACTAAGTCAGGCTGCAGCTGATAAACAATTGTGTATACCTTGCTTCATCATCTGGCTATGTTTTGTAAAGCCAGATATCAAGAATATTTTGACTGAGCGTTTGGGACGCCTTACTGCTTTATCTTACATGTTCTCTATTACTGTTTTCTTGTTTGAATGATTGAGACAATAGATGTGAAGCGACCATAGCGAGACTTTCATGTAGTATGCACCCCCTCGTCTTTTAGACAGCACTGATCATATTATACGGTATTCCTCTACCCGTAATACGTAGCTGGCTGAGTCATTCCCCCGCTCTCCAGTATTCTGGTTCTGGGATGTGACAATAAGATAACCATAAAAGATGGTAAGACCCTCTTGACATCTCAGCCCAAACATATGAAGAAGTCTAAAAGAAAAATAGCCTACATATATTGAGTCACCTTCCAATGTTAATCAGTAACTTGAAAAACCAACAAAGTAAAAATCAACCTAGACAGGAGATAATGTATTAATGGGATATATGGAATATGTATGTCTTTGTACCTCGTGTGTTATTAGAGAGGGAGAGTCAGAATCGGGATTTCATAACCTAAATATTGATTTGAAATCATGTGTTAGTAGATATAATTATGACGATACATAACTCAACCTATTATTCAATCTCGACCTTAAAATATGAATGAAATTTCATAATCATATCCTCGGTTTCATTCTTTTCGGGATCCTATGATTATCACAATTCTTGTAGGAAAATTTTGGTAACTTCTTAATTTGGTTTCAATACATAATATTAATCTAATAACATTGGAGTAGAAATAAGATCAATGTTTAGATGTTGGCACATGACATGTCAATTTTGAAGGGGAAATGTACATATAAGATCAAAATATTCTTTATATCAGTTTATAAAATATTGGTCGATGTTTCTGAATTTTTGTCATTTTCGTAGAATAAAGGATCGATTTGGTGTGTGAGAGAGATTTTGGTTCTGCATTGAGTTTTAAAACGAATTAAATTCATATGCAATAACCGACCCTAACGAAATTCTAACATCTGTCTCTCCTATTGTTGCTGACTCTTTCAGTATTTATTCTATCTCGAAATTGTTGTTTCATATCTGTGTGTGTGTGTGTGTGTATGTGTGTGTGTGTGTTTTGGTGTTGCTTGAACACTGGTCTAAGAGGCTCCACTCCATACAGGGGCGGCTCTGACCCATGACAGACCGGACGACGGCCCAGGGTCCCCTGACGAAAGGGGGCACCAACATAGATATATCTACAGTAGAACTAGTATGTATCATGTGCTATTATTAACAATAAAACGTTGTGGTGAAGTAATTATAATGATATACATGTACTGAGGCCACCCGCCTCGAAGCTCCAATAGTCAAAGCCCTGGCTGCCGGGGCTGGTGCTGAAGACTGATTCATCTGGCCGTAAGATCGCTTCCGACCTCCGGTCCTATCCACGATCCTCTGGGAGGTATATTCATGCCTCCGGGCTGCTCTCAACACTGCATCAAAAGTCTGATGCTCAAACTGCTCTACCGCCAATAAAATCTCTAGTGGAGCCCCTGCTGGAACCGCTGGGCTCTATCGAACTCGGTCGCCACCAAGGTGGGAGCAAACCGACTAAGCTTGGAAAACTCGACCGTATATCCATCGACCGTCCTGCCCATCTGCTTCAGATTGGTGAACCTCGTCTGTAGATCGTACCGAGCTACAGCGTCGAAATACTTGGTCTGGAATCTCTTCCTGAAGACTGCCCAGGCAATGGGTGCCACCAATCTAATGGCCTACGCCGCCCACCAGCTGCGGGCAAGATCCAATAGCTGTAGGCGTACTACGGCCACCTTCTCGTTCTCTGGAGTTCTGGCTGCTTCTAGAATCACCTCTGTGTCCTGAAGCCATGCATCTGCAGCGATCGCATCTTCACTACCGTCGAAGAAGGGAGGGTTCAAGCGCTTGAAGCTGTTGGCCACGCTATTACCCTGATGACCTCCTCTGGTCAAAGCGTCTGCCACCGTCTGGTGCAAGGCATCTCCGCGACGATCCTGGGAAGCTAATAGGGACCTGATGAGACCCACCAAAGTGTCATCATCAGGCTCCGCAGGCTGGTCGGACTGAATTGGTGGTTCCCCTTCGGTAGGCATGACTCTAGAGGCTACTCCTGAATGTTGGGCTTGATCTCCAAGTTGCTGCTGGTCCGCAGGAGGTGCTCCGCCTTGCTGATCGGTAGGTCCAGGAACAATGCCGCTGAAGAAGACGACATAGGAAACAATAAGGAAGGACCAGGACAGATCAACGATACAAGCATGTGATCAGGTCAAGATTCTCATGGATTTGAAGATACGGGCAGAGATCAAAGACGAATACTGATTGAGACATCTATTCGGTAAACCCTCACATATCTTGATTTTACAAGACCTGCATGGGCCACCACTTAAACCATGTCACGCCCCAGATCCAGAATACTGGAGAGCGAAAGCGTACATAGCCAGCTACGTATATTGAAGTGCAACCCACCTCGCTATACGGTCACGGCTGTCTAGATACAGGAGGGTTTAACTACAAGCCAACAGTTTTCTATGGTCATGAACAAACCTATTGTCTCAATCTCGAGCAAGCAATAATAGTTACAAGATGTCAGAGCACCAAATATATAATAGCAAGGCGTCCCATACATTATATATTGGATGATCATGAAGCTAGTCGCACAAAATATCAATACTAGCAAGAGTTCAGTCATACATGATCAACCCTAGGATCTGTCAATCATGTTACAGTCCGTAGGTAGACAGTAAATGAAGGTGCAATACGAGCTAACACGTGATCGCGGCTAAAAGCCTCAAAAGAATAATTTACAATAAAGTGGGAGGACAAAAGAAACCCACTCGTTGCCAGGGTTACGCCTAGTGGTCACCATCTGGCTGGAAGACAGGTGGATCCTCTGGTGCTGCTCCGATATCTGGCCATACAAAACTGTAGAAGCATGGAATTTCACAACCAGAAAGCCCATGCGCCAGACACTACATGCGCCAAGACTCACACAGAACACTTCACAGCAAAGTCAATAACCATGGACATCTGAAGAAGGACTTTTTATTTATATATATATATATAAAAGTCTATTACATGTCTAGAAAAGGTTGTACAAAGGAGAATTTCTACAAAGGAAAGATCCTAAGTCTATAGCCAGTGGCTACCACGCGCCTCCAGATAAGCGCAGCGGCCACCATGCGCCTCCAGTTAGGCGCAGCAGTCATCATGCGCTGCCAGTCACCATGCGCTGTCAGTCAGGCGCAGCAGACATCATGCGCCTCCAACTAGGCGCATCCCACCATATCTTCAGCAGCTCAGTCATGTACATCCAGCTCAGTTGTGCCTTCAACAGCCCAGCTATGTGCATCCCTTCAGCCAAATTCTTCCAGCCAGGCTCACCTGGCCGAGCAGAGCCCAGTTATGTGCCGCTCTTCCAACCAGGCTCGCCTGATAAATGCTTCGACACAAAGCATTTAACCCTCTAGCTGGAACCAAGGAAGAGAAGAGCACCGCAAATGCTGTGGCCAGGGGAGGCTTCGAAAGAGCCTCCAAAGCCGAAGGAAGACCGTGATCGAAACCGCGGCTAAAGGAGCAGCTTTCAACACAATCAAAGTGGGCGACACCCACTTTGAAGGAAGAGAGAGCCTAGCACCGCCATTCCGATCTACGGCTCTTCCGGAATAACGGAGACAAGGCTCGAGCATCCCCATCTTTGGATGCAACAGGCACCTTCCGCCTGCCTCAGAAGCCCTCGACTTCGTCTTTTGGATGTAACAGTCACCTTCAAGAGCATCGAAGACAACACAGCGTCTCATCTTCACCCTCGGGAGCACTTCGTCAACAGAATGCACCCGCATGTTCAAGTTCATGTTGGAAGAACGTGAGGGAATGAGAAGCAAATCTTCTCTCCATGCCACTATTTATAGGCCGGGCAGATCAAACCCACGCGCCAAGTGGATGGCCCTCCGAATTCCGTGCAATGAATTTACATTGAATGGATGAACCGGACGCCTCGAATTCAGCCAAACGGCTATTTATGGCACTCGAAGAGCGAGACAGCCGCATCATTAAAAGACATGTCTGATGCGCCAGCCAGACAGCGCATCACACGGACGCGCCCTTCGGCATCAGGCGCATCACACAGACGCGCCCTGCAATACTCGGCGCATTACAGAGGGTGCGCCCTCACACATCTCCATACCGAGTGGAACGCCAACCGACGCGCCCACTCAGCTGTCCATCGAACGTCACCAACATTAAATGCTGAACTGACAGAGTTGGCAGCACGCCTCCCAAAGTCTGAACAGTTGACAGCTTTATTCAGAAAACGAAGCGTCGGCAACGTCAGCATCATCATGACTTTATTTCGATGGCTACTGCCACGTGGCCACTCCACCATCAGCATGCGCCTCTACGGCCATGCGTCCAAATCAGTATGCGTCTCAAAAGCCATGCGCCTCAGACTGCTCTCTGATCCCGAAAGACAGAAGGAAAGTCGCCTGCATGCGCCTCAAAAGCCATGCGCCCCAAATAGTTTGTAACTCCTAAAGGTTATGAGCCGCAGCCTCCTCCTGCACCCAATCCAAGGCGCAGCTCACCAGATCACTTCTCTCCACCAAATCCGAGATCTTCGAACCATGAGTCGACGACACGTGTCTTTTGACTCAACTCATCCAAGATTTCAGCAACGGAAAGATCTTCTCTCTGCTACGTGCTGGCTCACAACAGCAGTATGAAGAGTTCTCCCCCTCGATCAGGGCGCAGCATCCGTGCGCCTCCATCAGCAACCTCCACGTGGCATCCCTACACCGGCGCATCCTGCATGCGCGCATGAGCAGCCAGTCTGCAAAACTATAAATAGAAGGATCATCTCCTTCACACACACACAGAGACTCAGAACACACAAGAATCCACAACAGAGAATCACCGAGAGGCAGTTCTAGACACTCAACGTCTTTCTCCTCTCAGCAAGCTCCAGCACCCAGAGCAATCAATACCTTCAGAGAACCGATAACCGTCGTCAGCCGGTCAACAGAGTCAACGCATTACTACTCGCTCCATTGGCACTAAGGACCCAGCTTAAACAAAAGTGTACTCCTAGGACTACATCTAAGTCCTATATTGTATCACTGTTCTGTTTGTATTAAGATTTCAATCAAAACAATTTTAATGGCAAACAAGCTGGCGACTCTGCTGGGGACTTCATTCTCCTCTACCGAGAAGGTTGTGTCACAGGCCGACGACGTGAAGGTGGGCTCCTCCCACAAGACGCTGGTAGTGCGCCTCAATCAACAGGCGTACGAGGAGTTCATTTCTGAAGGAAGTGCGAGTCCTTCGAAGCGGCTGTCGAAGCCGAAGAAGACCCGCGCAGTCTGGGTGCGCAAAGTCGATGCCTTGGCCACCACCGTTGAAGGGGATGCGCCCGTCCAGCCTTCCCTTCCTGCTGACGTCCTCAGCAGTCAAGGTGCGCCCGCCGATGCAGCGCATCTCTCGGGGAAGCGTGCGGCTGACCACGTTCCCCAGCCATCTTCCTCTCAGGCGAGGAAGATACGTCGACGGAGCAGGGGCGCAGCCAATGCCCCGCGCATCACTTCTGATGCGCCACAAAGAGCCTCTGTCTTTGACAGACACACTCGCTGTAATGGCGAGGAGAATTTGGATGCTGAGTACTATGCGCCCCAGCGGGCTGGTACGAAGAAATCCAAGGCGGCACGGGCCATGCGCCACAAACGTGCTATGCCAGCAACCGACCAGAGGCACGCGCTTACAATCACGCGCGCTGCCGATGGCAAGCTGTACAAAGTTGACTCAAGTGCTTCTGCACCGACAACGAGTCGATCTTCAAAGTCCTCATCTCGCTTGGGCGCATTCACTGCGTGCACAACCAAGCCGAGAGAGGCAAACTCAGTGGTCTTGAACTCCCGCGCCTCCTCTGGTTGTGCGTTTGAGGTCCGTTCAAGTCACTTCAAATGTTGTGGTTCCCCCACTACTGATCGTGATGCCTGCTTGGTATTAGATCAGGGGGCGCAGCACTCACCCGACCACCCCGGCGCTTGGCCCTGCCATGCGCCTGAGAGGGGTGTGAGGGTAGCACTCTCCTCCAACGACTTGCGCAACGTGATCACTCACAAGCGCCGGTCAGGAGAGTTGACCAACAAGCACGATGCGCCTCTCGCAGGGCACACTTGTGCAGTGGTCACCATCAACTGCTGTTGCAAGACGGCAGTACCGCCAAAGCAGTCGGTCTTCCAACGGCTATAATCATCGACACCCCTCCGACATCGCCTTGGGATGAAGGTGTCAGCAGAAGAGGAGCTAAAGGTTGCTTCATGCAACGTGATCTCCAACTCCTCATCTGTCCGGAAGACGACTGCCAATTCCTCGTCTTCATCCAAAAGCCAGCCGAGGAAAACCAAGGCAGCTGTCACGACCTCTGGAGTGTTCGAAGGCACTCGGTCGAGGAAGAAGTTCTTGGTGGAAGCTGGAGGTAGCCAGACCCTTGTCGAGCCTCCTTCCGAAGACGAAGATGTCCAAAGCACAGCTGCGGTGGATCTTCATCAAGGCGAAGATGGCATCCCTGAAGCCCCTCAAAATGACGATGTCCTCCAGGACACCGCCGGGGGTAGTGCTGGAAACGAAGAGGCCCTTCAAGACAGAGCTGAGGGCACTCAGGCCCTTGCAGATGCGCCTGTCGAAGACGAACTCCAGAATGTGGCTGGGGGTGGCCAAACACCAGGAGAAGTGTCTCCCCCACATGAGAGCGAGGCTGAGAGCGAAGCCTCAACTAATCCATCCACTTCCGGCCGTGTCATGACAGTATACATGACCGGGGGTGATCTTGAGACTGATGCGCCGCCACAGGACATTGTCCAGCGTATAGACTCGCTAGAGGGAGGACTCAAAACCCTCTCTGCCTCAATGCAAGCGCTGACTCAAGCAGTGTTTGAGATACGGTCGGCCTTGATCAGGACACCTTCAAATGGTCCCGACCCAGGAGCCAATGGAGAGTCGAGTGTGCCCCTCCAACGGACACCCTCAGACACAGAAGCACCCCGGATGTCGGAGCCCTCAAACGCTCCACTCCAGGTGGTACCTCCTTCTCCAACTCCTAGCTCCACGGAGGACGTGGTCGAAATGATCAAAGATCTGCGGGAGCGCTTCGAGTCCAAGAACAGACAGGAGGAGCGCCAGAAGATGGGCATTCCCCATCCTTATCCCCTTGAGTGGAACAAGGTGGTTTATCCCCCAAAGTATAAACCACAAACACTCACGCCGTATGACGGGAAAGACTCTCCACGACGGTACCTGACGTACTTCCAGTCGCAGACAGGGCATCTTCCGAAGGAGGATGCGCTCCTCACCAGCATCTTTATTGGGGCCCTGAAAGGGGTGGCGTATGACTGGTACTGCAGCCTCCCCGATAATTCCATATCGTCCTTCGACGACCTGACACGCCTCTTCCTCGACCGCTTCTACGACGGTGGGAAGGACATGACGATGGCGTCTCTCATTGAGATACGCCAGAAGGACAAGGAAACGGTTCGGGCATTCATCGAACGCTTCCGTCAGGCCTGCTTCAGGCTACCTCCAGGCATGCCAGAGCATGCGCTTCTCTCCGCTTGCAGTATGAACATGCTGCCTGCAGTAAAGCTCTGGCTTAACTCTACTCCCCCTCCCGACTGGAGCTCCCTAATCATCGAAGCTGAAGCTGCAGAGAAGAAGGCGGCCAATGCACGTCTTCTGGGTGTTAGCTTCCTCGCCTTTGACGATAAGGGGAAAAAGTCCGCAATCAACAACTCCAGACGAGAAACAAAGAGGAAACATGCATTGACTGTTAATGCCTCGAAGGGCGCATCTGCGCCTACTCAAAAGCCTCCACTGGCACCGAGACCCAAGGAGGTTTATTCGTTCAATGATGACGACACCCTGCAACTCTTTGAGATACTGAAGCAGGGTGACAAGATCAAGCTTCCGGACCCGAAGCGGCCCGATGAAGTCGGGAAAGTGGACAACCCGAGGTACTGTCACTACCATCGGTTTGTCGGACACCCGACTAAGGACTGCTACGTCCTCAAAAATTACATCCAGCGCATGATCAATACGGATGTAATCTCCGTCGACTATGAAGAGAAGACGGTGTCAGCTAATGTGGTGTCACTTCAGTTCGGCACCTTGTCGCCGACTACCACACAAGATGGAGTCGTCCCCATCCCTAAGGCGACAATGGAGGTGGTGAACTTGCCACCCACCCGTGACAATGTGAGTGGACTTGTCCCACTCACCACATCTCGAGGAGAGGTCCTCTGGGTTTACCCCGACCTCGTCTCCGAGGTAACTCAACCGGAGGTACGCCCTACCTCCAAAGCAAAAGGCAGGAAGATCAAGTCTTGCCGCACGGTCTCTTCTTCAACGGAAGAGGCGCTTCCTGTGCAGACGCGTGCACAACAGAACTCCCAGTCCGGTGAAGCTGCCGCCGAAGTGGTGCCTCCTGGCACCATCCCTGAGGAGGGTCCATCCAAGCCCTCAGCAGCCAATAAACAAAAGCAAGTGGAGGCCCATTTCGACAGACCTCTGCGGAAAGAAAATGCTTCGGGGCTAGCCAAGCCCCACAATTTTGACATTCTGGCGCAACTGGCCAGTACTCCTGCACGCTTGTCTTTGTTCGAGCTCCTGCGTCTCTCTAAGGACTCCCGAGAAGCTCTCTGCGAAGCTCTGAAGGATGCCGAATCCTTTCTCAGTCAAGTCAAGCAGCCTGAAGACCTCCCAACTACTTGTGCACATTATCATTGTGCGGATGAAGTTATCCCAAACATAACTTTCACCCAACAAGACATGCTGCTCAAGCATCACCGACATAACCGACCGTTGTATTACACAGGGTACATCGGTTCGGTAAAGGTGAGCAGGATTCAGATCGATCCGGGGTCTTCCCTAAGCATCATTCCAAAGGCGCTGCTATCAAAGCTGGGGATCCCAATGTACCGGCTGGCGCCCTCCAATACGACCATCAGCGGCTTCAACGCTAGCAAGAGCGAGCCACTGGGCAAGATCCGGCTGAAATGTCACATCGGCAGCCTCAAAACTGAGGTGACTTGTTATGTGGTGGATGCCGAGGTCAACTATAACATCTTACTCGGACGACCATTGAGTACATGGTGGTGCCCTCCACGCTCCACCAATGCATGAAATATGTATCCACCAACGGCGTCATCCGGACGGAGTTTGCAGATATCGATCCCTTCAAAGGGATTGAGGCCTACTTCACCGATTCCGACTTGTACAAGCCCATTGACGAGGAGGAAGCCAACGACGCTGATGATAAGGCAGAGACGGCAACAGAGCCGGACTTGGAGCCTGAGACGACTCCCGACGCCCCCTTGAAAATCCGTCTGAAGGGGAAACCATCCCAGAAGGCGCCTCCAATGAGCATCAAGCTATCAGGAAAAGCGCCGGCTCGCGAAGCTCCCCTGAAGATACGCCTCAAGGGAAAGCCACCTCAAACAGCGGCTCCCCTGGTGGTAAAATTATAAGGGAAGGCGCCACTCATCAGAGGCGCAACCGAGGCACCTCTCAAGGTGCGTCTTAAAGGCAAGCCGCCGCAGTCATCCAAGATGCCGGAGAGGGCTCACATAACCCTCTCAGACCCTAAAGTCAGAGCGGTGGAGGACTCTCCTGATCCGGCCCCAGTGCTTACAGATGAGGAGCTTGGCGAATATATCTCCGCTGATGTAGACGCACCCTCCTTCGACAATATAATCCCACAGGATAAAATCTCGTACTTTATCAATAATAGAGTGTCTTTCAATTATTCTTGTCTTCCACACTGGAATGCCATGTATACATTAGACAATGCTCTACGGTCGTTGCAAACACAAGTAACGACCGTCTACCATAATCAAATAGTCCCGTCTCAAGGAGTCTTCATAGTCCCTCCACGGAGCCGAGACCAAGGCACCATCATCTCGGGCAAAATCGAGCGTCGGCGGGACCTCCCGTCAATCGAGCCCGAACCTGATACCGGCAGAGTACAAGTCTATCGGTACACAGATGCGGCTAAGCACATCATCCAAAAGATGGGCTACGACCTGAAAAGCAACAAAGGCTTAAACTACGGCAAGGGTCGGCATCTCCCTGTCCGGCTTTCGATGCCCAATGGAAAGCCACAGGATTACTATAATCGGACTCGACGGGGATTAGGCTATGTCACGCCACCATCAACTCCAGAGAGTTCAGACGCAGAAGACATAGAACATTCCCACTCGTCTGAAGCATCGACATGGGATTCCGATACCAGTATCGGATCAGTCTTCAGGAAAGTGCTGTCAGCTAACATGACATCGGCGCAACCTCAGAAAGATGAAGGCGAAGACCAACCGCCGGAACCCTTCGAAGAGGAACCCTGGGCTCAGCGCCTAGGAGAACAATGGGAGTCTCGTTTTGAGTTACGAGAACCTCCCACCGAAGACGAAGTCGAGCAGATCGACCTCGGGGATGGGTCTTCTTCTAAACCCATCTTCATCAGCAAAAGCTTGGAAGGAGAAGACCGGGAATCTTTAGTCCAACTGGCTAAAGAGTATATTGACGTCTTCGCCTGGAGCTACGAAGACATGCCGGGTCTCGATCCACAGATCGTGATGCATAGGTTGAACATCTTACCAGATGCCAAACCTATCAAACAACAACAGCGACGCTTCCGTCCGGACATCATGAATGCCATCGATCAGGAGGTGGACAAGCTCTTGACCAGTGGCTTCATCCGTGAGGAACAACACCCGGACTGGGTAGCCAACGTCGTCCCTGTCACCAAGAAGAACGGGAAGATACGAGTCTGTATCGACTTCAGGGATCTCAACTCTGCTTGCCCGAAGGATGAATTCTCGCTCCCAATCACCGATGTAATGATCGACAACACATGTGGCTTTGAACGCATGTCCTTCATGGACGGGTATTCAGGCTACAATCAAATCAAGATGTTCCCCGATGACGCAAAACACACGTCATTCAGGACTCCGAAAGGTGTTTTCTGCTACACAGTAATGCCCTTCGGCTTGAAGAATGCCGGTGCAACATACCAACGAGCGATGAGTACTATCTTCCGTCAACATCTTCGCAAGACAGTTGAATGCTATGTTGATGACATCGCAGTCAAGAGCCGCCTCAAAAGAGATCACCTACAGGACCTGAGGACGGTCTTTGATCTCATGCGGGCACATCAACTCAAAATGAACCCCGCTAAATCCTTCCTGGGGGTTTCTAGCGGCAAATTCTTGGGCTTTGTCATCACGGCAAAAGGCATTCATGTCGATCCCGAGAAGACTAAAGCCATCCTCAACATGGACCCTCCGAAGAACCTTCGAGAACTTCGGGACTTACAGGGACGTCTGGCATACATCCGGAGGTTCATAGCAAACCTCTCCGGTAAATGTCAACCCTTTACTCAGCTCATGAAGAAGGGAGTCTCTTACGTCTGGACAGAGGAGTGCCAAAAGGCTTTCGACGACATCAAGGCTTACTTGACAAGCCCGCCAGTCCTAGTGGCACCTGTCACCGGCAAACCATTCCTCCTCTACGTCCGTGCCATGGATCATTCCCTCGGCGCTTTACTGTCTCAAAACAGCGATGCAGGCTACGAGCAAGCAATCTACTACCTCAGTCGAACACTCATCGGGGCCGAACACCGGTACAACCCCGTTGAAAAGGAGTGCTTGGCTTTGGTGTTTGCCATTCAGAAGACTCGTCATTACGTCTCGGGTCAGACAATTCACGTCATCTCCCGAGTCAATCCACTCAGAGTTCTCATGACGAAGCCAGGGTCATTAAACTCCCGGCTGGCTACATGGGCGATCCTACTAACGCCATACAACATGGTGTTTGTCCTACAGAAGGCGGTCAAGGGTCAGGCTCTGGCTGACTTTTTAGCTGCACACCCCATCCCAGAATCTTCAAAACTCTATGAAGACATCCCGGATGAAGTCCAAGAATCAAACGTCACTGAAGGAAGTTCCGTTTGGCGGATGTTCTCCGATGGCACTTCAAGAACGGGACCCAACGGCCAAATCATCGCAGGAGTGGGGGTAGTCTTGATCTCCCCCGATCAGCTGGTCATCCAGCGCGCATACTCTCTTTCGAAGCCGTGCTCCAACAATGTTGCTGAGTACAACGCACTCGTCATGGGACTCCAGCTAGCACAACAGCTGGGGGTGGATCATCTGGAAGCCTACGGCAACTCGAAACTCGTCGTAAACCAAATTCGGGGGCAATACGAAGTTCGCCATGAAGATTTGATCCCTTACCATGAAGTTGCGTTGAACATCATTTCAACCTTCACTGGGTTCTTCATCGAACATGTACCCCGTCTACAAAACTTGGAGGCTGACGCTCTGGCTGGCCTCGCAGCCTCATTGGCCGCGCCCCTTGGGACTCAACACTATGTCACGGTAACTGGCCGAGACTTGATTTGTCCCAGAAACAACCTATGTTTGCAGATGGCTCACGCCGTGCCAACAAACACCGATGTTAATGTCCGAGACTGGAGATTCCCGTTCATCGACTTCGCCGTCTACGGAATCCTTCCGGAAGATCCGAAGGAAGCCGTCTCAGTCAGGAGACGCTCTCTTCGATTCTACTACGATACAGCCACTAAAACGCTGTACCGACGCTCCTTCGACGGGCTTCTCCTTCGATGCCTGTCTAACGAAGAAGCGGCCGAAGCTCTTCGAGAAGCTCATGACGGAACTTGCGGAGCTCACCAACCAGGTCCTAAGTTGCAAGATCGACTGCGACGTATGGGCTACTACTGGCCAACCATGGTCGCCGACGCAGTGGAATATGCTAAGAAGTGCCATGCATGCCAACTTCATGCAGACTTCATACATACACCGTCTGAACCTCTACATCCTACAGTCGCCTCCTGGCCATTTGAAGCCTGGGGCATGGACATTGTAGGACCTATCACCCCTCCTTCATCAAGAGGACATCGTTTCATCCTGGCCATCACCGATTACTTCTCCAAATGGGCGGAAGCAGTCCCACTAGCGGAAGTAAAAAGCTCCAGGGTGGTCAGCTTTATCAAACACCATGTCATTTATCATTTTGGAGTACCCAGACGAATCATTCATGACAATGGTCCCCAGTTCATCAGCCACATTTTCGGCAGGTTCTGTGACAAGAATCGCATTCAAAATGTGGCCTCAACCGCCTACAATCCGGCAGCAAACGGATTGGCCGAGGCGTTCAACAAAACTATCGTCAGGCTACTCAAAAAGGTCGTATCATCCAACAAACGCGACTGGGACGAAAAGCTTGGCGAATGCCTTTGGGCCTACCGCACAACGGTACGGACCCCAACAGGCAACACTCTATTCTCCCTGGTCTACGAGAGCGAAGCAGTACTGCCTCTCGAGATACAGATACCTTCGCTCCGCGTGGCAATCACAAACGATCTCACAGAAGAAGACAATCAACGTCGTCGTCTGCGGGAACTGGAGGCACTTGACGAAAAGCGTCTCCTAGCTCAACAACGCATCGAACTTTACCAAGCCCGTATATCACAGGCTTTCAACAAGAAGGTCAAGCAAAGAACTTTCCAAGTTGGCGACCTGGTTTTAGCAGTCAGAAGGCCAATGGTGTTAACTCACAAGACACCAGGGAAGTTCGAGCCCAAATGGGAAGAACCCTTCATCATTGAGACGGTATACTCAAACGGTGCTTACCGCCTCGCCAAACCCAATGGGGACTTGTTCATGATGCCCATCAACGGCAAGTTCCTAAAGAAGTACTATTCTTGACATCCTCCAAGACATGTATTTTCTCAAACAACCTTTTTTCATAAAATCAAACGCTTCCGGAACCCAGCTGTTCCGTGGCATCCTTCCGTAGAAAGATAACTACGTCCACATTACCTCTGAGTTGTCTCTCTACATCCTACAAAGCGGAACCTTACATTTTCGTGAGCTTACGCTATCCTTCATGTTTACCACGTCCACATTACCTCTGAGTAAACATCCCGTACAAACAACTCCTGTGTTGTCGTACATTGATCGCAGAACTTCCACGTCCACATTACCTCTGAGTTGTTCAGCGTATCCCCCAGGATCATTCCTGCCACGTCCATAAATACCTCTGAGTAGGAAGATTCTATCATTTGAACCTAATAATTGCCATGTCCACATTACCTCTGAGCAAACATGTTGGTTCCTTCAAACTTATTATCTGTACCTAAAAACCAGGGTGCGCAAAAGATAATAGGTCCACATAAATCATCAAGTTCATGAGATCAAAAAATGAACACATCACACAAAAAAAAAGATAGTGTATTTCTTTATTTTTCAAAGAAGGAAGTACAGAAATACGCTATTTCCCCAGCAAGAGTTGCAAAAACACATAAAAAGAAGAGAAGCTACAGTCCCTGATCCTCTTCGGGGTGGGATGAGAGCTCTCTGACTCGACGTCTCAGGTCGGCAGTGCGAGTTTCCACAGTCGCCTGGACTCGCAGCTCGGCTTCTTGACGTATTAATCCGACAGCCTCAGCAGAAGTTTTACTCTCATACTTCTCATCAAGCTGTCGTCGCTGCTGAGCCAAAACAAGGGTCCGCTGAGTAAGAGTCGCTTCCTCCTGCTTGAATGCCACGTGTTCAGCCAGGACACGATGCAGTATTGAGGGCAGCTAGGAGGCATGAGTACACCTCCCAGAGGATCGTGGATAGGACCGGAGGTAGGAAGCGGTCCCACAGTCAGATGCACCAATCATCAGCTCCAGTCCCGGCAGCTAGGAGTTTGACAATTGAAACTTCGAGGCAGGCGGCCTCAGTGACGTCGATCATGTTCCCTCAGCAACAGAAGCAGAAGCAGTCTTCCGCAATGGGCTGCACTCATTATGGGAAGCCATGACACGTTATTTTAGAGTGTCGCAGAGCTCAGGGATTGTGTTTGGCTTGTGGGGCACCGGACCACAAGATAGGGTCCTGTCCGAATAGGGCCAGTTCATCATCGGCCCAGACTAGTCCCTCGGTAAGAGGACCAGCACCCGCACCGGAGCAGCAGCAGTACCAGCCTCCGAGGCCATTGTCGCCTCAGACCGAAGTATTCGAGCAGCAGGGACCCCAGCAGTATACCCTGGTCCAAGCTCAGATTCAGAACCGTCAGAGAGGTTCTTAGCAGGATATCTTCCCTCTCCCTCGTACCTTCAAACTTCCTTGCTTGCATGATTGATTGTTTGATTGATTGCTTAGTATTAGCTTAGTCCTAGGTATATAGGGCCGTTCGATATCCTGGAGCGAGTAGGAGATGTATCCTATCGTCTCGCTCTTCCGCCGTCGCTAAGTGAGGTGCATGATGTATTCCATGTGTCCCAATTACGACGGTATATCCCGGACCCGAGCCATATCCTAGACCATTCGGAATTGGTTGTTGGTACCAACCTTTCGTATGAGGAGAAGCCCGTGTCTATATTGGACCGGAGGGAGAAAATACTCAAGAACAAGACTATTAGCTTAGTCCGTGTTGCTTGGGATCATCACTCTCTAGGTGAGTCAACGTGGGAGCGTGAGGATGACATCCGATCGTGATATCCTGACTTGTTTGACTCGTAAGGTATAATGTCTTCCTTATGCCTTATGCTTTCCATCCCTTGCTTGCATGTATGATTGTATGATTGAACTGCTTAGTGTAGATTGTTGGTGCTTAGTGTAACTTGCCATGGCAGTCTCTAGCTCCTTGATTAAATTCCGAGGACGGAATTCTTTTAAGGTGGGTAGAGTTGTCACCCCCGTTTCCCGTATTTCGTATTAGTTGTCACCCCCGTTTCCCGTATTTCGTATTAATACTCGTAATCGGATTTTGGCATGTATTTTATTTTATTTTTCTCGACTTGTGGAATTTTAGATTTTCTCGTATTATGGGTTTTGGACCTGGCTTGGTTTTATTTTGTGGAAGAGAAAGATGGTTTGGTTTAATATGCATTTGGAACACCTTAGCTAACCTCCACCCTCAACACAACATATCCTCACCATTAAATCCCACCTAACTTTTCTCTCTCCTCTTTACTTTCATTTATTTTCCTCCATCTTCTTCTTCCTTCCTCCACCAACACCATAGGCAGGTGCACCTTGCCACCACATAAGGACCCAATTTTTATTTGTCCATTAGCTAGATTAGGACATGGAGAACAACATTAGAACTTGGCTTTTTGTGATTTGGAGCTTCCATTTTTCTAGATCTAGGTTTTAACTATTTTTGGAATTCCTTAGTTTTGATCTATTAAACCTTGATTTTTTGTTTGTTTTGAGGCTTCCATGTGGAAGAGAATTCAATTTTACACAAGTTAGAACTTTGAAAATCTAGATTTGGTTTTGATTTGGCCTAGATATGAAGATTAGAATTTTTGGAGTTCCTTTCGGTTTGGAGAAGAAGACCTCTCGGCCTGCGCTCTTTAGCGCATGGCCAGATTGCGCAACCCCTCGGCCTGCACTCTCTAGCGCATGACCGGATTACGCAACCCCTCGACCAGCGCTTTGCACTGAGCCGACTTGCGCTGGAGCTAAGAAGCTCCAGCGCCTTCCATTCCCTGGCGCACTTGAATGCTGCGCAGTTCGTTTCTCAGCGCCACCTGACCCAGCGCAACCCACCGCAGCGCAATCCGCTCCAGCGCCACCCGACCTGTTAGCTCGATGCACATTTACTTACTGTCTGCCTACGGGCTGTAACATGATTAACAAATCCTAGGGTTGATCATGTATGACTTAACTCTTGCGAGTCCTCGCATTTTGTATGACTAGCTTCATGATCAACTGAATATGTAATATTTGGGACGCCTTTTATTGTATATTTGGTGGTCTAACATCTTGCAATTATATTATTTGTTTGAGATTGAGACAATAAGCTTGACCTTAAGAGACTGTTGGCTTGTAGTAAACCCTCATATCCAGACAGCCGTGACCGTATAGCGAGGTGGATTCCATTTCTATATACGTAGCTGGCTATGTTCGCCCCCGCTCTCCAGTATTCTGGTTCTGGGGCGTGACAGGTAGGCTACAAGTCCACTTAATGTGCCTAGATAACGGGATTGCCTGTAGCTGGAAATCTCTTCATGTCTACTGAATTACTCTTGTTTATTAGCCTTAGTCAATTGCAGTAGGTATCCCTGACCGTGGTACTCAGGGGTCCCCGTCCTAGACATGATGCAAGACAGTACTGATTTATTTGTATAAACACAATCGTCCACGGTGTCTAGGTCAATCATTCTTGTCAGGTCATGTCATGACATGTTAGCCGTCGCAACAGCAATTCGAGATAATCATGTCAGGTACACTTGCCATACCATGCCATGTTCAATTATCATCTCCAAACATATTAAATAAATTCGTGATTATCAAGTTCATGACAAAAGACGTAAGGATATAAAATGGGCGTAAAAATATATATAAAAGGTAAAGGTGTACGTCATAGGAACCCAAGTTTCTACGCGCGTACTACTACGCTAGGCCGAGGAGCCTTCAAGCGTAAAGTGGCTTACGCTAGCAAGAGCAAGGTAAGGTAGCTCTACGCGAGCAAGGGTACATGTGGGTGGGGTTTTACGCTAGCCGGGCTTTACGCTCGTAAGATTTACGCACGCCAACTCTCGATCAAAGCTTTACACGAGGGAAGCTTTACGCGAGGAACACTCGACAAACTTTACGCTCGTGAGAGCCGGCTCGAGCTAGGGATTTTACGCTAGCTCGATTTTACGCGAGCGGGAGAGTCCCGAGCGTAAAATCGATTAGCTCAGCGTAAAACGAGTACGCTTGGCACGCGATGCGTGAGCGTAAAGGGGCACTACGCGAACACGTTAAGACGTGAGCGTAAAAGGTTGAACAATACGCTGGCACGTAATACGTGTGCGTAAAACTATATCTTCTCCATATGGCAAGGTCAACATGCGTAAAAGCTCATAACTCAAGGAAACTCCATCTCGGCCAGGAATTGGTGAAATTCGGCCATCCCAAAACCAAACTTGTGCCAAATCATGAGGCCTACTACATGAAACTCTTAATTTTCGAAAATAAGCTATTTTATTAGATCAAAACTAAGAAGATCGAAAATACTAGAAACTCAGATCTACAAGGGAGGAGCCATGGAATTTGAAAACACTAAATACTAAAGAGGCTTAGAATCTTGTGGAGAAGAAAATGGAACAATAAAATGGGAGTTCCTTCATGAAGCAAGTTACACTTGCCTACGGTGGGGGTTCGGTGAGGAAGAAGAAGAGGAAGAGCAGTAATGAGAAATTGAATGAAGAGAGAGAAAGGTGGTTGGGGTTAATAAATAGAGATGGTGGTGGTAGGTAGGGGTTCTCCACTTGGTTCATGATGAACCAAATAAGCAAACCCAAGCCTAGCCGAACCAATCCCAAGGTGAACCAAGCAATAAAAATGCCAGATAAACCAAACAGGGAGACATGCAATACGAGTCAAAATACGTACACGTATACCAAGATACGTAATGCGAACCACAGGCATTACAGGGCCGGCCCTGACTCCACATCTACAACTTTGGATAATATCGCAACCAAAACCTAACCAAACAAACATACTAATTAAAGTGCATTGAAGAATATTACTAGTGAGAGGGGAGTAAAGATCATATGTAGCATGCTTCAACATCGAGAGTAATTGACAATTTGTCCACCCATAATATATCTTCTAATCTTGGCAATATTTGCGAAACAAAAATATCTTATAAACAAAATGTATATATTTATATATATATATTTATATTTATTTATTTTTCTCATGAATCTATGGGACAACCAAGCAATGCATTAGGTTCGGGTGAATATAGTTAACTCAATTTATTGGACTCTTTGTATGTCTGCAAATGAATACCTTATACAACAAAAACATATTGTAGTTAATGTTTCAGCCATTTCCATCACAACAAATGTTACATAAATTTAAATATTTATTGCAATTTTTGTTGTAGTAAGTGGCCTTTTTTTTTCTACAATGAAGCAAATGCACGAGTTGATGTGATCTTAAAAGTGTGAAAGTTCTTAAAAGTGTGAAAGTAAAACTTTCAACTTGATGTAATGCAAGTGTTTTATTTTTAAAAATGTGTTTGAATTGATGTACCTTTGTCGGAGTTTTATATCATTTTTGTTTGGATGGCAACTTGAAAGTGATTAATATGAAAGTGGAAATTGAAAGTTAGGAATTCCAATATTTGGATGGCAGCAAGAAAGTGGAAGTGTGAATTGAAATTAACTATCAAATAACAAATATTTAATTAACAATTAAATAAGAAAAATAGTAACAAAATAAATTATTTAAAATAATATAACTTAATTAACAAAAATTAATGGAAAAATAAATTACTACTAATTAACAAAAAATTGATTAGCAGTAAGTAATACAAAATTTAATCAAAAAAAACAAAACAAAATTTAATTACCAAAAACCAACCAAAAACTAATTAACATATACTTAATTAAGAAAAAATAATTAACAAACAGTTAATAAGAAACAAATTAATTAATAAAACTTTAATTAAGATATCATAATTACTAATTAAAAAAAATAATGTTTTAACCGTAATAACGAATTCAACAAAAATGTAATTAAGAAAACTTAATTAACAAAATTTAATGGCTTAATTGCACTTTGCTACCCTCAACTATTCCGCCTTTTCAACTTGATACCATAAACTTTTTTTCGTAACAAATTGGTACCTCAACTATTATTTTTTTTCAACTTGATACCTAATTTTTCAAAAATTCCGAAAATGCCCTTCCCTCTTCCTTCCCTCCACCCCCTTCCCCACTCCGGCCACCCCCCCTGCTAGCTCTGGCCGCCCCACCCCCCCTGCTAGCTCCGCCCCCACCGCCCTCCACCCCCCCTGCTAGCTTCGGCCACCCCCTGCCCCGCCTCCCGCCCCGCCCTCCCTCCCCAGCCCCCCTCCTCACGTGCTGCCGCAGCCTAGGGGAGAGGCGGGGGCGGGCGGGCGGCCGGAGCGAGCAGGGGGGGGGGTGGGGGGCGGGGGGGGGGGGGAGCTAGCAGGGGGGGGGGGCGGCCGGAGTGAGCAGGGGGGGCGGCCGGAGCGTGCAGGGGGGGAGGGTTAGGGGTAGGAGTAGGGGCATTTTAGTCCAAAATAACATCTGGGTACCAAATTGTTACAAAAAATAGTTTAGGGTACAAAGTTGAAAAATGGTAATAGTTGAGGGTAGCAAAGTGCAATTAAGCCAAATTTAATTAATGCAATTTTGATTAAGAAAAATTAACCAAAAAATAATTAACGCAAACAATAATTAACGTTAAGGAAATTAATATTAGTATTTAATTAATAGTGAATATTTAATTCAACAAAAATGTAATTAAAAAATTTAATTAATGCAATTTTTGATTCAGAAAAGTTAACCAAAAAAAATAACTGTAACTAACGTAAACAATAATTAACGTTAACAGAAATTAATACTAATATTTAATAACAGTGAACATTTAATTAGCAGTAGTTAACATTAACCATAATTAATAATAATATTTAATTAACTTTAATTATAACGTGAACAAAAACTAAATATTTAATCCACTTTCAACGAGTTCGGCTCATTTTTTAATATAACTCAAAACCTCACCACTTGCATCAAAATTCTCCACTTTCAGTGCACTTTCAATGTCTAACCAAACACCGAAACTGTTTTAATGCAAGTGCAGTTGCATTGAAAGTGAATTGAAAGTGATACTTTTTATTCACTTTCCATACAATTACATCTACTCAACCGCTCGAAGTAGAAAAGTGGGTTGCACTTACATCAAAACCATGTACTTGCAGCCCACTTACTACAATCCAAACAGCCCCTAATAGAAACTGAAGCAATCAATCGCCCCAAAAGTTTTTTAACAACATGATATTTTAAAAACCGAATTCAAATTTTAAATGCCCAAAAAAATATACATTTTTTACTGACAACCTTTGAAAAACAACAACAATTCTAAATCAGACCAGATATAGCCAAGGATATTGCTATTTTGTTCGTGTTTGTGACGGCGGACGTGACCCCAAGCCGCGGCCTCTCATTGGCCCTCCGGTCCAAATTTTAAGGAGATGGAATTCGATAATAGCAGGAGAGACGACCAATGGTTAGCTGTTATATGGACCTACAATCATTCACGATCATAAATTACGGACAAAATATTATTTTCCACTAAGCAGGCCCAATGCAGCCTTAACCTAACACCAGTAGTTCTCTTTTGCCACCAACCCTACTTTGTTGACTACTGCCACAACCACCACCTCTATAACTCCCCTGTCAATGCCCTGACCTTGCTTTGCCAGTGATGTTATGATTGAGCAACTATAGGGTTGATGCTTTAAGTTGAGCTACTTATCTATATTACTCCTTTAATTAAAAAAAGAAGAAAAAAGCTTCACCTCGCTTTTCCAACCCATTACTTTCACCGAGATGCTTTTGAACAACTTGTTCAACTTACATTACAAAAATGGACTCAAAGTGTTTGGTTCGATGTAAATAAGAATCCAAGCACCATTTGTTACGTTATTATTTTTATTTATTTATCAATTTCAATGTTTGAGTTGATATAAATTGTAGAATTAGTACAACAACTATTAAATTATTTTCTCCAAACTACTGTACTATTTGTTACGATTAAAATAGTTGCAACACTACTTACTATAATACATGTAAAAATATTTACATTATTTTCAACTATTCTCTCTTCATTCAATGTAATTAAGTGACAATCAAACAATGATTTGTAACTAAGACAAAAAAGAAGAAGAAGTTACAATCATGCATAATAAATTACATTATTTCAAATAATGTATTTCTAAATCCAACAATATCATTTACATACAACCAAATAATAAATTTACAATACCATTTATAACAACAGGATTACAAACCACCAAATTGTCCCCTATATAAATATCTCACTATGTGAGATATAAAATAGAAAATACAACAAAGTAAACATTTCTCAAGAATAAATAAAGGATGACCTCAACATTTAGAAGACTAGTTTAGATATGGCATAAATTCATAAAGGTTTTTTTTAGGGGCACCACCACTTCTACTAGGGGGCAGTCCAATTTTTTTTGAAAAAATTACAAGTTTGCCATAGATTTTTTTTACTAGGGGGCAGTCCAAAATTGACTATAAAAGCCAAACTTCTTTTATTTCTTCTCTTCCTTCACTCTTTACTTCTCTTCCTCCACTTTTTTTTTCTCCTCCTCATAGAAACCTAGAATTAACCTAACCTAGGTGAAATTGTCCCCCCACCTAAATTTGTTAAAGATAATAGTGTCAATCACTTCTCCCATTTATTTGTAAGTCGTCGAATTTATTTTTGTGTAATGTTTTAACCTAAATTTTACATATAAAAGTTGAATTTTGTGTTTAATGTAGAAAGAAATAGAAAATGGAACAACCCGGACCATCAAATGCTGGATACTCTCCTCCCACAACGTCCGAAGAACACGTTGATGCATCGAAAGGCCTCGTGGTAACTACACTTTAACTTTATTTCGGATGGAAAATCGGATTTTGACACAGAGGACTGCCACTTCTCTGGCAGTCCCACTCATGGATTTGGACTGCCAGGGATGTGGCAGTCCTATATATGTGAGGGACTGCCACATATGTGGCAGTCCTATATATGTGAGGGACTGCCACATATGTGGCAGTCCTATAGATGTGGCAGTCCTTTTGACTTTTAACTTCTATTGTAGGAGTTGCGATCTTCCGATGTTGCGGTACATGCTCCAATTGCAACCGATGTAGGGCATTTATTTTGGACCGATCTTTCGTTTCAATCAAGCGACGATGCGGTACAATAGTGTTGAGAAGTTGGACGGAAAAACAACTTAGTTATAGTGATATCCAGATCGTGCCGAAATCGCCCGTCGAAATCGACTAAGTATGGATATATTTACAGTTTGACATTTTGTATATGGAGGACCACTTTTGTATATAGTGAAATATGAAGTCCACTAATCTATATGGAGTAAATTTTGTATACAGTGAAATATGAAGTTCAGTATGTTATACGTGTCTATCTGTGTGCTATCTGTATTATATGTGTCTACCTGTGTGCTATTTATGTGTTTACATGTGTGCTATCTGTGTTATATGTGTTTACCTGTGTGCAAGTATGTGTGGCAAAATATACCAATTTGTTAAAGTATCAGATCCAGTATCAGGACTGCCACCCCCCCTGGCAGTCCAACATTGAATTAGGACTGCCAGGGTGCTGGCAGTCCTAATTGAAAGTTGTTGTTATATAAATGGCCATTCTCCGTTGTTTTAGCACGGAGAATGACCATTCTCCGTGTAATTTAGCACGGAGAATGGCCATTCTCCGTGTAATTTTCACGGAGAATGGCCAGTATCAGGACTGCCACCCCCATGGCAGTCCTACATTAAATTAGGACTGCCAGGGTGCTAGCAGTCCTAATTGAAACTTACTGTTACAGCAAGTATCAATTAGGACTGCCAGCACCATGACAGTCCTAATTTAATGTAGGACTGCCAGGAGGGTGGCAGTCCTATTTGTAAGTCTCTGTGATGAGAGTTTTGAAACTCTCTATCACAGAGAGTTTCAATTAGGACTGTCACACCCCTGACAGTCCTACACAAGAGGAGGACTGCCAGGGTGCTGGCAGTCCTAATTGAAACTTGCTGTTATATAAATGACACCATTCTCCTGTGTTTTAGCACGGAGAATGGCCATTCTCCGTGTAATTTAGCACGGAGAATGGTCATTTCAGTGTTAAAACGCAGGAGAATGACCATTCTCCGTGTAAATTAACACGGAGAATGACATTTTTCGTGTTTCTAACACGGAGAATGGCATTCTCCGTGTAAATTAACACGGAGAATGACCATTCTCCGTGCTAAATTACGCGGAGAATGGCCATTCTCCGTGTAAATAAAGACGGAGAATGGCCATTCTACGTGAAAATTACACGGAGAATGACCATTCTCCGTGCTAAATTACACGGAGAATGGCCATTCTCCGTGTAAATTAAGACGGAGAATGGTCATTCTCCTGCGTTTTAACACTGATATGACCATTCTCCGTGTAAATTAAGACGGAGAATGTCCATTCTCCGTGAATGCCATTCTCCGTGTTAATTTACACGGAGAATGGTCATTCTCCTGCATTTTATGGTCAGTTGAAACTTTGGAGGACCATAACTTTTGACTGGGAGGTCGAAACGAGGTCCGGTTTATCGCAAAATGAGCGTATTTTCGAGGAGCCTGAGATTAACCGTTTCATCGTTAGACGGCCTTCCGAAATTTTAGAATCGCAAAAAAAATGATGTTTGGACCTCCGTTTTAGCACTTTTGCCAAAATTTTAGAATCGAATGTAGGAGTGTTCTTGAAAGAAATTTGGTGGAGGAATTAGGATTAGAGTGGTGGAGGAGAAGAGACTAGGATTTTGGGAGAGGGAGAGAGAGCTCTTTTTTCTTTTTTCTTTTGGAGGAGAGAGAGAGGAAATTGGGGTTTGGGGAGGAAATGAGAGTTTGGGGGGTTGGACTGTCCCCTAGTAAAATGTGGGCTGCCCCCTAGTAAAATCTCTACTTTTTGGGCTATCCCCTAAGTAAGGACTGCCCCCTAGTAGAAGTTGTGGTGCCCCTAAAAAAAACCATTCATAAATTTGATCCTCTCATAACCCTGTAAATTTAGTTGACATCATCCATCATGTTTTATTACGAGGAAAAATAGAAACACACAAACATAATCACTAGTGAACAAAGATCCTTATTCTGCGTTGTGCATGCGCTTACGGGCAGGGTCCGAGCCACGGTAGGACTAAGGTAGCCCCCCTAAAACAATTTTGATTTTTTTTTATATCTTTTATTTTTTTGTTTCATACGGGTTCGACGACGTTTTAGTCCATCTTAGTCTAACCTAATCCATCCTAGCTAGGTAGAATTTGTAGCTACGCCATTGCCTAGCGGCACTAATATTTTTGTCCCTAATTATACAAAATGAATATGGAACTTTGTAAAAAAAAAAAGACTTTAGGACCAACGTACTGTTCAAACAAGACTAGCTACTTTCTCCAAGCTCCAAGGGTAGGGGTCATGTCATTTGATCAATATCATGGGTTGGTTTTAGGAGGTCATCTGTAACCCCCAACCATTTGGTTGGATCGCGTTGGATTTGGAGGATTGTCCTAAGCAGACATAATTAGTTGTTTTTCGAAGTTTTGTCGTACTTATCCGTGGACGGACGCTCTGACTGACGTGTCATATTAACTACTTAATTTAGAACACTTTATAATTAATTTCAAATTGCAGTTTAAATTACACTTACATTTCATCCCATCTATTGCTCAACCGTCGTCGTACATTTCTGAAATAGTTTTGGACTAGCATTTATGAATCATCTTTGATACCCGAAGTAACACTAAATTAACTCTACAATCTAAACCGGGACTCAAGATCTATATGTACTGCTCTATTCGAACCCGTGCCCTCTGTACCGGAGCTCCCGTTGTTACCACTAGACCACAACCCACTGACGATCTATATGTGTACTGCTCTCATTTCAGATTTACTAACATAATTTTATTACGTTAAACAATTATGCTATTTGGCTCCCAAAATATTTGGGTGATGTCATCTCCCATTATGTGACATCTGACACGGCAGCTGACATAACAACTGACGTGACAATTTTAACCCAAAAAAGTTAATTACCAATTTTTTTAATGTTAATATTAATGTTAATGTTAATATTAATATTAATTTTAATGTTAATATTAATATTAATGTTAATTTTAATATTAATATTAATATTAATGTTAATTTTAATGTTAAGATTACTTTTAATATTAAGGTTAATCTTAATCTTAATGTTAATTTAATATTAATATTAATTTTAATTTTAATATTAATTTTAATGTTAAATTTTTTAAGATTAATTTGAATGTTAATTTAATATTAATTTTAATGTTAAATTTTGTCATATCAGCTGTCATGTCAACAACTATGTCATATGCCATATAATGAAAGATGGTATCATTCAAATTTTTTAGGAGCCAAATAATATTTTTGTACGTTAAAATGCTTGCAATATTGTAATTTCATTTGATCATACCTTCGTGAAGTCAACCGATCAAAATGTATAATAGCGTCCTTGTTTCTTTGATCTTAGTTTAGCTTCTAATAATTAGTTAGTTGAGATGCCCACATAATCATTCCATTCCTTTACTTACAATCTACTCCAACATAAAAGTCCCAACTCCCGCGCTTTTTAAATCAACACTACAACGACCCATCACCAGAACCCTGACTTCCTCTCCTCGCCATCTCTCTATCAATACCACTCTCTCCGGTCCTCTGTAGAGACCAATCGATGGAGATCTTCTCCTCCTCCAGTGGCAGATACTGCGTGGGACTCACGGTCTTCTGGGCGGCCCTGGTCCTGTCCGCGCTGTACTGGCGCCCGGGAGGCACGTCCCCCTCGGCAGCCGTCCCGTTCGGGCTCGGGATCTTCCGCGCGGGGGCCCCCGCGGGGACCGCGGAGTTCGACCTGAGGGACTTCGGTGGGGCGGGGAACGGGGTTGCGGTGAACACGAGGGCGTTCGGGCTGGCGGTGGAGGCGATCAGGAGGAGGGGCGGGGGGCGGCTGAACGTGGGCGCGGGGACGTGGCTGACGGGCCCGTTCAACCTGACCAGCCACATGACCCTGTTCCTCGCCGAGGGCGCCGTCATACTCGGACTCGAGGTAAATCCTCGTGTTGCGTATATGCAATGGCGGAACTACGACAAAGGCTGGAGTGGTCTGGAGCCCACTAAAAAAAAAAGTTTTTTTTTTCATATATATATATTTTTTTTGCTATTTTTTTTGGGTTACTCTATACCTAGTCCACCCTATTCTACTCCATCCCACCCCAGTTCAGATTTCTGGTTCCGTCCTTTCGTATATGGATCGCTATGAGCCTTCCTCCACAAGTCGTTTTTTCTCCCTGCGTCCCGTTAGTTTTTTTGGTTCAAGCATATTCCATAAACTATTTGTTGCAAGATTCTAACCCAAGACCATTGGTACTGGCTGCATAAGAAATTCAACCTCGGATGGACTGGAGTGGACTAGGTTGAACTAGGTGTGTGCTCAGAAAAAAAAAAATTAGGGTCGGCTGGAGGCCACCCCAGTCCCGACATTAATCATTTGAGATAGGAAAAATATTTTTTGCCCGTGCAGAGGGTGACCGCGCGAGTACCCGTGCTGATGTGTCACTCCCTCCCCCCTCCCACCCAACACCCCATTACCCTTCGGAGCCCATCCCCTAAATTCCGCAGCCCCCCTCCAATGAGGGGCGACACATAGCCGACTGGCCAGGACTACGGTCAAAATCTGCGGGTAACGTAACTAGGTCGTTTGAGATAATACAATTAGGCTGCTATGACCTGGTATGTCTGCATCACGATCAACAGATGCTTTACTTTTTCAAGCACGGTTCTATACCTCGGATGGTACTAACCGATATTGTCAATAGTTGGCCACCAGTGATACTATTATATTGATATACATGTTTACCCTACATATCGACAACATGACTAGAAGGTCAATGTTAAGAGTACTGCATAAAGTGTTAGTGACTGTTATTATTTATACAACCAAAATTTTGACAGTCATGTATATAACCAAGACGGTCAAAATTTTGATTGTTTTTTGACAATACTGTGCATATCATGACTATGCATAAAAGGAAGAACGATCACTAACCTATTGTTTATTGCTCTTAGCGTTGGCCAGCTTAGAAAAGCTGGAGGATTTATAGAAATGTGGAAACAATAGAAGTAGCTGTATCATTAGTTTAAAAAAAAAAGTTTAGTACAAGTAGGAAAATTTTCCTATCAGTGAAGTGTTTGAGAAAATGATTCTGAAAAGTTGTACATTGTGCGCTCTTGCTGCAGGACGAAACAAAATGGCCGCTGATGCCTCCGCTGCCGTCCTATGGATACGGGAGGGAGCACAAAGGACCTCGATATGGAAGTCTTATACATGGCCAGCATCTTAAGGATGTGGTTATAACAGGTTGCTCCTCCATCTTTAATTTGTTTTCCTATCATACTTTTTTCTTTTACTCCCACCATTAATTGGAAAGAATAATTTGTCTTTCCGTATAATCAAATCCATCCAGTAATGCGTTATGTCTTCACCTGCTAGCTACTAGAGCTAGTAGCCTTTGGCATTGTACTTTACAGAGGAAACAAAACTAAATAGCTAGAGAAAATTGTGTGTATAAAAATTATAATTTTTAATATCGTTTAACCAATTTCAACTTTGGATCCTACCCATTATAAAATAGAAATAGTCCAACCGAATAACCGAATCGTTATTCGGTTCGGTTCGATTTCGGCTTTGAATTTTTAGAATTTTGGTTTATTCGGTTTTGACTATTTCGTTTCGGTTGAAACCGAATAGACTGAACGCTCACCCCTAAGTCCGACAAGACTTTGGACTTGGACAATCCTCCTCTGCTTAGGACAACCCTTCAGGAGGCTCAGCGTGAGGTCGGGGTCGCGGGTGACCCCAAGACCGGTCCACAATCAAGGTCAAGAGACAACCAAAATTAACTTCGGATATGACAACCCAACCCCAGGGCCGTGGAAAATGTGATGGATTGGTAAGTTATATCATAAGAGAACAATTTTCAGTCAAGATGTTGAAAAATGTGGTGGATTGGTAAGTAACCGTGTCTGACACGAGGAATTCTCACGAACCATTGGCATGGGTGGTACTGTCCTGGCATTCATTGGCACGGTTAAGTTGAGTCGTCTTTCTTGTTGTGCAGGACATAATGGTACCATCGATGGGCAAGGCAGAGCGTGGTGGACTAAACACCGAAGAAGACTCCTCAACTACACGAGGGGGCCTCTTGTGCAGATCATGTGGTCCGAAGACATAGTGATTTCTAACATCACTCTGCAGAATTCTCCTTTCTGGACGCTCCATCCTTACGTCTGCAGGAATGTAACTATTTCTGGTGTCACCATCTTGGCCCCTGTTCTTGAAGCCCCAAACACGGATGGAATCGATCCAGGTACAACTTTGCTTCTAAATACATATTTATTTTTTTTGAGAAACAGTATGTAAAGTATATATGTTATGTTGAAAATTGTTATCCCATGAAACGCGCCGGAAGCGACCGAAAAATAACAACCGAGAACACAACATGTAAATACACGATATTTAATGTGGTTCGGTCAAGTTCGACCTATTCCAAGAGAGAGAAACTTACAAGGATTACACTAGACCTGTCAATGGATAGTCGAAAATTCGAATCCGATTCGATTTCGTATCCGAACTTTCGGATATTATTCGAAATTTTCGATAACAGATTCGGATATCCGAATATTTTTTGGATACTATCTTTTTTCGGATATCAGATCGAATTCGAATATTACAAAGAAAATTCGGATACAGATATGAAAATTATCCTGTCCGTACCGATAAGCATCCGTTAACACCCCTAGATTACACGCACAAACTGTAATGCAAAAACCCTCTCATTATGAGATTTCCAATGAGCTTTCTTCTGCGTCTCTCTAGATTTTCTTAATTGTCACTCAAGAACTTTCTTTTGTGACTCTCCTTAAACTTCAAACTAAATGAATTAGGGTACAAATAATAGCCTTACGTTGATGAGAATAACCGAACAATAACAACCGAGAACACAACATGTAAATACATAATATTTAATGTGGTTCGGTCAAGCTCGACCTATTCCAAGAGAGAAAACCTTACAAGGATTACACACACAAACCTTAATTAGAAAACCCTCTCATTATGAGATTTCCAATGAGCTTTCCTTCCGCCTCTCTCTAGATTCTCTTAATGGCCACTAAAATTTTTTTTTTCGTATCCTTAAACTTCAAACCAAATGAATATGGGTACGAGGAGAGCCTTATAAATGATCTTTTCCAAATCCCAAAGCTATGATCAATATGGATCGTTCTTCATTTCAGCATGAACCCAAGCCAACGGCATACTGGCGGTATGCTCAGCGAGCACAAAATTTGTGCCAAAACTAATTATTTGAATGAACGCGCCTCTACTTGTATACCAGCGATATGCCGCATGTATTGTTGCCATGATACTCCTTTGCTCTTTTGAGCCATTGATATACTGCTTCGACTCCTTCCGGACTTCTCCGATCATCGGGCTGCGCTTGCAGCTCTCCATAGTTGAACACGAGCAATATACAACAGAAATAATGTAGATATTTAACTCTCACCCCTCGTCACAACTCTGGAGTTTTGGTGCAATTGTAGGGACTTCAAATATGGCTTTTACCTTCAATATCTGTTGATTCTCCATGTACCTTGACATTTACAGGCTGCTTGGTAAATGTGTTTTCACCGGTTTTGGGTATTTTTGGACCGACCGTTTATGAAACCTCTGCTTGTTATTTTTTTTTGAGGCACTACCGGTTTTAGTCGGCTCAAAAAACCCCCAAAACCGGTATAATGTAAATTTGGGTGGCTTTATAAACACCCCAAATCGGTAAATTATGAGGGGTTTTATTATTTTATTCCATTTATATCCTCACAAAAAATATATAATTATAACTAATAATACCCTTCCCTATTTAATTTTATTTGTGTAAAAAAATTTCAGAACCGCTCGTCAGTAAATTACCAAGCATGGATTGGACTGATTTAAAATCTGCTACTTAAAAACCACCAAAAACTGGACCCCTCATAACCGGTACTCTAAAAACACTTCATAACTGTTGGAGTGGGTGGGGTTCCCAACCTATGTGGAGAAGACCCCGGAGTGCGACGAGCGCCGTTCGTGTGTCGAAGAAGCTCGGGAAGTAGGCGACGGAGTTGCTGCTGCTGCTGCTGGAGCTGCTGGAAGCAGGGGATCCGAGTTCGGGCCGAACTCGGTCCCAGGCCGAGTTCTGGCCGAACTCAGTCTGGCCGTTCCAGGGTTTGGCCAGTAGGTGCTGGTTGCCCCACACAGAGTTTTGGCCGAACTCTGTGTCGTCGGGGGCTGAAGCGGATTTCTGGATGAGTTTTCATCATTGGATCTAATCCAACGGTCCAGGTTGGTTGCGGGATTAGGGAGATATATTGAGTTTTCTCAACCCTAACTCATTATCGCAACATAACACAACTTTTGGAGAGAGAAGGAGGCAAGAGTGCCATTGCAACTTCGGAGAAGAAGACGGAGGATTGAAGGTCGTTTTCGAAGGAGATCGTGTTTCGGGTAATCTCTACTCGTCGTTCTCGCTCTTCGTAGCCTTGTAATCATTGTTCTTATCTCTGAGTGTTGTGGGGATCCGATTTGGATCGGGAGGAGTTTTAGAGGGTGTAATTCTTCTATTCCATTAGTGGAGGCTTCTCAGGGTTGGACTCCGATCGTCCCGTGGTTTTTCCCGCAAGGGTTTCCACGTCAAAAATTTTCTGTATCTGCGTGATTGTTTTTGTGTGGCTATTTTTGGGTTCGTGCGTTGTATTGCTCGGTCCTCTCGCAGGTACTCTCCGGTTTGGGGAAAGGTTTCCGCGTTTCTTTCCCAACAGAGTGGTATCAGAGCTTTGGGTTCAAAGGGTGTCAGGAGTTGACAGAGGAACCAGAGAGGAGAGATGGACGCGAAGTCGGTGCGCATGGTGAACCTTAATGGCACAAACTATCATTATTGGCGGAGCAAGATAAAAGATTTGCTATTTGTCAAGAAGCTGCATTTACCCGTGTTTGTATCCGAGAGGCCCAGTGATAAATCCGAGGAGGACTGGACATTCGAGCACATACAGGTGTGTGGGTACATAAGGCAGTTTGTTGACGAGAACGTGTACAATCACGTTGCCAATATTGAGCACGCGAAGACGTTGTGGGATAAGCTGGAATCCTTGTATGCGAAGAAGACCGGGGTAAACAAGTTGTTCCTGATCCGAACGATGATGGGTCTGCGGTACAAGGATGGGGCGTCTATTTCGGATCACTTGAGTGAGTTCCAGGGCGTGGTTGACCAGCTATCTTCTATGGGAGTCAAGTTCGACGACGAAGTTCAGGGACTGTGGCTGCTGTGTACATTGCCAGACTCGTGGGAGACGGTACGAGTATCTATGATCGCTTCTGCTCCAGAGGGCGTGGTCAGTCTGGAGTTTGCCAAGAGCGGGGTGTTGAATGAAGAGATGCGGAGACGTTCTCAGGACACTTCATCCACATCCCACCACTCAGAGGCACTTGTTTCAGAGAGCCGCGGAAGGGGCAAAAGCAGGGGTCCAGGTGGTGGCAGAGACAAGAGCAGGGGGAAGTCCAAGGGTCGTTACGAGGACTCAGAGTGTTACCATTGCGGTAAGAAGGGCCATATCAAGCGGAATTGTTTCGCTTGGAAGAGAGAAGAAGGGCGACAAGGGAAAGCAAGAAGAGAACACTACAGCGGCGGCCTCGGTGCATGGAGGCGATGTGATCGTCGTAGGTGATGAGGTCATTACTAACCTCGCCTGCGATGACAATTCTTGGCTGGTGGACTCAGGGGCTTCAGCACTTGTATCTCATAGTAGGGCACTGTTTGCCACTTACACGACAGGCGACTGTGGCGTGTTGAAGATGGGCAATGGAGATGTGTCGAAGGCGGTTGCCGTTGGAGATGTGCATTTGAGAACGAAGACGGGTGCGATTCTTGTTCTCAAGGATGTTCGTCATGTCCCTGATATCCGTTTCAACATGGTGTCGGTTGGAAGGTTGGATGACGAAGGATTCTTCAGTCTCTTCGGGAACAGTCAGTGGAAGCTTTCCAGAGGTTCGATGGTGATTGCCAGAGGAAGCAAGAAGTCCGGTCTCTACTATATGGAGGGGAGCGCAGAGGGGGCACAGGAGGTGAACGCAGTCAGTGATGCGTCTACCGAGTTGTGGCACAGGCGGCTCGGCCATATCAGCGAGAAGGGGATGAGCTACTTGGTGAACATGAAGGTGATTCCAGGGCTCAAGTCTACAAAGTTGGAGAAATGCACGCACTGTTTAGCTGGGAAGCAAAATAGGGTGTCTTTCCAAAGTCACCCAAGTTCGAGGAAGCCGGCGTTGCTCGAGTTGATTCACTCGGATGTCTGCGGTCCTATGAAGGTAAAATCTCTTGGTGGTGCTTCTTACTTTGTGACTTTTATTGATGAATGTTCCAGGAAGGTTTGGGTCTATGCCTTAAAGACCAAGGATCAGGTGCTGCCTACTTTCAAGGAGTTTCAGGCCTCTGTTGAAAGGGAGACGGGCAAGAAGTTGTTGTGTGTTCGGTCCGACAATGGCGGCAAATACATTGGTCCCTTTGATGCGTATTGCAGAGAGCAAGGGATACGACACCAGAAGACTCTGCCAAAGACACCTCAGCTCAATGGTGTAGCGGAGCGCATGAACAGGACACTGATGGAGAGGGTGCGGTGTTTGCTGTCAGAAGCAAACTTGCTGGACAGTTATTGGGGTGAGGCTCTTCTCACAGCTGCTTATATTATTAATTTGTCTCCTAGTGCTCCTTTGCAGGGTGATGTGCCTGACAAAGTATGGTACGGCAAAGAGCCGTCATACAGTCACCTGCGGGCGTTTGGTTGTAAAGCCTTCGTGCATGTACTGAAGGACGAGAGGACCAAACTTGAGCCGAAGACGAGGCGATGCGTCTTTGTCGGCTACGGTCGGGATGAGTTTGGCTATAGACTCTACGACCCAGTGGAAGGAAAGCTCTACAGAAGCAGGGACGTGGTGTTCGTCGAGGATCAGACCATGACCAACACTCAGGATTCCGAGACGCCTTCTGAGGCTGAGGAATTGCCTGAGTTAGAGTCATTTCGCTTCGAGCAGTTTCCAGAGGACGTCGCAGAGGATCCAGTTATGGGGGAGCCGGTACATGGAGTTGCTCCCAACCTTGATCATCAGCGTGCTGATGGTGGTCAGGGTGTCCCTCAGGAGGATGAGCATGCCGGAGAGGTAGTTCCTGAAGGGGCGGAGGCTGTCGGTATACAGCCAGCACCAGTGGCTCCACTGAGAAGGAGTGACAGGGATCGTCGACCATCTACGAGATACTCACCGGATGAGTATGTGCTATTGACTGACGGGGGGGAGCTCGAAAGTTTTGCAGAGGCTATGGAAGACGAACACAGGCAGGAGTGGATGGTGGCTATGCAGGAGGAGATGAGTTTCTTGCACACCAATTCCACTTATGATCTGGTGCGGTTGCCAAAGGACAAGAAGGCTTTGAAGAATCGATGGGTGTTCAGAGTGAAGCAGACGGAAGATGCTACTCGCCCTCGATACAAAGCGAGGCTGGTAGTCAAGGACTACGGTCAGCGGAAAGGCATGGATTATGATGAGATCTTTTCGCCTGTCGTCAAGCATTCGTCTATCCGGGTGGTGCTAGCATTAGCAGCCAGTTTCGACTTGGAGGTCGAGCAGATGGATGTGAAGACGGCATTCCTCTACGGTGATCTTGAGGAGGAGTTGTACATGGAGCAGCCAGAGGGATTCTGCGAGAAGGACAAGTCACATTTGGTCTGCCGGTTGAGGAAGAGCTTGTATGGTCTGAAGCAGGCTTCGAGGCAGTGGTACAGGAAGTTCGAGTCGTTTATGGGAGAGCATGGTTATGCACGGACGACGTCGGATCATTGTACATTTGTGAGGTATTTTGCCGATGATGATTTCATCATTTTGTTGCTCTATGTTGATGATATGCTATTAGTGGGTCGGAATGCCACTAGGATAGCGGAGTTGAAGCGCCAACTGGGCGCGGCCTTCTCTATGAAGGATTTGGGCGCATCGAAGACTATTCTTGGGATGGAGATCAGCCGAGAGAGAGAGTCCAAGCTGCTACACTTGTCCCAAAAGAAGTACATTCACCGGGTACTTCAGCGTTTCGGGATGGACGGGTCGAAGAAAGTGAGTTCCCCCCTCGCGTCTCACTTTAAGCTCACTGAGGAACAGTGTCCATCTACCGAGGACGAAAAGGAAGATATGGAGCGGGTTCCATATGCCTCAGCTGTGGGAAGCCTGATGTATGCTATGGTGTGTACGAGGCCAGATATTGCTCATGCAGTTGGTACGGTTAGCAGGTATCTTTCAAATCCTGGAAGGGTACATTAGAGTGCGGTCAAGTGGATTCTACGATATCTTTAGGGCACTGCTGGTTGGAGACTTTCCTTTGGTGGTGACGAGCCGAAGCTGGTTGGGTATACCGACGCTGATATGGCTGGAGATGTAGACACGAGGCGATCGACTTCGGGCTACGTGATGATGTTTGCGGGAGGAGCAGTACGTGGCAGTCGCGGTTGCAGAAGTGTGTTGCCTTGTCGACGACGGAGGCGGAATACATTGCGGCGACGGAGGCTTGCAAGGAGCTGTTGTGGATGAAGAAGCTGTTGCAGGAAATGAGACTGAAGCAAGAGCAGTATACTTTGCTTTGCGACAGTCAGAGTGCTATTCACCTGGTGAAGAATCAGACGTTTCATAGCCGGTCCAAGCACATCGAGACTCGGTATCATTGGATACGCGATGTGGTTGAGAAGAAGGACGCGGAGCTTGAGAAGGTGCATACAGATGACAACGGAGCTGATATGTTCACGAAGATTCTACCAAGGGGGAAGTTTGAGTACTGCAGGCAGGTCGTCGGGATGACGACATCCTCCCCATAGTTGTGAAGGGGGAGATTTGTTGGAGTGGGTGGGGTTCCCAACCTATGTGGAGAAGACCCCGGAGTGCGACGAGCGCCGTTCGTGTGTCGAAGAAGCTCGAAAAGTAGGCGACGGAGTTGCTGCTGCTGCTGCTGGAGCTGCTGGAAGCAGGGGATCCGAGTTCGGGCCGAACTCGGTCCCAGGCCGAGTTCTGGCCGAACTCGGTCTGGCCGTTCCAGGGTTTGGCCAGTAGGTGCTGGTTGCCCCACACAGAGTTCTGGCCGAACTCTGTGTCGTCGGGGGCTGAAGCGGATTTCTGGATGAGTTTTCATCATTGGATCTAATCCAACGGTCCAGATTGGTTGCGGGATTAGGGAGATATATTGAGTTTTCTCAACCCTAACTCATTATCGCAACGTAACACAACTTTTGGAGAGAGAAGGAGACAAGAGTGCCATTGCAACTTCGGAGAAGAAGACGGAGGATTGAAGGTCGTTTTCGAAGGAGATCGTGTTTCGGGTAATCTCTACTCGTCGTTCTCGCTCTTCGTAGCCTTGTAATCATTGTTCTTATCTCTGAGTGTTGTGGGGATCCGATTTGGATCGGAAGGAGTTTGTAGAGGGTGTAATTCTTCTATTCCATTAGTGGAAGCTTCTCAGGGTTGGACTCCGATCGTCCCGTGGTTTTTCCCGCAAGGGTTTCCACGTCAAAAATTCTCTGTGTCTGCGTGATTGTTTTTGTGTGGCTATTTTTGGGTTCGTGCGTTGTATTGCTCTGTCCTCTCGCAGGTACTCTCCGGTTTGGGGAAATGTTTTCGCGTTTCTTTCCCAACAATAACCGCTACCCCTACAATTGCGAAGCAGACCCTTAGTTGCAGAGAGCATATGCCTTGGTGCTTCTTTTTCAAGAAAGATCATATAGAGAGAGAGATAGTTGGACATTATGTTGTAGTTTTCCTTTCTACAATATGGTATATCATATGCCAATTATTCCCCATATGGTGCTATTACATTGGCTTACTATTTGTGTGTTGTTCGATTCATATATGAAACCCCTGGCTTCTGCAGATTCTTGCGAGAACGTGTTGATAGAAAATTGCTACATAAGTGTAGGAGACGACGGGGTGGCAATCAAAAGTGGCTGGGATCAGTATGGTATCAGATATGGCCGGCCATCGACCGACATCGTTATCCGCAATCTCACTGTTCGCTCTGTGTTGAGGTAAATACTCTTTGCAGAGTCATATGAATCATCACACACTTCTCCATGCGATAGTTCAGAAAAATTCACAGGCTTGAGCAAATTGTAGTGGTTTGTTCCAAAAGTTTTTAAAAAAAAAACAGATTCAAGATTAGGGCACTTGCACAAACTTAATAGTCTCTCTTAATGCTTGTAAGATCTTAAGTTCAACAAATTTCATGGTTAAAATTTGTAACATAATTAAGAAATTGAATAATAGATCGATCATCTATAAATCGATCATTCATGAACCATACATGGTTATCTATATCATGCTTAGAGATGTATTGGTGATATAGTCAACCTTTTTGCTCTTCTGAATCTACTTATGTATGCACTCATGTACATACATAGGTAAATTAATTTGTATTGCTGTTTGTAGAGGAAAATTGAACTCGAATCCTCTCAGTCAGTGGCGGAGCTAGTCTCTAAAATTAGGGAGAACTGAACTTTAGATACGACACGAGGACCAGCGCACCGCCTATAATATTAATTTTTTTGAGAATTTATTTACATTTATTTGTTGTATACTTCAAATTCAAACAAAAATATAAAACACAACTAAGAAAATATTACCCAAAAAACATAATTTTTTTCCCAATTGGGGCGGGCTACAGCCCACCCGTGCCCAGGGGTAGTTCCGCCCCTGCTCTCAGTCATGAGAAAAAAGAACAGTTAAGGACCGTATCCTCAGAGATAAGTAGCAACTCCTGAAAACTGACTTAATACATCCATAAATTTGTAACATAATTCTTAAGAAATTGAATAATACTATAATAGTTCGATCATCCATAAATCTATCATCCATGAACCATACATTGTTATCTATATCATGCTTAGAGATGTATTGGTGATATAGTCAACCTTTTTGCTCTTCTGAATCTACTTATGTACGCATTCATGTACATACATAGGGAAATTAATTTGTATTGATGTTTGCAGAGGGAAAAAGAACAGTTAAGGACTGTATCCTCAGAGATGATCAGTAGCCAACTCCTGAAAACTGACTTAATAACATCAAAGAAACAATTGATGAGTATATTTAGTATTAAGGTCTCACATAATAGTGGATATTAGGATTTGGGTCTCGAAATTGTCCAATATTAGGATTTGGGTCTCGAAATCACTGTTCAGGGCTAATGAATGAACAGTAATTTTGAGACCCAAATCTTAACATTTGACAATTTGAGACTCAAACCCTAATATCCACATTATGTAAGACCCTATTACTAAATAACCCTTATCTTTAACTAGAGAATAAGGATACAACTCTTGGTAACACTGACTCAATTATATATGAAGCTCCACACTCTACACACCACATAAACATAAGGACTAACCCCTTAAACTTGAAAAAAAACAGATATGTGCATTAAATTTCGGAAGGAAGTTGACAAGTTCTCTTGTCTTCTTCACTTCAAAGAGAGAGAGAGAGAGAGAATCAGCGGTTTAAGTTTCAAAATCTGAACTCTATTTTATGCGATTTCTGGCAAGATCTTCCTTGTTCCAGGCATTGTCAACAACTAAGGAAACAGGTTACAGGATTGGGATACTCTCTACCAAGTATCTGTACCAACTTGAATACTTGTGTAGAAACCAATTACACATAATGTCTTTATAGAGAATATGAGCCAAAACTGAAACCGAATCGAATTTGTCCATAACCTAATTAAACCGAACCGAATTAAATTGGTTCGGTTTTCGGTTTATTCGGTTTATTTAATTTTTCGGTTATTTGCACCTTTTTTGTGTTAATATATATAGTAACTAAATATACCTAGATATCTTTTGTATATACCTATATATATTTAGTATACACCTATATATATTAACTAGATATCTTTTGTATATACCTATATATATTTAGTATACACCTATATATCTTTTGCAAATGACCTCTAGCCTAGTGGTTAAGAGAGATGCATGCGACCCAAGTGGTCGGGAGTTCGAGCCTCGGTGGAGGCGAGTTCGCCACAAGTACCCATTGCTTCAAAAAAAAAAAAAAATATATATATATATATATATATATATATATATATATATAATTTTCTTATTCGGTTTTGGACCGAAATCGAAACCCAAAACCAAAACCAAAACCGAATAAGAAAATTTAATATTTTCAAAACCAAAACCGAACCGAATCTCTTATTCGGTTCGGTTCGGTTCGATTTTTGGTCCAAAACCGAATAATGCTCACCCCTACTTGTAATATTTCAAGGGGAAAAGGATTTGTATGAAATTAGGTATTTGGAAAAGAATAGACAAGGAAGCTTTAAATAATATGTGAACAATTAACTACTATCAATTTACCACAAATAATTTTAGTGGAAATGCAACAGATAACAATCGAGTTGTACTTAATGAAAATACCAAATTTTGGATTGGCGTGTGGTCGAGATCCAACTAAACGACGAGAAGAAGAAAATCTAGATCCATTCTAGAATTTTGGCATCTCACTATACAAACTCTAGAATTTTGACATCGCACTATAGAAACTCTAGGAATTTTGGCATTGCACTATAGAAACTCTAGAATTTAACTTTAGAATTTTGACAACGCACCATAGAAACTCAAAAATAGATTTATTAATTCATTTATTAATTCTTCAATGAATAATTTTTGAATTTACCGACTATTTATAGACTCTCATAAAATAAAAAGAAAATAAACAAATCTCTAAAGATTTACTCTTAAGATAATTAAAATATAAAAGAGATTAAAAAATCTATCTGAAATAAGAAAAAAAATTAAAAGTTGATAGAAAATTTAAATTGGTTCTTCATCGGTCTTAATTTATACTGGAAATTCTTACAACAGTTTAAACTCATTTAAATTTCAAAACTATACTTGAAACCCTTTGACATAATAGGGAGCATGGACACTCCAACAATCAGTGTTGTGTCTGTGTCGCATTGCCTTGGACACCTATCAGAAGCAGGACAATCACTCCAAAAAAAAAAAAAAAAAAAGTACACTAACACCAAAATCAATGTCTTGTACTGTCAGAGTGTCCACTATAAATATTTATCAAAATTAGTGACTGACTTTAGCGACAAAATATAGTCCGTTGCTCCATAGCGACTGACGAGCAACGTCTTAGGGATGAAAATGTTCGTCGGTAAGACGGACCATGCCCGTATTAGTTTCCATGCAGGATAGTTGATAGACCTTTGCTTGGCCTTCTGATCACTAATATCCCAGAACTTTTTTTCATTACAAGTTTTGCTAGCATTGGCAAGGTTATCACTCCTTTGAAAGCTACAAAGTTGTATATTCCTACTCATGTAGTTAATTTGTAGTTTGCCTTGTTCTAGGAATACATAGTGAACTCTCACTGAAATTTCCTTCATTTTCTTGAAACCACAGTTCTTACACTTAGCCAGATGCCAGAATCCATATCTTCATGCATTGCATGATGTTAATACTAAGGATACTGCTATTTGGTCTGCGGTTTGACGTGTCAGTACTTCATTGACCCAAATTTTTTGTGGTAGGTCCAAACTAGTAGAAGAGTCAAAGGATTGCTGACACGTGACATGCATGCAGGCCAAAACGCAGTCACTTCTTGCGGACAAAAAATTATTTTCTTAATACTGACTTCATTCTTCTTTTACTTTTGTTATGAATAATGCTATTTGTACCTCCAAATTGTTCCTCTTTACGTGGCAGCTGGCGTGATATGTTGATGTGGCAGCTGACGTGACAAAAATTAAAATTAACATTAAAATTAATATTAACATTAAAATTAATATTATTGTTAACATTAATATTAATATTAATATTAATATTAAATTAACATTACATTAACATTAATTAATATTAACATTAAATTAATATGGACAAAATTGGGTAATTAACTTTTTGGGTTAAAATTTGCCATGTCATCGATCATGTCGGATGACACATAATATTATTTAACATGTCACGTCAGCTGTCACATAAAGAAAAATGTATTGGAGGGACAATTTGGAGGTACGAATAGCATTACTTTTTGTTATTATGTTCTTAAGATTTGTCATGAAGTTGTAGTTCTCACTAACTACTTCAAATGCTGATATAATTATGCAGTGCCGGAGTATCTATAGGCAGCGAGATGTCCGGCGGCGTCTCGAACGTCCTCGTGGAGAACCTCCGCGTCTGGGACTCCAGACGGGCCGTGAGGATCAAGACCGCCCGCGGGAGGGGCGGCTACGTCCGCAACGTCACCTACCGGGACCTGCGCTTCGACAGGGTCCGCGTCGGCATCGTCGTCACGACCACCTACAACGAGCACGCGGACGGGGGGTTCGACCCCGCGGCCCTCCCGCTCGTCGAGAACATCACCTTCAGCGGGGTCCGCGGCCGCGACGTCCGCGTCCCCGTCCGCATCCACGGGAGCGAGGACATACCGATAAGGGGCGTCACCGTCCGGGACATGTCCGTGGGGCTGCACGTCAAGAGGAAGCACGTCTTCCAGTGCTCCTACGTCGAGGGACGCGTGGTCGGGCCCGTGTCGCCGGAGCCGTGCGCGAACCTGGATGTTTACGACGAGGCCGGGCGGCTGGTGAAGCAGTCGAGCTCCCAGAACGCGACCGACATGGATTATGACCTCTGATGATCGGTTGTTCGAGCTTCGAACACGGGCATGCGCCAGTACCACCACCATTATAAGAACGATGTTACTTCGAAAATGATATTTTGTCCGCGGTCAGATTTGTGACTGCAGACATGACCGTCAGCTCATGTGGCGGTCAATTATTGGCTTCCCTACTATCACTAGGTCTCATCCGGGCCAGAGGACCATTACAAGGCCACCACATGCACATTCAACAGACAACGTAGCAGAGTCCATGTTTATTTACGGGCATATGTATAAATAGAGGTAGTCCGAACATATGGAGGAATTTGAAATTATTGTTTTTTTTTATTTTGTTCATTAGGTTTAGGGATGACAATGGGGCGGGTAGGGGTCGGGGACCATATCTCCCATCCCCATTTTTGAGTAGTGTTTGAATCCTCATCTCCGTCTCCGTTCCCCGTCGGATTTTATTTTTTACCCCCATCCCCATCCCCGTTAAACAATGCATTTCTCGTTCCCGTCCCGTTAGCACTTTCGGGACCGAATTTTCTCACCTCCGTCTCTCGTTCGATTAACAAATTTTTATGTACATTATATACGTTTAAAAAATTATTTTCATTCAAAAAAACTACATGGCATGTTAATAATGGTTTTCATAAAATAAATATATATATTACTAGTTAGATCAAGAGAACATACCATTTTCAAAGGGTTGCACATATGGATATGGATATAAGTAATCGGGGTCGGAGATTTATCGGGACGGGGAGTACTATACCCATACCCGTCCCCGAATCCGATCGGAGATTTTTTTAATCCCCATCCCCGTTTTTAAATTCCCAAATCCGTCCCCATCGGGTAAAAAAATCGGATCCCCGTCGGATTCGGAGGGATATTGCCATCACTAATTAGGTTCATTGATAAAAGTACTGTACAAAGTTGACTCATGTGTGATCCAAGCCATCAATGGGGGGCCATGCTGAATTCTTATTTAAAAGAATCTTCAAATCTATACTTGTTCTTCTCTTTCCATGTTTAATGTGTTGAAAACGTGGTATGATTCGAATCGGAGTTGGTCCATGAGATGCAATATTAGACTGGATTCGTATTTCTTAAAAGAGAATTCTCATGTAAGACTGAACCAATTCAAACTATCTACACCTCATGATCCCACCTCCTAATAATTCAACAATCTCTACTTTTAGCTTGATGTGGAGCTAAATTACCAAGTCCATTGTACTTTATTAAAAGATGCTTTCAAGTGTTTGACCACAAGGAGAGTTATGTGTTATAGTTTTGTTTGTCAGAGTTGATTGTTCTATCTTTGATCAGTGTTATCAAATTAACCTTCCTTTGTAACTGCTGTTTGTTTGATTAATTATCTCTAATGAACTCATGTGCAAAGGAATGAGCTATCAAGGCACGCAGATACTTACATCTCAATTTTTATGTTTATTAAACTTATATTTTACTTTTTGTCACAGAAGACATTCATTTTGTTATGAAAAAAAATTTCCGTGATAAAAAATGAAATATAAGGATGTAACAAAAAAAAAAAAAATTAAATACAAATTCATATTAATAAGCAGAACGAAAGTTAAAAAAAAACCCAATGGCAATAGTACCATGAAAAGGAGATATATGTACATATAGTGTTTTTATGTATGACTTGTGAGCAAAGAAGGTACAGTTGCCCCATGATGGTCGGAAAAGTTTGAAAGAAGTCAAAACATTGATAAGGGGTCGTCTTCATCAAAAGAGTATCAAACAGAATAATGACAGTATGTTGCTTAGTATACTTATAAGTACACCAAAGTTTTCAGCAAGTTCTGAGAGTTTAAAAGTTTCTCTCTCACAGTATATTGACATTATACTTGCAATATACTGGTTGGGTCGGAACTGGTTTATTTCGTGTGCGGTTCATATTAGAAGATGTTATTCAACGGTAAAGATTGCTCCTAACTTAGGACTAGATTGAGGATACTTTATAAGGGCCTCTTCATGTCCTAGGACTGGTTGGCTTAAAGTTTAAGTAAGCTTTGCAAGAAAAAGGCCTTGGAAGCCATTAAATAAATCTATATAGAGAGAGGGGGGTTGAAGGAAAGCTTATTGGAGATCTCGTAAGGAAATGATTTTACATTACGTACGGCTTGCGTGTGTAATCCTTGTAATATTTCTATCTTGTTGATTCAATAAAATTATTTATTTTTTTATTGTAGAGTTGGTCGAACTTGACCGAACCAAGTAGTTTGTTCTTAGTTGCTCTAGCTAGTTTGATTAATTATGTTTTCTTATTCTCGTTTTGGTTGAGATTATTGTTTGCTCGCGGGACAACAACAATTGTTGAGCTAAAGCTATATATCATGCAAATGCTCAAATAGAAATCAATTGTTGGTGTTGATTACTTTACTTGCAAGTTTTTTTTATCCAACATGCTTTAAATAATAGGTTCCAGAGGAACAGTGTCTCCTCTCTGCCAGTGCAGTTGCCAATAAGACACCAACGAAAGATTGAATTAGCCATTCTTTATTGTCCAAGATCCGGATATTCCTAATTTTTCTATGGAAACTGAACTAACAATCATCAAAACAAAGGGGGACCAATTTCATGGATATCCTTTTCCTATTCTATCCCTATTCTTTGTGTCCCTTTACTCCAACCAATCCTTTGGCTTTCATCAAAGTCTTTAACATTTATGCATGCCTTAGCCTACCTACTTACCCAAATTTATGGCACAAGAAACACAATGTCCTTGTCATTCACCATATCAAGATGGGGATCTTGGGTCTCCTTGGATTCGCGGAAAGTAAAGAAAAGTAAATCAATTCTTTGCTCTATTCTCTCCACTGTCCAATAATATTTTATAGAGAAAATTTGAGTTGTATTTCACTTTATTGATCATATTTCAAGGTACACCCATGAATTTTTTCACATTTTACGGTTTTCATCACTGACCGACAATCAACGCGTTTGACCAAATTTTTAAGAAAAAAAAATACCCCTGGCTCCGTGGGAGAGGACGGGAGAGTGTCGTGGGGGAGCGGGGATGGCTCCGTGGGGGAGGGGGGCGGTGCCATGGGGGCGCAGGGAGGGGGACGACGTCGTGGTTGACTGGGGGAGCGGGGGAGCGGGGGGGGGGGGGGGGGGGGGGGGGGGGTTGGAATCTTGGGGGGTGGTGGTGGTGGTGGTGGTGACGGTGAAGGTGGTGGTGGTGACGGTGAAGGTGGTGTTGGTGATGATGGTGGTGATGATGGTAGTGGTGAGGGCAAAGGGCAGGCCGGGGGGGGGGGGGGGGGGGTGAGGGGGGAGCATGGCGGGGGAGGGATGGGCTGCTGGAAAGAAGATGAGAGTAATTTGGTCCAAAAAATTGGGTTAATCTAGTTGACCATCAATGTTGGACGAAATTCGTGAAATGTAGGAGGTGACTTATATTATGATAAAGCACTGAAGTGCACATTGAAATATGATCAATAAAGTGGGATGCGACCCAAATTTTTTCTATTTAATATCAATTTTAGTTTCTGGTGTTTGAAAAAGCAAAAAATAAATAAATTTAAACGTGGCAGTAGGAGATACCATGGAATCATCCACCCAGCGCATTTTTTTACATATTATCCCTATTTGAGATTTAAATTACAGATCGTCCCTAAATGAAATTTTGATTACTTGGTTAGAGTTGAGGGACATTGACTAGGAAGGAAAAAAAAAAGGAATTTGAACAAATTTTGATGTAAATTTGTAATTTAGGGGAAGTGGCCTATCTATCACCTATAGTATATGTTGATGTACTGCTTTGTTCATGATCTTACCCACTCCCATTAGAGGGTAGGAGGATAAGGTTTCGCACTAGATAAAGATAAGATTATATCTAGACTTAATAGGATTAGATTCCCATGATAACCACGTTAAGCCAAACTTACTCCTATTCAAGAGTCAAGACTCCTTCCTATAGAGAACACAAGTGCTTAGCATGCAACACTAGTAACCTTGGCCCTTGGGGTATCCTAAGAATGTGTAGTACCAAATACTTAAAGAAGTATATATATATATATATATATATATATATATATATATATATATATATATATATATATATATATATATATATATATATATATGTTCCTATCAATTCGGACTTTTGAAATATTGGTTAACTAAAAAATATATAGATATAATTTTTCTATGCAACTATTGCTATTTTCCTCCCTAATGGAACCGGATAAGGCACGGTTTGAAAAAAAAAAATCGGTTTTGCAAATACTAAATTTTTTTATTCGGTTTTGATTTTGATCCAAAATTGAAAACACAATAATACTTATGCAATTATGTAAATACCTTCGATTTTATGCATATTTTGTGATTAAAAATGTGTATATTTTAAAAATAACAATTCTATGTATTGAAAGTCAAACTTTGATAATTTAAAAATTAATCCAACTTAGACGCAACTTTAAAATACAACACACGCACAGATATATATATATAATATAATTTAACTATATTATTAACTTTGGATCCGATCCATTAAACAATAGAAATATTTCAACTGAACAAACAGAATAAACCGAATTGATTATTCGGTTCTATTCAATTTCAGCTTTAGATAATTTCGGTTCGTTTTTTGGTCTTAAATTTTTAAAATTTTAGTTTATTAGATTGCGACTATTTTATTTCGATTAAAACCCAATAAACCGAACGCTCACCATTACTTTAGTAGCTCTTTATCTATGTCGAACTCCAAAATACATATAGGTAACACGCGTTGCCTACTCCATGGTTCCTTCAAAATGATAAAAGTAGAATTTTACTAAAATCTTTCAACCCAAACATTCTCAATCTAGAGTTATATTCCACCACTACCAATATTTGTGAAAAGATATAAAAGTAAGGATAACAACGAGGACATGATAAAATCTAAAAATAAAATAAAAACTAAAGAATTGAGTACATCTACCATTGTATTATATACTCTTTAAATTTAATTATGAGTACCAAGATGCTTACAAGAAAAAAAAAAAAAACACATATTCGTCTTAAGGACACATGAAGATAAAAATGATGAAAATGTGGCAAACGTTACTAGAAATGGTAAGAACGCAATATTGTAGTGGAAGGTGTGTAAGAAGCTCATATCATTAATGTTCCCGTGTCCGAATATACTGAGGAATTAGTTAAACTTCCCTATGGCATATACCTTCAAATATTCTCTTATTTCCTTGCATCACCATGTCCTTTCTTTCCATTCTTTACTCCTCTCCCTCCTCTTCTTCTTCTTCTTCCTTTATAATAGAGCAATTAGCATTGCTTGGCTACTTGAATTAATACATATTTGAAGCAAGGAGTAAGCTTAAGAAATGAAGTTTGGGAAGAGGCTAAAGAGGCAGATAGAAGAGACGCTGCCGGAGTGGAGAGACAGCTTTCTGTCGTACAAGGAGCTGAAGAAGCTGGTCCGGCACGTCTCCGCCTCGTCGGAGCTGGAGGCGGAGGCCGACTTCGTGCGCCTCCTCGACGCCGAGCTCGACAAGCTCAACGCCTTCTTCATCGAGAAGGAGGAGGACTTCGTCATCCGGCAAAGTGTATATATGTCTTCAAACTTAAATTATTAGACTAGTTTAGATTACAGTTACGTCTCATCCGGAACTTCATTTGATGTCGAATACTAGAAGTCAATCCGTCAAACTACAATTCAAACTAAGCTGCACTTTCGAATACGGATGCCCGATCGGATATAGGTTAATCCTATCGGATTTGGAGTACCGTTGAAATGTAACTGCAATCAAAACTGTACGTTAAGTAATTGTTTTGATTTGTTTTATGCAGGAGTTGCATGCACGGATCCGGTTTGTGGCGGCGGCCTACGAGCAGGTGGGGGAGGCCGAGTACGCGGCAGATATGGGGAGGATCAGGAAGGACATTGTCGATCTCCATGGAGAAATGGTGCTCTTGGAGAATTATAGCAGTATCAACTACACAGGTCTTTCATAATTTTCTCCTTCTCAAACTTATTATTTTTTTTTTTACGAAAATGATCTTTTGCCAGCGGGGTAACCGTACGCGTGCCCGTACGCTGACGTGTCACCCTCCACTGGCCCTCCTGCACCTTCGGACCATCTGCCTCTCATCCAATGAAACGACAACAAGTGTCATACGTACAACATAGCACTGCCCTATTTTTTCAACGTTCTCTATCAACTTTTTCATAATTAATTGATAATATCTTTTGTTAGGTAACTGACCTTAACTATTCCACAAAAGAATTTTGTCGAGTAGCCATAATCTAATAAGTCCAAATAAAGTATATATATATATATATATATATATATATATATATATATATATATATATATATATATATATATATATATATTCTTTCTGACCCCACAAATCTAAGGACTCTGGGGTCTTCTGATTTCTCACGCCACATGTGACAAGAACTTAATATTTTTACAGAAATCTAACTTGTCACTTCTATTTCGGATCTGCTTTTTCTACTTTTTGGACACCATTTGGATAGTGTAGCATTATTCTAACACCAAATAAATAGGCTTCAACATTGTAACGAAACCCGGACACGACACGAAACAGTCCAGTGTCCCTGCTAACTAGTAAGGCAAAATACACGAGGGGAGTGATATATCCCGCAGTTTTTTTGTGGGTTATGTTTTAGTTAGAGAGTCTCCAACACAAATAATAAAATTAGTTAATCAAAGTATTCATTTAATTACTGCTATAGTGAAATCAATAAAGTCGCACATTATAAGCCAAGTAATCATATGGATAATTATTTTTCAAAATTTTTAGAATTGAAGAAAGCCGGTGCTTGCCCACAGATATGTATCTTCTGAATTTCTATTCTCTCTAAATCAAATTTGTATCCAAGAAAATGAATCATTATTTTTGCATCTCCATTTGCATGCTGCTTTGGAAGTTTGATATTATGATTTGGAACCACCAAAGTTACTTCATTTGCGTCGTGAGTTGAAGAAGTTTTTTTTTTTTTTTTGAGATATCTTTTTTTTCCGGCTTGACAAATGTCAAGATAGGGATGACGTCTTCCACGTTGGGGCTCCCGTTGCTATCACTAGGCCACAACCAGCGGACAATTATTTTACAATTATATGTATGGCTTTTTATTTCATACTCGTCACGGTCACGTGTCTTGTACGTATAAAAAAATCAATGATAGTATTAATAAAGTATATAAAAATTAAAATTATATTATAATATTTTAAAATATAATTTGAGTATATTTGAATATGGTTTGTTGTGATTATGTTTTTAAAATTTGGATATGTGTTTGATTAGATAATGTTATGTAGTTAGTTTAAACATAATTTTAATTTTAAATATATTCTAGTATATGGTGGTTTTTAATTTTTTACGTGAGTAGAGAGGGTTCAGTTACCCACACAAAAAAAATAAAAAAGGTAGTTAATTAAATTTTTTTTTTTTAAAAAAGAAGAAGAAAATTGTTGATGATATACATGGTTTAGACGGCTCACTTTTGAGCCGTTTTGAAGCCTCATTATAATATTAGAGATACATCGTCAACTAAGTCCAACTTTTTTACGAAAAGTCACAAATAGTTGTCACGTGTCTTGATCTGGTAGGAGCCATCCACGTAATGTTGATTAGTAGTACGAATATATATAACAATCATCTCCAATCCTCGGTTGTAAAGTATATCAAATGAAAAATGATATTTGGACTCTGGACATGACCGTCCATTGACTGTGCCTACGTGGTGGGCTCCCGTTGGCTACATCCACCTCTTGCTAGTTTCAGACCAATCCAATGCTAGCTCCAATGAGAGCCTGCAACGTGGGAGAGAACAAAAACGGTCACGCCCATTGACGGTCCATGCAGCAAATCACTCCCCCCCCCCCCCCCCCCCCAAAGTAAAATCTGAGTACATTACACATTTTTTGTTTGTTTGTGTGTTTTGTAGGGCTGGCTAAGATATTGAAGAAATATGACAAACGGAGCGGGCGGGTGTTGCGTCTGTCATTCATCGAGAAGGTGCTGAAGGAGCCCTTCTTCACAACAGACCTCATCTCGCAGCTGGTGAAGGAATGCGAGGGCACCATGGACGTCGTCTTCCCGATCACCGCACAGGAGCACGCGGCGAGGGGAGGGGGAGGGGCTGTTGCTTCTGCGGAGCAGAGCATCTTCAGGAGCACGGTGGCAGCGCTCACGATGATGCGGGAGTTGAGGAAGGGGAGCTCTACCTACAGCCACTTCTCGCTCCCTCCACTCGCGCTGTCGACGGAGACCGATCTCCTACAGGCCTTCCAGCTCCCTTGTCCCATTCCTATCCAATGATGCAGTAGAGAAGATACCAAGCAAGAGATATAATATAAATTGAATTAGATATTTTGTTAAAAAATAAATTATAATAGAAAAAGAAAATTCTTGTGACTAGTATGACTTTGGAAGAAATTGAGAGTATTTACCCAATGAAACTTTACTATATACTTTGCACATGTAAATATTGTATTGTATTATCTACTCTGCGGACATGACAACACGGACGCGACATCTATTTTGATGAGTACCGGCACATTTTGGAGTATCTGTGGCACGATATATGGGTGTCTGACACGACATGATACGAACACGACATATATGTGCTTCCAAGTGTAGTGCCCCGCTCCCGTTGGGGCAAAACACTATGTAATAGGCTCGTGGCAAGTCAGATACGGTCGGCAACATAGATGGCTAGTCTGATTCAGCAACGAGTTTGGTATACAAAAACCTTTGAGCATCAATAAAATCGATTTGGACGAATGATATGAGAACCGTTCCAACCAATGGATCAGCTTCTGTTGGAATAAGTCCTAGATGCAGCGGATTGTGTCTGGATGAATGGGCTCTAATGCGAGTGACGAGATCGGTCTGCTGTTGGTTTTGTTGGTTTTTTGTGGTAATCACATGCGTTGTTTTGTGGGTTATGTTTTACTTAGAGCATCTCCAACCCAAATAATAAAATTAGGTAATCAAAGTATTCATTTAATTACTGCTATAGCGAAATCAATAAAGTCACATATTTTTTAACCCAAGTAATCACATGGATAATTTTGTTTTCAAACTTTTTAGAATTGAAGAAAGCCGGTGCTTGCCCGAAGATTTGTATCTTCTGAATTTCTACTTTCTCTAAATCAAATTTGTATCCAAGAAAATGAATCATGATTTTAGCATCTCCATTTGCATGCTGCTTTGGAAGCTTGATATTATGATTTGGAACCACCAAAGTTACTTCATTTGCATCATGCGTTGAAAAAGATTTTTTTTTTAGATGTCCTTTTTTTCTGGCTTGGCAAATGTTAAGAGGGAATCAAATCTGCGCCTTTCACGTCGGGGCTCCCGTTGCTATCACTAGGCCACAACTCGCGGTCAATTAGTTTACAATTATATGTATATATGGCTTTTTATTTCATATACATCGTCAATCGAGTCCAATTTTTTTTTTTTTACGAAAAGTCATAAATAGTTGTTATGTGTCGTGATCTGGTGGGAGCCATCCATGTAATGTTGATTAGTAGTACGAAAAATATATAACAACCATCTCCAATCATCGGTGGTAAAGTATATCAAATGGACAATGATATTTGGATTCTGGACGTGACCGTTTATTGATATTGCCTACGTGGTGGGCCCCCTTGGCTACACCTACCCCCTTGCTAGTTCCGGATCAACCACTGCTAGCTCCAATGGGAGTCCGTAACGTGGACGTAGACAATGACAGTCACACCCATTGATGGTCCACGTAGCAAATATCCTCCAAGTAAAATCTTAGTACATTATTAGTCTCAACACATTTTGTGTGTGTTCTTTTGCAGGGCTGGCTAAGATATTGAAGAAATACGACAAGCGGAGCCGACGGGTGCTGCGTCTCCATTCATCGAGAAGGTGCTGAAGGAGCCCTTCTTCACAACGGACCTCGTTTCGCAGCTGGTGAAGGAATGCAAGGGCACCATGGACGCCGTCTTCCCGATCACCGCACGGGAGCACGCGACGGGAGGAGGGGGAGGGGTTGCTGCTTCTGCGTCTGCGTCTGTGCCTGCAGAGCAGAGCATCTTCAGGAGCACGGTGGCGGCGCTCGCGACGATGCGGGAGCTGAGGAAGGGGAGCTCGACCTACAGCCACTTCTCGCTCCCTCCGCTCGTGCTATCGACTGAGACCAATCTCCTACAGTCTTTCCAGCTCCCTTGTCCCATTCCTATCCAATGATGCAGTAGCGAAGATACCAAATAAGAGATGTATAATATGAATCCACTTAGAGATTTCGTTAAAAAAATTAATAATAAAAAAAAGAAAAATCTAGTGACTAGTATAATTTGTAAGAAATTGAGTATTTACCCAAAGAAACTTTACTCTATACTTTGTTTATGTACATATCGTATTATATTATCTACTCCGTGGACACGACAACACGGACACGACACCTATTTGATGAGTGTCGGTATATTTTGGAGTGTTTGTGGCATGATATGTGGGTGTGACACGATATGATACGAACATGACATATATGTGCTCCTTAGGGTGTTGTTGGCCATGTTTTAGCTAGGGGCATGTTTAGTTTGAGGTACGACTTGTTTTCGAAAAGCTAGAAGTAGATTTTGAAAACAAAGTATTTCCTACTTTTCAAAAGAGAATTATTACTAATGAAATATTAACTTTAGGAATTGAGCTGGATAAAAATTGTTTATCATGTTGGGAATGCGGTGTGAGCCGAACCGGAGTTGTCCCATAAGGTACGATATTGGATTGGGCATATATGTCTGTCACGCACTAGAACCAGAATACTGGAGAGCGGAGGACAGACACAACCAGCTACGTACATTGGAGTGCAACACACTTCACAATACGGTCATGGCTGTCTAGATACATGAGAGTTAATCTACAATCCATCAGTCCCTTATGGTCAAGCACAAGCCTATATTGTCTCAATCTCAAGCAAGTAAATAGATGTTACAAGATGTTAGATCATCAGACATACAAAAGTAAGGTGTCCCAAATATTACATATTCAGATGATCATGAAGCTAGTCGAACAAAATACGAAGACTAGCAGGAGTTAAGTCATACATGATCAACCCTAGAATTCGTCAATAATATTACAACCCGTAGGCAGACAGAAATAAAGTTGTAACACGAGCTAACACATGCTCGACGGCTAAATGTCTCAAAAGAATAATTTACAGTAGAGTAGGAAAGCAAAATAAGAAATCCACTCTTTGCCTCGGTTACTCCTGTGCTCACCATCTGGCTGGAAGACATGTAGATCCTCGAGAGTCACTTCGAAATCTGTCCATACAAAACCAGCTGGATCAGATCCCAAAAAGAGCAAGTACCACAAGGGAGGCTCCATTTATGAACTAAAATCAGCATAAAATGCATAAGAGAACATAATTATAATAACATAAAGACAAGAATTAAAAATAAACATACTTGCTTGCGTCAGGAAGAACAAGAGGTGGAATATGATTCCTATGCTAATCATGGGCCAATCATTCAGGCACGGTCAATCAAGTCCTACGGCTTGCTATTACGGGTGGGCGTCGGTATAATCGATCGATATTTGGTCTAATTTTTGGTATCTTTTTTAATCGGTATTTAAAAAATCAATACCAATATCGTACCATTTAGAATCGATTTTTTCAGTCTCGGTTAAATCAGTATTCAGTCGATTTATACTCAGTTTCGGTATTTTATCAATCAACATTTGATCAATCAACACACTTAATATTATAGAACCTCTTAACCTAAAATTATATATTTTCACCCTTTTTTTAAACTTTAAATTTTAAAACCAAGTCTCTACCAACCAAGCAATTAATCAAATTTATAGAACAATATGTAACAAATCGCAAACACCTAAAAAATGAGCTTAAAAGATCAAACACGATAACTAAGTTTAATACTTCGTACAAATTTAAGTACACCAAAATTTACTTCAAAATTCTATAAAAATACAAAAACATAAGCCCAAAAGATCAAACACTCAATTCTTAGCTTTCTTAACATAACTTCAAATCCAACACAATCCATTCTAAGTTCAAACACGGTATTCGGTATTTTTCCAACTAACATTTGATCAATAACCGCACTTAATATTATAGAACCTCTTAACCTAAATATATATATTTTTACTTCTTTTTTGAAATATTAAATTTCAAAACCAAGTCTCTACCAACCAAGTAATTAATCAAATTTATAGAACAATAAGTAACAAATTGCAAACACCTAAAAAATGAGCTTAAAAGATCAAACACGATCACAAAGTTTAATCCTTAGTATAAATTTAAGCACACCAAAATTCACTTCAAAATTCTATAAAAAAAACAAAAACAAAAGCTCAAAAGATCAAACACACAATTCATAGGTTTCATAACATAACTTCAAGTCCAACACAATCCAATCTAAGTTATAAAAAGCTTATTCTCTACTAAAACTAAAACAAAGATAAAAATAAAAATAATTACCATAAATTAATCACGAACAACATTCTAAGATATATATATATATATATATATATATATATATATATATATATATATATATATATATATATATATAATATTTTTTTTTATGTCAAATGGGGTCCGCTCGTGACCGTGGCATAGCCACCCAGCCATCCCGAGCGAATGAGGGCTTGAACCCGAGACCAACCCTCAGGAAGCCCCCTGTCCTCCCGTTAGGCTATATATATATATATATATATTTTTTTTGTTTATATATATATATATATATATATATATATATATATATATTATATATATATATATATATATATATATATATATATATATATATATATATATATATATATATATATATATATATATATGGAAAATTCTACAATACATCCGCTGGAAATGGATGTATCGATACATCCGAAATCTGGACCGTTGGATGTTAATCGAACGGTTCTAGTTTAATTCAGATAAAATAATACAGGAGACATCATTTAATGCTGATTTAGACTTTTGACCTGTTGGTAACTTGCTTTAGCAGGTCATTCTTCACTTTAATTTTTTCAATGAACACCCTAAATTAACTCATATTTACTCTCTCAAAAGTCCATCCAATTTAATCTGAACCTTTTTTTTGGGTTACAGGCCATGGTAGTCGTGGTGGTGCTGGTGGTGGTGGAAAGAGAAACGGAGATGAAGAAGGAAATAAGAAACGGTTCGGATCGCGTCGAACGTCGTCGAGCACCCCTAGAACAACGAGGAGTACCAGCTGCGCCGAGAAGAATCGGTCCGCTTCGCGTCGGACGTCGTCGAGGCCTTCTCGAACAAGGAGAAGTACCAGCGGCGTCGCTAAAATTTTACTGCCCATGTCTGAAATTTTATTTTTCATTTAACAATTTAATATTTTGTTAATAAAGCTACATGTCATGGTGGTGGTGGTGAACTGAGAAAACCTACTTCTGAGGTCGGGCGGATTATTTTTTAACTTTTCTAAAGATAATATTTTCGAGGAGAATATTTTTTTGGACAAAAAATGGCCATTCTCTTTGCTTTTAACACGGAGAATGGTACATTTAGGACGGAGAATGGTACATTTAGGACGGAGAATACGGCGAATGGCCATTCTCTTTGCTTTTAATATGGCGAATGGACGGTAAATACGGCGAATGGACGGAGAATGACCATTCTCTTTGCTTTTAATATGGCGAATGGACGGTGAATACGGCCAATGGACGGAGAATGGCCATTCTCTTTGCTTTTAATACGGCGAATGGACGGAGAATGGTACATTTAGGACGGAGAATGGACGGAGAATACGACGAATGGCCATTCTCTTTGCTTTTAATACGACGAATGGACGGTGAATACGGCGAATGGACGGAGAGTGGCCATTCTCTTTGCTTTTAACACGGAGAATGGCCATTCTCTTTGCTTTTAATACGGCGAATGGACGGAGAATGGTACGTTTAGGACGGAGAATGGTACATTAAGGAAGCCGACAAAAGCTCGTTCTCTCAAATCTCTTCTTTGTGTAAATTAAATCCAAGGAGGACACAATCCCTAATTTTAGTTATTGCTTAGCAGAGTCTGCTTAGTTGTTGTAAAATTGTGGTGTTGCTTCTGTGACACTTTCATCTTTAATCTCATGTTTTCTATGAATATGTGTTCTGTTTGATTTTGATTTAGTAATCTTTCCGTATTTAGTTTTTTTGTTTCATCTAACAATTTAATATTTTTGTTATAAATCTATAGGGCATGGTGGTGGTGGAAGGAGAAACGGAGATGAAGAAAAAAAGAAGAAGAAGTTCCGGTTCGCGGTGGACTTCGTCGAGTTCCTCAATCAAGCGGAATTAAACCTCTTATAGAGTTCCTTAATTGGAGTTGATCACGATAACCTTTTGTAATTTTCAAACGGATAGTAGAATCTTCCTCGAGCCCTCCTCAATCAAACGGCTAGTAGAATCTTCCTCGAGCCCTCCTTAATCAAACGGCTAGTAGATTGTTTGCTAGTCTCGAAATTTATTTGTCTTTCCATCTTCCTCACTTTTTGTACTTCTCTTTTGCTATATATACAATAGTTTTCTTGTTTCATAGTACTATTATTCATTCTGAAATACATAGAATAGTTTTCTGAAATACAATAGTTTTCTTGTTCTCAAGATGTCTACTCGTGTGGGGGGAAATGTAGAAGACGTAGAAGATTGGATGCCAAATCCAAATGAAACTTTCATTCCGCGTTTGTTGCGCAAGATTGAAGAACATCTGGCGACGATTTCGCTGATGTTGCAAAGATAAAAATTGAACAAATGAAGTTATCTCGGCGTTTGGATAAGATTGAAGAATCTCCAGCTTTAAAGGAGGCATCTTCATCTAGAGCATTTAATAATGTGAAGGTGGTTTCCGTTGAATCTTCTTCCGAAGAGGAGGACGTGGAGCTACAGTTTCGTAGTAAAGCATTGGACCGATATCTCGCATTGGACGCTATAGAAGAAGAAGAAACTGACTTTAGCAGTCCTTCTAAAGAATACGTAGAAATTTACATCCGGTCACACCATCCAAAAATTTAATAAGGGGTTCAACCTCGAAGCCTAGCAATTGTACTAGTGTTTCTTCGAGATATTACGACTATATTTTTGCAGATGATAGACCTGACGAGTAAGTAATATGAGTTTTGATTTAATTCCAACAGTTTTTTCTCCTAATTTATTCGTTTCTTTTCTTAGAGAAATAATATCATCTTGCAACAAAGTCTATGTGTCTCGGTGGGAGTTGAAGACCTTAGCTCCTTTTAACGAGAATTACCAATGGGGTATGTATAGATAGTATATTTCTTCTTAGATGCCATCTATGTTTACTTCGATTCCATCTCTGACATTTTTAATGATTTATTCAGATTGTAGGTATTGTCTCTGCTCTTCTCACCGCGGAGGAACGAAAAAGAACCTCCAAAAAAGCTAATGTATAGTTTTTACCAATAGGGATGTCGGTGAGTGAGCATTTTATTCTTCTATGCATATGCATTAACAATTTTCTCGTTTGTTTGTCCTTCGTAATGTATTAATTGCTATGTATGTAGAAAGCCACGTTACCTCCATCCGTCAAAAGGCCTCACGAATTATGGAAGAAGTTTAAATACTTTCAGGATTACATGAGATCTTTAAGCACTTGTAAAGAGGTATTAATGTATTTATGTTTAATTATTAATCCTAATTTTTTGAAAATTTACTAATTTGTTTTACCTAATTATCCTGATTCAGATATACATACCCATTCATTTGGGCGAACACTATACTCTTGTAAGAGTTGTGTTTAAAAACAGGACTGTTGAAATTTGGGACTCACTTGCATCTAAAGATGATCCGATTCAAAGCAGAACAGTTATAAAAGAAATTGTAAGCTCATATTTATCAATTTTTATGAATTGGGTACAAGATACGCATTATACTAATACATATTATTTTCTGGTAATTGTAGCTTTCAAATTTGGATATCTTTCTCCAAGAAGAGATTTTGAAGCTGAGAGATGCTAGGTTCAGCTTTTCTACTTTTGCAATAAAACGTCCTTCTTATGTTCTCCGCCAAGGCAATTTAGTTGATTGTGGAATTTTTTTAATTGCATTCATGAAAGACCGATGTAGCCTGGACTACCGTTCTATCGATGTAAGTATGAAAATATGTCGTCAAAAACTTCAACTTTTTAGAGCAATATTTTTGATGTTATGTTTGTTATATGCAGTTTGATGCGGAAAAGAAAAGACGCATAGTTGCTGAATGGATTACAACTTCAGAGCACAATGAAGAGCTAAAAAGAAGTCCAATCTGGTTGAATATGGAAGACGATGATTTTTTTTCTTCTCCTTTTATATTTAATGTATGGAAAGCCCTAATGTATTATGTTCATTTGTTTTGTTGAGTTGTAATGACATTTTTGCCAAACGACTTCAATTCTTTTTAATTAAGCAGAAAAGAGTCTTTTGCCCTTCCATCGAATGACATTTTTTGCCCTTCTAATTAATTCAAAACACCCCCGAACCCTTTATTAAAAAAAGAAAGGAAAAAAGAAAACCGTTTCGGAGCCTCCTCTTCTTCCATACTCCACTCTGTACTCAAACCTAGGTCATTCTCCTCCAAATCTTCAAACCTTCCTCCCCATTCGCAATATTCACACCATGTCGGCATCAGCGGCAGAATCATCACCGGCAGCATTACCAAATAGAGAAGATGCACCAGTTACAGAAAATCCAAAAGCGACAGACGGAGAACAACGGAAACCCTATTCTAAGAAAGTTGCAAAAAAGAAAAAGGAAAAGTTGCTAAACAAAAAAAGTGCAAGAAGAAGTGCAAACAGAAGGTATAACTTGATTTTATGTTCACAAATTCTGTATATATTTCAAGGAAAATGACATTCTCCGTCATAAAACACATTTGAATGTTAAATTCTATTCGCCGTTTAATTTGGAACGGATAATGTCATTCTCCGTCTAACTTGAAACGGAGAATGCCGTTCCCAGTGTTAAAACCCATAAGAATGGCCATTCTCCGACCTAATTTTTGGTTTTTTTTTTTGTTTTGCAGAAAGAAAATCTGTCAGGAATAAGGATTCAAGACTTTTTCGTTCTACCTTCAAGCCAATGCTAAATCTTATGGAGGAGGTCAATCGAGATGCTGGCCGTTTACCTGAGCCAGTTATTGGTTCCTTGAAGAATACCGGTTTCTGGAATTTTGTCGAGATTTTCTACCAAAACAGAGTCCACGTCTCCGAAATGGCTAAGGTAACGGAAGGGCTTGAGAATTTAATTGCAAGTTACACAGAAGAAGAAGATGGCGTCGGGTGCTTTGAATTGAGCACCACTGTTAAATCGCGCCAAGCGTCAAGGATATGGCAGTCATATTCGGTCTACCGCTGAATGAAGAAAGCGTTGATGATGTTTCTTACAGAAGATTGATAAAGGAAAAACAACAGCAGCCCATACCACCAGCATCATTGAGCCTGTGCAGAGATCATTTCACAAGATTGCTGGTTAATACTAAGGACAAACACTCAGAAGTCACGAATAAGGAAGTGAGAGACAAGTTCTTTGATTGTTACGACAGCTTCGTGGGAGGGATAACGCTGTTAATCCAGATGATTTGGCCAAGCTAATATCTTCCACTTGTGCCAAACAGTATTCTTCACAAAGTCTGGCGGTTCAAATTTGCCGTACAGATTCTTGGCCTTGGTAGACAGTATGGACGTCATCAACAGTATATGCTGGCCAAGGTTAATCCTGGCATATGTAATGGATAGCATAAAGAGGAGTAGAAGCAAAACTGAACAGGGGGATTACTCAATGGCTTTCCACAAATTGGAAGGTTGCACAATATACTTCCTCTATTGGTTGTAGAATATAGTAAATTTGTGGAAAGGAAGTTCGCCCCAATTCCTGATTACCCAAGATTTTCACATGGAATGGGTACGATATCTCAAACTTCCTCAAGGTTCGAATATCACAACAAATGAGATCGAAGATGATATTGGAAGATCTGGTTATACCTGTTGGAGAGAAGAAGGGCACAAAGAAGATGAGCCACCTATAGAAGAAGTGAAAAAGAGGGAGAGGAAGAACACCAAGAAGCAGGTGGGAATAATTTTGATGAACAACGGATACCACCGCATCATGAAATGGGCGCTGTGATGGACGACTCAGCAAAGGAATTGGAGGATTTGAGAAGACATCATTCTGATATTCTTGCGCAGAATGAAGAACTGAAAGAAAAGTTGAAAAAGATGGAGGCACAAGGAGCGCAGTTACGTGCAGCCAACTTTGAGAAGCCATACTCAAAGAAAAGCTGAAAGAGCTCCAGACAGAAGAAGAGCAACAACGTGCAGTCAACGTTGTGATGGAGGGCTCTGTGCATGAACTGGAGGATTTGAGAAGACATCATTCTGATATTCTTGCGCAGAGTGAAGAACTCAAAGAAAAGTTAAAAGAGATGGAGGCACAAGGAGCGCAGTTACGTGCAGCCAACCTTGAGAAGGAGAAACCAAAGAAAAGCTGAAAGAGCTCGAGGCACAAGAATCACAACAACGTGCAGTCAACGTTGTGATGGAGGGCTCTGTGCATGAACTGGAGGATTTGAGAAAGCAGAATTCTGTTCTTAAATCAGATCTACATGCACAAGGTAAAATCTTTTCTATTTCAAATTTCTGATTTGTAATCTTCCAGGAGAATGACTATTCTCCGTGTACTATAACACGGAGAATAGTCATTCTCCGTGTTATTTGGAACGGATAATTGCTATTCCCTATCATTTCGATACTGGAAAGGTTATTCTCCGTGTAATTCCAAACGGAGAATTCTATTCTCCTATATATTACACGGAGAATGTCATTCTCCGTGTTAGGTTCACATCATACATTTCATGTTGTTTGTTTTATATCAGTGCGAACAACCAAACAACTCAGAGAAACAAATGAAAGACTCGTTGAGGAGGAAAAGGAGCTTCAAAATAAAGTTGAATCTTTAATATTGAAGCCAATGAAAAGGATTAGAAAATTAAAGATCTCCTAGCCATGGTTGAAGTACTTCAGGATGAGGAGTTACAAGCAGCTGCTGAACCTGCTGCTCCAAGAGAAGTCAGAAGAAGAGAGGAGGATCGGGGGGAAAGAGGTTAATAAAAAGCAATACAGTTGGAGAGGCTAATAAAAAGCGAAAGGTTAATGCCGCTCCGAAATCCGGGAAGACGCCAAAATGGCTGAATTAAAGAAGAACCACGTCATACTAAGGGAATGCGATGAACTCTTACTTTGGAAACATGCGGATGAAGAGCTGAAGAAACAATACATCGACAGTCGTAATTCCCAGAAGAATTCTCCAAAGTATGTATTCTGAACCTTTTTTTCGTTCGTTTTTTCTAGACTTTTTTCACAATTATGTAATGAGAATCTATATTTATTAATTTAATGTAAACTAAATTTATGGCAGTGATATGGTATACGAATTTTTTTCGGAAAAGGGTGAAAATGAAGTTTCAGTCCAGCTGTCGGCAGTAGACATGCAAGACATACTCAACTATGACGACATGGAGGCTGGCATATAGAATAATTAAAGAGATGAGAGAAATTCAAGACAGTAAAAGGTGTGCCGCGTCTAGTTCGAAGGAGGTGCCATTGATCCAGAAAAAAAGCCAGCTCCCCAATCAATCATAATGGTCTGCATTCATGACGGCCCACCCATTGGTAAGTATTCAAACAGAAAATTCCATATTCATGTGTACACCGATGAAAAATGACAGAAAAAATTACTCATGATATGGTGTATTGTTTTTGGGAAACAGACTGTCGTTCAACGTGTCAATGAAGAAACCGCAAAACCGGCGCCTGTGAAGACATCCAAATAGTAGTAGACTCGTCATGGGTTTGGAGGACGACATAGAGTGGTTATTCATCCCACTTTTAATGCAACCATCAAACTATACTCTGCTCACATTCAATTTTATCTCCTACGACTGGACACACTACAACTTCTTGAGGCAAACCACGTACGATACGTGCAAGGTGGATGCAGAATTAACGAAGAAAACCTTCGAGCCTATCGTCAGGAGAAAAGTTGATATGATGAGGGAGAGATGCCCGGCGAAGAAGAGTATGAGAGCAAAGTGCTGAATTGTTCTCTAAATTGCCCACAACAACGGGCACCCAACTGCCTCTTGTACACGGCGTATTATATGAATATGTTGACGACTCTCCTCCCTTCGAAATACCGGGAGGAAATGACAATGAAACTTACCAGAAGATTACAAAGATGAGGTGTCATGGGCTAAGGAGTTGCTTTCAAGCAAATATGTAAAACGAACCTAGCAATGACATTGTAAAACAACAATATAATTATGATGTAATTGGGCAAGGAACTTCTGTCTTTGATAAGCTCTGCTTTATAATATAATCATTTTTGAATTACATTTACATTGTCAAAACCACGAAAAGTTTGACTTTATTTACATATGAAACAACTCGAACTCATGCGCCAAAAGGGCAGTCATTTTTAATAAGATCTCCCAAATTCTGCCATTTATTGGCAAAATTTAACAACTCGAAATCATGCGCCAAGCTGCAGTCACTTTTATTGTCATTAATACCAATGAATCTGCCATTTATATGCCATTAATACCAATGAATTCTTCCATTTATATGCCATTTATTCCTAATGAATCTGCCCCTTCGGATTATATTCTCCGTTTTAGTTGGAACGGAGATGTAATTCTCCGTTTACTTGAAACGGAGAATAACTTTCCCATTTAAATTAAATCGTTTGAGTATTATTCACCGTTTATGTCTGCTCTTCTATCTTTTGTAATAAAATCCTTTTTGAGTTACATTTACATTGTGATAACCACGAAAAGTCCTGACTTTTTGAGTACATGTACATTATGAAAGTCTAAATACTACATAAAATCCTACTATCAAGAAAAAAGTTGAATGTGAGCTGCGTGCGGGCATCACAGAAAAATGGAACTCCTTGAGGCAAAGGAATTCCTTGAGGCAGTGAGTTCCTTTGCCTCAGTGAGTTCCTTGCTCGGATGCACGATGAAGTGGCTTGCCTCAAGGAGTCATCCAACGGTTCCTTCTCTGACGATGCACGATGAATACCATCTACCACACGGACAAGAAATAAAAGACGACAGAGAAACAACACTCCTTGACAAATGAAGCTTTCAATTGTATTCCTTAAGGCAAATCACTTCACCGGCATCGTCAGAGCAATGGAACTCCCTGAACAAAGGAACTCCGTGCATAGTCAGAGCAATAGAACTCTATGAACAAAGGAACTCGTGCATCGTCAGAGCGAATCAAAGTGTGAGCGCAATAAATCCAAACCCACACTCTGTCGGAGCGCTCGCACTTTGATTCGCTCTGACTATGCACGGAGTTCCTTTGTTCATGGAGTTCATTGCTCGACTATGCACGGAGTTCCTTTGTTCAGGGAGTTCCATGCTCTGACGATGCACGATGAAGGATTGCCTCAAGAATACAATTGAAAGCTTTATCTGTCAAGGAGTGTTGTTCTCTGTTGTCTTTCAGTTCGTGTCCGCGTGGTAGATGGTATTCATCTGCATCGTCAGAGCATAGGAACCGTGGATGACTCCTTGAGGCAAGTCACTTCATCGTGCATCCTCGAGCAAAGGACTCACTGAGGCAAAGGAACCCACTGCCTCAAGGAATTCCTGAGGCAGAGCACCGTACAAAGCACCCTTCTTCAACAAGGAAGACGTTCGAAGAGATAGACTCCTGGCTGGCGCTTCGACAGAGCGTGGAACGATAATAAACTCCAAAATCATGCACATCTCAGTCTTCTGAAGGACTTCACCACCGTGCATCGTCGGACCAATGGAACACGTTGAAGAAATGAACTTCTGGCGACAAAGGAACACCGTGCATAGCCCGAGCCAATCAATGTGCGGGCGCTTCGACAGAGCGTAGGTTGGCAATAAATCCAAAACCCAGGCACATGTCAGTCTTCTGAAGGACTTACCACCAAAGCTTCTTCGAACGAGGAGATCGCAACCAAGAGGAAGAGTCTTGCCAAGGCGGGGGATCGTAGAGTCCATCGCCACAAGAAAAGCTAAGTGAGATGAGAACAAACTCTCTCTACACTACTGGCATTTATAGGCATGGAAACAACTCGGACTCATGCGCCAAAAGGCAGCCTCGTCGAATTCAATTCAATTAATTTCCATCAATACCAATGCATCTGCCCCTTCTCAATTAAAGCTAAGTAAGACTAGAACAAACTCTTCCAACTACGGCCATCTATATGCCATTAATACCAAGAATCTGCCCCTTCGAATTCTGCCAACTTTGATACCCCCTACTGTATCAAAGTTTTGATACCCCCTATGTATGACATGTGGGCCCTTCCTGCTTATAAAATGTGTACACATATATATATATACATAAATTTTAATAGGGGCCCACAAAAACTCTTTTAACAAACTCTTTTCAAAGTTTGATACCCCGATGTATGACCTGTGGTCCCCCTCTTGCTTTGTAAAACTGTAAGCATATA